>OX465296.1:54773633-55973633 GCA_949987735.1 Leucophora obtusa
GGGGCGATTTTTCAGTTTTTATTAACCTTATAGTGGCAGGGTCTATACACCCTACGGGAAATTTTAACAAACTGTCACCGAACTGGCCCCTTTATATGAAATAGACTGGTCACTTTTACATGGCGTTGTCATACGAGGGGGAAATTGACCCCTTGTGACATGTCACAAGACAAATCCTAGGACAGGTTACTGAACTCTCATAAAAAACAAAGTTCAGGGACCTGTCCTGGGATTTGTCTTGTGACATGTCACAAGGGTCAATTTCCTCCTCGTATGTTTAATGTCTTATGTTTGAGTGTGCTAACAGATAGAAAACTGAATAGAAAATCGTTTTTAAACACAAATAAAAATCTTAACAACTCTGTTTTTTGTTAGGACGATACAATGATACAACAGATAGCACACCCCTTATGAACAACCTATATGTTTCTTAACACATAAAAGTATCCTATTTCCATGTCCATAGATGTATGTATAATAACTATATTTTCATGTATGAACATATGCAGGCACGTAGCTAGGGGGGGGTTTGGGGCTCGAGCCCCCCCTCCCCCCGAAATGATTTCACAAATTTTGAAACGTAACAAAATACGTCGAAAGCAACAACATTTTTTAAAAAATATTTATTTTTTCTTAAGTTTTCATAAATAGAATAGACTCTAAATCTCTGCGAAAACTGCTTTCTAAAAATTTTTTTAAGCTTTTTGGTGGCCATAGAAACTGTGTTGTTATGAGTTTTTTGTTTTTGTAAAAATCTTGAATAGTTATGTAAAAATCTTGAATAGTATTGCAATAGAATGCAATCCTCTCTTTTACTGAGCAGCAATTTATAGAATGTGACTGCAAATAGGAAACATAATTTTTTTTCGCAACTTTTAATTGAGAAGTGGCTATTTTTTATTGTTACTACTAATAGTTTTCGTCATATTTATTATAAGATAAACATAAAATTGATAAATTAACCTTCGGTTTTTTCATGCTTGCAGGCACAAGCCGTTAATATAGGGTGATAATTTGGCATAATTCGAGATTTTAAAATTTTTTCTCTACCCTATGTTAAACATTATAATGTTGGATTTTCATAATTTTTTTTTAAATTAAAATTATTAACTGTCCATGAAAAAGCGTACTTTAGGAGAAACAATAAATTTATTTGGAAGTGACTGTAAATTAAATACATATTTAAATTCGTATTTGTCCCAAGAAGCTTCTTGCAATATATTTAACAAAACTATATTCTGCGGTTTTAGAAGATCCTGCAAAATGATCATCGCGGTCAGATTCAATGTTTCAAACGCGAAATGAAAGTACACTCTTGCCAAAACAAAACTCTCAAAGGTTTTTACAAATCTAGCTCTTGAAAAATGTGTCTATTTTAATCACGTTCTCGTCACAAAGACTACTTATCTGTTGCTTTTTATTCAAATTGTTTTTTATTAGCAGTTTGGTGTTAAAAATTGTCGAAATATATTCTATTTTCCTAATTCTAACACAATGCACTAGCATATGTAGGGGGCATCGCCTGAGTGTTAGTCTATGGTAAAAAAAATTTCAAATGGTGAGTAAAAATGTGAGGACACATGGAAATTTTCACACAAAATAAAATATTTTGTACAAACAAACAATGGGAATAAAATTGGCTAGAATTTGGTATTACAGTACACAGTTCATTTCAATCAATTTTAATTTTGAACTAGTGTGTTCTTCTAGTTCACCTGTTCATTCGATAAATTTTTTCAGTTGTTCATACACTAATATAAAAGTCTTTAAAAATTTTTACTGAAAAAATAGCTGAATCCAGCAGAATCTGTTTGCTAAATACAAACAACAAGAAAAAATCTGTTAAATTTACAAAATTTCAGATATATTTTAGTTAATCGAAAATGACAATTTACCCTGCTAAAATCAGCAAAAAGTTTACTGGAAATTAGTCGAATAAACCATCGCAAAGAATTTAAAATTTTTTTTATTTTTTTTTTTTGACTTTTTTAATGCGAATAAAATCTACACTGCAGAAAGCAGTCTACGATTTTCTAGCAAATGTTTCTGTTTATTGTAGCAGGAGCATTCATTATTTGTATTCAACTCAATTAAGTTTAAACATTAATTAACTTTTGAATATAAAACAATTTCTTTACTACTTTTTTTTCTATTAATATTCAGCAATATTTTTTTAGCCAATATTAGCAAGGTAAATTTGCAATTCAATTAAACGAAATATAACTCAAATATTACTAAAACAGTTGCATTTTTGCTGTACTTAAGCCTATATGACACTTGATAGTTTCTATATTCTAGTTTTTTGCACCATAAAAATGAAAATCATATGAAGGGTACTGCATTACCAACATCAATTTGACAGTTTGATAGTTTTTCCATATAGTTGTTCTCTTCACACACATTATTTCTCACATAAAGAAATTCGTGCTCTCTTCTATTTTGGATTATTAATACTGAAACTAGCAAGTGTCATATAGGCTTTATCTTACTAATATTTAGCAAAAAGGATTTACTAATTTCAAAAGCTTTCTGTGCAGGGCCCCTCTTAACTAATTTTGAGTACCTTTTTATTCTATTTTTGCAGCATTTTTCTATCAGTATAAGATTATATTATGTCAGTGGTTTGTTTGATAATTCCGAATAAAATAAAAGAACCGAAAAGAACAGTTGAAATTTAACTTATTCGTGAACGCGAGAGATATTTCAAGAGGTCATAAAATAAAAAACCGAACTAACTTTGCAAAATCCTCTGGAATTTTACTTTCATTTCGCGTTGGAACCATCGGGCTTGAAATTATTGTTGCGCTTTGAAATTAGTCTAAGATCATATTGGAATGGCGCAATCCATTGGAAATCAAAATAATAATGATGTACTTTACTTTTAATATTTAACCTTTCGGCTAATCTATAAAATTGAAACAAGTGCAAAAGGTGCACTCCAATTCAATATTGTTTTCAGAACTATTTTTACAGGTGCATAAAAAGCAAATTCTCACCATTTTTTTTTTCGATATACATATTTTTAAAAATGAAAAAAATATTGAATTTAAACAAATTAATTATAAATATTAAAAAAAATTAACAGAATAAGAAAAAAATGGAAAAAAATATTGGTCCCGCCGGGAATTGAACCCGCGACCCTTTGTTTGAAAATGCCAAATGATACGAAAATCACTTTTTACGATCACTTTTAGAGCAATTACTCTTTAGAAGCAATTCTTAAGTGACTTTTTGGATGTTGTTCAGAAGTAATTCTACAAAATCTGTAAAAATATACTAACGGATACTTTAGAAGCAATAAAAGTAGTAATTTGTTGATATTGTTCAGGAGAACTTCTAAAAAAGCAGTAAAAATACACTAACAGATACCTGTGAAGCAGTGAAAGAATTAGTTTGCAAAGCATTACTTCCAATTTTTTTTTGCTGGGACCTTTTAAAACTAATATCGAGCAAGGAAACCGCACATATAAATTAAAAATTTGTCCAAAAAGTATTAAAATGACAAGACTATGAGATACAGTATTTAAATTGTTTAATCAATTTTTTACCAAAATATCTCTAAAGACACGTTTACCTATCGTTCTACGAAGTTTTGTCAGAAAATTCGCACGGAATCCATGCTTGGCAGAAAATGGGTAAAACAATATACTCCATATCACAAACGTATTATGTAAAATTTTAAATATTGACAAATAACTGAAATTTTTGAAAATTGAAATCACCTAGACATAAATTACACTTGAAATATATAATTTAGTTTAGAACTTAGAAAATGGGTTAGAAAATAAATTTTCCTTTGTGGTTATTAGCCACTCTTAGTTGTAATATTAAACAAGTTTTAAAAACCTTTAGGTCCTTACAGATATTTTTGGGTTCTTACAGATATTTTTATAAAATTTTCTACCTCGGTCTACTATTAACTTCTCTTTTTACTATTAAAATAAATTGTAAAAGGGACAGCTGGTACTATGATAAACAAATAACACCACTGTGAGAATTCTAAATTTTAATTACGCAAAAAAATACACAAAATAAAACTTCTATATATAATTAATTAACATTTAGAAGTCAAAAACTTTTAAATGCAAAAAATATGTGTTTCTGTGCGATTTTTGAGACTAAAACTATAAGCATTTTAATTTTTTTTTTCTTTTAAATAGTTTTGGGTTAGAAAAGTGATTTTGTGCGTTCCCGTACTTTTGGGTAATTTTGTCTTTTAGATAGAGGATGTTGTGATTACTCTCATTTTATTGAACTTTACACAAAAAGTAAAGGAGCACACTTAACTTAAAATCACGAGTTTTTTTAAGTTTTATAAGCTTAGTAAACAAAAAAAAAACGGAAAAATTAAACAAAACATTTTTGAAAAGCCCCCCCCCCCCCCCCGAAATAAATTCCTAGCTACGTGCCTGAACATATGTGCTAATATACCTACATATTACCTCAATTTTCGTTAATGTTCATATGTGGAATCACATTTGATCCTCCATACATGTACATTAAACCGTACTTTAAAAAAAAAAGTTCGCCGTACACCCTCTAATATGAAGTATTTTTGGAAGGCGATTTCAAAAAAAACATTTTTTTTGTTTTGCCGAAAGTAGGGTTCGCCTTTTTTAATTTTTTGTTATAGCTTTGGCATTTAAAATCGGATTTTAAAGTGTGATATATCGATTTTTTTGCTTCGAGGAGACCAGTGTTTTGCTATATAGTAAAAATCCAATTAAAAAAAATTTAAAAAGACGACCCCTACCCCTACGGCAACCAATATATGAAAAAAATTTCTACTCGGTTTAGCGAAAAATTTGCTTAGCAAAAGTTTAATGATTTTTTGCGAGCTTTAATTTTCTGACATTATGGTTGTACATTAGGGTGGTAACAACTGAGATCTGGTGGGTAACTACTAGAACGGGATACTTGAGCTCAAAATGCCCTTAGAGCAAAACACTGGTCTCCTCGAGGGAAAAACACCGACGTATCATACTTTGAGATCCGACTGTAATGCCAAACATATAACGAAAAATGTAAAATGGTAACCCCTACGTTCGGCAAAAAAAATAAAAAAAATTTTTTTGAAACCTCCTTACAAAAATACTTCATATTGGAGTATTTACGCTCTAATGTACATATGTGATGATTTTTAACCGGGTGGGTTGTAAATTTTTGTTTCTTTTTTTTTTTATAAAGATAAATATATTTTCAATTTTGGTTGAATATAAAAAAAAATAATTAAACATTTACTTTATTTTGATGTGATAATGTTTTGAATAACTAAAATCTAAAAGAGTATTATTCTCTAATTTATTAAAATTAATCTGAGATCTAATTAAGGGTTCATTTAACGAATAATTCGTTTTATGCATACCTATGAAATCCATCTGTGGATGGATTTCCAATGCATCCACAGAATTGCGAACAAGATTAAAAATTTTTAAATCGTCTGCGTAAAGTAAAAATTTAGAGTTATCAAAAAAAAGCGATATCATTCATATATAATATAAAAAATAGACGTCCTAAAACACTTCCCTGGGGTACACCAGAGGTAGCAACATAAGGAAGAGATAAGGAATCATCAATGTTGACAGAACAAATACGATTACTCAAATATGAGCCAAACCAATCCAAGACACTTGAATGGAAACCAATTTTATCCAACTTGGCAAGTAGGATGTTGTGAAGAATTCTATCAAATGCCTTGGAATAATCAGTATATGTGACGCGCAAAATAGAAAGGGACCTAAGGTCAGGAGAGCATGGGATCGGTCTCATTCGATGCTCAGATGTTGTCCACAAAAAAAAAAAAAAATATTTTTTTTACCCTTAGGTCCCTTTCTCTATGCGCTGTCACATATATGGTTTCAATCTGATGTCCTAAAAATTTGAAATGCAATATTGAGAAAAAATTGCTAAATTAGTAGTGGCTGATCTACGACGTACAAAACCATGTTGTTCCTGATTAATTATAGGCTCAACGAAAAAAGATATTTTAGAAATTACTGAATGTTCAAACAACTTTGAAACCGTCGATAATTTCTAATATCACATCTATTACCAGATTTAAATACTGGAGTTATTATTGAAAACTTCCATCTGTCCAAAAAAATTCCCAAACTCAATGACTTGTTAAAAATAAGTTTAAGAGGAAAGAAAATTGATGAACTGCAATTCTTTATAAAATAAGAACATAACCCATCTGAATCACAACCAAAATTATTCTTTAGATTAGAAATGCCAGAAATTATATCGGAATCCGATATTTCTGCTGAGTTTAGCAGAATAGACTGCTATTTGCATTCATTCATTTAACAGTTTATTTTTGCTATTTTTAGTCTATATATATTTATAAAAATTTTCTGAAGATCTTACTAAATATTACTAAAATTCTGTAAATTTAACAGTTTTAATTTTGCTTTTCTCATTTTACTAGTATTTAGTAAAAAAATCTGCTAGTTTTAGCAGTTTATTCTGCAGCATCATTTTTAACTAATTTTTAGTAACTTTTTCTGCTATTTTTACAGTTTTATTTCTAAAACTTTGGGTTTGCATAAAGCTATAAATTTAAAACTGAAGAAAATAATTTGCAATTTGGGTAGACACTTTTATATAAAACCGCAAAAACAATCGTTGAAATTCAGGTGTAAATTAAGTATAAATGCAATCTATTAAGGCTTAAGTTGTTCTTGGATTGAATAGCATTACCCAGAAATGCGGTTACTAGTATTCAAGCTTTAAATTACACTGGTAAAACACGTAATTTCCACAAGTTCAACATTGTTTAGTGGGAAAGCAAATATTTCATTTTGACGACCCAAAATTTTCACTATTATAAACTTTAAATGTTTACTTCTTTAAAATGTTTTTAAGTGTTGATATTTATATATGTAAATGGAGTTATATGAATATCAACAAGGGCATCTTTTGAAATTCCATTTCTATTCCATTCAATATGAATATTTGCTTCACAGTTCTTTAGATTTGCTTAGAAACTATAAGAACAAAATTTATTTTATTGAATCCATGAACGTTTGGAAAATTAACACTCACTTGACATCAAATTAGCTGGCAAATAGATGTATTTCCAACGGGGGTTATTCGTCAATATAATTTATTTTGTGCTGTATCCATTATTATCAATAACCGCTTCGCATCTTCTTTGCATACTCTCAACTAATCTCTGGCATCTTTCTATTGGTTAGAATACCAGGCTTCTTGAAAGTTCGGTGGAATTTTTGTAATTGTTTTGCAAAATTTTTGTTTTTACATCATTCCATAGATTTTCTATTAGCTTAAGGTCCGGACTTTGGGCTGGCCATTCCAAAAACTTAATTTGTTCTTATAAAAACCAATCCTTCACTATGTTTGACGAATGCTTCGGATCATTGTCTTGCATAAATGTCCACTTAACTGGCATATTTTCATAGGCAAATGGCTCCATAACATTCTTAAGAATGCTCAAATATTGAAACCTGTCCATTTTATCCTCTACTTTTTCGATAGGCGCAACACCACGCCCGGAAAAAGCCCCCCATACCATAATATTACCCCCACCGTGTTTCAAGGTCTTTTGAGTGTACTTAATGTTTAAAACCTGGTTTTTTGGGCGGTGTTCAAATGTTCTACCATCTGGTCCTAAACGATTTACCTACGTTTCATCGCTCGAAAGCACATTTTTCCAAAAGGACAACTCATTTCCTTTGTGGGTTTTGGCAAAATCAATATAGCTGTGAAATCAACTAAAATCCATATTAAATTGATGAATGGGTGATCACTATACAACTAACAGAATCTGTCCATTAATTTAACGCATTGTTTAGTAGATTTATATTTTGACGTTTAACTATTTTATGTGGTATTATTTTGACAAAATATCGTCAAATGTATTAACAAAAATTAGTCCTAACAATTATATTTAATTAAATTGCATGAAATAATGATTTCGTTGCTTTACCAATGCATTTTATTAAATTCAACAATGCAGTTTATTTAATTAGTTAATTTTTTATCGATTTATTATTAATTTTTAGACCTATATTTCATTATTTTTTATATTTCACACATTTCAAATTTTTTTAAGATATACATACAATGTCTTTTTGATAATGAATTTCACTCTAAAAAATGTTTGTAAATTTACTACTATAAAATGGGTAAAATTTTGTTTAATTTTACGAAAATTCGGTAAATATAAACAAAAAATGCGTAAACTTTTTTCATACACACTTCCATACACAATAATACACACACAAAGTATTTTTAGACATTATGTGTTTATAAATAAACACATTGTGCCTAAAATTACTACTGTTTTGTTAAATAAAATTTTTACGCACAAAGTTGGTAAATATACTATCCTATAATAGTAATAAATACTCTGACATTTAAAATTGGAAAAAATTGAAAAAAAAAAAATTAAAAATAATAAAAACAAAAAGCGAAAACGGATTATTGTTTGTGAATTACAACATTTCCACAAACACATTAGAGTCTGGAAATATCAACATAAGCATGAAATTGTTTTGGGTAATTATTGTTAACGCATGTGGTAGTCTAAGCCTCATTACAAAATTGAAAACGCCGTAAGAGAGACACGGCGTACGCAGGAACAACTGGGTGCAATGACTCCTGCTCAACAAAATGCTTTCTTTGCAAGGGAGGCAATCAACTAACAACCGTCAACAATAACGGGAGAAAACGCAGTAAGAGAGATACGGCCTGGGTAAAACAACTGGGTGCAATGACTCCTGCTCAACAAAGTCAGTATTCATCGAGTACTGCCTAACTTGTAAAGAAAGCATTTTTTGAGCAGGAGTCATTGCACTAAGTTGTTCCTGCGTAGGCCATATCTCTCTTAAGGTGTTTTCTCCCGTTATTGTTGACGGTTACTGCCTCCCTTTCAAAGAAGGCATTTTGTTGAGCAGGAGTCATGGCACCCATTCAATAGTTATAACAAATTTTTATATGAATTTTATACAAATGCCTTAAGATCCCAAAACGACTAATTTGCACATAAACGATTATGAGAGAATGACTCGGATATTATTATTAATAAAATACTTACTAAAAATTAATTTGTTATTTTATTTAAAAAAAATTTTGGGTGGTGCTTAAAGTTAGCACAACTGTTGTAAATGTACGCATTATATTGGCTTTTTACGCACTTTCTGTGGATTTTTGCGCATTTTTTGTGGTTTTTTACGCATTTGCTGCGTGCATTTACACGTGAAACGTGCTTTTTTACACACAAATTTAGTAAATTAACACACTAATTTCAAAATCTCATTTAATTTTTACGCACTTTCAATGTAAAATTACAAATAATTTGTGCACCAACTTAAACACAATATGCGTATTTTTTTTTCAATTACGCACATGGAGTAAATTTACCCAATTCATAGTACGAGTTAAGTTTCCTACTATAAGTTGGGTAAATTTCAACAGAATTTTATTAGAGTGTTGATAGAATATAAAAAATAATGAAATACAAAATTTAAATTATTATATAGCACATACTAAAAACGCTTTATTTAAAACACATGTACCAATTTATATACAAAAACATATGACTTTATTTAAATTAATAACCCAAGTAAAAAAAATTGATATGGAGCCATATGAAGTTATATTTAATTATATATAATCTTTTATGTAATTAGATATAATTATATCCGAAAAATGAGAACGTCTTATTGTATCATATTGTATCGAATAGTATACAATTGTATACAATTTAGTACAATTTGATACAATTTTATGCAATTCGATACAATTGTATCCGAATTTTGTCCTCATCCAATTACATCAAATTATATCTTTTTGTATAAAATTATATAAAATGTTATAAAAGTGGACATACTTTGATACAATTATATCTAAATATTAACCTTATACTGTTTATCATATTATATAGGACCATATCTAACAATATACATACAAAAATAATTTTTTTAAAGAAAAAAAAAATTTCTATTAATTGTAATTGTAATTGTTCTTTTTTGAATTGCAATTACAAATAATCGGCCTGATTACGAGTGTCGAATTTGTAGTCGAAATTTTCGACTCCATATAAAATGATTTTGTATATAATGGAAATTATAAAGAAATGAAACTCTGATGCTGGATTTTCTTAAATCTGAGTGCTATATATGAAAAATCCAATTGAAAAATTATTCCAAAGTTGCGTTTTTAGTGAATTTTCAGCAAATTCGACTTAGTTTCGACTACGACTACGACACTCGTAATAAGGCCGAATATGTAATTATAGATGAGTTTTTTTTTCAATTACAATTACATGTAATTGTGTAATTGCATGTGTAATTAATTACAAAATGTAATGATTAACCCCAGGGCTGCTGGAGATCTTATAATTTCGATAAATCTTCCATTACTTTTATCCAGATTTATCATGACAGTGCAATAAACATGAAAAAAAATTTCTTTTAATTTAGTAATTTTAAAATAAAGTTAACAACACTGAAATTTTAAAGTTAATAGGATTATGATATACAACCAAGATATAAGAAATCAGTCAAGTGTACGTTATAATATAGAGAATTTCGTATAAAATCTTCAGTGTTGTTAATGTTATGGGTGCGGTGCGTAAGCCATTTTTGACTCATGCTCAAAACAAAAACCAAAAACAAATTACTCACGCACGAGCATTTCGTTTTTTACTCAGCACACATGATTATATTAACTTACTTATTAAACTTACAATCAGAAAATTCTCACGCAAAACAGTAAAAATTACTAAAAACATATGATGCAAAAAATAAACTCACACACGAATCAATCACGGGTTATTCTTACTCACGCTCACGCACGAATCACTTAAGTATAGTAGTTATTACTCACAATCACGTGTGAATAACGTGACCCACAAACATTTCGTGTCACGCGCCAACCCCTAGTAATTACTAAATCTAAAACTAGTTCAAAATCATTGATAACATGGAACCAAATATAATACAATACGGTTTTATATGGACCTTGTATATTTTTATATAAAATCACTTTGACAAAATTGCCTATGTGGGATGATATATAATTATAGATGATTTTATAAAGAACGTTATAAGTTATATATGGGTTCATATTCGTCAATATATAATCATAACTAACACAAATTATAAAAGATTTCTTATATGGATCCACATAGTTTTATATTATTATGTATAGTGTCATACTAAATTATATATAAACGTACATGTAATTATGTCTTTTATATGTTACTTTATGTACTTATATATAGCACATACATATATATGTAGGCCAATGTGTAATAATATAAAATCACATATGTCTCCATATTAAAACCTTTGAGGAAAAAATATCTAACATATGACTATATAAAAGTATATCTGCTTGAATTTAAAAGCATATGTGGCCATATGTAATTATAAGTTACTATATGCAATTACATAAAATAATATATGATTATATCAAAACTTTTTTACTCGGGAATTCAAATACATTATATAACTTTCATTAATAGTTTGCCTTAAACAAAATAACAAAAAGACAGATACTGTCAAAATTAATGACAGAAATTTAAATGTACGATTTAATTGAAAACGTTCAAAATTATATCAACTTATTTAAATTAAAATTAATAAATCTTCAATTAGCAATTCACTTCAAGTCACTGATTTTGTTAATTATCTATATTTTGAAAAACAAAAACACTTAATGTCAATTTATTGATATTTCCGACAATTACAAATACACATGGTAGCACGAGTAATGACGCGACAAAACTAACCTTACTAAACTTTTTTCCACTGATTTAATACTTTTTTTTCAAATTGAAGAACAATTATATCAAATTTACGTCACTGCCTTTTTACAAAATTTTTTAGAGTTAACAAATTAAATTTTGTTAAAAAATGGACAAAAAATTATCAAAACAACAATTGTTTTGTAGAGAATTATTGACGGAAATAAGTATGTTCATTTAAAAAAAAAGTAGTTGATTTAAAAAAAAAACACACATCAATTTTAATAAAAAATATATTGTTTTAACAATTCGTTTTATCAAAAAGTAACAAAATTTTTATGTTGATTTCACTTACGACTTCTGGTTCAGTGTACGTTTCTTAATATTTTTTCTTGAAAGCCTCTTCTTTCTACTTATTCGTCCAAATAAGTTTGCTTCATTCAGTCTTCTTCTTACTAACCTGTCTGACACTTGAACGTTGAATTTTTCATTTTTTATTTGACGGGAGGACATAAAAGGGTTGAGTTTGCTTTTGCGTACTATAGTCCTGTCCATATAAGTTGTAGTTTTACGACAGTTTGGTTTACATTCTTTATTTCGCGTATGCTATTTCTTGTCGGCAGTACATAGACGAATAGCATTGTATACCGTATTTCGCGAACACTTTAGTACTTTAGCAATTTCAGTTGGAGATTTCATCTCGTTGTGGAATTGAGATATAAGTCTTCGTTTTTCTGGATTACAATGTTTTCCACGTCCCATATTGGTACAATTAGAAAAGAATTTACTTATTTCAAACGCAAATTATGAATAGAAAATTATTACTAAGTACATCGATTAAAATTTTGACAATTATTGCAAGTGTCCTATATTTATGTCCAAGTTAAATGTGAACAAAGTAAAGTAATTTTGTTGTAAATATTTGTATGTTTTAAATATTGCAAAGTTTTATATATAATCTGAGACTACTTGATTACAGTTTACTATAATATTTAGGGGTAACGGGTGTCAGTTGAAAGGGTTTTGAATCGATAACGGTATTTTAGTGGTATTGCCTGCCAACCCTGCATAGTTTGGATAAGTATTTAGTTTTTCGACAATATTTCATTGAAGTTGCAAATTTTAATAAATTTCTATGCCTAAAATTCATAATATTAATGAAAATTTGTATTACACATTGTAAATAAAAGCAAACGAAGGCAATAATTAAAAACAAATGCAAATTTTCAAAAACGTTGTAATGTATTTTACAAATTTCCATTATTTTAATGAATTATTCTTATAATATCTATAAAACGCTTCATTAAAAATATGAACAAATCATTATACTAATAATAACTTCATGTCTTATTGAAATAATTTCATTAAAGTCCGATTACTGAATGTCCAGTTAGCTAATAACTGGGACTTTAGCTGACAAATTTGTTGTTGTCTCCCATATAAAATTTAAATTTAACTGCCTGCTAAATTGTAACTGGACATTCAGTAATCGGGCCTAAGTCTATGCTAAAATGAAAAATATTAATGAAATTATTTCATAAAAGTAATGAATTTAATTCATTAAAAACATGAAACTTTCATAATGTTTATCTTAAAATTAATGAAAAGAAATTCATATATTCTATGAAACTTTCATTAGATCAATGAATTCATTCATTAAAATTGATTTAATGAAACATGTTTCATTAATCCGATGAAACCGTTCTTTGGGGACTTTCCAATGAAAAAATTCATTGTATTAATGAACAGATCCATTAATACTATGTACAAAATTCTATCAGTGTAGGCAGATAATTTGTTGAAATCTAAGGGTCAGTTCTATATTCAGAAAGAACTAAGATATTTTTTTAAATATTTCTTAAAAAGGAAATGTTGTTTGAAAAATTCTTACCTAAGAAATATTAAGGAAACAAATCGATCTTAGTTCTGATTATAAAATTGACTACAGTAATTTTGACTTAGCTGCACAACCAACTTTTGCAAGAATTTTTGTGCAGGTAAGCCAAAAACGCAGCTAAGTCAAATTGGTTACCTGCCTTAATGTGCAGGTATACCAATACAGACTGAAAACAAACAAAACAAATTAACTGACAACTTTGTGCTTTGCACCAGATCTTGCGATTTTTATGGTTAAAAAACGACTAAAGTAGGATATTTTTCTCACAAAAAAAGTTGACAACACATTTATTTTATGTTTGTTTTTTTCCTAGAATTGAAAAACAAAGCAAAACACAAGAGGCTAACGGTGATCTTTTTATGAAAATAATGTAAAACTGCCAAAAATATGAGGCAGTTATCTTAAATGCGCAGGTACAAAAAGTGCACTTAAAGAAGACAATTGCGTACATAATTTTATAAAATAGAAACGGAACCAAAATTTTGTGCAGTTATAGCAAATGTGCACTTAAGAAAAAGGCAGTTAGATCAAAACTACTGTATAAGAGCTTTTCTTTAAGAAAAATTATTAGAATCGCAAAGTTGTTCAATAATAGAAAAATAACGCAGAATCTTTTTTGGTGAGCTAAATATGTTAGATTTCATAGTTTTCTAAACGAATAATTAGTTAATATCTAACAATAGAGTGGTCCAAAAAAACACGAAAGTTGGAATTCGCGATCTCCACAATGTTGCCCCTATTCCTTAATGTCTAAAAACTCTCTGTGACAAGTTTCAGCTAAATCCGCTGTTATTTAGAGGTAGCACAATAAGTTGTCTTTTAAGAATTAGTAATTTATCTCTAGAGTAATTTATACAAAAAGTAGGGTTGACTTTAAATTTAATTATTTCTTAACCTGTACGCTATTATTTAACATTTTTTTTAAATCTGGTCTTAATTAATGTGAATATAAGGAATTTGAAATCAAAACTTAAGAAAATTAAGTAACTTTTAAGTAATTCGCGGTTTTTTTTTTAAATTTATACAAAATATATATATTTTAGTCAAATTTTCTAAATTTTCCGAAAAGATGTAATTAAAAATTCAATTTGTTTTTGCCTTGTATGCGCAAATTTCTCAAATCTGATCTTTATTTTAACGAAAATTATGAATCATTAATCGAAACTTAAAAAAAATTTGTGGTTTATGAATTATTCGCGGTTTTTGAATATTCAAAAAAACTCAAGTTTTTTGAGATATTTTCCTAATTACCTGTAAACGGTGTTATCGAAATATGCAATTTGTTATACTTTTGCAATTTACTTACCAAGGACCTTCATTATATAAAACACTGATTTTAATTTTAAAAAGGATAACAGATATCCTTGTAAATAAACTTAAAATTTGACATTTTTTAATATTTCGCTATTATTTAGGTTGCTATAATTTTATTGCTACCAAAAACCCTATCTTTCATAATAGGACATTCCACAGATATATATTAATACAAAAACGAAATTTTCATATTGGTAAATATAAGAAAACATTCTGATCCAAGTTGATAATTTTTTGTATGAAATTTTCAAATTTTGCGAAATCCGCGACTCCGATTTCAATTTTGATTTCATATTCGTAATGTACACCTAAAAAGATATCAGATTTGATATGTCGCGATCATAATAATTCTATTTAATTTTTCTCATTTTTTCCATTATTTTTAATTAATTAAAAATAATAGAACAAGTACAAGCTCGCAACTTCAATTGCGATGTGCTACCTCTAAACAAAACTTTTTTGGTGATTTTTTTGATCAAACCACATTTTTATTCAAAGTGGCATATTTGTAGGGTTGTGGAGCGTGAAAATTCCAACTTTTTTTTTTTTTTTGGACCACTCTAATCTAACAAGGAAGTTACTGCAAACTAAACACTACTGTTATTTTAATGAAATTTCAATATTTTTTAGAAAAAAAATTGTATGAGCATCTAACTGTTTTTGACCACCTCGGTAATTTAAGTGGTCAGAATATGGGGTTAGAAAGGGTTCATCCGAGATAGAGGAATTAGACAGGTTGATCTTAGATTTATTTTCTCTATCATAATAATTTGAGAATATAGCTTGGTATACATTCCTTGTACCAGTTTTTCTTTAGAAAAATAGATGCACTATTCAAAGTTTTGTATAAAAACATGGCGATTTTGATAGGATAAGCTACCAGGATTTAATTTTGAAAATTTTATTAGAAGGCAAGGAATCATTTTTAAGTTTTTTTTTTGTGTGAAAAAATTGTAAAAATTGCATAATGCCGAAAGTGTTTTTTAGGATTAAGAGTGTGAGAATGGGCAAATAAAAAGGAGAAAATTAATGGGTCGCTTGCCCACCCCAGAAAAATGGTCTAGGTACGCCTATGAAAGTGGCCTAAATTGTTATTTTTTTTACATTTTAGCCTGAAGTTAATCCTAAACCTACGTGCCAGATGATACCAGGATTATTAAATTTTGAAAATTTTATTAGAAGGCAAGGAATCATTTTTAAGTTTTTTTTGTGTGAAAAAATTGTAAGCATAATGCCGAAAGTCTTTTTTAAGATTAAGAGTGTGAGAATGGGCAAATAAAAAGTAGAAAATTAATGGGTCGCTTGCCCACCCCAGAAAAATGCTCAAGGTACGCCTATGAAAGTGGCCTAAATTGTTATTTTTTACATTTTAGCCTGAAGTTAATCCTAAACCTACGTGCCAGATGATTTCTGAAACCTCCCAGTCAGAAAAATACGAACGGCAAGGTGTTGGTAAAGCGTCGGCGAGGGTAGTACAAGTGTTGGCAAAACATCCGATTTCCAACTCATACAACACTGGTATGACGTCGAAATGATAACAACGGAGGACGGTTGGCGAAGGGTGTTGGCAAAACGTTGGCATTTTAAAAATTCAGTGTCTTCCTAGTACTTTAAATGCAATAAAATATGTGATTTGTATACTGATTTGCCAGTATATACATTGAAACAATGACTTTTTTGGAATTCATTTTATTATAAAAAAAGACATTAAATACACATAAAAGAGTAAAAAACGCAACAAATATGCAAAAGAACATATACAAGTAGTTAATTTGTGACTTAAATCAATTATTCAAAAAAAAAAAAAAAAAAATTTAATTTTAATCGCAAATGTTTTATCTTATCTTACGGCCCCCTTGCCAATCTTTGGCATTAGCGAACCATCTACTTATTTTGGAAAATATGTCTCCTTCTTTTTCATCAGGAAATTGTTTCATTAAATATTCTACAAAAAAAAAATTTTTTTTTTTTTTAATTTGTCTAATGTAACCCCTTTAATTCCATATATGTCGACGTCGCACTAAAATTTTCTTTACATAAACCTTTGTTCGATTTGCCGCACCCACTGAATAAAATTTGGAGATCGTGCGACATAACGGAGCCAACAAATCCACTAATGGCTTCCCCTAAAGTTTTAGTTCTAGTTTTAAATGCAAGCAATTCTCGATGAAAGAAATAAAAGTCATTAATATGTCAAGTTAAATACGTTATTAAAAAATTACCACTTTAGCAGCATGATCCTTATCCATTTGTATCTTACTGTCAAAATTATAAAAAGATTCTAAATCTTTAAATGGTTTCTCTAAGCTAAGGCTACTCTTTAGTTCCGAAATCGATTTCGTTTTGTTTTGTAATGAGAAATGGAACGCTATTTTATCATTAACAGTTTTAACGTCATAAAGAACACTTCTTCGGAGACTCTTTATGTCTGCAGTATTTTGACCTACCACTTCTTTGATTTCGTTTTTAAATCTCTCCAATGCTAAAATAGTAACATGTTCAAAATAAAAACAAAGGTTTTGTCACTTGTACAATTACCATCTAAACCAAAAGAAATCTGCTTGCCTATGACATCCGTTTGTACAGCAACACTCTTAGTAAGCTTTTCTTTTTCAATAGAAGTGTCCACTGCGCGGGCCTCAATTGCATCTAGAATATTGTAAACGTTACTGAGGTTAAAATGCAAATTCTTTGTTTTTAATTTATTTCAATACTTCTTCCCTGTGTTAGTTTTCGACGCTTTTCACCTTAAGAAGAGGTTGACTGTCCGTCCAAATCCAAGACTGAGTCCAATAATTTCTGCACATCTAAAAAGATAACAAAAATTTTAAAACTACTCCTGTTTGTTTTCATCTGTTAACTTACCTGGATTATTTTGTTTTTCTTGTTTTTTATATTTGTTTGCCATTGTTAAGCAATTTTAGATTTATTTTTACGGAAAAATTTGCAAAATTATTGAAAATCAGACCGAAGCTAAATTAACAGTTATTACTGTTCTTCTTTAACAGTGTTGTATTATGAGTTCCTTGTTGCCATATTTATATATTTTTTTGTGTATTCAGTTCTTAGGTGTTTAATACACAAGACTGTTATTTATAAAATCAAAAGTTGCATTTAATTTTGTTGCAGTTTTTTATAATAAGGGTATTCACGATGGTACATGTGCATATTTGCAATTTGCTAATTTGCTATGCAAATTGTAACATATCGTGAGCGTCTTTTTTAAGATCTATTGCATATTTGCTTTATGAGCTATTTTGTTCACTGCTGCTAACTTTTTTCCTAAAAATATCGCTAATTCGAACTAAAAAATCACTAGAAAATAGCTGAAAATGGTAAAATATCGCTAGATTTGACGAGAAAATAGCTAAATTGGCAACAGTGATTTTGTTTACGTCAAAAGTAAAACTGAATCGTATTTTTGAGAAAATTTGTGAATCATAAAAATAATAATAAAATAATAAATAAAAAAAAATTTTATGTTAATAAAAAATCACAAACAATTTGTTTATTTAATATCTTATTTTATAAATCATAATATGGCGGCTGATATGTTCAAAACAGATGTTTTGTTTTATTTGTAATTTAGCTTATATGCAAAGTGATTTTTGCTAAAGGTTTTTTTATTGCAAATGAAGAAAAATAAAGCAAATTGCAAATACATACATTTTGTTGTTGTGTTGATGCAATCGTTGTTTTTTTGCAATCATTTGCAACGTTTGCATCGTTTGCAATACCCATCGTGAGTACCCTTAATATATAATTTGTTAATTTTTCTTTCACTTTCAAGCCTTCGAAATGTAATAAAAATAATACAAATTTCACGAACTTTTGAAAATCAGTGTGTTTATTTACTCGAAATTCTGACTACATTTACTACAATTGGAAAGTTTTGTTAACTTTTTGTATTGAATTTTTTTAGCTGTAGTAAAAGTAGTAGCTTTTAGCAGTCTACATGCAAGTCGATCGGGTACTTTTACGCGCTCTCTCATTGGCTCTGGCTGAGATTTGAAGAAGTTAAATTGCAGTTAAGGAGTTTAGTTTTTTTTATTGTATTTCTTCATATTATGCATATTTATTGAAACAATTTTTAATATTTATTAAAATTTGACCATAAAACTTAGCCTATCACCTTCTAATAAATTTTTTTCAAATGTCGGTCAGAGCCAGTTAACAGAAGAGACGCATGCTTCCTCTTGAGATTCTATGCTTGTTGCTTGTAGTAAGTAAACGAATAAACTTATTTATAAAGGGAAAATGTCACATTTTTACTACAATTGTCTATTAAATTTGAGTAAAAAGAAAATGCCGCAGCAAATCGGCAACAATTTTAAGCGAAAATGAAAAATTTGTATATATAGATAAAACCAAACAAATGAAAACCAAACAAAGTACTATACTTAAAGTAAAACTTTTTTAAAGATATGGCAACACCTTTAACACATCATAAAAGCACTTTAAATTCAACTACAAAACAATAATACTTTTATTTTTTAATATTTAAATTGCATCAAACTAAATTTTGGTAGATGCACTAATATTGGCATTTGTGGGGTGAATTTTGTATTTAATCAAAGCTTAAAAATGTATATTGTTCTGCCATCTTTTCAATGAAAAATTCTATATCAACAGCTCAGTGGACCGCAGTGTGATCCAAGGAATAAAATATCAATTTTCAGGGAGAATGTGGTACATGGGTAATGCAATCTTCTGATTTCTTATTTATGGAACATTTTCAGCTTTCATAATAAATCGGAGAGAAAACGTTTGTTCATAGAGAACATTTTATTTAAGAGATGTCGAACATATAACTAAAAGTGGCTATCTTTATTTACGAGACAGGACTTTATAGGCTTTGCCAGGCTTGTTCATGAAGATGGACGTTGATAAGTTTTATGTCTATTCAATTTTTTGTTATTTAATTTTACATTTTACTGTATCAAACTATATACTTTTATACTACATAGTTGAAAACCACTTCGAGTTTCTTAAATAAAGAAATATGTACCTTTATTTTTTATTGGAAAGTGTGTATTTTTGATTGAAGGGTATTTTAATTGTGCTTAATATATTAGATTTTATTTTGGAAAATATATAAACAATATTTGATGCACTGCCAGTGCCAACAATTTTGTATTTAAAGTACTGGGAATATACCAAATGTATTGTATACTCAACGTTTTGCCAACACCCGCAAACAACGTCAATTGACCGTCCTCCGTTGTTATCATTTCGACACCCTCACAGTACCGTAAAAGCAGAAAATACGGTGTTGCGCCAGTACCTTATTTTTTGCACCGTTGGCAATTTCTGGCTGGGCTGTTTCGAATTCGGCTTAAAAAATTTATAAGATCCAGCATTTTTATTTTCTGTAACACAAAAGATATTATTATTTGCAGCTCTGTGTAATTAATTAATCATAATCTTAATTAAATAACGGATTTGAAATCACATGGACATGGTTGTAAGTTCTTTTAGTTAAATTGTTTTACAGACAGTAACGGTGGGTCTCATACTGCAGGTTTAAACTTAGGTTAATAGTTAACCCAAAAATTTGTTGTTGTTTTGTGTACATTTTTTTGACATTTTATTTTGGTTTTAGTTAAGTTAAATTTAAACCTACACTCTAAAAAATGTTTGTAAATTTACTACTATAAAATGGGTAAAATTTTGTTTAATTTTACGAGAATTCGGTAAATATAAACAAAAAATGCGTAAACTTTTTTTGTACACACTTTCATACGCAATAATACACACACAAAGTATTTTTAGACATTATGTGCATATAAATAAACACATTGTGCCTAAAATTACTATTGTTTTGTTAAATAAAATTTTTACGCACAAAGTTGGTAAATATACTATCCAATAATAGTAATAAATACTCTGACATTTCAAATTGGAAAAAATATTATAAATAATAAAAAGAAAAAGCGAAAACGGATTATTTTTTGTGAATTACAACATTTCCACAAACACATTATAGTCTGGAAATAGCAACATAAGCATGAAATTGTTTTTGTTAATTATTATTAACGCATGTGGTAGTCTAAACCTCATTTCAAAATTGAAAACGCCGTAAGAGAGACACGGCCTACGCAGGAACTACTGGGTTCAATAACTCCTGCTCAACAAAATGCCTTCTTTGCAAGGCAGGCAGTCAACCAACAACCGTCAATAATAACGGGAGAAAACGCCGTAAGAGAGATACGGCCTAGGTAAAACAACTGGGTGCGATGACTCCTGCTCAACAAAATGCCTTCTTTGAAAGGGAGGCAGTAACCGTCAATAATAACGGGAGAAAACGCTTTAAGAGAGATATGGCCTACGCAGGAACAACTGAGTGCAATGACTCCTGCTCAACAAAATGCTTTCTTTGCAAGTTAGGCAGTACTCAATGAATACTGACTTTGTTGAGCAGGAGTCATTGCACTCAGTTGTTCCTGCGTAGGCCATATCTCTCTTAAGGCGTTTTCTCCCATTATTGCTGACGGTTACTGCCCCCCTTTCAAAGAAGGCATTTTGTTGAGCAGGAGTCATCGCATCCATTCAATAGTTATAACAAATTTTTATATGAATTTTATACAAATGCCTTAAGATCCCAAAAGGACTAATTTGGACATAAACGATTATGAGAGAATGACTCGGATAATATTATTAATAAAATACGTACTAAAAATTAATTTGTTATTTTATTTAAAAAAATTTTTGGGTGGTGCTTAAAGTTAGCACACCTGTTGTAATTGTACGCATTATATTTTATTTTTACGCACTTTTTGTGGATTTTTGCGCATTTTTTGTGGATTTTTACGCATTTTTTGCGTACATTTACACGTGAAACGTGTTTTTTTACACAGAAATTTAGTAAATTAACACACTAATTTCAAAATTACATTTAATTTTTACGCACTTTCAATGTAAAATTACAAATTATTTGTGCACCAACTTAAACACAATGTGCGTATTTTTTTTCAATTACGCACATAGAGTAAATTTACCCAATTTATAGTAGGAGTTCAGTTTCCTACTATAAGTTGGGTAAATTTCAACAGAATTTAATTAGAGTGTACAGTATGAGACCCACCGTAAGAATATATTAAAAAATTAATATATTTGTAAGGTTTCATACCCAACATACCAATTATTGCACACTCCTCCTAATAAACGTCTCGGCAATCTTTATGAAAGAAGTATTCAGAGATGTTTTATGCAGCAAGCTTCACTACAAAAAAGGACATTTGTAAAATTAAAAATATATGGCAATTTATTTATATCTTTGTTTTAAAGCGTTAACACTGCTTTCATAAAAATTTTATTTAAAATATTATTTTAAAAAGAGAAACGAACGAACTTGGCTAAAAATTCTTGGAAAATTCCAATTCAACCCGTAATTTCTATAGAAAATATTTTAAAATTAGTTTTTAGCTCATTTCGTTCTTTTTAGAAAGTGTGATTATGTTAAAATAATTTCAAGTTTCAAAATTTTATGAATTTTTTGGTTTTATTTTTTAGGTTTTACTGTTTTTATACAGATATTGCTGAGTTATTTGATCTCTTTATATATATAAATTGTTTGTTTTTGTTAAAAAAAATCAAATTTTTTAACTTTAACAATGCTTTGATTATACACTGAAAATATTATTACAGTAACTGATTGTAGTTTATTTAAAAAGTTATCCGTACATTTATTTTTAAATGATTATACAGTTAAAATACAAAGAAATATATTTTTTAACTGATTTTGTCGTTTATTTAAAAAATAAACTACAAATAAATATGGATTTTCTGTTACAGTTATTATTTTCATTTAAAATGTTTTGTTAAAAAAGGAATTCCTTTTCGATTTCTAGGTCAGTTAAAAAAACGAAATAAACTAAATATCATTTATTCTTAAGGATTCTGTAGTTAATTTTTTGAAATTTAAAAAATGGAAATAAATGAAAAATCATTATTTTTTAAGGATTTTGTAGTTTATTTATTAACA
Source organism: Leucophora obtusa (assembly GCA_949987735.1). NCBI lineage: Eukaryota > Metazoa > Arthropoda > Insecta > Diptera > Anthomyiidae > Leucophora > Leucophora obtusa. The sequence goes on from OX465296.1 coordinate 54,796,542, forward strand.
TTTAAAAATAAATGAAAAGTTCTTTTGATTTAAATGAAAAGTTAGTAGACCGGTTTTCAAGTGATTTTTCATTTATTTTAAATTACATTTTCAGTTAATTTAAACTACAAACTATTTTGAGTGTAGTTTTAAGTTTTTTTTTATTTTTATACGTATAAAATACAAATGTATGAAAAGTTCCCGAATTATTTGATCTCATTACATTGAAATTGTTTTTTTCTTTTTTAACGACAATAACATAATAAAACATAAGAAATTAATTTTGCTAAAAAAAAAATTGTATTAATTTTTATTTATGAATTTTTTTTTAATTCTCGGGAAAACGTAAAAAAAATCCCGATTCCCGGGAGTTGAAAAAAGTCGAGAAATTGAAAACCCTATATGGAGGTCAAAAAAGTATTTTTTAAGCTGGTTAGTACTATTTTGAAAATCCCATTTATCATCCCTGAATTATATATTTAGCGCGTTTTGCGCTTTTTACACTTTTTTCGTGTTTTATTGTTGTTATAGCAATATCAGGAAATCTATCAATATTTGTTGTTATTTCAATAACGATAAATTGAAATATCTAGGAAAAGTTGTAAATGGCATGCTATTCGAGCTAAATGTAGTTTTGTTTGATGAGTCAAAACGCGAAAATTTTCAATTTTGCATATTTAAAAAAAAAAACTAAGTTATGGTCACATATAATCGTTCTAAGTTCTGACTATAAAACAGGCACTTAAATTTTAAAAATTCTAATAGTTTTTCTTGGATTATTTTATAATCCATTTGTTTTACTCCATAATCAAAGAAAATCGTTAGTCAACGTTAAAAATTTGTGTCGTTTCAAAAGTTATTTTTCTCTAATTTGATACAAGTCCAACGGCTGTCGACGTATTTACTGATTTAGGTCGTACGCTTATAATACAATTTTATTTGTTTTTGATTAAACTACACTCAAAATAGTTTGTAGTTTAAATTAACTGAAAATGTAATTTAAAATAAATGAAAAATCACTTGAAACCGGTCTACTGACTTTTCATTTAAATCAAAAGAACTTTTCATTTATTTTTAAATGTTAATAAATAAACTACAAAATCCTTAAAAAATAATGATTTTTCATTTATTTCGTTTTTTTAAATTTCAAAAAATTAACTACAAAATCCGTAAGAATGAACGATATTTAGTTTATTTAATTTTTTTAACTGACCTAGAAATCGAAAAGGAATTCTTTTTTTAACAAAACATTTTAAATGAAAATATTAACTGTAACAGAAAATCCGTATTTATATGTAATTTATTTTTTAAATAAACGACAAAAACAGTTAAAAAATATATTTCTTTGTATTTTAACTGAATAATCATTTAAAAACAAATGTACGGATAACTTTTTAAATAAACTACAATCAGTTACTGTAATAATTTTTTCAGTGTACTTATGTAAAACACGACAATTTTTTTCAAGTCGTAAAAACTGATTAGTGCTTTTTTACCCGTTTTTAAGTAGAAATTTGCGCGTTTTTACCCTTTTTTGTATATTTTTTGCGCCTTTTGCTATGAAAAAGTTGGCATCCCTGCTTATAACAGTCTGTTATTAGAGAGTAACTATATAGAAACCTGAGTCATAATTGGATTTAATTTGCAAATATTTTGTATGCAACTTTGTAGCTACAATTTAGAGTATTCAAAAAAGCGGCCTTTTCAAAAAACCAGTTTTATGTTTTTTTGAAAAATAATTTTTTTCAAAAATTTGACAGTAGCATTTGATAAAATAAATGATCGCATCGTGTATAGAATTCCTCACAGATTAACAATCCAAAATCCTTTTTTAATTTGGATAAAAACTATGAATGGTAGTATCGCAAATTTTCAGTCTGGTGGAAAAGACTAAAATTTAAAAAAAGACTAAAATTAATATGTATGTGGTGCGCAAAGTTCGGAGACATGGCATATATATGTATGTGGTGCGCATAGTTCGGAGACATGGCCAAAAATGTGCCCAAACTATGCTGTATACACTCAAAATAGTTTGTAGTTTAAATTAACTGAAAATGTAATTTAAGATAAATGAAAAATCATTTGAAACCCGGTCTACTGACTTTTCATTTAAATCAAAAGAACTTTTCATGTATTTTTAAATGTTAATAAAGAAACCACAAAATCCTTAAAAAATAATGATTTTTCATTTATTTCGTTTTTTTTAATTTCAAAAAATTAACTACAAAACCGTAAGAATAAATGATATTTAGTTTATTTAATTTTTTTAACTGACCTAGAAATCGAAAAGGAATTCTTTTTTTAACAAAACATTTTAAATGAAAATATTAACTGTAACAGTAAATCCGTATTTATATGTAGTTTATTTTTTAAATAAACGACAAAACCAGTTAAAATATATATTTCTTTGTATTTTAACTGAATAATCATGTAAAAATAAATGTACGGATAACATTAAATAAATAAATGATATTTAGTTTATTTAATTTTTTTAACTGACCTAGAAATCGAAAAGGAATTCTTTTTTTAACAAAACATTTTAAATGAAAATATTAACTGTAACAGTAAATCCGTATTTATATGTAGTTTATTTTTTAAATAAACGACAAAACCAGTTAAAATATATATTTCTTTGTATTTTAACTGAATAATCATGTAAAAATAAATGTACGGATAACATTTTAAATAAACTACAGTCAGTTACTGTAATAATATTTTCAGTGTATGAGTCATAAATGTCTTGATTCTTTGCGCTAGACCTAGCAAGAGTTTGAGGACAGTCCCCAAACTAACCAAATGTCTCCATACTAAACACTTGATCGAAAAACTGTCCCCGTAGCATGTGCATACATACCCTACGGGGAAAGGGACCGGTCCCAGATGACATGCAGGATAGGTCCCAAGGGGGCAGAGACAGGTCGTTTATCGGTCTTTTTCTTTGAAAGAGACATATCACTTTAACATGGCGTTGTCATTGGAAATGACGTATTGCCACAGATTAGACACTTTTCGACATGTCGCAGGTTTAGCCCAAAAGGACATGTCGCCTAACTGACTTAAAGAGACATGTCACCGAACTAACCCAAAAGGATCCGTCACAGAATGAGTCACACTTTGTATATTTTGTGACATGTCACCCAACTAACCTAAAAGGAACTGATACAGAACCAGTCCCATTACAAAACTGACAAAAACAGTGACAAAACTGAGGTGAATGGAAATTGTTATAGTTTGGTATTATAAGTAAAATTGTCACAGCAAAACCGTGACAAAATTGTTATGTAATAAAAAGCACAAATTTTTTCATTTGTCAACAAATTAAAATATAAAAATTTCTTTTTTTTTGAAGAATTTTGGTATGTTTTTTCACAGAAATACAATATGAAATACATATTCCATTTTTAAGATGTTCTTTTAAGATATAAGATGTATATAAGTTAAGACAAAATACATTTAAAACTTAAATATAAAATAGTAACGACGATATTTGATGACTTAATGAAAGGTATTGTTAAAAACGTTCACATGCTGACTCTGCGTCTAGACCAGGAGTCGGCGACACCTATGCCCATGGGCGCTCTCTCACACCTACATAAGCTCACACATAGAACAAAAAAATAACTTAGTCGCAAACAAGCATTCAATGAAGTAGGTTGTCAGATCGCTTGTTTGCCAGATTTTTTACACTCTGCATAATGTTTATTGATACATTTTTTGGTAATTTATTTTTAAGTTCTTTTGTTTTTATTTTTTTTGTGTTGTTGTTTTTTGATATTTGTTTTTGTAGTTGTTCTTTGCTTTTAAATTTTTATTTTATATTCCCATTATAAACATTTAAAAATTTCAAATTATTATACAAACGTTCTTTGTCAGTGCATTAAGAGAGAGAGGCTGCAACTCACTCATACAAGCACAAAATAAGGTTGTATATGTTTGCCGATCCCTGGTCTAGACAGACTTAAGCAATACAGCAATATTCACCAACACGAGCCTGGATTGTATTACAACGTGAGAAACAACAAACGACAATACAACGGTGTGCAGTAGAATATAAATTAGGGTAGTTTGTAAGAAACTTTGCTCTTTTGTAATCTGAAAATCAATAAAGAAACAACTGTTGAGCTAATCACTCAGCAGTTGAAAATTTTTTTAAACAAAACTCGTAACAATAAATTAATTGGCGCCCGAGCGGTCAGGGACCCACGAGTGTTCCTTCGGATTCAGAAAGTCAAGCCTTGACGGGTTCCTGAGTAGGAAACAAAAAGGCGTAGACGTACGTCACTGTCCGTCAAGCCCGGTAAAACGGTTGTCTAAAGTTTAAGTGAATAAAAATTTAAGAAAATAAATTAAAAGAAAATTATTGAACATAAAAGAAAACTAAGTGAAGTTAAATAAACATAAATTTTAAAGAAATTATTTTTAAGAAAACCAAAAGTGAAATGTAACAAAGATAAACTTAAATATTGAACATAAAAAAATTAAGAAAATAACTTAAAAGAAAATTATTGAACATAAAAGAAAATTAAGTGAAGTTAAACAAACATAAATTTTAAAGAAATTATTTTTAAGAAAACCAAAAGTGAAATTTAACAAAGATAAACTTAAATATTGAACATAAAAAAATTTAAGAAAACCAAGTGAATTTAAAGGAGAACTATCGAATATAAAAGAAAATCAAAAATTTTTCCCAATTTTTACGTTATTACAAATTTAACTCAAGTAAAGAAATTTTTTATCTTATTGAAAGTTACCAAATATTCTAATCCAAGTTTTATAAATTTAAATCAAAAAAGAAAAGAGAGAATTAAAAAAAAAGGTTACCAAATATTCCAATTTTCTTTTTTTTTGACTCAAAATGCCAGAGGACACTATTGAAGAAATAACTGAAAGATTGTCCAGAAGTTTAAACATGTCTCAGGCTAATTCATCCGGTTCGACTAACGCTAATCAGGGATTAACTAACTTACAGATCGGACAGATTAGGGAATTGATTAATGAAATTATAAGGACACCACAGGATTCTCTCCTAGATGAAGGGAGGGATCATCCAATCGGTACCACCACTTCTAGACTGGAAGAACTGGACAAAGTCCCAGACATTGTGCGATCCATACGCGAATTTTCTGGTAGACCAGGAGAATTCAACTCCTGGCGCAAATCAGTTGATAGGGTGTTAGAACTCTTCAAATCCCTTAGTGGGACGGCACGCTACTATGCAATCTTGCATACAATTCGGACGAAGATAGTGGGGGATGCGGACACCGCACTAGAGTCTTACAGGACCCCATTGGATTGGCCTAGAATTCGAAAGTGTCTAAATATGCATTACTCGGACAAACGGGATATCGGTACGCTAGAGTACCAAATGACCGTGCTCTGTCAAGGGCAGAAATCCATCTCAGAAGTCTATCAAGTTGTATATCAACACTTGTCTTTGATTCTGGATAAAGTCTCTTGCCTAAAATTGGATGAGAACAGTCTTCGCGCAATGACCAACACATATAGGGATAAGGCGCTGGACACTTTTATTAGGGGGCTAAACGGAGATCTTCCAAGACTACTGAGTGTTAGGGAACCAGGATCTCTACCCCAGGCTCTGCAAATCTGCCTGAAATTAGACAATATGAACTTCAGGAGAGACTACGCTCATGGGAAAACTTCGAAAGTTGATATGCGTGCGCATAGTGGAGGGAAGCTAAGATTCTTTCCAGAATTGGCTCACATTGGGGGTACTTCCAATAATAAAGTAGCATTACAACCTCGTTTTGTACCAGCTACTACACTGAATTCAAATTACCAGCAGCGATATAATAGTCCAGACTTTCAACCATATCCACGGAATAATGCTGGGAATTTGCAGTTTCCTCCACAACAGACTTTTCAGCGTCATCAATATCGGACACCCCAACAGAACTTTCAGAGACAACCTCCACCGGAACCAATGACACCCCAGTAATGCTTTGCGACTGAACATTCCGCACCTGAGGAATATTTCGGTGATGGAACTTTGGGGGAAAATGAAGTAGATGGCGCATGCGGTATATCTGATAGCATTGAAGGTTACCTACAATATTGCCCAGATGAATGTAAGGACGGACAGGATCGACATCCCTCTGATATCTCACTGGCAGTTAATTGTTTAGATTAAATTGTTCTTCGCTACCCTATTTTCAGGCAAAGGCGAAGAACGGACAAACACTGAAAATATTATTGGACACCGGAAGCAACAAGAATTATATAAAACCAAGCTTAGTACAGAACCCCAGACGCAACGAAAATCCCTTTTATGCAAAGTCCGTAAAGGGCGATATTGAAATCACCCAACACGCCTTTATTGATATCTTCGGAATTGATAGTACTCCGATAAAATTTTTCCTGCTACCAGGATTTGATTCATTTGATGGGATACTGGGAAATGACAGTTTGAAACAACTTTCAGCGGTCATACACACAGCGGAAAACTATTTTTTTTTTCTATTGGGGGAAAAAGGAAAATCCCAATAGAACAACAAATTACTCAGGATGTAAATAATCTCGAATTGGGAACTCAACGTATGTCTAATTGTCAAAGATTATCTTTGGAGAACAACGTTAGAAAACATAGTTACCTTTTCTCAGACCCTGACGAAAAACTGACTTATACTACTGTGGTATTGGGCGACATTCGTACGGAAAATGAGTCACCAATTTATGCGAAAAGTTATCCTTATCCAATGGCTTTAAAGGAAGTCGTAGAGGAGGAAATTAGTCGACTTTTGCGTGATGGTATTATAAGACCGTCTCGCTCTCCATATAATTCACCCATATGGGTGGTTCCGAAAAAGGAGGATCTTTCTGGAAAAAGGAAGTATAGATTAGTAGTAGATTTTAGACGGTTAAATGCTGTAACAATAGCCGATAAATATCCGATTCCAGAGATAAATGACGTTTTGTCCAATTTGGGCGGAAATGAATATTTTACAGTACTAGATCTCAAGAGTGGATTCCATCAGATACCCTTAAGGGAAAGCGATTGGGAAAAAACTGCATTTTCCGTGAACAATGGTAAATATGAATATACCAGATTACCCTTTGGACTGAAAAACGCACCATCAATTTTTCAAAGGGCACTTGATGATATATTGAGGGAGTTCATTGGCAAAATATGCTATGTCTGTGTGGATGACATTATAATCTTTAGCAAGGATGAGAAGTCTCATCTTAAAAACGTTGATAAAATATTCGTAACATTGGAAAGGGTTAATATGAAAATCCAGTTGGATAAATTGTGAATTCTTCAAACACGAAGTGGAATTTTTGGGGTTCATAGTATCCAAAGAAGGCATAAGGACAAATCCTAAGAAGGTTGATTCAATCTTGAAATTTTGTTATCCCAACACTTTGAAGGAATTGCGGCCGTTTCTCGGACTCTCCGGAGATTTATAAGAGGCTATGCAGATATTGCAAAGCCATTGACAACTCTTTTAAGAGGAGAAGAAGGAAGAGTTTCGAAATAGGTATCAAGTCAGACGAAGATTGAACTAGACGAATCTGCTAAAGCTGCATTTAACCTACTTAAAAACGCATTGGCCTCTCGCGAGGTATTGCTGGCTTACCCAAACTTTGAAAAAGATTTTCATCTCACTACAGATGCTTCCAATGTTGCAATTGCAGCAGTATTGAGTCAAGGGGAAAAACCTATTACATTCATATCTAGGACATTAAACAAGACCGAGGAGCATTATGCCACAAATGAAAGGGAAATGTTGGCAATCATATGGGCACTCGGTTCTCTTAGAAATTATTTATATGGATCGAGGAAAGTGATCATTTATACGGACCATCAACCCTTAACATATGCCCTCAGTAACAACAACCATAATTCCAAAATGAAGAGATGGAAATGTATATAAGAAGAATATAACTATGAACTTAAGTATAAACCGGGAAGAACGAATGTAGTGGCTGACGCATTATCGAGAGTCCCAACTGAATCGGATCCTTTTAATATTCAGGTGAATTCTCTAACTCCCACTCTACATAGTGCGGAAAGCTCATCGGAAAACTTAATACCCACCGTTGAAACTCCGATAAATGTCTTTAAAAACCAAATGTTTATCAGTATCGATGATGCTTCATCATACCAATTCAAAATTATATTCCCGAGAGTACATCGGCATATTATCAAGGAGACTCATTATGATGACCAGAATCTCTTAGATATTTTGAGAAGATATCTGAATCCATCAGTAATTAATGAAATAAAAGCTCCAGAGTGGATAATGGGGAAAATACAAGGTCTATACCCTGACCATTTTGCTAGCTATAAATGTCGTTTTACCCAATTAGTTGTTGAAGACATTACTTCAGACAACGATCAGGAAAACGTGATAATAGAGACCCACAATAGGGCACACCGCAACCAGAATAGGAAACAGATACAGTAGACGCTCGCAAATTAGAGCTTTCAGTAATTCGAACGTCCAGAAATTAGAATCAATGTTTGCAATACATTAAACGCTCTGAAATTCGAATTTAAAATTCTAATTTCTGAACGTTTTTTTTTTTTTGGTTATTTGAATACACAGGAAATCCCCAATTTATTTTTATTCTGTTTGAATAAAGTAAAACTAAAAAGGGGAATCACCAAATTATATATGTTTTTTCCTATTTGTTTTTTTTTTGTCGCATTTATTTACATTTTTGGCTAGTTTATTTGTGAAATTTGATACGCGTGTACATATTATTTGGCAGTGTCTATTAAATAGTGAAAGTGTATCATTTAAAGTGTTAAATAAACGTAAAAAAAAAACACTTTATCATTGGAAACGAAACGAAAAAAAACGTCCAGAAATTAGAATAATTCAGAAATTAGAATTGCCTCAAAAACAAAGCGGTTCTAATTTGCGAGCGTCTACTGTACTGGAAAAATTCTATTTTCCTGGGATGTCAAGTAAGATAAAAAGAATCATAAAAATATGTTCAACCTGCAAACAGAGTAAATATGAAAGACATCCCAATACACCGGAATTAAAGGAAACTCCTATACCACCGTACCCCGGACACATAATACATTTAGATATTTTTTCAACTAACAGGAAGTTAGTCTTGACATCAATTGATAAATTTTCCAAATACGCTAAGGTGAGATTACTGAATGGAAGATCAGTTAAAGACGTTAGGAAACCTCTCAGGGAACTATTGTTCTCATATGGTGTTCCAAAATACGTGGTCATGGATAACGAACCTTCTTTAAATTCGGCATCTATATCATTTATGATGAAAGATGATTTGGGGATAAATGTGTTCACCAAACGGGCAAGTGGAACGTTTCCATTCCACGTTGGCAGAGATCATGAGGTGTCTAAAGAATGAGGGGACATCCAGGAACTTTGAGGAGTTACTGGAGAAATCGGTAAATGAATATAACCATACATTTCACTCGACAACGAATAGGAAACCGGTTGATCTTTATTTTGGACGTACGGTTGATTTTTCTCCTCAATATTATGAAACAACAAGATTAGCGAACATCGAAATGTTGAAAACCAGGCAGGAAAAGGACTTAGCTTACCACAATAAGGAAAAGAGGGCAATTAAAGAATATCTACCGGGACAACTTATCTATGTTAGAACAAATAAAAGATTAGGGACAAAATTAGGTAATAGGTTCAAAGAGGAAATAGTGAAGGAGAATCGCAATACTACCGTAATTACCGAAAGTGGCCTGAAGAGTCATAAAAGCCACATTCGCAACTAAATTCCTTATTTTTTTGTTTCAGACTAATTTTGGGAGGTGCTATGGCGGATTTCAATGTTCTTGATTATTCTAACTCAAGATTAATTACTATTCAAACCGGAATCGCAAGAACACAAAATGGGACATTTAAGGTCGTACACTCCATTGACATAGACCAATATCGAGCTTTTTCAAAGGATATTGAATCAGTTGTAGAAAATAATATTACATATAGTCATCCACTCCGTTCATTTTTAGTACAACAAGTCTTTGAGATAAAAGGGCTTCTTAAACGCCTAAGCCCAACTATAAGGAAAAGGTCAATTGATTTTATAGGCAGCGCATGGAAATGGGTTGCTGGAACCCCAGACAGTCATGACTTTGAGATCTTAAACCAGAAAATTAAAAATGTCCTGGAGAATAATAAGCGACAAATGATCATTAATGACTTGACTATTAACCGAATAAGGGAAATATCAAACATAACGAACGAAATATTGAAGATAAAAAGAGAAGATTGGAATAATAAACTAGCAGAAAATTTACAACACAAATTAAACTTTATGGAAAAAGAATTACAAAATATTGAATATGCCATACAATGGGCAAAAGTAAATGTAGTGAACTCATTTGTCTTGTCAAGAACAGAAATAGAAACCTTAAATAATGTAATGAGAGATTATAATATCCCAATATTTAATATAGACGAATTACTGTCGTTTGCAAATGTTAAAATAGTAACAAACAATAGAGAAATTTTGTATATTTTGAGCATTCCAATCACGCATAATAATGTTTTTAATACTCTAATTGTAAGACCGGTAAAGAATGGTAATATGATAGACAAAATTGAATTCAGTAATATTCTGGAGTGTAATGAAAATTTATTTGCCATAAAAAAGAATTGTAAAAGTTCCAATGATATGACTATTTGTAATATTTGTTTAATTTCAAGCAGCCTATTAATATTTTTTATTCTAAGTGCCATTTTCTGGATAGTCATCCGATTATTAAAAAACAAAGAAAGTAAAGGAAATGAGATATTACCGAAACAAACAGAAGAAGCTCCCACTCCAGGAAATGACCAAATCTTATCAGAAGCTGAAACCACCAAAACAGCAAAAACAAATATCGAAAAAAGAACTAGTATTTACGATCTACATGCATTTTGAACAATCGGGACGATTGTATTTGAGAGGGGAGGAGTTAAGACAAAATACATTTAAAACTTAAATATAAAATAGTAACGACGATATTTGATGACTTAATGAAAGGTATTGTTAAAAACGTTCACATGCTGACTCTGCGTCTAGACAGACTTAAGCAATACAGCAATATTCACCAACACGAGCCTGGATTGTATTACAACGTGAGAAACAACAAACGACAATACAACGGTGTGCAGTAGAATATAAATTAGGGTAGTTTTTAAGAAACTTTGCTCTTTTGTAATCTGAAAATCAATAAAGAAACAACTGTTTAGCTAACACTCAGCAGTTGAAAATTTTTTTAAACAAAACTCGTAACAATAAATTAATTTATATGCGTCGAACCTTTTACCGATTCTAAAATTCCTGCAAAATCCTCCAAAAGATTACGTATTAACACGGAATTTTTGGGGCTTGATGCTAAAACTTAAAGAAAACTCCAAGTGCTTAGAACTAGTTCACTCGCGTTCTGCGCTTCCTGGACATTTTTTAAGTTTTCATTTCATTTAAGATTTCATAAAATTCTTCATTGAACTTACGAAAAAAATTCTATGAAGTTGTTCATCATGAAGGATATTTCTATCAGTGTACTGGGAAACCGACCAATTGTGGGCGCTGTGGTGTAATGATTAGCGCGTTGGACTGTTATACTTGAGGTTGCGGGTTCGAGCCCCAACCAAGGCAACATCAATTTATGAAAAATAGTAATATATATGAGTTTTTTCTTTCCCTCATATATATCGCAGCGTCCTCCTTCGGTGTTCTCATAGCACTTAACCCCACCGAAGTAAAATAATATAACAGGGCTATGAACTAAAAAGCTTCAACAAAGTTCGGCAACTCACCATCAGATGGCGCGCAACAACTGTTCTAAAATTCAACATTCTGCGCAATTACCGTGTTACCATATTTGAAGCCCTTCATCTTTCACCACTTTTCATTTCTTCTCTATCCCCTTTCCAAAGGAAAGGGGATATCCAGTTAAGTGATATGTCCTCTTTGTACCAGTCTTGGGGCCAGTCCTTTAAGTATAATTGACAGCGCTTAACTCATAGAAATAATAAATTATACCAGTCCTGCGACAAGACCATCTTTAACCACTCACGGGATAGGTACTTTGAGGACAATTAGTTGGTATGTCATCATTTCACCAGTCACGAGACCAGTCCTTTAAGTAAAATTGACACTGCTTAACCCACAGCAATAGTAAATTATACCAGTCCTGCTGCAAGTCTTTCTTTAACCAGTCAAGGGATACGTACTTTGAGGGCAATTTAGTGGTATGTCCTTATTTTACCAGTCACGGGATAGGTACTTTGAGGACGATTAAGTGGTATGCCATCGTTTCACCAGTCATGGGACTAGTCCTTTAAGTATAGTTGTCACTGCTTAACCCACAGCAATGGTAAATTATACCAACCCTGTGACAAGTCTTGCTCTAACCACTTACAGGATAGGTACTTTCAGGGCAATTGACCCCTCATTCCCCGTAGGGTATATATTAGAGTTGTCCAAAAAAACATGAAAGTTGGAATTCGCGATCTCCACAATGTCGCCACTATTCCTTGATGTCTAAAATCTCTCTGTGGCAAGTTTCAGCTAAATCCGCTTTTATTTAGAGGTAGCACAAAAAGTTATCTTTTAAGAATTAGTAATTTGTATGTAGAGTAAATTATACAAAAAGTAGGGTTGACTTTAAATTAAATTATTTCTTAACTTACACGGTATAACTTAACATTTTTTTTTAATCTAGTCTTAATGAATGTGGAGAAAAGGAAAATGACATCAAAACTTTAAAAAATTAAGTAACTTTTAGGTAATTCGCGCTTTTTTTAAATTATAGAAAAAAATGCATATTTTAATAAAAATTTCCAAATTTTCTAAAATGATGTAACTAAAAATCCAACTTGTTAATAGTCTAGATAAACAAATTTCTCAAATCTGATAGTAATTTTTATGTAGATTACGAATCTGCAGTCAAATTAATAAAAAAAATAGTGAATTTTGAATTATTCACGGTTTTTGACAATTCCAAAAAAATCAATTTTTTTTTGTTATTTTCCTAACTACCTGAAAACGATGTGGTCAAAAATACCAACTTCTTATATTTTTGCAATCTGCACACCAATAGCTTTCATTGGACATGACTCATTTTTTAATTTTAGAAAGGATAACGGATATCCTTGTAAATAAACTCAAAAATTGACTTATTTCAGTATTTCGCTTATATTATTTCAGTATTTCGCTTATATTTAGCTTATTTAAAAGAAGACATTCCATGGAGTAATATTCTTGAAAAAAAGAAATTTATACAGTGGAAATTATGAGAACAATAATTGATCAAAGTTAAGGTTTTTTTTTAAAAAAAATAAGAAAAAAAATATGAGTAAAGTTTTTAAAAAAAAAACTAGTATATGTTTTTTTAAACTTCAAATTAATTATTTAAAATTATTTTTTTCTGAAAACAATGGCTAAACCAATATTGCGATCATCTGCCTCTTATTGGCTTATTGGATTTCCAGTTTACAATTTCCCGGTTGTGCGATTACCGCGAGAGATTGATGTCTTGAGAAAGTTTACTTATCATCATTTGCAAGATAAGTTAACTATGCATAAAAGTTGCAAATTGACCTGCGATGCCGTTCTGGACTCATAGACACGCGCAGGAATACGAGCCCAAAGAATTGATTCTTGTATAAGGAAACTTAAAAAACTACACAGCAGGTATGTGCTTTTAAAAAAGTCTCGGACTGCAGATTATGCCAACAGAAGAATGTGCGAACAAATGTTTAAAGGACAACTAGAAAACCTATTCGACATTGCAGTCAGAGATGTCGGTAAAAACTACAAAAGGGGTGACAGTCTCATTTTCCTGGAACAACAGAGGGATGATGTTTTCTCATGCTCAATCGCGGGAGCACATAGAAAAGGTAATCAAAAAAAAAAGAAAGCAGGTTAAAATGGAGAAAGACAGAAGATCTCGAATAAAGTACTTAGAGAAATACAACATTTAAAGAAAGAACGTGATGACCTGATGTCCTCAACTTCTGAAAACACTGATTGTGAAAGTGATAAAGAATTTGAAATTCCAGGTAAAACGTCGCGAGCTATAAAAACCGAAAGGAAAAATATTTTTTCATCCACAGAGGTAGCAGAAGCATTAGATAGAGCCAATATTTCTGATAGAGGCGCAGTATTTTTAGCTGCTTCTGTGACCAAGTCATTAGGAGTACATACTTCTGATGTTACCCTTTCCCGTAGCTCTATTAGACGATCTAGGAGAACAGTACGTACCAAAGCTGCAATAGCAGAAAAAAAACGAGCTTTTGGAAGGTCCCTTTCTTCTACATTGGGATGGAAAACTGTTGCCGGATATTAAAAACCCTTTATTAAAAGTCGATCGCATTGCTATCCACATAACAGGGAATGGAAAGGAAAAGCTTTTCGGGGTACCCAAAATTGAGAAAGGTACTGGCAAAGCTCAAGCACAAGCATGTATTGAAGCAGTCAACCAATGGAAACTGGAAGGACGAATTAAAGGTATAGTTTTCGATACAACAGCCAGCAATACTGGATTGAACATTGGAGCATGTACTACAATTGAAAAGGCTTTAGGATCAGAACTAATTTTTAGCATGCCGTCATCACGTTATGGAGATAATGCTCTCCAAAGTTTTTTGAATGCTTTAGGAGTAACTAACGCTCCAGAGATTAAACTGTTTAATAAATTCCAAAAAGCATGGCCTTCAATTGAGCAGAATAACTTTAAACCTGCAGACGAAACTTTATTTCAGGACCCTACTTTAAAACAGTTAAGAGAAGATATGATAAAATACATTCCTAAACACGTTAATGAAGTAAAACCAAGAAGCGATTACAACGAACTATTAAATTTATCGCTACAATTTCTTGGTGGAAAAAGTAGAAAAATGAAATTTTGTCCACCAGGGCCAACCCATCACGCTCGCTGGATGGCAAAAGCTATCTATATATTAAAAATCTACCTTTTTAAAGATCAATTTCAGATGACAACTGAAGAATTGAAAATTACAACCGATTTAGCTTTGTTTGTTAATTTGATTTATGTAAAATATTGGAATGAAGCCCTATTGGGGCCCAAAGCTCCAAATAATGATTTACAACTTATTACAATCCTATCCTTACAGAGATATTGGATTAATGCTTATAAAGCTTTTGCTCGATATCTTTGGTACTTGTCTGAACATTTAGTAGGATTGGCATTTTTTGATGATGAAGTATCATATGAAACTAAAAAAAATATGGTACGAAACTTAAAGCTTCCACAGAAAACTGTTTTTTAAAGACGTATAGTAATAAATGATGATACAAATTTCAAAGTTGAAGATTGTGTTACCAAAAGAACATTCGTTTTTTTTTTAAAGCTATCCATAACGATGGTGAAAGAATGTCTGAGGAATTTTTTAGAATGGATCCTATCGAATGGAATGATAACCCTCATTATATCGAATTAAAAGAACGATGCTTCAACATGCATGTAGTAGGGTAGAGGGGGGATCCTTCGCCAACTACATTTTGCAATAACTTCCTCAAATCGTGTGATAAAAAAATAATTTTTCATTATGTTGATTTGAAAATCAATAAAAAAGTAATAGAAAATATGCAAATAATTAAGATAAAAATCATGGAAATTAAAGCCAAGATATGTAGATCTTCAATTTGAAAGTAATTTTTGAAAAATATTTAGGGGTTAAGAAATGACAGTGCTTTGACAAAAAATGGCGAAGGATCCCCCCTCTACCCTAAATGATGTAGCTGAAAGAGGCGTAAGCTTAACCGAAAAATACAATTCTGCAATTACCAAAGACGAAAGTCAAAAACAATTTCTTTTGCGCTCGGTGGATAATCATCGAAAAAAAATACCCTACACCATCAAAAAAACTGTTATTGTCTTAAATGTTTTATTTAATTTATTTATTTGTTTTGTTAATACTTTTGTAGAACTTTTAATAATTCTGTAATATACTACGTTAAATTTGCTTGAGTTTGAGCAATACATTTTTTTAAAATTGCTTTTGTGTTTGTTTTAATTTATTTGAGGGAAGGTATATTTTCAGTATGTCTTGCAAAATTCGCAGTTTTCTTAGTTTTGTTCTCAAGGAATGAGCAATAACATATAATATAAATACGGCGTTAGTTGTGATTTAGATGTAAATTTCGACATCAAATTCGTAAGACCGTGGTAGAATTTTAAACGTTTGCTCTCTCCCATGGAAAAATCGATGTACACGTGAAATTACCCAGTAAAGAGGAAAAATCCAAAGAACTCGTTGCAGAGCAACTTATACTGCCTTAGCATAGGTTCTAATTTATGTTCTATAACTGGTTATTTTTATAAGGAGCAATAGGTTCTTTTGCTCTATAGCACAGGTTGCTTTAGACCCGCTTCTAGAACTACTTATAGAAATGGTTCCGGGAAAGTGAAAATTTGCATTTTAACTTTCGGGAATCAGTTATAGAACAAGTTCCATGTACTGGAGTTTCACTTCAAAGTACCATAGTTCCAAGAATAAAATCTTTTTAGTCATTTAAAATTCTTTAGTTATGAAGTCTCATAATTTGGTGGTAGGGATACATACTTGGGAAAACACTTAATTTTTATATTTCTTGGTGTTATTTCAATGCTTTGCAAAGCATTGACTGGAACGGTGTTACCATTTGGGCCTCGGGAAAGCACTTTAATATTTATATTTGGCCGTTAGGAATGTGATGTTTACGTTTCTGGGTGCTTTCTCAACGCTTTGTAAAGCATTCCTACTACCGTGGAACGGTGTTATCATTTGGGCGTTGGGAAAGCACTGTGAGGAAGTACTCATAACACCCACTTCGGTGCTTTGCCAGTGCTACCCCTTTGTATTTTTCTAACTGGGTAGTTTTACCTTGGATTTCGTATTTTTTTATATTTTTAAATTAAGATATGGTAAAATCCACTTGGAATTAGTAATTTATCTCTAGAGTAATTTATACAAAAACTAGGGTTGACTTTAAATTTAATTATTTTGTACGCTATTATTTAACAATTTTTTTAAATCTGGTCTTAATTAATGTGAACAAAAGGAATTTGAAATCAAAACTTAAAAAAATTAAGTAACTTTTAAGTAATTTGCATTTTTTTTAAACTTGTTTTTGCCTTGTATGCGCAAATTTCTCTAATCTGATCTTTATTTTAACGAAAATTATGAATCAGCAATCGAAATTTAAAAAAAATTTGTGGTTTATGAATTATTCGCGGTTTTTGAATATTCAAAAAAACTCAAGTTTTTTGAGATATTTTCCTAATTACCTGTAAACGGTGTTATCGAAAAATCCAATTTGTTATACTTTTGCAATTTACTTACCAAGGGCCTTCATTATATATAACACTGATTTTAATTTTAAAAAGGATAACAGATATCCTTGCAAATTAACTTAGAATTTGACTTTTTTTTATATTTCGCTATTATTTAGCTTGCTATAATTTTGTTGCTACCAAAAATCCTATCTAACATAATAGGACATTCCACAGATATATATTAATGCAAAAACGAAATTTTCATATTGGTAGATATACGAAAACATCCTGATCAAAGTTGAACATTTTTTGTATGAAATTTTAAAATTTCGCGAAATCCGCGACTCCGATTTCACTTTTAATTTCATATTCGTAATGTACACCTAAAAATATATTAGATTTGATATGTCGCAATCATAATAATTATATTTAATTTTTCTCATTTTTTCCATTATTTTTAATTAATTAAAAATAATATAACAAGTACAACCTCTAAACTTTAATTGCGATGTGCTACCTCTAGACAAAACTTTTTTGGTGATTTTTTTGATCAGACCACATTTTTTTTCAAAGTGGCATATTTGTAGGGTTGTGGAGCGTGAAAATTCCAACTTTTTTTTTTTTGGACCAGTCTAATATATATTTTCCCATATATTTATATGGGTAAATCTACGGAACCGGACGATACCATGTAACTCAGGATTTAAACCATTTTAATAAAAATGTATAATATTCTTGATGGTATCAGCATTTTCGAGGCAAAGAATTTAATCAGGCGAACATCTTAAATTTTAAAAGTTATACTGTTAATGTGCTCTACTTAATTAAAAACTACCATCATCTACCCTAATTTGACTTGTAACTTTCAAAAGCTTTTCAAGTCTTTTGGGTATAGAGCAATTCCATATGAAAACGATCAAAATTGGCAAATTTTTGGACGACCCCTCTCCGATTTTAAAATAAATAGTCTCAATCGATTGCCCAGCAAAAAATAATGTACCTACATATTTTTTTTTTTTTAAATAGTGACTGGTTTAGTGGTGGTGTACACCACTGTCATGTGACAAAATTGAAGAATTCTTCATAAGGGACCTCATTGAAAGTTGTTTCAAAAAAACTACTAAAGCGATCGCAACGAGTGATAGCTCGTTGGAAAGGTATTGAATCAGGCTTTAATTGAAAAATAAAATTTTCCTAATTTTTCTCATAAATTTACCTTTTTTCCCATGAAAATTAAATTTTCCCATGAAAATTAAATTTTCCGATTTTCCACAGAAGCTCCTAAATTTTCCGGCTAATTTTTTTTTTTGGATTCCTCATAATTTTTGCTTTAAGAATCAGCAATAAAAAAATGGGCCCCGACTCCTTGTTTGGACAGGAGAGGAGCATTTAAGAGACCACCTTGTTCTCATTGTTTTTATATTTTTTATAATTGAATTATTTGTAATTATTTAACATTATTTTATTTTATTATTAAAAATACATTTTAAAAATTATTTTACAGTTAAAAATACCACCACTAAACCAGTCACTATAAAAAAAAAAAAAAAAATATGTAGGTACATTATTTTTTGCTGGGCAATCGATTGAGACTATTTATTTTAGAATCGGAGAGGGGTCGTCCAAAAGGTGATCGCTTTCATATGGAATTGCTCTATAACTTTTTCAGCATAAAATGAAATCGCCTAAAACCTTTGGTGGATAATAATTTTGATGTTAATAAATCTCACACTTGTTGAAAAAAATAGGTGTCCTTAATTAAGAACAAGTGGTAGTTTTTTGAAATCTGTAACTCTGTTTTTTTAATAAAGAGTAATTTCAGAGATTTTTAATTTTTGCGCTTTCAGCCTCAATGTAATTGAAAATTTTTTGACACCGACATATAACTGACAAATAGAAAAAAAAAATGAGGACAAATTAATTAGTGTGCCTTCAGAAATAAAGAAGATGTGACAATAATAATCTCTTCATGAACATAAAAAATTATATTTTTTGAAGGGCACATCCGGAGTTTGAGATATAATTAGTTGCAGTCCTATGTGATCGGTATGTATCAGTAATACTATTATTGTGTGTAAATGCTATATTAGGGATGTGCGATTAATCGGTTAATTAAACTTTCTGATTAATAAAAATTCTGATTAATCAATTATTCGATTATTCAACAATTTTGATTAATCAAAAACATGATTAATTGATTAATCAGTTATTTCGATTATTCAGAATAATGATTAATTGATTAATCATGATTTTGATTAATTAAATTTATGAATAATTGAATAATATCCGGTTTTGCTCCGTTGAAGACGCCTTTTAACTCCAGTTCAATACAATTACATGAAACTTAAGAATGGACATTGGTCAAGTGTGACCAGTGAGCTAATAGTCTCTATGATTTTCTTTATTTGGAGATATATGTAGCATCGCCACAAAACAAAGACAGAATTGCTGTAATTGTTTTATTTTTAAGCATTTTTTCAATGTTAATTAAAATTATTAAAGTTCTGATTAATCAAAATTGAAATTAATCGATTAATCATAATTCTGATTAATCAAATTTTCTATTAATCAATTAACTGATTAATCAAAGATCTGATTAATCATACCGTTTGATTAAACGATTAATCGCACATCCCTATGCTAAATGCATCGTTTACTTTGGTATCCAGAGCCATTTTAGGTTAAATTTTGTAGCTTTTCATAGATTTTTGGAGCTAAAAGTGATGTAGAAACAAAACGGATAATCCAATAATTTTAGCACTTACATATAACACCCCAGCAAAAACACGGATTACCAAGTAATGATAGGTCATTACCTTTTGCATTACTTTAAAATTAATGACTTACCGATAATAAGTTATAGAAGTACTTATATATTCGTGCAAAGTAATCACTTACTGGTAATTCATTAAATAAGTATTGATTAAGTCTTCTTTATATTAATATTTTATTTATAAATTTCCCAGTCAGAAAAATACAAACGGGAAAGCAGTGGCAAAGCACTTTAACAGGTGGTACAAGTACTGGCAAAAAGTGCTTTCTCATTCCCAAAATGATAACATCATTAGACAAAAGGACCGGCAGTTCAAAAAGCGCCGGAAAAGCACTGGAGGAACAAAATTATTAAACGTTGGCAAAACCAATAAATAAGTGGCCTGGAAATATATTTTCCAAAATAAAATTTAAAAAAAGTTCATATGTATTTTTTTTGGTCCTGCCGTGATTTGAACCCAGGCCGTCAGATTGGCAGACGATTGCTCTACCCACTGAGCTAATGACACATATAATACTTGGTGGGTAAACACTGGGGTATTCAATCGATTAATCGTTATTCGATTAATCAAACAATTTTTCTCAAAAATTGTTCGAATAATTTAAAATGTCCAAATTTCGAATAACGAATAATTCGAATAATTTCATACGATTAATCGATTAATCGAAATTGGTAGAAAATTAGAAATATGTTTAAAGAATATAAATTTTTTATTAAAGTAAATGTGCTATAATCTCAAAACTTTTTTAAAAAATTGTGATAAATAATTTTCTGTAGACTTGTACCTATCCGGATTTCATTCTGGCCTAAGAAAATAATTAAGTGACGGACCTTTTAGAATTTCTAGAAATATATGTTAGCTTCAACTCAATAAGAATTTCATGTTTTCTAGTAGGAGCGTTAATAAAGATCTTAAATCCCAAAGAAAAAACAAAAATAACATAAAATTATCACAGTTTGCTTTGTCATCTTCCAAATTGCTACTCTGTTGTTGTGATTTATCTAGAAAAGTAGTGGTATCTATTTACGTAAAATAAATTTTACGACTTTTTAATCGGTGATATTAAACGAAAGCATTAATAATTATTGTAATTAATGATTATTAGAATTATTAATTATAATTAATCATCAATATAATAAAGCTTGTTTAGTTAGCACTCTGAATTAATGAAATAAAGGGATGGTGGTAAAGAAACGCAGAGCGGAAATTAATTCTCAACAGAATTCCACTATACATTTACGTTTTTTATGTATCCAATGCATACGAAAGAGATACAAATTAATGTACGGGGCCATATATTCTTCTTTAACTCATTGCTGTGTGGTTCTGCCCGATTTGGATAAAATTTTAATATGTGAAAGAGGGGAGAGAAAAAATAAAAATAATGACAAAATGTGATCTCAATTATTACATTTTTTATTTTTGTGAATTTCAGAAAAGTTACTGAATTTATTTTTGTTCCTTTTTAAAATTTTTTTTTTAACGTTTATTTATTTACAATTATAGAAAAATATTTAAACTATTATAAACACTAGTTAACAATAATAATCTTTTATATACAAAATCCCCTAATCGAGCTCTCGAGTATAACTTATAAAGAAATAGATTTTTATTTAGGATTTAATTAATATTTTACAGACTTCATATGAAGATTATATAATATTTTTTGTAATGAAAAATAAATTATTAAAAACATTACACTTATATTTGCAAATTATGAAAAATATGGTCTGAAGGGTAAAATAAGAAAAACAAAATGTAATCTAGTTACTCATTTAGCCACCAAAACTTTTTAGTTTTTGAGACACAAAGTTCTCTATTAGATAAACTAGTATTATATCTGTAATCATTACCTGTTGTTGCATTAAAATTAACTGCTTTGTTATTTGCCCGTCTGTATTTATGATAAAAGACTGGGATATTATGTTCATCCTGTATCATATTTATCTTATCGAGGTATAAAAAGGCCTCAGGTGGAACAAAACCTTTTTGCATGGTATCTATTATATATTCTTCATTTGTATAGTATGGTGCCATTATGAGATAATTTTCTATACATGATGTACATCTTAAAATATTATTTCTTATTAAGTGTATGATAAAACGAGTAAAAAGGTTAAAGTCGGGCATGCCGACTATACAATACCCTACACCAGTCTGGTTAAAAGCCAACTAATGTTTAGATCCGAAATTCGAATGGGTTAAAATGGGACTTGTGTCAAAATTTTCTATAATGTGAATCAGCGAACCAAATTTCATTAAAATATCTTAATATTTGCGACCTGTAGTTTGTAACCAAGCCAATTTTGGGGGGACACTTATATGGGCACTAAGTCTAAACATGGACCGGTGTTAACCAAAATCAATAGGCTTTATCCTTGGGCTGACATAGGTCGGTCTACCAAATTTCATCAAAATATCTTAATATTTGCGACCTGCAGCGTATAAACAGTATAATTTTGGTAGGACCCTTATATGGGCACTAGGTCTAAACATGGACCGCTGTTAACCAAAATCAATAGGCTTCGTCCTTGGGCTGACATAGGTCGGTCTACCAAATTTCATCAAAATATCTTAATATTTGCGACCTGCAGCGTATAAACAGTATAATTTTGGTAGGACCTTTATATGGGCACTAGGTCTAAACATGGACCGATGTTCACCAAAATCAATAGGCTGCGTTATTGGGCCAACATAGGTCTGTGTTCCAAATTTTATCAAAATATCTTAATATTTGCGACCTGCAGCCTATAAACAATATAATTTTGGTAGGACCCTTATATGGGCACTAGGTCTAAACATGGACCGATGTTCACCAACAGGCTTCGTCTTTCGGCCAACTTAGCTCTGTGTACCAAATTTCATCAAAATATATTAATATTTGCGACCTGCACCGTAAAAACAATATAATTTTGGTAGGACCCTTATATGGGCACTAGGTCTAAACATGGACCGATTGTAACCAAAATCAATAGGCGTCGTCCTTGGGCCGACAAAAGTTGGTGTACCAAGTTTCGTCAAAATATCTTAATATTTGCGACCTGTAGAGTGCGCACAAGAATGCATGGACAGACAGACGGACGGACAGACGGACATCGTTAAATCGAAATAAAAAAAAAATCTGAGCCGATCGGTATACTATAAGGTGGGTCTGGGACCAATATTTTTTGGTATTACAAACATCAGCACAAACTTATAATACCCTGACCACATAGTGGTGTAGGGTATAATTATCAACCCTAATTATATTCGAGGTGTTATACAATACTTTATTTGATATATATTTCATATAACTACTATGTGACTATCTATACATTGACGTACAAGCCCTTAAACATTTTCTTTCGAAAATCCGTATTTTTTCCATATAAGATGGTGAAATATTAAACCATATAAGGCATTCATAAGTTATTATCGGTCGAATTAATGATTGGTACATAATGATTTTAACTCTAGATTTTATATATCTTGAGTAGAATAAAGATTTGTACATGAAAAATGCCCTTTTTGCCTTTAGTAATAATTCATTTACATGGTTGTTAAAATATAAAAATTTATCTAAGTAAACACCTAAGTATTTGACAGTTTCCTTATTCGGTATATTAACATTGTTTAGATTAGATTTGATTCCAAACAATTTCCATTCTTACTTACATCATTATTACATTTATTTACTGGAGGCCTAAATAGGATTGTTTCACACGTTTGTGTATTGATATTCATATTCCAATCGATAGTAAACTTTTCAACAATGTCAAATGATTGTTGAAGGTTCTGATTTATACTTTTAATTGTATTGTTAGCGTGATATATAATTATATCATCTGCAAAGGATATAATATTTTCCATTTTATTTAGCAGGTCTAAAATATATAAGTTAAAAAGAATGGGTGAGTTTACCGTTCCCTGTTGTAAACCATTAGTAATCATGAACGTTTTTGTGCTTTTATGGTTTTGGTGAAACACTCTAAACGTTTTGTTGCTTATCATATTATAAATCAGAATGATCTGATATAACGGGAATTTATATTCATTCAGTTTAAATAACAAACCAGGTATCCAAACACTATCAAATGCTTTTTCCAAGCCCCCGTACAGAGTTTTTTGTTCCAATTCCAGTTGATATTAGATGTCAACAAATTTATTGCATCAGTGGTCGAATGTTTATATTTAAAACCAAACTGTTTTTCGCTTATTAAGTTTTTGTCCTTACAAAATTTATTTAAATTGATATTAATGCATATTTCGAATATTTTACTGATATTAGGAAGTAGACTAATAGCACGAAGAGTTTTTGGATTACTCGAATCTTTACCCTTTTTTGGTAATATTACAACTCTTGCCTCTTTCCATTTTTCGGAAAAATATGAATTATTTAGCATATTATTAAACTGTTTGCAATACTCAAAAATCATCATTTCGGGTATATTCTTCAGCATTATATTAAGTATATTATCTACACCTGAAGATAATTTTCCTCTTAAATTATAAAAAATGTACAAAATATTTTTTTTGGTTATAAAATAATCTTCAGTTTGAGTTTCATCTAAATTGTCAGATGTTTTTTCAGCGCTAAAATTTGTTTTAGTAATTTGATTAACTTCAAAGTCTGTTTTTAATTCTAAGAAATGATTAAAGAAATCATTTACTTTCACATGAATATTGTTGTTTGAATTAATATCTTTATATGCGTGAACTGACTGCAAAAAAGATCCAATTATATCTAACATTTGTTCATGATCGCGTATAATAAAGTTATTTGAGTTATCTTTTTCTGACTGTCCGTTGGTATTCCTGCATCATTTAGTAAGTGTTCTGAATTTTCCGATATTTTTATGTTCTGAAGATTTAAAGGTTTAAATTTCTTAAAATTCTTATTTATTTCCTCAAACATATGCTTTGAATCCTTAGGATCCAAAATAGATAGCTTTTCTTGAACACGTTTATTATAGACAATTTTGAAATTCTCATTTATGAGTTTTTTGATCAGCTTTAACTTAACCTTCAGAAGATTTAGTGTAGATTCGGATAGAGTAAGCTCTAATCTGTTGTGCCTCTTAATAC
This sequence comes from Leucophora obtusa, assembly GCA_949987735.1. NCBI lineage: Eukaryota > Metazoa > Arthropoda > Insecta > Diptera > Anthomyiidae > Leucophora > Leucophora obtusa. The sequence goes on from OX465296.1 coordinate 54,821,595, forward strand.
ACGTAAGGATTTTACTTTTTTCAAGATGCAATTTTATTATAGTTGAACTAGTTCTTTTCGTTAATGTATCAATGTTTCCATACTTAGGTGTGACCTCTTCTATAGTACTTACGATTATTTCGTTAAGTCTATGTATATGGGAATCAATTTCAGAATTCCTAAGATTTCTATCGTTGGGTAGTTGTCGTTCATTTTCCAATTTACTTATTATCTTGTTTTTAAACTTTTTCCAGTTTGTTTTCTTATAGTTGTATTTAGGTATCTGCATTTCTTCTATAAAAGTAAACTTTTGTTCCCTATTTACGAAAGAGACACAAATTAATGTACGGGGTCTTATATTCTTCTTTTGGGTGTGGTTCTCCCCGATTTGGATAAAATTTTAATATGTGAAAGAGGAGACAGAAAACATAAAAATATTGACAAAATCTGATCTCAATTATTGCACTTTTTTATTCTTATTCAGAAGAGTTACTGAATTTTTTTTTTGTTCCGTTTTTTAAATAAAATTATTAAAAACACAACAAGTGTGTGTATATTATTTTACAGAATTTTTTTTGATTAATCGATTAATTTTAAAATTTTGTTCGATTAACCGGTTAAGAAACAACCCGAATAATTATTTGCACGATTAATCGATTAAAATAAAAAGCCGATTAATTGAATACCCTAGTAAACACATAATTGAATGATAACAGCTGGACAACTACTGGCTGTGCTAAAATGCGTTGGGAGAGCAAAAAAAAAGTTGGTCTTGAAGGAGCTTTCCCACAAACAAAATAATTGATTTTATAAAACAAAAAAAATTTTAAATTAAAAAAACTAAAAACAAAATTTTTGCTTGCAACCGGATTTGAACTCGGAACCTTCTGACTACAAACCTTTTTTAACGCAGCGTCAGCATTTTTATAACATCATTGGTCTACCAGTGAATTGATTTTTGTACCACTGGTAGCATTGGCTAGGTAGCACTGGATAACCACTGGTTGCAAACCTTGGCATATCACTCTAAGCCAATTCTTTGCCAGTGATTTTTTTATAAACCACCGAAATTTTTGTAACATAAATACTGGCAAAACGCTTTTTGCAAACGCTGGTAAAGCGTTCCAAATGAGTGATCTGCCAATCATTTATTTTTAACACCGTGGTTACCCAGTGGTATGCCAGCGCTTGATTTTTTGTACCACTGGCGATTTCTGATTGGGTTGTTTTGAACTGAATAGGAAATTTTCAAAGGTAAAAAGTGTTATTTTGCCAATATGACCAACTATTTTACAATGTAGGGTAACCACTTATTTCCTAACTTCTGAGTAACCACTTATTCTATCTTTGTGAGTAACTACATATTCTTTCACTATGGGTAACTCATTATTCACACTTTTTTTTAAGAGAGAGGGTAATGACCACCCATGAATTTTTGGACATAACGAACAAAAGTAATCTTGAGTGCAAATAGCCTGGTAAGTGGTGAAATCCTTTGTGTGCCACTTACTCGCTTAATTACTCGGTAATGTCTGTTTTTGCTGGGAATATCAATGGCGATATACATTTATTATATAAGCCAGATTTTAAGTATTAATTCTTTTATCTGTGGATGTGCTAGTCAATTCAAAGCTGAAGTTTTAGAGTATTTTGCAGCGAAAAGTGTTGTAAAGCATAAAAAACCCGATCTGTTTAGCACTTTCACGTAATGATAGTTATGATAACATCTACCTTTCCAGATTGATTGGACTCCATAATCCTTAAATTTGAATTTGACCTTTTAGCGATTTTTGGAGAAACATATGCTGTAGAAAATACAAAGTTAATCCGATCCATTTAGCACTTCCAGATAATAATAGTAATGACCCCATAATCAGTGTTGCCATCTCTTGAAGGCAGAAAAGCACCGTAAGCATTGTAAAAACGGGTAAAAAGGGTAAAAATTTACCAAAAATGGTGTAAAAAAGCACGGTATTAAGTTTTTGAAAAATTTAAGTTAAAAATTAAAAAACTAATTTTAGCTTTGTAAAATCGTATAAAAAAGTTTAAAAAATAAGCAAAAAGGGGTAAAAAAGCACCAAACTAATATTTAATAATTTTGAAGTTTAACCCTCGAAGTGGCACATGGTTCTGGCCAGACATATTTCATTTTCATGCTTCAATTTAGCATACTTCTATTTTAGGTACATGGCTGTAATTTCAGGTAATCTCCCAAAATATTGTTGGCTTTCGATGTATAAATTAATAATTGAAAAAAAGTCCTTGGAACAGGACAAAAAAGCCAAATAAAAAATCTTCACCTTACTTTTGGTACATGGTGTCTGGCCAGACCCCTATGTATTTTGTATGAACGCATAGGCAAAGCACATGGCACGAGTTGGAAATTTGTATTTACTTTATTCTTTTATGCTTCTTTCTTTCTTCTGATTTTTTTTGTGAGTTAGTTATTCATTGAACGTTGAACAGTGAAGAAGTAATCTAGTTTTTGTGCGGTAATTTTGAACTTGTGAATAATTTTACGCAGGTAGATTTGTTGCGTTGTTAGTATATTATGGCTGATGAACTGGAATTTATTTATAATACACGCTTGCGTAGCGCGAATTTGCAACCCCAATTGTCAGAGGCATTAGTGCGTGATTTTCAAAGTCAGGTAGAAGCTGATGAAAATGATGATGTTTTTGAAAACGATGGTGACCACACTGCTGATTATGTGCCAGAAGATGATGCATCAGACATAGAAAATGATTTGGAAATTGAACCTAACGAACTTTATGATAGTGATGAAGACGTAGATGAAGAAGAAGAAAGTGGAAATGATGCTGAAGCAGAATTTTCTCAATGAAAATCTGCAAAATTATTATGAACCTTATGAAAATATCACCATCGATGAGCAGTTGTTTCCGTATCGTGGGCGCACAAAGTTCACCCAATATATCCCATCAAAACCTGCAAGGTATGGGATCAAAGTTTGGTGGGCATGCGATGCTAAGACTAAATTTCCATTGAAAGGAAAACTATACACTGGAAAGGAAGGAGACAATCGGGAGATAAATCAAGGTGAAAACGTTCTAATGTATTTCGCAAATTGTTACGCAAACAGCGGCAGAACAATTATTTCTGATAATTTTTTCACCTCATTGACATTGGCACCATTCGAGCAAACAAAAGATGTCTTCCTAAGGAAGTTATGAAGAGCACCAGACGACCAATTCTTTCAAGTGTGTTTGGTTTTAATGAAAATCTTGTTACACTTTGCAGCTACGTGCCCAAAAAAAATAAGGCAGTCAATTTAATTTCAACCGTGCAATACACGAAACATGTTGAAGGCGTAGCCATGAAACCGGAAGCAATTTTATTTTATAATTCAACTAAAGCCGGAGTCGATACGATGGATCAAATGCTAACTCATTACACAACAAAACGGTCAACCAGACGCTGGACATACGCGTTTTTCTGCAACATGATTGATGTGATGGCATTGGCAAGTTACATTATATGTAAGCTAAATGATGAAAATACAAGAAAAGAAAGAAGACGCATATTTTTATATAAACTTGCAAAGCAATTGGTACTGGCCAACGTTGAAAATCGCATCAATAATCCGCACATTGTGGCTCAACCAACAACTCGTATAGCATTTGAAGCGTTATTTGGGAGACCTCTCAATATAGAAAACCTTAATGTGGCTTCACGCAGTGGTCCAGACACATTAGCTGCCAAAAAAAGATTGCAGAATTTGCATGCAGCAAGGTGACAAAATACGCCGTAAAACACGCTTTTTTTGCTGCAAATGCAACAATCCTGTTTGTCAGCAACATTCAAAAGTAGATTATTTATGTTTTTGTTGCCTTCCGCAAAATTCTGAATAAAAAAATCAATGTATTCTTCATAATAATTTTCTATTTTGTCATAAACATTTATTACTTTACCCATAATAAAGAGAAATGTATATAGAACAAAAAAATTGTTGCCCTTTTCATTCCAAAGATTTTTTCAGGTCTATTTTTTCTTCCTCAGGTAGCTAATAACATAGTAAAAAGAAATAGAAACACAAAATATAACAAATATTTTCCTATCTTAGTAAAAAATTTAACGGCAAACAGCCCTTATTTCCATACAAATGCATGTAAATGTATAGGGGTCTGGCCAGACACCATGTGCCAGAACTAAGGGCTCAAAATATGTGCCACTTCGAGGGTTAAATATAACGAAGTTGCTATTTAAAATTGTACTACAAACATTGTGAAAAAATGTAGTTTTTGTATAGTTTGTATTATTTTTACAATTTTGACAGAAAATTCAAGAAAAATTAAAAAAACGAGAACAAATACCAAAAATATAAACTGTACAAAAAGCACTAAAAGCGCTGCCAGAAATCTGAAAAAGCACTGTAAATACCCGCTTTTTTAAAACGGGTATTTGTAAAAAATTACCGGGTACGGGAAGGAGAAAAGCACCAAAAAATACCCGAAAAGCACTGAAAAGGCAACACTGCCCATAATTCTTTAAATCGTGGATGTGCCATTCAATTTTGTGTTGCAATTTTGGGGCGAACTCTATATGGGCACTAGGTCCAAAAATACACCAATTTTAACCAAAATCAACAGACTTACTCCTTGCGTCGATATAAGTCGATCTATCAATTTCATCACAATATCTTAATATTTGCGACCTATAGCAAGCGCACAAGAATACATGTAGAGACAGACGGACGGACGGAAAAATTAAAAAACAACATTACTTAAAATCAATAATGGAATATAGCGCGACTATGTGTTTTCGAATAAAATTACCCTGATGATTGCAAAACTTGTATAATATTTTTTCATTCACTTTGCTTAAAAACCAGATGTGTTGGAAAAATTTGAAAACCAAATTCTGACTCAACACGGAAAGGTTACTTGAAAATGTGTGGTCGCATGCCCGAAAAATCCAAGTATTTAAAAATACACTCACAATATTTTTTCCTTAAAGTCAACCGAATAAATACATTAAAACAATTGAAAATAAGCTAAAAAAGGACTACCCACTTTTCGTTCAAAACAATTGTATTTTGTGGTTTATTTTTAACTGTTAATTTATTAACTGGCAAAGTCGGTAAAAATAATAGATTTCTCGTTTATTTTAAAATTAATCGTATTATAACAACTGATTGTTTTTAACAGAAAATTTTGATTGAATATTTTAATTTCTACGTAAAGTCCGTATTTTGTGTATTTTGTTTATTGAATGACTGATAGAAAAAGTTAAAAAACATATTTCTTTGCAATTTAACTACTTATTCAATTGAAACAATTTTACTGATTTACTTTTTAAACAACTGTTGAACTTTTCAAGTAAAGTTATTTATTGTGAGTGTATTTATTAGCGAAAATGTGTGTGCGGTTTTTTGTTTATAACTTTTTCAGCACTCAAAAAAATTTATTCAAGCGAACAGATTATTTCTTTTTAATGTATTTTAAATAAATTAATCTATAAAAAAATGTGTGCCACTTATTTGAAATTTTTCATTTTTAAAATCTGAAATCGACCTGTTTCGTAGATTTTCCCATATATCCTTTTTACAGTTGAATTGTAGTCAAAATATACACACGCAAGGAAAAAAAGAGTATGGTTGGGATGACCATATTCGAAGAGAATCATATGTTTTTGGGTTTATGATTGCGCCAAATATATTATGAAATACCTTTTTATGTCATACTATGATCCCTATATTATCATATAGTCCTTATATTTTTTCCCAGCATTCTCTTGAAGGTGAGTGAAAAAGCTGTGCACGATTTGTTTTATTCAAAATAGTACATTTACATATATTTAGTTAGAATATTCTTCCACCTCAAGTCCAAATTCTAATATGATATTGTCATATTAGATTTTTATTTGTTGTTTCAAAAATTCTAACTAAATATATGAAAATATAGAAAGTCCGAAAAAACAATTTTTGTATTTTTTAATGCAAAAATTAAAATAATTGTTGAATAGTACATTTATTTATTAAATGACTAATTTACAAATTTAAATAATTTAAATTAATTTTAGTTATCACTAAAAATAAATTATGGAAACATCTGATAACAGCGCGTAGAAAAATATTGTTAAAAATATAATTTTACAATGCATCCGAAATGCTCATAATATGTTCTCAGTGATCATATTATATTCCTAATGATCATAATATTTTCCTCATGATCATATTATGGTAATGAAGAAAATTTTGTGATCATTTGGTATCATATTATGATCATCAGGAATATAATAAATAGGCCTTTTTTTAATCACTGGATTTATTTTTGGATTTATTTTATTTTGCTTAAAAATCTACATTTTCTTAATGAATTTTAAAAATATTATATTTTTATTCAAGTCTAACACTTATTCGCTACTATAATGTGAAAGAAAAAATAAAAATTTTCCGGAAATGCAATTTCTGGAATTAAATTTAGCTAAATCCGAAACGGTTTTATTTATTTAATAAATCCGTTTTGGATTTATCTTAATTCCATTTCTGTGCTCACATTTTTACAAAATTTAATAATTTACTTTGACATTATATTAGCGCATAAGTATTAGATTATGCTAAAAATATTAAATTTTGAAAATTAAATAACAAAATGTGGATCTTTTAACAAAATAAAATAAATCCAATGATTAAAAAAAAGGCCAAATATGATCAGTACGAAAATATTATGATCATTTCGTTGTGCAATGAAATTTTTTTTTTTAAATTATGCACTTTTTTTAACTTTGTTTTCGTACAAAACTAAAATCTATCACACTTCTTATTATAGACGTTCTGAAGCAATACTTTTACTACGTGAGTACAAAAAATTAAAAAAATAATTCATTGTTTCACTAAATTTATAGCACTAAACACTTTATTGCATAGTAAACAATAATTTTATTTGACGATTGCTTGACAATCTATATCTCTCTACACTTCTTGGGTAGAGCAAGTTCTTTCTTCCAAGAACAATGTCGCTATTAAAATGAATACCAATAAGATATCTTTTTATTTTTTAAGTATTTTGTTTTAATACATATATATTATTTATTTTAGTGTTTCTTACAATTCCTATTCACAAAATCTTAAACAAGACTGACGCTAACTGATAGATGACGCTATTAATAAAATATACTGATCATCTCATGGTTGTCGAAACTATACCAATGATTGTGAATATGATCCCTCTCAACTCAGATAATAATATGATTGCACTTTGAAGAGAGGAATTTGATTGTCTAGATAATATATGATTCTAGACGAGATAAATAATATGATAACCGAAAAAAGAGAGATTTTAACTATAAAATGATTATAGGCAACCACATCATTTGTAAAGTATGATTAATACATTAAGAATTTGATTGCAACAACCATGTATGTCAGTAGTGACCATAGTTTGGTAGCTGTGATCATATTGCAACCATATCTTTTCTCTGCGATCGTTTTCTTATATATTTTGAAAAGTATGTTTATTTTAAATGAAACAAAGTAAAAAGGGTATAAATCGGTTGATATACCACGTATACGTATGATTTTTCGTTACAAAGATCATAACTTTTGAAGTAATAGAGACATTTTCAAAATTTAAAAAGAACTTAAAAGATAATTCCTTAAGCTTTAAAACATGTACTCACACATGGTTCTTAGCCCATCAACTCCTTTTTTTAAAGAGAGATGCAACACTCAGAAAATTCTCCCTATTAATAAAAGTGTTGCTTTCTTCGGAAAGTGGAGAAATTAAAGGTGGTAAAAGAGGGCTTCAAATATGGCAACACTGTAATTGCGCTAGAAGTTAAATCTTAGAGCAGTTGCTGCGCGCCATCTGATGAAGAGTTGGCGAGCTTTGTTGAAACTTTTTTTTAGTTAGTAGCCCTGTTATATTGTTTTACTTTGGTGGGGCTAAGTACTACGGGAACACCGAAGGAGAACGCTGCGATATGTATGAGTAATAGAAAAAACTCATACATGTTAATTTTTTTTAAAAATTTTTGTTACCTTGGGTTTGGATCCAATTGCTGCAATATTTTTAAAATTTAATGTAATATCCTAGATCTAAAGGCAAGCATACACACAAAAAATATTTGCTTAAATCATCTAATCAAAGATTTGTTTAAAATAAAATTGTTTTAAATAAATATTTAATTGCATTCTTAATTGGATTCTTTAATTGATTCAATTAATCGTACACAATTTTTAGTAATTGATAGTATCATTTGCGTGCTTAGTGCAAAAACAGAGAAAATAGTAATTGTCTGGAACAATTTGATAATTAAACCTGGTTTACTTTTTTGTGTGTACACGTTCAATATTAATGATCAATGTCTTTAAAATCAACCAATCAGAACAAAATATTTAAAAACAAAATGTTCTGATTGGTTGATTTTTGAAAAATTGATCAATAATATTGAACGTGTATGCCCTACTTTAAACTTCGAAAAGTGGACGATAAAATTCTTGGGCTCAGGCTTTAGTTATAACCAGTGCAGCGACTTTCATGCACTGGTTATAACTAACGACTTTCTGCATATTTTAAGCGCGTATTTTTACCGGCAAAACTGTTGAGTATATAGAAAAACGTTATATGAACAGATTAAAGGAATTGTAATTTTTAATTTTTTTAAAATTGTTTGAGCAAAATCGGACTAGTGGTTCTCAAGTTATGTCAAAAAAAAAGATATATATCGATTCCTAGGGGTGACCCTAGGAAAATATATTATTTTTTGTATTAAATTTAGCAGATCTTTAGCATTATGAATATAATAAAAAAATTGCAATTTTTTAATTTAGCATATTCTAAGCATATATTTTTTATTTTAGGATTTAGCAGATTATAGCAGAAATTTTTTAAGAATCTAGCATATTTCTTCAGTTTTTTTTCTACAAAAAAATTTATGGATAATAGTTTTAGTTATTGAAACTATCAGCATCAGATTTTAAGCCTAAATATGAAGACAGGTCCTGTGCCTACATTTCACCACAAAAAAATTTATATTGATTGCATTTGAAAATTTTTTTATATAAAAAACTAAATGGATAAGCGCTACACTTTAAAGGCATTTCGCGGAAAATATGTACCTTAGATCGAAAAATAAAGTACGCCATTGTAATCAGCATGTTCAAAATATATAGAATTGATGGTCAGAGCTCTATTAATTTTTAAAAGTCAAGATTTTGTCATGTAGTGTTGTTTATTTGTGAAAATTCAAAAAACTGATAAGAAATAGCGTTTTTCTTTTGAACCCATTGGCGTTCCAAATTGAAATTTGCACAGTCTGTAGCTGAAATATTAGGTTATCTGCTTCAATAATTTAAAGAAAATTAAAGATGGGTTTTTTGAGATATTTGCAAATTAAGGATATTTTTGAAATTGTATTATCCTTTTTGCATTGAACAATTTATTTTTGCAATTTATTTGCAAAGTAGATTACATAAGCATTACTAGGTAAAAATGTTATAACAATCGGATAACGCGTTCAAAAGTTGTAATCATTTGAACATCATGTATTTTTCAAAAATTAACTGAAAAAAATCAACTAAAAACAGCGAAAAAACCCGAAATAAGACGAATTTTACAAAAATTTAAAAACAGTAAATTTCGTGATAGTCGTGAGGAGCTACAAACAAAATTTTGTCCAAATCCAGAGACCTTCTTCCGATAAGTGTCCCGGTTCCCTTTGGAATGATTCAAAAGTGGAATTTTACAACAGTGTTGCCAAGTATTACAAATTAACGACTCGTTAAACTTTTGAATTGAAAAAACTGGTCAATATTTCTTGATATTGGAGCCATTCCAAAATTTTCCCAAACGATTTTCGTCGTTTTTTTACGAATATGTGTATATTAGACCGCCTCACTAAAAAAGTAAATAAAGTGCCCCCCTCAAAATACACATTGGTTTTTTTATGATGATACCCAAAATATTTCGGGTCTAGCGATGAGATCTCACGAGTTGGACCGTTTTTTAAAAAGGTATTTTTTCTAGTTTACGGAAGAATTCTGGATTTTATCTGAAAACAACATACTCAATATGGGTGTCATATGAAAGGTTTTTTTGATGCGCGTCCAGCTATATATTAACATGTAGAAGCATATCCAGACATGCCTTATTTTCTAGCATATTCTATAAAAAAAAACCAAGGTTACCGAAACGAATAACGGCAAGGGTAGCGGTATTGTATATTTATTTCTAATTAAATAAATTTCTAATTGCTATTGATTTTCGTTTGTTTTGGTAAGGTATTTAAGGTATTTAATGGTATTTAAGGCTGTTTCGGTAACGGTTATCTAAACAGCAATACCGGTCCGTAACGGTATTATAAATTATGTTAAAAACATATAAAATGAAGTAAGAACTTAACATTTCACGTATTAAAAATACAGATTATAAGCTTTAAATTCAATGCTGATAGTTTCAATAACTAAAACTATTATCCATAAATTTTTTGTAGAAAAAAAACTGAAGATTATTACAAAAAAATAACAAAATTGCATTTTTATATAAATTAATAAATAACGGTAACTACCCATAAAAATAACGGTATCGGTAACGGTATTTGGAACAGTGTTGCCAGTTTACCCCTTAATTCATGAATGCTTTCAAAAATTATAGGAGGTTAATCGAACAAATTTTATGTGAAGAATTTGTTTTGTAAACCACCTAGAACTTTGCAGAGTGTTTATGAATTGAGAGGTAAACTTTTACATTTATTCTAAGATACATAAAAAAAGTATGAAAAGACAACTATTTGTAAAAACTGTTTAATCTTTCTTTGAGACTAAAAAAATTAACTTTCTCATTTAATTTTTTCACAATAAACATAATTGATTTAAAATTATGCAAGATTGTTTTGGTATTTGTAGCATTTTCAAATTATAGTAGTATATCAATACTACTAAAAACGTTTACACTCAAAAAAGAATTGAATAATTACGTATGAAATAAAAAGATATGAAAAAATTGTTATTGTTATAAATGTTAGGTTTGTTTTTTTTCGAATTTTATATAAATAATTAATACAAATTTAAGCATTTATAAGAATTTTAAGTAGGTATAAATTTAGCTTCTTAAAAATTAAGTAGTTATAAAAATGCTGCCAAGTCTTGAAAATTCTTTGCTTTTCTCTTTCAAATGTAAACAAAAATATTTGTCGCAGAATTTTTTGGAATTTTAGTATTTTAAAATTGATAAAATATTCAAAACAACAAATGCTAACAATGAATTATGTGGTTGTTAGTAAAGGAAGAGCATGCCACTTAAGGTAAATGCTCTATTTCGCGTTCCGGGCAAGCCCATATACGAAAACAGATTTCGTCCAAAGGCAGCCCCAAATGTTTAAATTTTATTTGTTTACAAAAAATAAAAACAATTCACATAAGTACGGATAGTCGTTTTTTTTTATAAGAATTTATAGATACCCAGCAAAAAAATCCATTACAAAAAAGTTATTTTAAATAGCATCAACTGATTGTGAAGTAGTTACAATTTAGCTTTAACACTGATTTATTTTACACGTGATGTCCCATGTTGTCAGTAGTTCAATTTAAGCATTTTGTTAGTAATTTAAAAGTGATTAAATGATGTTAATAAAAGTATGATTTTTAGATACACATTTTCATCACATCAATACGAGTACATTTTGTTTGCATTTTTAGAGTGATTTAGAAGTACTCTTTATAATATATAATATAATACATTTTTCAAAGTGATTTAAATATGCTTTCGATAATGTCTAAAATAACATATTTTAGGTGCAATTTTAATGTTTAGCCTTTACAGAGCCCATTTCTGAACCTATTGTGTAACAAAAGCTTCAATTTATTATTATTTTTAGGGCAATATTAAGGAAACACTTATTGTTGGGGTCAGTACGTGGGATGGCCATCACTTTGGGGCTACGGTGTGGCTGTTGTGTCGCAGGCTCCTTACCCTTTTTCTTTTCTTTTCAATAAAAACACTTTCCTTTTTTCTCTTTGGGTTTTAAGTTAATAAAAGGTTTTTATTTTTACTTTTGCTTTTCTTCTTTTCTTTAATTATAATCTATAAATTTCTTTTATTTGCTTTTCAAATATTTCACTTATTCTATTTACACGGTTCTTTTCTATGTAACAATTCTTCTGTATTTTTACAAATTTCAGCCCTTTTTTTATTTCTTATTAGGTTTATAATTTATTTAGATTTTTAGTTTTTATTTTACAAGTTCTTTAATTTCAGTTTTATCTTTAACTCTCACTCTCCTTTTTTACACACTTGTTGCTGTGGCCGATCACGAAAAAACAATAACAAAACAAGGATAGTGCCCTGAAGATGTGGAGTACCGGGTTTTTCATGCGAATACCCAGTACCCCCACCCTCAATGCACGATCACAACTGCCGTGGCGGCGGCATTTAACCGCCAGGCAAAAATAAAACTGAAACACGAAAACGGCCGGCGTAAACATACCGCCGCCCTTGCACTAGCAGTGCAGAGAAGAAAAAAGTATTACAAATACAAAATACATATTAAATTCAAATTATAAAGCAGATCATTAAAATTTAATAAGACTTTTAACTAGGTTTAAGAAAATACAAAATTCATAAAAGGCAATGATTTTAAAATTAATACGTGCTCGATGAGCAAAAAAAAGAAAATTATTATAATCTATAAAAGACGTTAATTCAAAATTACGTGCTCTATGAGCAAAAAAAAGTGAAAATATACAATTAAAATTGAGTTTTAAGAAACAATTCAAAGAGAAAAATTAAATATATACATGTTTGTTCCAACTTGGGCCCCGCATCTTCTTCCTCGCACTAATAATCAAGGTAGTCCGGATCGGTTTCATACACACCTTCGCCAAAATAAGCATCGCAAAAATTCGTGTTTTGTATATAAGTTCATCAGGGTCTGCCCTCAGCGGCCCGTTCAAGCTCTTTGGGCAACTGGTTGAGGCAACGTGTTATGCTTCTGACGACAACGTTTGCAGCAATCAAGGCTTCGACAATTTCGAAGCAAATGGGACTGGGCCGAGTAACTAACAGAAAGGCCATTTTCGGCTTCAAAGAAACGCATACATCGGTGCATGGCGTGCAATCGAGTGCATATGGGGCAACCATAATTCGTGTTGAACCATCTCAAATCTCTCATATTGTGCTGCAAGTAAATATAAACGTTAAATTATAACGAAAAAATGGTGCAAGGAAAAACGTGGAGCAAGGGAACTTAGTTTTCAGGACAACGTGGCAATAAAACCAATTTATGAATTGGCCGTTTGACAGCTCCATTCTGAGTTTTAATGTCGACAACTCGCACTCGGTCATCTGAGCCGGGATAAACTTTAACGATACGGCCTAAACGCCAATCAGTGGGGCAAAGTGGTTCATTTCGAAGCACCACAAGGTCGTTTTCTTGCAGATCAATTTGGGGTGTTTTCCATTTGTTGCGTTTATGCAATTCTTTCAGATACTCGTCTTTCCAGCGCCGACATATTTCATGTTACATTGCCTTTATTTTTCGACAACGTTTTAGAAGACTAACTGCGGGTGTGAGATCCTCCGGTTCAGCCGGAGTAAGCATCGCAGAACCAATTAAAAAATGACCTGGAGTAAGCGCAGACAAATCTTCAACGCTTTCAGATAAAGGGCCAAGTGGACGATAGTTAAGGCACGATTCTATCGTAGCTAACAAGGTAGAAAACTCCTCAAAGGTGTATTTTAGTTGACCAGCCATTTTTTTGAAATGCGTCTTAAAACTTTTGACTCCTGCCTCTCAGAGTCCGCCCATATGCGGAGCTGCAGCGGGAATAAAGTGCCACAATAAACGCTGAGGTTCATATTTTAAAACGGCGTGATCGCGAAGCTCTTTTACGCATTTTTCGAAGTTTGAGTCAATCTCTTTTGCTGCACCAACAAAATTTCTGCCGTTGTCGGAGTAAACACAATTCGGGCAACCGCGACGGGCTACAAAACGAGCGAAAGCTGCTAAAAATGCTGGAGTTGATAAATCGCTGACTGCTTCGAGGTGGATTGCCTTGGTAGCGAAACAAACAAAGAGACACACGTAACCTTTACTTATTCTTGAGTAACGTCCGGTGAAACTTTTTATTTCAAAGGGGCCAGCGAAGTCGACGCCTGTGCTTGCAAATGGGCGACTCAAAGTTGTTCTTTCGTCGGGCAAAGCAGCCATAATTTGTCCTTGACGCGTTTTTTTTGTGTAGAATGCATTCCTTGCAGTTATTTACGCAGGTTTTAATCAGATTTTTAACTTTAATTATCCAGCACTCGTGTCGAATCACACTATGGACTAACCGCAAGCCGCCATGATGAGTCATTTTGTGGGCAAAATCGACGTACAGGCGAGCTAATCTGCTGCGATAGGCCAAAATTATGGGATATTTTTCAGAGTACGAGAGACTGGATGCTGAAGTAAGACGACCATTGGCACGAATAATTTTATTTTCATCCAAAAACGGCGTAAGCGTCAACAAAGGGCTACTAGATTCAATTTTCCTATTTTCAGCCAAGCAATTATAATCTTTAGGAAAATATATTTGCTGGGACAACGAAAAAAGACGAGTCCTTACAAATCTTAACTCCTCAGCAGAGAGCCTTACAGAATGAATAGTTTTGCGAGTTTTTAAACGAGCATTATTAAAAAAGCGAAAAATGTATGCAATTACGTGAATAGCTTTGGGCAAACTGGAAAAGCGATCCAAAATATCTTCATCTAGCAACATGAACCTGGATACTTTTCATTTCCTCTGTCGTTTCATAATCAGAGGGCAACGCCGGCCACGCAGATTTTTGTAATTTGAGCCACTCAGGACCATGCCACCACAGCTTGCAAGATTTTAACTCCGATGGGATCAGCCCCCGGGTTGCTAGATCGGCGGGATTATCCTGAGAAATTACATGACCCCATTTTTTATTACCAACTTCTTCCAAAATTGTGGCAACTCTGTTAGCCACAAAGGTTTTCCAACTACATGGAGGTTTTTTCAGCCATGCTAAAACAATCGTTGAATCAGACCAAAAATACAGCGAAGATTCTTTCAAATTGAATTGTGGCATAATACTGTCAACCAGTTTTGCTAAAAGCAGAGCACCACACAATTCTAAGCGAGGGATCGACGGTTTTTTAATTGGGGCGACTTTTGATTTTGAAGTCAACAGATTTGAAAAAAATTTTTCACCAATTTGAACCCTTGCGTATAAAGCAGCAGCATACGCCAATTCCGATGCGTCACAAAAGCCATGAAATTCAATATGAGCATTTGGAGAATATTGAATCCAACGTGGAATTTTAATTGTATCAATATCGTTGTATTGAGAAACAAAAGACTGCCAATTTTGTAAAGCCGCTGGTTTAATTTTCTCATCCCAGTCAATTTTATCGAGCCACATTTGCTGCATCAAAATTTTTGCAGTGATAATTACTGGAGCTAACCAACCAGCGGGATCAAAAAGTTTTGCAATTATAGAAAGAACTTCCCTCTTAGTATAAGCAGATTTGAGCGAAATTTTCTCCGTCGTAAAATAAAAATAATCAGCTGACGCATTCCAGCGAACTCCCAGAGTTTTTGCGTTGCTTTCCTCGTCAAAACATAAGAAATTTTCATTTAACAAATGATCCGCGGGCAACCCATCTAAAATTTCTTTTGAATTTGAAGTCCATTTTCGTAAATCAAATCCAGCTGATTTTAATATTTCAATTAGCTGATTACGGGCCCTTAAAATGACTGTGCGCACCTACTAAAGCGTCATCTACATACATGCACTCTCGTAGAATTTTAGCACCACATGGAAAATTACGTTCCTCATCATCAGCCAGCTGCAACAACGTTCTGAGAGCCAAATAAGGAGCGCAATTAACGCCAAATGTAACAGTTTTCAACTGGTAATCCTGCACTTCTTCATCAGGAGATCCACGGAAAATAATTCGTTGAAAACGAGCGTGTTCAGGGTTAATTAAAATTTGCCGGTACATTTTTGAAATGTCCGCATTAAAAACGAATTCATAAAATCGACATTTTAAAATCAGAAAAACTAAATCTTTTTGAAGCACGGGGCCAACGTGCAAAATGTCATTCCGACTTGTCCCACTGGATGTAATGCTTGAAGCATTAAAGACCACTCTCAATTTTGTTGTGGTACTTTCAGGCTTAAAAACGCCATGATGTGGCAAATAATAACTCGGGCCAACTACAGGATTTTCAATTTTTTCCATATGTGCCAAAGTTAAATATTCTTTTACAACCTCATCATACAGAGCCTTATTTTCAGGCTTTTTCAGCAAAGATTTTTCGTTTCTAAGAAACTGACTTAGAGCTATGTGTCTATTCGGGCCAAGAGATGAAAAATCAGCTTTGAAAGGTAAATCAACTACGTATCTCCCTTCTGTATTTCTCAAAGTAGTGGACCGAAAAATCTCCTCACATAACTTATCTCCTTCCGAGATTACAGGCTTACGCGAGACTTCTTCAAGCTCCCAAAATTTTGACAATTGATCATCAATCGCAACTTTAGTGAAAAAAGATCTACTAACTGGACGCAGCGGTTTCGTAGGGCCAGTTACAATCCAGCCAAATATTGTTTCCTGAGCTACTAATGAATTAAAAATACCATGCTGAACTCCCTTACACAAAATCGATGGATATGATTCACCGCCTAAAAGCATATCCATGGGACCGCTTTCGTAAAACTTCGGATCAGCAAATTTCAAATTTTGTAGATTCATCATCGCTGTAGGATTAAAACTTTGCGTTGGGGTATCTATTGTTACTTGAGGTACCACTAACGCATCAATTTCAATAGAAAGGTTTGGATTTACTATTGAAAACATAGAAAAAGTTGTAATTTTTTCAATCTTACTGACAACTTCACAGCCCAGACCTGTAACATCAGCTGACACAGGCACGGTTTGCAGTTTTAATAATTTTTGAATTTTTCGTGATATAAAACTTTCTTCAGAACATGGGTCAATTAAGGCTCTTACTTTACAACTTGCACCTTTATAAATAATATTAACCCACGCAGTACCAAGCATAACTTTTTTGGCCACAGAGTGATAATGACTTTGAACAACATTAGATGGACTTGTATTCGAAATGGACTGTATTCTAGATTGAGCAGAAGTCGACGGAATGTTATCACGAGCCGCATTATTTCCCTGAGACACATTATTCGATTGGTTTCGTTGGCCTCCCTTTTTTATGAATTCTTTGTGTAAAAGAGTGTGGTGTTTTCTACTGCATTTTGAGCAACCAGTAGAATTCGGACAATCAGCAAACATATGACCAGTTTTCAAACAATTAAAACAATAATTAAATTTCCTGAATGTTTCAGCACGATTTTTATTATTCATATTTAAAAATTTTCGGCATTTGCTTATCGGATGATTTTCCTTACATAATTTGCATTGAGCAATATCAACTTTAGTATGATGTGTTTTAAATTGTTTGGGTTTATTGGCACTTGTATTATTTATTTGACCAAAGGTTTGGGAACTACTGGCACGCATTTTACCAACACTTTCAAGAGCTTGATATCTGTCGGTCAAAAATTCATTAAATTCACTCCATTTAGGAATTTCCTTTTTATTTTTCACGGATTGTTCCCAAAGAATTAAAGACAACACCGGGAGCCTAATTGAGCAATGAAACACGAACAGTGGTTCCCACGCCTCAACATCAATTTTGTATAATTTAAAAATCGACATAATATTGTTCACTCCTCTTTGGAGCCCTTTAATTTCAGTCGCGGACTCGCCCTGGCATGGAGGCAACGCATATAACGCTGTCATCTGTTCGTTAAAGAATACACGCCTATTTTAATACTGGGTTCTTAAATTTTCCCAGGCAACTTCAAAATTTTCCGCAGTAATGCTTATGTTTGCATTTACTGCACGGGCATCACCAGTTGTCTTTTGAAAAAGGCAGCACAATTTTGCAACTGGATCCAAACGTTCATTGTTAATATAAATCGCAGTAAACAAATCCCTAAAGGTGGGCCATTGTGAATAAGTACCATCGAAAACCTCAACTTCACATGCTTGTACTGGTAGTGAATACCCCTGTTTGGGAACCACTGTGTTCGACTCTGAAGATTCTTCCCTAGTTAGCTTTCGTTTTGCTTTTGCTATATAATTTATACATTTAACGTTGATTTTATAGATTAATTTATATTTAGTGTGAACCGCCACCATTTCCTTTTTCTTTTCCAGTGGTTCACTTGAACAACTGTCATATAAACCTTTAAATTTTGTCCACAATTTAGTTAACTCTGTCTTTTCAAACTCTAGGGCCTCTAATGTGTATGAGGAAAAATCTTCATCCTTGAGCCGAGACTCGAATCTGACCATTTCATCAGCTGCTTCATTAAATTTGTCTACATTCGACATTTTGTTGGCCTTTTATTTAAGTTGTATTGAAAATGCACTTGAAATTCATAAAAATAGCCCACAATTCGAAACTTGGTAAAACTGTGCAAGTTTTGTTGAAGAAAAAAAATCTGTAGTAAAAGGGCCAACAAACTTGGTAAAATATTTAAAGTTTTATCAAGCGAACCAAGTTTTCGTTTAAGATGCAAAAAACTTGGTAAAATGGTCCAAGTTGTAATCAGCAAGCGGGTTGTAGTGTAATAAATGAAAAAACTTGGTAAATCGGTGAAACTTTTCATCAGCAAGCGAAGTTGTATAAAAAACAGGAAAAAACTTGGTAAAATGGTGAAAGTTTTAATCAGCAAGCCAAGTTGTATTTAAAAACCATAAAAATTTGGTAAAATGGTGAAAGTTTTCATCAGCAAGCGAAGTTGTATAAAAAACAGAAAACTTGATACAAAACAAATGCCAAGGACAAAATTGCACCGCAAATTAATCCAAGAACCACAAATCCAACAACAAATTTTCAAAAAATCGGTAGGACTTTGTAAAAAAATCGATTAGTGGCTTTAAATGGCGTTAAATTTGTGAAAAAGTTGATAATTTTCACGGAAAAATATAAAATGTTTTATAAAAAAAACAATAAAAAAGCTTCTAGCTCAAGTATTTCCAGCAAAATGTAAGTTTTAAGCAGCAACAAATCAAATATCCAATGCTTATAAATTTCCTTTATGAAAGCATCCGGAAGATGTATACAAATTAAAGGCAAAATTATGTAAAATTTCCTTCAAAACAAAAAACCAATCCAAAAATTTATTTAAAAAACTCCAATAAGAGCAACAAATCTCGAAGGATGGGCAAAATTCACAAAACGAAGTGAAGATCCAATATAAATTTTAAAGGAGTATAAAAATTTTAACTGGGCAACAACTCAACCCAACATGAAGAATTAAAGAAGTCTTAAAGATAACTGATATTTTTTGTTGAATTGTGAAGAAAACGTAAAAAAAAATATGGCTTCTTGATATTTGCGCCAGTAGAATCGTGAAAAAAGATGGCTGCTAAAGAGCAATAAACGGCTTAAGGCGCGAATTTTTATTAAAACAAAAGGGTTGCAAAAAATGGCGGCGTGACTAAAAATGTCGCGTCGAAATTGATGTAACCTCAAACAAAGCCACAATATCGTAGATATTTTCCAAATATAAATAAAATTTCACGTACGTACCTCGTTTCAGCTTTCAATTTATGTTGTTCCTTACCGGGAGATGGACCAAATGTTGTAGTCAGTACGTGGGGTGGCCGTCACTATGGGGCTACGGTGTGGATGTTGTGTCGCAGGCTCCTTACCCTTTTTCTTTTCTTTTCAATTTTTTCTCTTTGGGTTTTAAGTTATTAAAAGGTTTTTATTTTCACTTTTGCATTTCTTCTTTTCTTTAATTATAATATATAAATTTCTTTTATTTTTTTTTCAAATATTTCACTTATTCTATTTACACGGTTCTTTTCTATGTAACAATTCTTCTGTATTTTTACAAATTTCAGCCCTTTTTTTATTTCTTATTAGGTTTATAATTTATTTAGATTTTTATGGTCTAATTCATAAACTTTTACAACAGTCTTATTGCTGGATTTTAAGCTAATTTGTGAAAAACAGTATTTGCTTAATAATGAAGAAAATAATAAAGGTTTATAGTTGGTACTCACTAACTTTAAACCTTTTATAAAGTTTGGAGTGAGGAAGCCACCATTTCATTGCTAATTATTTCATTTTCAGGCATGAAATGATTTATTAAAGCCATCCCATCCCTAGAATGTGTGGCTTCCAACAACTTGCATCCATCAAACTGAAAAAAACTACAACAATTGCGTAGCCAATGACCTTTTTCGAAAAAATTTCAAAAAAAAAATGTAAAAATAAAAAGAAAAACAAAACAATAGTGATGTGTAGACTGTCAAAACATTATTCGAAATTCGATTACTTTTGTATGCTTTGAATAATATGTTCTAAAAAATTACTTTTTTACCCACATTTCCATTAATTTGCTTTATAAATAAAAAAAAATATTTTTAATGGCTTTTAAATTTATCTTAGCACATCATTAGTTCTCTAATTTAAGGAAATAAAGTTTTCACTTTCGATTACCGAGTCAATCGTTTACTAAATTTGTAAATCACCTACGACTTATTTGGGAGAAGAGAGAAAATAAACAATAGTGTTGCCAGTATCAAATCGAAAAATTAATTTATAGTTAAAATACGATTATGAATAAAGATTTCTAATAACTCTTTATTAAGCGAAATATGTACTTTAACTATAGCAAGCTTCAAATACCAAATAAATTTTGTTTATGAATTAGCACATTAGTTTTTATTTTACAAGTTCTTTAATTTCAGTTTTATCTTTAACTCTCACTCTCCTTTTTTACACACTTGTTGCTGTGGCCGATCACGAAAAAACAATAACAAAACAAGGATAGTGTCCTGAAGATGTGGAGTACCGGGTTTTTCATGCGAATACCCAGTACCCACACCCTCAGTGCACGATCACAACTGCCGTGGCGGCGGCATTTAACCGCCAGACAAAAATAAAACTGAAACACGAAAACGGCCGGCGTAAACACTTATTTTGCATCTGAATCAATTCGATTAAGTCAACATCAGACAAAACCATTTTTTTTTAATTTTTGTTCAACAATTTTTTAAATAATTTTGTAACTATTGTAATTATTTAAAAAATTGTTGAACAAAAATTAAAAAAAAAATGGTTTTGGTGCGTAGTGCCTTCGTATCTAATCTAAACATGTTTACTTCAGTCGTTAAATTCGAAAAAGCTACGATATTGAATTAAATAAGATTAATACATTAAGACCGAGTTTTTAGGATGTCAGTTAAACTTGGTTTAGTTTTACCCAAAACGAAAAATAAAATAGATTTTAGAAGCAGTATTCCAGTTATAAACTGCGTTAAACTAAGTTTAAAGATAATCTACATCCTAAAAGCTGGGTCTAAAAGTTATATGTAACTCTCTGATTGACTATTTTTTTTAAAAACATTACTCAAGGAATTTTCAGAATATTAAAGCGTACTAGGAAACTATTTTTTTCATATATTTTTTTTTTTCATTTTAACAAATAAAGGAAAGAAAAGCATCGAGATTTTACAACTCTACAGTAATAAGGCCATCATTATAAATTTGCTGAAGCCGCAGATCTATGATTGAAATTTTAGCTTTAAACTCATTATAGAATCCGAGAACAGTTGGTGGACAGTTTTTCCCCAGACATATTTCGAAGCCGAATACCATGTCGTTATTTGGATTTTGCAAATCAACCATCTAGCTTAAAATCAACGTTTTCATTGAACGATGCATTAAGTTCCAATGCTATAATTTGCAATCGTGATTAGTTAAATTCTTATGTTGAAGAAGTTCATTTAGCAAAATTTTAACTTTATTTAAAATTTGGAACTTTAATGGACATTTTAAAGTTGACGGCAGTTATTTTTTTAAATCTATTTTTGAGTTGAAGAAATAATATATTTTTTGTCACTATAGAATTATTAATTTAGTTTGATTTTACGACTTTTAAGTTGTAATAGCAATTAAAGCATATCGACATTTAAAACAGGTTACATCTGTTAACGAATCTCTTGATTGGTCTGTTTTAAACGATAAATTGTGTTAACATTGCAACAAATTTTATTAACATATTTCTTTGGTGTACGCGAGCGACTTACATAGAGCCTTAACAATACATTTTAATTGTTAAGTTTTATATATTTGCATTTAGGTAAAAAAAGAATTCATATTTGGGTCATAGTCCAGGAGATTCAATGGG
This sequence comes from Leucophora obtusa, assembly GCA_949987735.1. NCBI lineage: Eukaryota > Metazoa > Arthropoda > Insecta > Diptera > Anthomyiidae > Leucophora > Leucophora obtusa. The sequence continues at coordinate 54,843,767 of OX465296.1, forward strand.
ATCCAATTCTTTATTTCCTTCCCTTTTTCAATGGGAACTATAATTGAAGTATCTTTTAAAATATGTACGAATAATTAAAAAATATGTAGATAATCGTAAATTAATAAAGTATGTAAATAAAATTAACTATTTTGTTTTTTTTCGAGATAAAAAAATGGAATCTCTAATAAATTCGTAATTTACAAACAAATGGATTTATAAAGAAAAAAACAACATTATATATACATTTTTAAAAGTTGTTTTAAAGCACATACATTCGAAACAGAAATAGAGCACTTATCGCTCCATTGTAACCAATTTAAAAGTTGTTTGTTTTGAATGACTTGCACATATTTTTGCTGGGTATAGATATAAAATTTGAAAAAAAACCTAGTGTTATTGAAGGTATTCAATTTGAAAAGGTATTTTAGCGATAGAGGTATTATAACGATAACGGTAGCCAACCTTGAAAAAAAGTAATTTCTGGATTTTTATACGCAAAAGTTTGTGATTTAAATGTCAACCGTACATATCCTAATCCACAGCCGATTTAAGTGAGCACGTGTTTAAATTTTTTTTGAAATTCGCGATTTTTCGCGTTTTATCAGAAATTTAACGTGGTGGAATCAATATGTTCTAAATAAGGCAATGTGGATAATAGGTAAAAAATTCAGCACGCGCATTTTTGGCGGCATAACTTTTTTCACGAAAAATAAAAATTTTAATAATAATTTGAATTCACTATATTAAATTAGCAAAATTTCAAATTATATCTACTCAACGATGATTTATTTGTCATTACGGTTTTCATAACCCTACAGTGGTCTGGGCGAATTGCAATTAGGTACTTAAATATTTTCCAACCGAAATTGAATTTTTATGCCTTATAAGAAAATTAATTCAGTCTAGATTACGATTCTATTAACATTCTTTCAGAAATACAGTTATTTCAGAGCTAGTATTTTCAAAAGGAGAAATATAAAGTTATTTTTTCACCTTGTAAATCGTTTTCACAATTTTGAAAGGCCAGGGACAGTTCAAAATTTTTCGATTGATGAAATTTTTTTTGGATTAGTTTTTCTAGTAACCTCACAAAATAAGCCTAGGGGATTCGGTACAACTTTACAAATTTGGTACAACTTTACAAATAAGGGCCAGTCTACTAAACATGAAAAAGATATTGTCGAATAATAAATTTTGACCTGAAAGGTCTGTTTTGAACGCATTAGTTTGACTCGATGGAATAAAATGTATAAATATTTTGTATATCGTTGAATAGATAAAAAAGTCTTATTTATTAGTACACAAAAAAATATAAAAACTACTTCAAATATTAAACACTTCGGAAAAAAAACCAAAAAAAAAATTTCCAATCCATTTTATTTTAAATTATTACGTAGAACTTTGACTTTTTATGTAAAAATACCCAGTCAGAAAAATACAAACGGGAAAGCGGTGGCAAAGCACTTTAACAGGTGGTACAAGTATTGGCAAAAAGTGCTTTTCCATTCCCAAAATGATAACATCATTAGACAAAAGGACCGGCTGTTCAAAAAGCGACGGAAAAGCACTGGTGGAACAAAATTTTTAAACGTTGGCAAAACGCTGGCAAAACCAATAAATAGGTGGTCTGGAAATATATTATCCAAAATAAAATTTAAAAAAAATTCATATGTATTTTTTTTGGTCCTGCCGTGATTTGAACCCAGGCCGTCAGATTGGCAGACGATTGCTCTACCCACTGAGCTAACGAGACATATAATATTCAATGGCTAAACACATAAATGAGTGATAATAGCTGGACAACTACTGGCTGTGCCAAAAAGCTAGTACTGGCAAACAATTTTTTGTAACTAGTATGCCAGTGTTGGGAAGGCAAAAAAAAGTTGGTCTTGAAGGAGCTTTCCCACAAACCAAAAAATTGATTTTATAAAACAAAAAAAATTTTAAATTAAAAAAAATCAAAAAAAAATTTTTGCTTGCAACAAGGGTTTGGGGTTCGGGAATTCCCGGCAAACTTTTCCCGGGAATTCCCGGGAAAATAATATATTTTTCCCGGGAAAACGGGAAATTTTAAAAATATTAACTTTTTTAAATTGTTTTTGTTTCGAATAGGATTTTTTAATTTTAGGCATAAAAAACATTTTAAATACCAAAACAACAAATTCATTACGTACGTATTTAATACCATATTAACTAAGTCAATATTCCCCGATATATGGAAAGAAGCCAAAATAATTCCGCTCCCTAAGAACAGCAGTGAATTTAGACCAATTGCCATACTACCTTTTTTGTCCAAGGTAATGGAAAATCTAATGAAAAGCCAAATGTATAAATATTTACAGGAGCATAATTTCCTAACAGAAAAACAGTCTGGTTTTAGACAGGGCAGAAGTTGTATCACGGTGTTGATCGATGTGGTTGAAGAAATTAGGTCAAAACTGGATAATGATATGGTATCTTTTCTTGTGCTGTTAGATCACAGCAAAGCTTTTGATACAATTGATCACTCAATTCTGCTGACCAAACTCCAAAAGCTTTTTAATTTTTCTAATTCGGCTAAAAAACTTATCTCGTCATACCTTTTAAATCGTAAACAAGTTGTTTTTTTAAATGGCTTGACTTCCAATGCAGTTCATGTTGATAGAGGGGCACCACAGGGGTCCATTCTTGGTCCATTGCTTTTTTGTATGTACATTAATGATCTTCCTGAAGCTGTAAGTCACTGTGATATACAAATGTATGCGGATGATGTACAGTTGTACTTAAGCACCAAAATGGAAAATGTACGTTATTGTATTGAACGCATCAACAATGATTTAAATAAAATTCACAATTGGGCAAGTCTAAATGGTTTGTGCATAAACCCAACGAAATCAAAATGTATCTTTATATCAATAAATAATAAAAAAAGACTTGATAATAACGTCTCTGTGCTAATAAATAACACTACAATCGATTTTGTTCCATCATCATCAAATCTAGGAATAACGTTTAATGCCGAGCTTTCTTGGAAAAATCACATAAATATTTCGGCTGGAAAAGTTCATGGGATGTTGAGAAACCTGTGGGCTGTTAAAGCGTCGACGCCATTTAAAATACGTATGCTCCTGGCAAAAACATATCTAATACCTGTTTTGCTGTATGGATGTGAAATATTTGCAAATTGTGACACCACTGATTACGATCGACTTCGAGTCACATATAATAATATAGCCAGATATGTATTTAATCGCAGTAGAAGGGATAATATATCATCGTTCACATATCAGTTGCATAATGTTTGTTTTAAAGACTTACTAAAGTATAAAAGCCTTTTGTTGATGCATAAGCTGATATATTCAAAGGAACCTGAATATCTCTATAGAAGAATTATTTTTGCCAAATCTCCACGTGGAAGAGGCCTAATCTCACAAAAATATAAATACGTTTTATCTACAAGACAATTTTTTAATTACACAATCGGTCTTTGGAATGACTTACCATCAAATATTCAATTGGTTAGCAACACAATACGCTTTAAAATGGAACTATTAAATTTGTTTAAAATATATTAAATGTTTTTCAATTTTATAATGTTTATTTTAATTTATATGTATGTTTGTGCAATTTAAATTTCACTATGTTATTTTTAAGTTTTTTAATTTATAATTAATATCAATTTATAAATTGTATTTGAATTTGACGAAACATTTACTTGAAAGTTTTACGTGCTATCACTGTAATTTATAAGATTTATTCTTGTTGTGATAGTTTGAATCAATAAACTAAACTAAACTAAAAGATCTAGGAAAAAAAAAAATGTTATTGTTAAAATCTTTTAAAAGGGAATACGTTTATTTGACACACAAATAAAATCTCTGCCAAGTAATTAGGAGCATTTCAACTAATAAAGATTTTTCGCATAACTTATTCAAAATTTAAGTAGTAAAACCTTAAAACTTGGTAAAATGTTTAAAAGAAATATGAAAAAAAGCTTTGTTTCTTACAAATAATCGCCCTTATTATCTAAATTTTTCAAATGTATAATTTAGGTAAAGTCGACTTTAGTTAAAATATTGGGTGGCAGCATTGTACAACTACCCAGGTAGAATTATTAGAAAAAGTTGGCATTTGTGTCATAATTTTATTCCCTGCAACGTCAAACGAAAAAAAGAGACAAATAAAACGAAAAGAAAGGCATACAAAATTAGCTTATTTAAAAAAAAGAAAATTATAAAATATTATTTAAAAAAACATGCATTTCCTAATACAAACGAAACAAGATAGTTTCCGTTTTAATTATGGATGAAAATTTCCCACAAATTCAAGGTTAGTTGTCTGGTATTTTGATATAAGTACGTTTTCTAACATCATTCAAAAATTCCCTTATCATGCAGCTAGCAGCAGTCGTCCTCTATTACCTAACCAATCACCAACGGTTGGTTGGTTTGTTTTTAGTTCCAAGCGATATGAACTGTGGTACTGGTATAAATAAATTTCGTTAAAGTTTAAACTTTTAAAAATAATTAAATACGGATTCTTTTGTTTGTTTTTACATTTTTTTGCTTGACATTGCAGGGTTATGTCAATTCAAAATATATATTCTAATAATTCCACCTTTATATTGTTACGCCATGGAGTGGCAGTATACCTTGACTTGGTTTATTTTTGGAGCATTCTGATTGGTTAATTTATTTTCAACCAATCAAAATATTTGAAAATATAAATATTTTTGTAAGGTTTTCATACACAAAATGAACAAAACCGTTTGATTAAAAATAAAGTCGACTTTAAATTTAAAATACTCCTTTATATTAAGGCTTAAGTAACGTTTTCATTAATAAATGTGAAAAGAATAGACTAATTGTTAACGGTGGTATCTAAATTTGGTTATCCGACATCTAAATTTGGTTCACAAAAAAAAAATAATTTTTCACGACAATGAGTTTCACGTGAAAATTGTGTAGACTTTGTTTTCACTCAAATTTAATATACAAGAATATTATTTTTGTTGTGAAAAGGTGACATTTTATGTTTATTGTGATTGTGTCTTTGTTATAAAATTAAAAAATTGTTCAGTAGGTATGAGGTTAAGAAGAAGAATAAACCTTCCTCAAAAGTTATAAACACTTTAAATTTGCAAATCAGACTCGATCTAGTTTCTGCCTTTTTATGGACAGGCTGCATCAGTGATCTTCCATTAAATTATATTATTGTTTATGTTTTTATTGTCAGATTGTCTCTATATGAATAATTTCAGAAGTGATCAAACAGACATATACAAACATTCTACTTCAAATTTTCTCTGTTTATCTAATTTAAATTGATTCAATTATTTTGAATCAGTTGTAAATAGGGTTTTTCTTTTCCCGGAAATTCCCGCTCGTCTGAAAATATATAAATTTGATATATGTTGTATTTGAAAATCTCGATTTCTATTAAAACACCGTCCGAAGAAGTTCATGTTTTGGTTGTAGCCATTAGAAAATGTATTTAGTATACTATTTTGAAAGGATGCCTAAATATGAAATATCCATATCTATAAAATATCCACACATTAACACGGTGCAAAATATAATTTAAATAACATACATTTAAATTTAACGGTTCGTTGTAATTCAAAAATCTGTGGTTATCAGACACAGAGTTAAATATAATCAGCTGAGATACCTTAAGAATTAAGGTTCAAAGCAAAAAAAGAGCAATAATAACAAAGGATAAAAATATCATTGTTAGATTTCGTTAGTCTAAGTTGAGTTATTAACATATTCGATTTGCTTTCAACTGTGACAATTATCAATTATTAACCCATTCAAGGCAAATTACACTGATGACGGCTTTGTAGTGAAAGCCGAAAATACGTACTCTGTCTTGCTGGCCTTATCGAATTCTTTCAAAAATTTTTATTCTTTGTAATTTACTTGTGAAAATTGTATCATCTTTCTTTAATTTGAAAATAATTTAAACAGAAAGTGATATTAATTTATGATCTATAGTCAAACTAAAAATTATTATTATTTTTCACAATTTGTTTAATACGGTTGGGATTTTAGCACATTTAATTCCTTTAATACAATTAATGTATATCCCGATAACAATAAATTTGAAAAAAACGACAAGAGAACAGTTTTTCTTTTAACATAATTTTGACTGAATATAATAAGTACTTATATTATATATTTTGTTTATTAATAGACTGATAGAAAAATTGTAAAAATATATTTTTCTATAATTTTACTGTTTATTCAATTGAAAACAACTTTACTGATTTACTTTTTAAATAATTGCTGAACTTTTTCGGCAAATATATTGTGAGTGAAAAACAACTTTTAAATACATATTAACTTAACTTTAACTTTGAAAATATTATTACAGTAACTGACTGTAGTTTATTTAAAAAGTTATTTTTAAATGATTATACAGTTAAAATACAAAGAAATATATTTTTTAAATATTTTTGTCGTTTATTTAAAAAATAAATTACATATAAATACGGATTTTCTGTCACAGTTAATTTTTTCTTTAAAATGTTTTGTTAAAAAAAGAATTCCTTTTCGATTTCTAGGTCAGTTAAAAAAACGAAATAAACTAAATATCATTTATTCTTACTGATTTTGTAGTTAATTTTTTGAAATTTAAAAAAACCAAATAAATGAAAAATCATTATTTTTTTAAGGATTTTGTAGTTTATTTATTAACATTTGAAAATAAATGAAAAGTTCTTTTGATTTAAATGAAAAGTCAGTAGACCGGTTTTCAAGTGATTATTCATTTATTTTAAATTACATTTTCAGTTAATTTAAACTACAAACTATTTTGGGTGTACTTATAAAACAAATTTAAGGAGTGTCCCCATCCATAATTTAAAATATGGTCTAGTATATACGCTTTACATAAAATTATTCTACATAAGTTGTATGTACTAAAGCTGTCACATGAATATCAATTTTTTTCTAATTATATATATTTTTTTTTTTAATTTTATTTAAATAAATGTTGGTTTCGTATTTGTAGTCTTTTTGTTTTGTTAATAATTTCTTAAATAAAGAGACGCAAACAATAAAAAAATACAATAAAATTAAACTGATTTTTTATGGACAATTAGTAAATGGCACACCACACCAAAACGTGACTTCTGCACTTAATTGCTATTGTGAATAGTTTTTTTCTTATACATATTTTATCAATTCATACAATGTATGAAAAAATAAATTTTTATCAAGTAGGCGAAGTGCGACACACTTGATCCCGAAAAAATTGAAGGTATATTTTATTGTGAAAAAAATATTCTGGGGTTTTTAATTTTGGAATAATAACTAAAAATATAAATCGCCATAAAAGGATCAAGTTTGTTATACCGTGAATACACTTGATCACGGGGATCAAGTTATTTTGAGATCTTACTTAGAAAGTGTTTCCGCAGTTCTTATTTTAAATACAAAAATGTTGGTTATGTAATTTTAAAAATTATTATTAAAGTAAGGTAATATTCCACTTTTTAAAAAGTCCTTATTTCATTTTGTAATTTTTTACTACGACAAAAATTAAAAAATTACATTTCCTATACACTTGATCCCTTTTTTTAATACACTTGATCCCTTTTTTTAATACACTTGATCCCAGGTATCAAGTGTGCATTTGCAAAAATGTTTTTCATTAAACAAACTAATATTATTTATAGAAATAAACTGTATATTCTACATAATTTGTAACATTTATTAGTTGCCTGCATTGTTCTTAAGCTAAATTCGGTAAACAAATTCGCTTACAAGGAAGGTCTATGCGCGTGGCTCACTCAGATTTGGATGAACTTTAGATATGTGGTAGAGAAGACGGAAAAATAAACACGTGAACCTTTTTAGCGGTCTAGTCTCATATTTGAGAGTTACAAATTGGGGTGAAATTTGACCCGGATTCGTTTCAAGACTTTTTTTCATGTTTCCAAGGAAATATATGCAAATTGGATACAAGGTGAAAGCTGTTTTCAAGATTTATGAAAGAGTTGCACTAAAACAATTACAAATTTTTCAAACAAAAAAGATTCTAAGAACTTTGAAACTCAGTTTTACCTAGGGTTTGGGATTTCCCGGACTTTTTTATTTCCCGGGAAACGGGAATGAAAAAATTTGATTCCCGGGAATCCCGGGAAATATTTTTGAACAAAATTGTTAATGAAAACCACCTATATAAGTAATTTTTGTTAAAAAAAAACACTATTTCAGTACAAATGCAGTCTGTGTAGTGAGAATTCAAAGTAAAAATATCAGAATGTTGAACATTTGATTTCACATAAATTACTCGCAGCACTGCCAAATGAATTGCATGATTCCAGCAGAAAGCACCTACTACTGGACTGTCGGAAACAAACCGTTTCATCACACCTAGCACATTAGATATGGTGGCCTCAATGTTATTTTCCAAAGACAAATAAAACTCTTCTAGACTTATTTCTACAATTCTTCTTATTTCATCAGCATTACATCTTCCTGATATATAAACCAACTCCAGGTTATAAAATGAATTATTTCCGTTTATACATATGTTCAAATATCTCTTTTGTAATATTCTTGTCCATTCATCTAAGATTATAGTAAATCTCCTATTGTTAGAAATATTGCTCGATATTTCTTTTATCATGATATCTTTTACATGATTGTAGTAATTTAATATAATGTTCTTTACATCGGTTTCATTTTTTTGCAATGCCAGGTTTTATTATAAAAACTTTTTCCAGTAAACGAAGACCTAGTTATGGTGCGGATTGACTGCGGCTAATTTGGATACCATTTCAGGAAATGTTTGCCCTACCATAAAACCTTTAATGCCTATTCAGCTTACACTTTTTTCTTCGGGTACTTTGCTAATTTTAGCTGAAACGTTATTCTTGTTGTTGTTTTCTTAAAGAGAGAGGTTGCATGACCACAAATTTTTTATTTTTTGTGAACCAAATTTAGATGTCGGATATCAAAATTTAGATACCACCGTTAACCAGTCTTTTCTTTTCACATTTATTAATGAAAACGTTACTTATAAAATTATTGACCCTTAATATAAAGGAGTATTATAAATTTAAAGTCGACTTTATTTTTAATCAAATGGTTTTGTTCATTTTGTATATGAAAACATTACAAAAATATTTATATTTTCAAATATTTTGATTGGTTGAAAATAAATTAACCAATCAGAATGCTCCAAAAATAAAACAAGTCAAGGTATACTGCCACCCAATATTTTAACTAAAGTCGAAACAAAGCTTTTTTCATATTTCTTTTAAACATTTCACCAAGTTTTTAGGTTTTACTACTTAAATTTTGAAAAAGTTATGTGAAAAATCTTTATTAGTTGAAATGCTCCTAATTACTTGGCAAAGATATTATTTGTGTGTCAAATAAATGTATTCCCTTTTAAAAGATTTTAACAATGACATTTTTGTTTTGGTATTTAAAATGTTTTTTAAGACTAAAATTCAAAAATCCTATTCGAAACAAAAACAATTTAAAAAATTTAATATTTTTAAAATTTCCCGGGAAAAATATATTATTTTCCCGGGAATTCCCGGCAAACTTTTCCCGGGAACCCCAAACCCCAGTTTTATCCCATAAATATCAATTTGAACCGATGTGTTTAGAACTGAAAGTTATTTAATTGTGCCCACCTGCGGTCACCTTCGGCTGTGACAACCGAAGTATGGTTGATATAACCAAATTTTTGCAGGTTGTATCACATATAAAAATTTCAGCGAAATCTTAAGGAACCAAAAACTGAAAAATTACGAAAATGGGTTTTTTTTCATATGTAATCTTTTCAATCTTAGCCCAAGTTTAGTTTGGATAACATATAAATAAACAGTTCATGAATCGCAACAATATCATACTACGTTTTTTTGCAATTAGATTTCAAAAATACGATACTGCCCATAGCCAATGGAGGGGCTAAGAGCCTCAAATAAGTAAAGACACAGTGAAAATTAATATTTTATATATTTGTTTTTATAAATAAATAAGTCTTTTAAAGGATCAAGTGTGTCGCACTTCCCCTAATCAAAGACGACTATTGTCTTTACGTGGGTAAGAATATGATTACACAGCACAACAAAAAAATATTATTACCCAGTACAATAAAAAAATTGGTGCGGCAAGCTCTAAAACGAGAAAAAGTTGTTCCGGCAAATTTTTGTTAATAATCTTGGAAACTGCTGACATAATTCGTTTTCAGTTTAACTAAACCAACCCAGGAAAATTATCTGTTCCAAAGAATCGGTTGTAGAATAGGTACTTTTCCTTTACAACCCCTTCTGCTGCCAATTCGAACACCGTTAATTTTTGTTTGCGGTTGCTTCTATAGCTCTAAAGTGGAACGGGTTGCCCTAGAATCAGTTCTAGAACTAGTTATAGAACTGATTCTCCGTCCGTCATACCTTCCGAGGAACTGGTTCCGGAACCAGTTACATGAAATCGGTTGCAGTGGAACCAGTTGCAGAATTGGTGTGATTGGCTACCGATTGTACAAAATTTTCCTGGGAAGTTTAACTGACATCCAAAAAGCTGGTCCTAAATATGTGAAACCTCTATGTCAATTTTTTTTCGAAATTTGACAAAAAAAAATTTGTTTATTTGCAGCATATCACATTGCTTTAAATTTAAAACTCTTTCTAATACAACTTAAATCGAAATGAGTTACAAATCCGCAAACAAGTTTTCTTGGTTTTTTTCAAACTTTCTTTAGGCAAAACAACTTATATTTTTAAAGGTCAGTTTTGCACATTCTGTTAAAAATAAAATTTTGAAATGAAAGAAAATTCTCTATTATTAAAATGTTGTTTTTAATTTTTATTTAAAAATAAAAATTGTTTTTTTCGACCTTTTTAATTGATTAATTAGAAATTTATTAATTTAGTTCGAGACCAATTTCCTTATTATCAATTAACATAATCAGTACTTTTTTTTCAAAAAACTGCTTTTTTTCATCAGGATACTCTCCTGACAAATACTTCACAGAGTTTTGCTTTCAAAAACCTCTACACTTTCGGGAATGAAAAGACGATCGTTTCGGGGATTTTCCAGGTCGCCTTCATTGGTGTTCTTTATAAAGTTGGTGGCAGTAGTGCAATGCAAATTGAAGCATAAAAATCTCATATTAAATGTAGTCTGCTACATCTACAAAATGCGAATGGAGCAAACAATAAAATATGTTTTAAAATAAAACAGTCATATGCTTAGTTTAGTTCTTTGTTTGATTCAAACTAGAGATGGGCACATGAGTAAATTTTCACTCACACTCACTCACTCTCACGAGAAAAAATTGTAATCACGCACAATCACTCACGATAAAAAATTACTACTCACGGGAGTAAATTGAACTTTCAGTCACACTCACACGTGATTCACGCAAATTCACGAAACAAAAGTTTTCCAGAAAAAAATAATATTCAAAAATTAAGAAATATTAAATTAGAAATTGCGCCCTGTATAGGGTTTGAGTTTCGGAAATTCCCGGGCGGGAGTTGTAAAAAATGCCCTGGAAAATTTTTTACAATCGGGTTCAAACCACACTAGTTCTGCAACTGGTCCCACTGCAACCGATTCCATGGAACTGGTTCCGGAACTATGATGACGTAGACTAATGTAAAACAGTTCTAGAACTAGTTCCAGAACTGATTCTATTGCAGCCGGTTCCACTTTGGAACTATAGAAGTGGTTGCTTTTGGGACAATTTCAAACAAAAATCATCGGTGTTAGAATTAACAGTAGAAGGGGTTGTAAAGGAAAAGTAACTATTCATCAACCGATTCTTTGGAACAGAAAATTTTGTTGGGTAGCTAATCTACAACCGATTCTTTGGAACAAAAAAATTTCCTAGGTAATTAATTATCAATATCACATTATTTTTGAAATTAAATACTAAGTCCCGCGTAAGCTAGGCTGCTTATAAAAACGACTGCGTTTAACAAAAATTACTAGTACTGAGGCCGGATTATAAGTAATAAAAAATGTTAGTGTCATTATTTAACCACTTATTGGGTAATGAAACATTTTGGTGGGATATTATTCCATAGAGCATACAATATTAATAGGCCCATTAAGGATAAATTTTTCAGGTCTATTATGGCAAAAAGGTCAAAATTTGCTTCTTGGGAATGCAATGACTTACTTAAATGCTTCTATTTCAGCAAGATTGTTGTTTCACGACTTTTGATACCAGTTTTGCGAAAAATTCGAAACCCTTTTTATGCCAAAATAGATTATAATCGTCATTTTTTTATGAAATAATAATATGTCTGTCTTTCAAAATAATATGTCTCTTGGCTGAACAGAAAAATTTGTTACTATCAAAAAATTTATTCCTGTTTTTTGGCTTAATATAAAATTTGTTGATTTTAACATAATTTTTGGTAAATTTAACAAATCTAAATTTAAGTAAAAAATTAGTGAAACTACAGTTTTATTTGTAATTATACTGATCGGTTAAGACCTCTACTAGCCTTAACCACTGGTAAACATATTTTTTGAATAACTTATCTAAATTTTAACCAAGCATTTCTTCTAACCAATGCTAAAATTTAACCATAGAAATTTCTGTGGTTAAGAAACTTAACCAAGGCTATTTTAGAACAATTCACCCTACATAAGATATTTTAATACATTAGACTTGTAATGATGATTATTAAAAAAATTTACAGCGCAGCTTTAACCAAACTTTGACTAAGAATCGTTTATGACACATGTAAGTATTTTCGATGTGCATTTCCCTCACTTTACCAAAACTTATAAAAATTGCATCAGTACTTAAAATCGTGCACAAATTTTTGCTATTTAGGATTTAGGTTTCTGTGATAGTTTACAGAAATTGGCCTCATATAAGGAAATAGGAAAAATTTATTTTTTTATTGGGTCAGCGAGCCAAAATCTGTATTGAATAATTAAAACCAAAAATGGTGACCAATATTACAACAATTTGACACGAATTATACACCTCTACAAAATGAAAAGTCGCTGTTGGTAGAAGCTTGATATATACTTTTAGTTTTTTACTTGTTGATTCCAAATCTCTATTCCGAATTCTTTCTCACCTCTCAGTTTTGAGAAAATCGTGATTAAAAACGCGACAAATAGCTTTCTACGAATTTTAAAATACTATACAAAACGCATTCAAATAGCTTAAAGCCTGGATCAGCCAGACGTAAACGTATCTCTGCATAGCTGAATTAATAAGAAAAATCTATTCACAACAAAAATCTGTTGTGAATAGATTTTCGTTGTATATTTACGTTTGCTCTATATTGCATGCATAAGAATGAAACAGAAAACACAACACATCTCCTGTTCTTATTTAACTTATTAATTCAGCTATGCAGAGATACGTTTACGTTTACGTCTGGCTGATCCAGGCTTAAGACTTTTTGTTACAATGGTAGTAAAGAATGAATTTTGTTCTTTAAAATACATAGGACAACACTTTCTTAATTTGTGTACCATTATAGGAAAAAATTCTTTTGTAAACCACTCTCAGAAAAACAATTGTTCCATACATTTTGGGTAACTTACATTTAAGAATTTGGAATTAGCGTATCAAATTCAAAATGAATTATGTATCAAAGCTCAAGACTACTGAATGAAGTACAAGACTACTGAATTTAATTCTTAAATATAAAAAAGCGCATAGAAATCACTCTCGAATTTATGAAATGTGAACCAATCATGTTTTAAATATTTTAGAAGTATGTGAGGAACCCCTGGACAACCCACAGTTTTGACTCGCAATTACAAAAAGATACAAAATCATGCACAGCGATTATTTTTCTACTCACTTTGATGTGCTGATCACATAAATTGCCTTAATTTAATAATCTATCACAAAATTTTCCCTATTTTTTTTTTAATTTTATGCGCGAATCTTTCCGCGGTTGTCTCGATTAGCACGAAATACTTATTAATAGTTCCAATAATCCACTTTTATTTTATAGACTTACCAAATGGATTTAATTAAATCACCTCTCGTAGTATGCAAAAAGTCACAATCATTTTATAGCATTTAGCGACCGCGAATCTTAAAAAAAAGACGTGGTCAAGTGTATTATTTTTTTTACGACCAGAAACACACAAAAAACCGCGAGAAAAACTTTTAATTTTCCCGTATTGAAAAAAAAATTTTTTGTTATTAATTTTTGTTTTCCTTTTTGTTTTTATTCTGACATTTCATACTAAGGTTAACTACCCAGAGTTAAAATATTGATAAGTTATTATGGTTAAATTTTCATAGGGATAAATATTTAGTATTGGTTAGTTACCCATGGTTAAGGTAAAGTTGACTTCTCGAGAAAAGTTAATGGGCCTAAATATCATTTATTCTTACGGATTTTTTAGTTAATTTTTTGAAATTTAAAAAAACGAAATAAATGAAAAATCATTATTTTTTAAGGATTTTGTAGTTTATTTATTAAAATTTAAAAATAAATGAAAAGTTCTTTTGATTTAAATGAAAAGTCAGTAGACCGGTTTTCAAGTGATTTTTCATTTATTTTAAATTACATTTTCAGTTAATTTAAACTACAAACTATTTTGAGTATGTGTGTAGGTAATAATATCTACCTTTTTGGTACTTACCTTTTAGCCCTGCATTTGTTAAAAAAGGATATCCTTTATGTCCTTGAAACATCTTCATTTCATAAACTATATTATCCCGTTTATGTTGGCCAAATTGTAATCGAAATCGGACAACAAATTGCGTATTAGGCAACTTATTTCCCAACATTCTTAAAAAAATATGACGTCTGTAGGCCCTTCTTCCATTGTAGCTTAAATTTATGGTCATATGACCATGCGGTACCGATAAAAAATAAAAGAATAGTAAAAAAACAGCAAATATGAAAATTAAATAAATAAAATTGAAAAATATTGTTTAAAAACGGTAACAGTGACAAATATATAATCAGAGTTTTGTAGGGGAACAAATTTATCAAAACATGAGTATTAGACCGTACCACCTTACAGACATTGGTCCCCTCGAGCCAAAAACGTCGATGTATCCTACTTTAAGATCCGACTATAAATGCCAAATAAATAACGAATAATTTAAAAATGCGACCCTACGTTCGGGAAAAAATTTTTTTTGAAACCTTGCAAAAATAAATTAGATTCGTCGGTGTACGGCGAACGTTCTTTTGTGGTACGGTCTAATGAACGTGTAACACACCGACTAAAAAATCCGTAGAATGACACATAGGTGGCGCTGCTAATGAAAAATCCATATGATGTTTTGCAACTACCAACCTTCTGATGATACCTGTCAATATTTAATGAAAATTCGTTCACTAGTGAACAAGTTACAGCTGTTTTAGTGACGCTACTTTTGCGATTTTGAAAACAATGGATTCAAAGCAATTTCGTGTGCTGATTTATCATTGCTTTTTAATGAAAAAAAAACAGTTGAAGCCAAAGTTTGGCTAAATAAATGTTATTCGGACTCTGCTCCCTCGAGACAAATGGCAGAAAACTGGTTTGCTGAAATTCCGGTATAGTTTCTGCAATCTCTCTCACTGAACAATTATTCTGTCTGCGTGTGTTGTGGTTATCCAGATTATCAGTTAAATTCAAATGTTCGCTGCTACGCGTTTCGTACCAATACGTTGTGTTGCATTGCTTTGTCGCTGCCTGCCTGCTACTTGTTGTTGTACGTTAGAGTCTCGTGTGTCAGCTTTGTGTGTTGCAAAAACACTTAAAGCACCTTCCAGCATCTTCTTTAGCTCATCAACCTGCCGCTGCAAGCTTATGACGCTATCGTTGTTCTGTGGAATTTCGTTTTGATGTTGTCCGTTTGGAGAGGTGACCGTTGAGGACGTTTCCCCGAAAACCTCACTATCCTCACCGTTTTCGTTGACTTCATCCGTACCGAGAATTCCGGTTAAACGTGCAATAAGTTCGGCCTTTGAGCCCGAATATGGTAACTCCCGTTCGCGAAGCAATTGCTTTAACTCTTCTATTTTCAACGTTGCGAGTTTCTTCATTTTCTTTTAAGTTCCGATCACACTTCTGATCTAAAAGACGTAAACTTTTTGTGTATATTTAATATTCAAGTTTTATTAATTATTTAATTTAAATAAAAAGAAATAATTATATTTCATTAACCAAACGTATCTTGATTTGTCGACGTACGAAACTCAACTTATTGCCAGTCAAGAGTAAAACCAAACCCCCACCAAATGAGTTTTACCCATTTTGAGAAGATGGCGCTGTTATCGATGTATCAAATAGATAAATTCGAAAATTATCTCATTTCAAGGCACAGCTTTTATCAATTATGTCTTGGTGCAAGGAGTAAGTTAACCTTTTACATACTAATATTTATGTATTAGTTTTCAAGATTCACTCCAACTTATGTTGGCCAATATCGCGTAAAATAATCAACGAAACAAAATTTTGTGGAAGAAATTATATTTATATTTTTTTTTGCCGAACACATGGTGTAAGAAAAGCTTTAAAGAATTTTGTTTTTAAAATGAGTTCCCAAAAATTTAATTCAATTTTTTAATTCAAGGAATGAATTCATTAATAAGAAATAAGCAGGGATTAATTCCTGTTAATGAATTCAAAGAATTCAAACTTAGAGAATGAATGCCCGCACCAAAGCATTAATTACACTGTGCTAGTTGTAAAATCCAACAAGCGGGGGACCCGGTGTGTAAACCTAATTCGAGTACGGTGCATCCAGTGGTGCTATCCGTTTTTCCAGCTTAGCTCCTGAAAAAAAGATATTTGTGTTTGAAAATTCATTTATTTTTTCCCAGGTTATTTGTTATTCCCCCAGTCAGCTTTGGGTTAAAAATGATCAGAATCGGTGTAGCGATTCAAAAGTTCTGAGTGAAAATGTGAGGACACTTCGAAATTTTCCATACAAAATTGTGCATTTTATTGCTTCGTTAAATGTACTGAAATTTGTATAGAAGTGAAAAATTTACATAAAGGTTTTTATGGTGTCCTCACAGTTTCAATAACAATTTATGAACCGCAAGACCGATTTTGATTATTTTTAACACGAAGCTTCTTGGTAGAGTAACAAACAACTTAACTAAAAACGAATAAAAAGGTTAAAGTCGGGCATGCCGACTATACAATACCCTACACCAGTCTGGTTAAAAGCCAACTAATGTTTGGATCCGAAATTCGAATGGGTTAAAATGGGACTTGTGTAAAAATTTTCTATAATGTGAGTCAGCGAACCAAATTTCATTAAAATATCTTAATATTTACGACCTGCAGTTTGTAACCAAGCCAATTTTGGGGGGACCTTATATGGGCACTAGGTCTAAACATCGACCAATGTTCACCAAAATCAATAGGCTTCGTCCTTGGGCCAACATAAGTCGGTATACCAAATTTCATCAAAATATCTTAATATTTGCGACCTGCAGCGTATAAACAATATAATTTTGGTAGGACCCTTATATGGGCACTAGGTCTAAACATGGACCGATGTTCACCAAAATCAATAGACTTCGTCCGTGGACCAACGTAGGTCTGTGTACCAAATTTCAACAAAATATCTTAATATTTGCGACCTGCAGCGTATAAACCATTTAATTTTAGTAGGACCCTTATATGGGCACTAGGTCTAAACATGGACCGATGTTCACCCAAATCAATAGGCTTCGTCGTTGGGCCGACATAAGTCGGTGTACCATATTTCATCAAAATATCTTAATATTTGCGACCTGCAGCGTATAAACAATATAATTTTGGTAGGACCCTTATATGGGCACGAGGTCTAAACATGGACCGATGTTTACCAAAATCAATAGGCGTCGTCCTTCGGCTGACATAAGTCGGTGTACCAAGTTTCATCAAAATATCTTAATATTTGCGACCTGTAGAGTGCGCACAAGAATGCATGGACAGACAGACGGACATCGTTAAATCGAAATAAAAAAAAATTCTGAGCCGATCGGTATACTATAAGGTGGGTCTAGGACCAATATTTTTTGGTGTTACAAACATCAGCACAAACTTATAATACCCTGACCACATAGTGGTGTAGGGTATAATTAACGGTACAAAAATTAAAAATCGAGTGTTTAGGGGTGCTTGAAACCATAATTTTCAAACTCAAATATCATTTTTTTAAGAGCTAACCTAGAAAAACGGCTGGCACCACTAGATTCAGCGTACCCGAATTAGTTTAACCCACTGGGTCCCCCACCTGTCGGGAAAAAAGTCTCCTTTTCGTGCACAGTGTCATTAACCCCAGAAGTGCATTGTTAGTCGATTCGACTAACATCAACCGTGGTTTACAAATAGCGTGAAAACTAGCAATGCACTTCTAGCGTTAAAATTAAAGAACTCATTCACTAACAAATTCATTCAACACGAGTTAATTCAATTGTAAGTCAAGGAATTCATTCCCTTGTACATTTAATTTCCTGAAGGAATTAACTTTTTCGTTTAAATTCCTAAGGCAGTGTCGCCTCCAGCTCAAGCCTCTGGCGGGGGAAATTTTGAAATTTTTGTTTTAGTTTGAAAAAATTTATTTAAAAAACAAAAATATCGGGTGACAATTTATTTTTTAATTTTCACAAAAAATATTTTTTAACCCCTTTTGGTTTGGCCATACACCACTTGTTGGACGTTTTTGGTCTCCACAGCACAAGGTTAAAGATTTTATGAGCGAAATTTGTTAATAAATGCAAACAAAATTTGAAAACAATAAACAAATATAAAATAAAAACAAATGAAAACTTCAAATGTAAAACAGAATTTTAAGGTACATTTAAAATATTTTGTATGGTAAAAAATTTAAAATAATAGTCGACTTTTGTGATTTAAAATCGACTTTTTTTTTAAAGTAATGGTGATTATTTTTTAACCACTTTTGTTTTGGCCATATTTGTTAGACGTTTTTGGTATTGGCAGCGGAAGGTTAATGATTTTATGAGCGACGCTTTAGGTATGAAAGACAATATAAAGTCGAACGAAAAATTGTGAGTTACATTTTTCATAAAAAAACTTTAACATTTTATACATATTTGACCTCCAACAAAGATGCCTAAAAAAGTTTGTATTAAATAATTTAGAAACTATCGGCTGAAAACATATAAAATCAACAATTGAAATTTCCGCACTCTATTTGAATTGTATCAAACTTGCTATAACTTGAAATACTTTGTATAGCTAAAATTGGTATTCAGTTATCAAATTTGCTATAAACTTTCCTTACATATTTGGGTCTAACTTTTGTATTATTTTAGCTATGTGACTGGTTAATATATCACTTTAAAGCTGCTGAAATCATGCTTAAAGTTGGTACCCAACTCATTGGGTGCGTTCGGCAGATACAATTTAATAGTCAACAGTTCTACAACAGTTGTACAACTATCTGCTGAACGTCCTGATCACTAACCGCTCAGTCTGAGCGCTCAGGTAGCGCTGTCATATTTGGTAGCGTAAAAAATGTTTGTTACTTTTGATCAATAAGTGATACATTTGTTGTTGTTCATTTACAATAAAAATTGTTTTGTATGAATGACAAATAAAAACATACAAATATAATTCGAAAATAAAAATTTAAAAAAAATAAAAGCAAACTATAGAAAAAGTGTATTTAAGAACAAAACAAAGAAATCATCATTCAGCAGAGTAAGTAATCACAAAGCGCTACAAGTCACCGATATCAGTTTAGGTTTCTCTGCCGAATGCTACCATTCTTTAATTTGCTAATTCCTGATTTCTCAAAAAAAAATTTAATTCTTGAGAATTTTTCTACAATGAATTAATTGTTTCTATCTTTTTATAATTGAAGCCATAATTGAGCCACGTGAATAGTTACTATTTTGAAATGAACTGAACCATTTATCGTTATCAAAGGTCTAAAGCCATTTTATCTCAATCAGCGGTTCGAGATGCTTTATCGTATCTTTTTAATATTTTTGTATTAGTTCTTATCTATAAAAGTGTGGGAAATTCTAGATCATAGTATTTAATTTAAAAAAAAAATAAAAAACAGTTCGATTCTTCAGCATTTGAATGAAAAAGGAGCCAATAAGATTACCAGTATAAGATTTCGCAAAGACAAAAATAAAGTATTGAGGAACAACATATATTTTTTCATAAATTTTAAAGAATCCATTTTTCGATATATGGCGATTTAAATCGCGGATTTTATTAAATTAAATTTTGAAAATTTTACGAAAACCTCGCCGGAGTCTGAAAAGTCTTCAAAATTTGATTGAGGATTTAAATCAGAGATTATTTTTTAGAAATTGAGGAGTATTTCAAAAGAAATTATTTTAAGAACATAACTGTATACTCTACAATTTCAACATGTATGGTCATGATCTCCAAAAGACTGACTGGAATTAGTTCATTCTTTCCGAATGAAATTTGGAGAATTCAAGTGAAATTAATTGTGAATTCTATTTGGAATTTGTCAAATTTGATCTTAAAACTGAACAAAAATAACGGTAATTAATTTTTTTGCCTACAATATTGAGAAAATTTTAAGAGAAATTTTGATTTCGAAATGAGAAAATTCTAAAATTTATTAGCATTTTCCATTCTAAATTTAGAAAATACTATTAGAAATTCAGTTCTGCAATTTTATTGAAAAAAAAAATTCAAAATAAAATTTAGTATTTTTTTCCCTAAAGCACTAAGTTTACTAAAACTTTAAGGGCCTCAAATTGTAATTTAAATTATAAAAATTAACAATTTTTCAATTTTATATCAAAGACACAATAACAATATACTACAGAAAATGTGATTTTTTCCCCAAGAAAAATAATAGTCTTGTGCATTAAATTTGCGTGAAAACAATTTCTACTCAGTTTTCACGTGAAATTCATTGTCGGGGAAAATTATTTTTTTTTATATGGAATAAAAAAAATAATTTCACGTGAAATCCGAACAACTTAATGTGCTTTCCTATCAAAAAGTATTTTACTTTTAAAGTCGACTTTATATTTAAACATACGGTTTAGTTAATTTTGTGTATGAAAATCCTAAAAAAATATTAACATTTTGATTGGCTGAAAATAAATTAACCAATCAGCGGGGTTATTACATAAGCGGATTCGAAAAATTTTGTTCGAATTCCGAAATTTTAAAACTATTGTCAAAAGATATCCGTTCTTGAAAGTCCAACTTTCTTTTACTTTTCACTTTTACTAGACATTGCCTACACGTTTTCAACTTTTTCCTTCACTAAAAACAATTTTCTTTTACCGAATTTTTAATGTGAAAATTCCGTACGAAAGCGATTTCTTTTCGAATCGAATTACATAATAACCCTCCAGAATGCTCCAAAAATAAACAAAGCCGACTTCAACAAAAAAAAACATTTGGAAAATTTAAATAGTAAGGGCGTTTATTTTTATTGAAAAAATTTTCAATTAAAATCAGAATTTTGTATTAGAAAATGCGAAATTTTAAAATGAAATTTCTTTTTGTCATTTGAAATTAGAAAATTTTCAAACGAAATTGAAAATCTAATTTGAAATTTAGATTTTTTAACTACATTTCTCCACAAACTTTAATTGTTTCATAATCAAAATTATCAGTTTTATAAACGAATTTGTAATTATCTATTGAAATTTTTTAAATGACGACCGGTTAAATGAAAATAAAGAAAAATTTTTTTACGAGTATTTCATCTAATTATATATAACAAATTTGTATTTCTTTCCCTAAGGAATTCTTTTTCGTTTAATTCCCCAATTCCTTAAGGAATTAACTTTTTCGCTCAATTCCCTGAATTTAAGTTTTCACTTAATGCCCACTTAAGGCCTTAAAGAGTTAAAATTTGTTCTTGATTTTTCATCTTTTCCTATAATTTATATAAATGGTTTATAATAAGAAATAAGCAGGAATTAATTCCTGTCAATGAATTCAAAAAATTTAAATTTAGAGAATGAATTCCCTCACCAAAGCATTAATTATTAAAATTAAAGAACTCATTCACTAACGAATTCATTTAACACGAGTTAATTCAATTTATTAAATTACCACAGTGTAGAATAGTCCCTAATGAGGTAACATTAACACTCATGCCCAAGGCAGCCAAAAAGCGGTCCCCAAACCTTAAATAGTTTTTGGCTAAATAACAATTTTTTAATAAAACAGTTATAGTAACATATATCGACAGAAAATATATTTAACTACTTTTTTGCCTTCAAGCTTTTTTTTGGATAAAGGACGACTTTCAAGCGGGAGGGATACGATCTGACATAAATTATCTATAACAAGAAAGCTAGTTTAGAGTGTCTGCTTGTAAAAGGAACTATAATTTTCGCTCCAGGACTCAATGGATAATGTCAGGTTACGTCTTACGAATACAGTAATTTTGACTTAGCTGCACAACCAACTTTTGCAAAAATTTTTGTGCAGGTAAGTCAAAAACGCAGCTAAGTCAAATTGTTTGCAGTTATAGCAAATGTGCACTTAAGAAAAAGGCAGTTAAATCTCTTTAACTCAGAAACAAGCTAATAGATTATTTTAAAATTACGCACAGATTATATTCTCAGAGTGAGTACACAGAGAAAACAGATTCGTGCTTACAACCGAATTTGTTGCCAATCGAATGATTCGGTTGCCGTAACCGAATTTTTCAGTTGAGACAACTGAATATCAATGAAGTAAATATACAGTTGATAATGGCAACAGAATTTATATTGCCTCAACAACAATTCGGTAGTCACAATTGAAAAATTTTGTTATCACAACCGAAACATTCGATTGGCAATAAATTCGGTTGTAAGCACGAATCTGTTTTCTGGGTGTAGTAAGCAAAACTAATTTCGCCTAAATTTACTGATGTTTAGTGGCAAATTCGCCAAATTTCGTAATTTCCAAAAAGCGAAAATCGCCGTAACACCGGATATAACAACACTACATAGCAAAATCCTTCATTACCAAATAATTGCCCAGGTAGAAAAATACAAGCGGCTCAATGTCGGCCAGGTACTGGAGACGGTAGTACATTTACTGGTAATGCGTCGGATTTTCAACTTTCATTGTACTGGCATGTTGTCGAAATGATAACACCAATAAAGGCTTGGCCGTAGTTATTTTCCAACGTTGGCGCACGTGGTATTTTAGTTTTTTTGGTATTATCCCAGTAATTTAATAACAAATTTAGTAGTTTGCTAGTAATTTACTGTCCTTTTAATGTAAATCACAGATTTTTAATGTATTCTTTCGAAACTTCACAAGAAAATAATGGCTTTGTCTCTCTTACATAAATAATTGTGTAATAGATGCAAAAATACATAAAACTTATAAAATTGTTAATTTTAATAAATTAAAAAAAGCTCGTTAATTTTCAGAAAACAGCACTGGCAAAGCACGTTTTAAGTAGTACCGACATTTCGTAAAAAACAGTGCTCTCCCAGTACAATTTTTTTTGTAACGTCGGCAATTTCTACCTGGGTGGTTATATAATGAAACAGAAATTTTTTAATCCTTATAATTCGGCGTCAGTACTAGTTACTTTTGTTAGACGAAGTCGTTTTTTAAGGAGTCTGGCTTAAGTGCGACTACTTATTTAATTACAAAAATAATATTATATTGGCAGATATATATATATATTTTAACCACTAATAAGTATATGAGTAACCCTTATTATTTAACAACTTGTAACCACTTATTTTCCAACCGCTTATCTTGGCTTATTTTGGTAACTACTTATTCTTTATATTTTTGTAATCCAGCGGGTAAGAGGGTGTATAAATTTTGTGAATTTTTTCATGCAGCGAATATGGACAACTACCCAGGTAGAAATTGCTGACGTTACAACAAAAATTGTACTGGGAGAGCACTGTTTTTTACGAAATGGCGGTACTACTTAAAACGTGCTTTGCCAGTACTGTTTTCTGAAAATTAACGAGCTTTTTTTAATTTATTAAAATTGAAAATTTTATAATTTTTATGTATTTTTACATATATTACACAATTATTTATGTAAGAGAGAAATCGCCATTAATTTCTTGTGAAGTTTCGTGATGTACAATAAGAGGACAGTAAAGTACTAACAAACTACTAAATTTGTTACTAAATGTACTGGAATAATATCAAAAAAAAAAAAATCCCAAGCCTGCGCCAACATTGGGAAATAACTACGGCCATACGTTTATTGGTGTTATCATTTCGAGAACATGCCAGTATAGTGAAATTTGGAAATCCGACGCATTGCCAGTACATGTACTACCGTCTCCAATACCGGGCCGACATTGTGCCGTTTGTATTTTTCTACCTGGGTACTTACAAAAACGACTTTGTCTAAAAAAAAAATGAGTTTTAAAACTGTATGCAGTAGACCCTAATTCTCAGTGTTGCCATTTCAGTGCTTTTCGGGTATTTTTTGGTGCTTTTTTCCTTCCCGTACCCGGTGATTTTTTACAAATACCCGTTTAAAAAAAGCGGGTATTTACGGTGCTTTTTCAGATTTCTGGCAGTGCTTTTAGTGCTTTTTTACAGTTTCTATTTTTGATGTTTGTTCTCGTTTTTTTACATTTTTCTTGAATTTTCTGTCAAAATTTAAAAAATAATACGAACTATACAAGAGCTACATTTTTACACAATATTTGTAATACAATTTTAAATAGCAACTTCGTTACATATAAACTTAAAAATATTGAAATATTAGTTCGGTGCTTTTTTACCCCTTTTTAGGTAATTTTCTGAACCTTTTTTACACGATTTTTCAAAGTTAAAATGTGTTTTTAAATTCTTGATTTAAATTTTTCAAAAAATTAATATCGTGCTTTTTTACCCCATTTTTGGTAAATTTTTACCCTTTTTACCCGTTTTCATAATGCTCACGGTGCTTTCCTGCCTTCAGGAGTTGACAACACTGCTAATTCTACTACTTATTATTTAGATATTAGAAATGAGCCCCCACTACTGAGGTTTTGTTGAGTAGATCAACAATTTACAGCATGTAATTTCATTTTTCTGCTGGTGTTCAACCTTTGTTGTGCTATATCGCCTATATAAAGCGATAAATTAAAATTTTAATGTTTTTTCTGTAGTAGGTTTTTAGTGCACCATACATACTCGTACCTAGTTTATGTTAAATATCAGAGACCCAAAATAACTGTTATATTTCTAAAAAAGTCACCACCCAAATTTATTTAATTATAATATTTCAATAATGCACTATATTTTATAAATCATATTGCACAAAAAAATCACAAAGTTTGGCAAAGATTTTAATTTTTTCAATTTTTATATTTTACTCTATAAATTTCTGTTGTTTTTTGATTTTTATTTTAAAACTTTTTATAAAAGTTACAGATTGATTTTTTTGAAAAAATTAAGCACTAACTTTTTTATTTGATAATAAAATAAAAATTAAAAATTGACCTAAATTGAATGCCGGAAGTTGCTGGAATATACATATTTACTCACTTTAAATCACTGTTCAATCTTTTATTAACACTAGTTGACATTATCAGGATATTATAATTGGTGGTCATTGGTTCCATGGCTTTTGATTTATATTCTTAATTGTTATTTTTTGATAAAGAAAAAAAATCACAAAATAACTTTTATTATTTTTGAAAAAATAAAAATCGTGTTTGGATTGTTTTTGTTTGAATTAAAAATATAAATCAAATAGAGCAAATAAACAGAAAATTAAAAATACTCAAACAGGAAATAATTGTAAAACAATCACTTTTTTGAATAAAAGTTATAACTGTTACGTCCCTGTTAAATATTATAGCAATCAGAAGAAAGAGCATTACAGGGTTAATTCGCACCCTTAAGCTGCCTACACACTAGGGAACATACTCAAAAAAAGAGAACATTTTTTGTGAATGTGTGAGTGCGTTTGTGTGTGTGTGCGTGTTGAGAGCGTGCATTTCGTGTTTACAAAATTTTTTGATATTTTTTGTTCCCTCAACCATGTTCCCTAGTGTGTAGGCAGTTTTATATATATATTTTTTTCCTGTTGTTTTTTCTGTTGTCAGTAAGTATACTCTTCTTGTATGTTTTTCAGATCCGGAGTAAAACATTGCCACCTAAATAATGTGTCATCACGCAGTTCATCTATCATTGTCACTAACAGTTTTTCCCAACTATAAAAACTAGACAAATGAGACAAACGAAAAATAGACAAACATACGCACAATCATCATCAGTATGAACAGCAAACGTATAAAATGAAAGTATCTACTACTAAATAGTAATAAATGTTCAAGCTTGTGGTTGATTGCAATAATCATATATATTATACACTTTGTCCACAAAGTGTAAAAAATATTAAACACCCACAGGAATTTTAAAATATAATGATTTGGCGTCAATTGTGTAACCATTCTGTGATAAGATACTAACGATAAAGAATCTGCCAACGTCTTTCTACAAATGTGTTACAAAAATTTAGACACGGGAAGCTTTTCCACATTATCCTGCAAAACTTTCTATTACCCGGTAATGAGTTTCGTAAGAAGAAATAAAGGCAGGCAATCTATTACTTTTCTATTAGAAAACCTATAATTTTAATGTAACGATGTAACTCCTTACACAGAAAAGACTAAAAACGAATTTTAACAACGAAATTGATTATATCAAATAAAATTTTAATTGATTTTGCACCTCAAATGATACTATTAAATACTAAAAATTGTATACGATTAATTGAAACAAATTTTGATTAAAGTAGTAATAATATCAATTAAAACATTAATTGAAAATAAAAAAATAATATGGAATTGTAAAAAAGTGTGTGTATGTCATGTTTATATATTTGGAGTACTGCATATGTGTTTGTTTTGTTTGTGAACTGCAAAGGTTTTGGTTCTTATACTAAAAATTTTCTATATATGCCCTGCGGGAAATGAAGGGTCGATTGATCCAAAGTGACAAATCTGTGACAGGTGCATAGGGGACAGGTTACAAAACTGATGTAAACCCAAATTTCGGTGTATCAAAAAGTGGTAATTGCAGCAAAATATTCAACCTCGTGACTATAGAAATGGAGGCCAAACATTAATTGGTTCATTTTGGATATATCCTATAACTGGAGAAAAAGTATCATAACATCAAATTGACAAAAGTAACTAGTACCTTTGCAGTTGAAGTAGTGATATAACACAGAACAGGTGCAGTATAATTAGATGTGTATGAAAAAATGGCGATCGGTACCGTAAAACCCTTTAACAAAGTTTACATAATACTTAACTTTGTGGCCACAGAAATGATGACATAATAATAAACTACGAGTAGTTCAAAAATATTGTTCGGATACGAGTATGCATAATAGAGTGTCAATGACAAGTAAAACAAACTGTTCAGTGACTGACTGAAAGGCTGTAAAACCCTTTTGGATTTATTCACAAACACTGAGGATGTTATATCCAAAGTCAGAATTTTTTATTGGATATTTTGATTACCGATTCTTTTCTCTAATCATTGGTGAAAATGTTTTATAATACCGATATTACCATTATGAAATAGAGGAAAGTATTCCAAAAAAAATCACTAGGGAAGCTAAATCACTAAGGGGTCGAAATGACCCATATGACTAAAATAGGTACATCACATCTGTATTTGCAAAAATTAATTAGAGAAGATAAATTTATGTTAATAACTAAAAACTAGCTCAAAAAGCCCAAAATGACACGAAAACTAGTTTAGTGTAGAATTCAGGAATGGTCTTTGTAAATTACGCACATATTTTTTTATATGTTAACTTAACAGGGTTTTACTTAAAATATGTGCCCATATTGTATAATACGATAGACGATTATCATACACTTTTCGAAGTTTAATAACTATCATATTACATACAATTTTTAATTGAATTAAGCCTATATGACACTTGCTAGTTTCTAGACTCTAGTTTTTTGCACCATCAATGCAAATCATATGAAGGGTACTGCATTACCAACATCAATTTGACAGTTTGATAGTTTTTCGATATAGTTGTTCTCTTCACATACATTATTTCTCACATAAGGAAATTCGTGCTCTCTTCTATTTTGGATTATTAATACTGAAACTAGCAAGTGTCATACGGGCTATATTGGCATAGACAAGCAACTTGATGGAAACTCACAAGAAAAAGTCTAAAGCGGTCAAACCGCACGATTTCGGTGACTATTTTAAGTCGCTTCTGTGTGGGATAACCATGCCCTCAAATCGGTCGTGCAGAATGTCCAGGTCGCTTCAGCTATGTGGCACGTAGCGCCACCTGTTGGAACCACATATCGTTCACATCCATATCATCAAATTTTGGCCAAAGAAATCATCATAATGTGATAATTACCAGCGAAAAGGAAATAACGATAGGAATTTTCTTCCGATTACAAAACATTCATTGTGTAGGTTATGATTGACAAGAATTCAATTAGCCACACTCATCGCTGTGTCGACCATGGTGTGTCTCGTTAAGAGATGATACTACGGGTCGTAGATTGTTTAGAGGGTTGACGGTTTGATTCCCGGTCATGGAATACACAAAATGTTTTTGATATAGAGGCAATTTAACGATCAAAAATACTTTGATCAATTCACACATAAACTTCGACTCAATACGCGATTCTGAGTAAATCGGTACACTAATAGGTTGGTCTAGGTCCAATATTTTTTGGTGTTACAAACAGCAGTATAAACTTATTTTACCCTGTCGAAGTAGTGGTGTATTGTGTAACTAGTATTTCTTAACTTACGTTAAAATTTATATGTATACTTTCATATATGTATTTGTTAGAATATTGTTCTACCTCAAGTCCAAATTCGAATATGATATTTTGAAGCAACAAATAAAATCTAATATTACAATATTATCGTATTCGAATTTGGACTTGATTTTTTGTGACTTTGTGATGTTTTAAAAACAGATTCGGTGACTTGTCGTTTTACGTAAGTTCAGTGACTGGATCCTTCTGGGTTCTTCCAGCACCCATACTTATTATGACACATGGTGAATAATAAGTGACATATTACACGTCAATTAGTTTCAGTTAGTCCTGCGACTTGTTAACTTAGAGCAGTATAGTGATATGTCACGAAACTATTATTTTGTACTAGTTCAGCAACAACACACATATTGATTAATGTGTGACTAGTTTTTTAACAAATATTTTTCTTTAGTTCTGTGATATGTGCGCTTAAACCAGTCACGTGATGTTTTATTTCGCACTAGTTTCGGTACATATCACATAATGTCTAACATGTGACTACTTCCGTATTAGATAATTTTAACTTGCTATATTGCATACTCTCTTAAACCAGCAGTGCGATATGTTATAAATGACAAGCTTTGCGACAAGTCACAAGTAGCTCAAAAGGAGGAAATTGCCACCTCCTATGACAAGCCCATGTTAAAGTTGCCGGTTACTTTCATATAAAAAAACCGAATCGAGGACCGGTGACTCCCACAAAGTTCCAGTCACGTGACGAGCTCTGTGACTGATCCATTTCCCGTAGGGTGCATACAGTTTAAGAAAAAAAAAGTTTGGGAATTATACAACACATAATTATGTAACAAATAATTGGAAAAATATTTAAAAGTCAATTAAAATATTAATTGATTCAATTAAATACTTGTTTAGAAACAATTTTTATTTTGAAAATATCGAGAGCCTATATTCAATACGCTCTATCGGAAGATTTTTCGAAAATGACAGAAATTTCAGAAAGAAAAAATGAATTTTAGTATCCTTTTTTTATTATTTGTTATTCCTCTATCGGACATAAGACTTAATTTTTTTGAATGCAATATGGTCTATCGGAACATTTTGGTAATCGACTTAATAAAAATATAATATTACTACATACAGTATAACTCGCTTAATACGAACTCGGATAAGATGAAGTCTCGGTTAATACAAACTAATTTAGAAGTCCCGGAGTTTTGGCAACAATTTCAATATAACTCGCTTAAGACGAACACTCGGTTAAAACGAAGTGTTTGTGATGGTCCCACAAACAAATTTCTATATAATTTTACACTTTTAATACGAACTTTACAAAATTTGGCAATTTTTTCTACATTTTTTTTGTTCTCTGACAAATTTTGAACCGAACCCACAGACATTTTTTCTTAAATATATTGCAAACAATATATTTAGGAAACCAAATGAAAAAATTATAAAATTTTTAAAGTTGTTTCAAGGAAATTTAAATATTTTGTGGATAATTAGAACATTTTAAATAAATTCAATGATGGCAAACTTATTCACTTTTCCAGCATTAGACCTGGTCGAGCCAAAAATGATCCAACAGCTGCACAATTAAGATCACTAAAGTATTTACCAAGTGGTGATGTTATGTTTAAATTTATCTTTAATGATGAATACAATGGCTTACCCACCCGAATTTAAGAATATACAGGATATACTGAACCAAAACCCTTACATATAGGTCAACTCCGAATTCAGCCTAGTAAATGAAAACATCTACAAGATTTAAAGCCTGTTATACCACCAGAATAATATTACTTTTATGATAATTTAGTTCAGATGAAGTCAAAGTAATAGAAAGAAATGAAGAAAGGTCGAATTCTTATAATTTTTTTCTGTAACTTTTCTTTATTTTTAATTGTTTTGTAATTAAATTCATATATGTTAAAAAAAACGATAAACAAAACATTGAAACATTAATAAAATTGCAATTAAGGTCAAGTATTTTCCGATTTGAAAATAAATCGTAATGCTCAAAGCTAATTTTAACCGAAAATCGTTCTGTTTTAAACGGATTGACTCATATATTAAAAAAAAGTTTAAACAAAGCTTTCGAACTTTAATAAAATTGCAAATTAGATCATAAAAAATCAAATTTTTATTACTGTGCAATTTGCTCTATCGGCATAAAAATATTCGAAAATTTCAGTTGCAATACGCTCTATCGGAAAAAATGCCCTATAGCGCCGCGAATAATGTAAAATGTTATATTTTTTTTATATGTAAAGTTGAGAAGTCACATTTAACAAATATTGTG
The DNA here is from genome assembly GCA_949987735.1 of Leucophora obtusa. Classification (NCBI taxonomy): domain Eukaryota; kingdom Metazoa; phylum Arthropoda; class Insecta; order Diptera; family Anthomyiidae; genus Leucophora; species Leucophora obtusa. The sequence goes on from OX465296.1 coordinate 54,874,657, forward strand.
GAAGATAGCTTACTTCATACTTAAGGAATTTAGGAATAAAACAGTTTTTTCCTTCTCCTGAAAAATGGTCTTTTTTCCGATAGCGCGTATTGAATATAGGCTCTCGATATATTTAATTAGATATTTAAGGTTAATAATTTTTTCTGTGTACCTAGTAATATAGTGTTCTTAAATTACTTCCTTACGGGCAATGATGGGTCAATTGCCTTCAAAGTACCTATCCCAAAACTGGGTAAAGCAGGACTTGTCACAATATTCGTATTATTTTCCATTGCTGTGGGTTAAGCAGTGTAAATTATACTTAAAGGACTGGCCCTGTGACTGGTGAAACGATGTCATACAACATAATTGCCTTCCAAGTACATATCCCGTTACTGATTAAAGCAGCTCTTGCTAAAGGACTGGTATAACTTGTAATTTCTGTGGTTTAAGAAGAGTCATATTTCACATCTATATATACATATATAAAATTCATTTTCCGTATGTTTGTTTGAATGTTTGCTATACACATTTTTATTTTTCTGCGGATTTCCCTAAATTTTGGTACACTTGATTCTCATACCTCGGGCGAGGTCGCCATACACTTTTTATTGATGACGCCCACTTTTTCTTTAAAAAATAAATATGTTATACATCAATTTATTTTCGCTATAGAAATTATAATTTTCTAATTGATTTTGCTACAATTTGCTATACGCGATCCTTTCAGCCTAGCCGAGGTCACCTGTACTTCTCTTTGGCCACGCCGCGTTTGTTATATAACAATGGATGATCGCTATAGAAATTTTTATTTAATAAGAGATTTTGCTCAAATTTGGCACACATGGTCCTGGACAGGTAGCGATATATTTCTCCTTAATCACGCTCATTTTTCAGGCCATTTTTTTAAATTATTAATTTGTTGTATAACAACGGATGTTCGCTTTGCAAATTTTTATTTTCCAACGATTTCACTCAAATTTGGTGCACATCATCCTTACAACCTATCCGAGGTTACCATACACTCTTCATTGCCCACGGCTCCTTTTACGCCCATTTTTGAAAACATTATGTAACAATGGGATTCGCTGTGGAATTTTTATTTTCCAAAGGATTTTGCTCAAATTTGGTACACATGATCGTTTTATCCTAGGCCAGGTTGCGATATGCTTTTCGTTGACCATGCCAATTTTTACTCACACTTTTTTCAAATTGTGAATTTTTTATAAAACAATGAATGTTCGTTATGCAAATTTTTATTTTCCAGCGGATTTTTCTCAAATTTAGTTAGTACTCATGATCCTTATATCCCAGGCCAGGTCGCCGTATATTTTTAATTGACCACGCCCACTTTTAAGCCCTTATGAGTTATTTGTGATTTTGTATTTTTACTATAAAAATTATTATTTTTTAATGGATTTTGCTGAAATTTTGTACTAATTATCATCAATCCACGGGCAAGATCGTTATTAATGTTCAAATAACCACTCCCTGTTTACGTCCACTGTTTCTCAAAATTTTAATAATTTTTATGGTTGTCATAATCCTCTTCATTTGCTTCTTTTAAAATTTTTCTGAAATTTGATACAAAATGTGTACAATTCTCATAATAATTTGTAAAATCATTTCAATACTTGAGTTCAACTCATTTTGTATTTGAATTTTTGACAACACACCGGCTGGGGTGCACCCCGCAATAGTTACAGTAGTGTCGAGTGCGGTGGAGGCGGGCGCGGTGGTGTCGGGCGTGGTGTCTAAAGTGTGCAATACAAATAACATCTACAATCATAGTGATATATTAATCTTTTTCAAATCTTAAGATACCCAACAAGGGTTTTTCAAATACATTAATATTTTTTTAGCTTTTAAGCAGACAACTTTGAATTCCGGGCAAGAACGGGTACAAATATCTAGTACCTTTTAAAAATACAAACAAAAAACTTTTTAAATACGCACCAACAACCTAATTTTGTAAATATTTCCAAATAAGTTTTTAGTCTCTGAATTGTAATTTTTAAAGAATTTTTCTATGAAAAATAACAACTTACGAACATTTAAAACAAAAAACAGTTGGAAGTCGAATTTGAGTATGAAAAATTTCTGTATTTACTTTTTCTTTCTGTGTACGTTTTTAACTGCTTATTATAATGCTTTCCTATCTACCGTAAAGTTTTCTTCTTTGCAAAGGAGACATGTCTAAAGGCACGTTGGCAAAAAATGGGTTAAAATAAATAAATTTGGTTTTTTTGCGTTTTGGTATAATGGGTAATCAGTTCCTTTTATGTTAGTTGGGTGATATATATAACCCTACCGAAGTAAAATAATAAAACAGGGCCAGGAACTAAAAAGCTTCAACAAAGCTGCCCAACTCTTCATCAGATGACGCGCAACAAGTGTTCTAGGATTCAACATCTCGCGCAATTATAATGTTGCCATATTTGAAGCCCTTCAGCTTTCTCCACCTTTCACTTCTTCTCTATCTGCTTTCCAAAGGAAGCAACACGTCAATTAATAGGAAGTATTTCCTGAATATCTCTTCGCTTTAAAAAAACAAAAAAAACATGTGCCTTTAGGTCAGCTAGGTGACATGTCCTTTTGCCTAGTCGTATGACACGTCAAACAAAATGTGTCTAATCCCGGATTGAGAAATTGCCACGGATTAGTAATTTGCCATGGATTAGTAATTCGTGGCAATTCCTCACCCACCATGACAACCAGGTTAAAGTAATACGATATGTCGCTTTCAAAAAACAAAGACTGATCAACTACCGGCCACTGCTCCTTTGGGACCTGAGTGTCTTCTACGACCGGTCCCTTTTCCCGTAATGTTGTTATTCTTACTCATTCCTTCTAGGGTAAAGGTAATTTTAAAATAAGTTGTTTTCTGAAATTATTACTTTATTAAATTGTTTATTAGTTTAAAATTTACATATTTTCAAATGATATTTTCTGGTTATAAAAATAAAGATTTTGTAATAATGGGGCAAATTGTTACTTTCAGAGGTAACGCAAGGTATCCGAGGTAATGCAAGGGTAAGTTGTAAGGTTCCAAAATAATGCACATTATAGCGTTGTCAGAGAACATTATGGCGTTGTCTGACAAGATCAAAATATTCTGTCCGATGTGCGATTGTATCTCCTAGCTTTATATGGGCAAATCTACGGAACCGGGCGATTCCATGTAATTCGGGATTTAGACCATTTTAGTAACAATTAGGGTTTGGGATTTCCCGGACTTTTTTATTTCCCGGGAAACGGGAATGAAAAAATTTAATCCCCGGGATTCCCGGGAATCCCGGGAAATATTTTTGAACAAAAGTGTTAATGAAAACCACCTATATAAGTAATTTTTGTTAAAAAAAAACACTATTTCAGTACAAATTCAGTCTGTGTAGTGAGAATTCAAAGTAAAAATATCAGAATGTTGAACATTTTATTTCACATAAATTAGTCGCAGCACTGCCAAATGAATTGCATGATTCCAGCAGGCACCTACTACTGGACTGTCGGAAACAAACTGTTTCATCACACTTGGTCCATTATATATGTTGGCCACAATGTTATTTTCCAAAGACAAATAAAACTCTTCTAGTCTTATTTCTACAATTCTTCTTATTTCATCAGCATTACATCTTCCTGATATATAAACCAACCCCAGGTTATAAAATGAATTATTTCCGTTTATACATATGTTCAAATATCTCTTTTGTGATATTCTTGTCCATTCATCTAAAAATATAGTAAATCTCCAATTGTTAGAAATATTGCTCGATATTTCTTTTATCATGATATCTTTTACATGATTGTAGTAATTTAATATAATGTTCTTTATATCGGTTTTATTTTTTTTGCAATGCCAGGTTTTTATTATAAAAACTTTCTCGAATAAACGAAGATCTAGTTATGGTGCGGATTATTTGGAACCATTTCAGGAAATGTTTGCCGTACCATAAAACCTTTAATGCCTATTCAGTTTACACTTTTTTCTTCGGGTACTTTGCTAATTTTAGCTGAAACGTTGTTCTTGTTATTGTTTTCTTTAAGAGAAGTTGCATGACCATCAATTTTTTTTTTTTTTTTTGTGAACCAAATTTAGATGTCGGATAACCAAATTTAGATACCACCGTTAACCATTAGTCTTTTCTTTTCATATTTATTAATGAAAACGTTACTTATAAAATTATTGACCCTTAATATAAAGGAGTATTTTAAATTTAAAGTCGACTTTATTTTTAATCAAACGGTTTTGTTCATTTTGTGTATGAAAACCTTACAAAAATATTTATATTTTCAAATATTTTGATTGGTTGAAAATAAATTAACCAATCAGAATGCTCCAAAAATAAACCAAGTCAAGGTATACTGCCACCCAATATTTTAACTAAAGTCGACTTTACCTAAATTATACATTTGAAAAATTTAGATAGTAAGGGCGATTATTTGTAAGAAACAAAGCTATTTTTTCATATTTCTTTTAAACATTTTACCAAGTTTTTAGGTTTTACTACTTAAATTTTGAATAAGTTATGCGAAAAAATCTTTATTAGTTGAAATGCTCCTAATTACTTGGCAAAGATTTTATTTCTGTGTCAAATAAATGTATTCCCTTTTAAAAGATTTTAACAATGACATTTTTGTTTTGGTATTTAAAATGTTTTTTATGACTAAAATTAAAAAATCCTATTCGAAACAAAAACAATTTAAAAAATTTAATATTTTTAAAATTTCCCGTTTTCCCGGGAAATATATATTATTTTCCCGGGAATTCTCGGCAAACTTTTCCCGGGATTTCCCGGGAATTCCCGCCCGGGAATTCCCGAACCCCAAACCCTAGTAACAATATATAATATTCTTGATGGTATCAGCATTTTCGAGTCAATGAATTTAATCAGGCGAACATCTTAAATTTTAATATTTATACTGCTAATGTGCTCTACTCAATTAAAAACCACCCTAATTTACCCTAATTTTTCTTGTAACTTTCAAGAGTTTTTCAACTCTTTTGATTATAACTCTTTCAGCATAAAAGGAAATCGCCCAAAACCTTTGGTGGATAATAGTTATGATATTAGAAAATCTCCCACTTGTTGAAAAAAATAGGTGTCCTCAATTAGGAACAAATGGTAATTCTTTAAAATCTGTAACTGTGTTTTTTGAATAAAGAGTAATTTCAGACATTTTTAATTTTTGCGCTTTCAGCCTCAATGTAATTGAAAATTTTTTGATACTGACATATATCTGGCGAGTAAGCAAAAAAAAATGAAATCAAATTAATAAGTGTGCCTTCAAAAATAAAGAAAATATGATAATAATAATATCTTCACCTCTATGCGTGAACAACTTGAAATTTGATATTTTTTGAAGGGCACATCCGCAGTTATAGAAATAATTAGTTGCAGTTCTGCGTGATCGGTATATATCGATGATACTATTATTGTGCGTAAGTGCTAAACGGATCGTACTATTAGTTTGGTGTTCAGACCAATTTTAGGTTAAATTTTTTAGTTTTTCATAGATTTTTGGAGGTAAAAGTGATGTAGAAACCAAACGGATAATGCGATCATTTTAGCACTTACACACAACAATATTAATTGCGATATATATCATATAAGCCAGATTCTTAATTCTTTTATCTGTGGATGTGCTAGTCAATTTAAAGGTGGATTTTTAGCGTATTGTACAGCGAAAATTGATGTAAAGCCTAAAAATAAAATCCGATCTGTTTAGCACTTTCACATAATGACAGATATGATAAGATCTACCGTTCCAGATAGATTGGACTCCATAATTCTTAAAACTGTGGATGTTCCTTCAATTTGAATTTAACCTTTTAGCGAATTTTGGAGAATGATATGTTGTAGAGAATACGAAATTCGTCCGATCCGTTTAGCACTTTCAGATAATAATATTAATGAAGATATGTACCATTCAAGACATATTTGACCCCATAATTCTTCAAACCGTGGATGTGCCATTCAATTTTGTGCTGCAATTTCGAGGGAAATTTATATGGGCACAAGTCCAAACATAGACCGGTTTAAACCAAAATCAATAGACTTCGTCCTTGGGCCGATATAAATCGGTGTACCGAATTTTATCAAAAAATCTTAATATTTGCGACCTGTAGTGCGCACAAAAATACATGGAGAGACAGACGGACGGACGGAAAAATTAAAAAAACAACATTACTTATAATCAATCATGGAAATATAGCGCGACTATACACTTTCGAATAAAATTACCGTGATGACTGAAAAATTTGTGTCATCTTTTTTCATTAACTCGAGGTAAAAGTGTGTAAAAACAACTCAAAAATAGCCAAAAAAAAAGGTTTTTGGTAACTTTGACCTCAATTTGCTCAAAAACCAGATGTGCTGGAAAAATTTGGAAACCAAATTCCGACTCAGCACGGAAAAGTTACTTGAAAATGTTTGGTCGCATGCCTGAAAAATCCAAAAATTTTAAAATATTTATTAGCGAAAATGGGTGCGGTTTTCTGTTTATAACTTTTTCAGCACTCAAAAAAATTTATTCACGCGAACAGATTACTTCTTTTTAATATATTTTAAATAAGTTAATCTAAAAAAAAATGTGTGCCACTAATTTGAAATTTTTCATTTTTAAAATCTGAAATCGACCTGTTTCGTAGATTTTCCCATATGCTTCTTGGATTTACCAGGTGATATGCATTGTAATACCCACATATTACCAAGGTTTTGTAGGGTATATATAAAACCATCTTTACTGAATAAAAGCGAAAAGTAAGATTTAGAATTTTTTTAGGTGAAAGAATGTCAAAGGATCAGTTCTGAATGTGGACTAATGACAATATTATTGTGTCTTTACCAACTTCACTTCAATGACTATTGAAAAGTGCAGACTTGAAAGATTTATTAGTTTTTGACTTCAAGAAAAATGCAAATAAATTGTTGCCTCTATTTTAGACTATTATTCGATCAGTAGTGCGATTCTCTAACTTTTTTAACGATTTTATCGATTTCCTTAACTAACGATAATTGTAGGTTGGGTTTCCCAAAAAAGTGATTCACTATATTTTAGTTAACGATATTATTCGCTAGAAAAAGTTACCGACAAATTTCGGTAGAAATAAAAAATGCTAAACAAAAAGTATTTGTAAATAAAAACAAAATGAAAAACAACATTTGTATGAATAAATTTTTTTTTTTAAACAAGCGAACTAGAATGTTTTTTTCCTGGTTTTTTGCTTGCTATCGGGCTTAAAAAAATGGAATACCGTTCCATATAGTGTTTTTTTAAATCGCGAAAGCCTAAATGCGTTAAATTTAAAGTGTATTTTTTCACCCTATAGCAGTATTTTAATATAATCCATAAGGTAAGTGTATGTAATAAAAGCAACTTAAAATTTAATTAAGGGTCTTTAAAGGCATTACGCGCCCCACCGCGGTTCTTGTTTTTCTTTTGTAATTGTGAAACTGTTGGATCGTTAGTGAAACTAAGGTTATTCAAGTGAGTTGTAAGTGTTCGAGTTTGAAATAATCGCCGTTAATCAGTTACAAAGTCAGTGGCAAATTTTTGCGATTACCGTGATTTCCCCTGCTTTTCTATTTTGAAATTGTTCATTCAACGACTAAATTGCATAAAGTTGAATGATACGAAACTTTCGCGGTTTGCATAAGTGAGATTTTTACGCGTTGAACCAAAAAGTTAAATAAGTTATTTTCGAATTGTAAAAGCACAAAGAAATCGCGTTAATCGCAAAAATGTGTCATTACCCAGCTGGAAATTGCCCACGGTAGAAGAAAATAGTACTGGGAGAGCAATGTTTTTTTTTATTATGCCAGTACTACACTCACAATATTTTATCCTTAAAAACAACCTAAAATACATATAAAATTAATTGAAAACACCATTAAAAAAAGGACTACTGATTTTTCATTATATTCAAACCATTTTGCTATTTATTTTCAAACATTGTTTAAACAATCCAGAAAAGAAATAAAAATAATTGAAAAGTCTATTAAAACAATCATAAATTTTTTAACTGACAAAACGTAAAAAAAAACGATTTTGTGGTTTGTTTTTTCATATTTGAAAGTTTTTTTTTTGTTTCGATTCTCAAAACACTACACCATACACAACACACACGTTCATAGTTTTATTGGTTATGTTTGTGTGTATGAGTAAAGAATTTCTTGTAATTTGAATTGAAATAATTTTTTATATAAACAAACTATTTTAACAAAAAAGAAAACCGAAAATATTTGAATTTTTTGTTTCAAAACAGAAAACAACGAAATTATTTAAATATTTTTTTCTAAAAATAGAAATCTAAAAATAGAATATTTGACTGAAAGTAACAACTCCTACAGACGATACATATTTTTTCTGGTTTGTTTTTTATTGGTTGACAAAAAAAGTTAAACAATATGTTTCAATGTATTTTAATTGATTCTTCAATTGAAAACAAACTTTACCTATTACTTTTTAAATAAACCTCAATCGGTTATGGAAAATATATTGTGAGTGTACTTAAAATGTGCTTTGCCACTGTTTTCTGCTATTTTAACAATATTTTTCTTTCGACACTTCTTTTACCCTAATTTTTAATACCGAATTCAGTCATGAAGAATTTCAATATTACTATTTTCATTATATTTTATATAAAACAGCAAGAAACCAGAAAATTTAAGAAAAACTTTTTATTTTCTAGTTTTGCAATTATTTAATATTTTATTACACAATAAAAAACAACAAAATTAATTTGAAACAAAAATATATATTTTTTATTATTTTATTAAAATTTAGGGTGATTCACCACCAGATTTTTAATTGTTTTTATAGTACTGGCTATACACTGATTTTTTGTATTTAAAGTACTGGCAAGTTACTGAATATTTTTAATTTATAGTACTGGGAAAACACCAGAAAGTAACAAAATCCAACACTGGGCCAACGTGGGCAAATACCTACGGCCAAGCGTATATTGGTGTTATCATTTCGACACCGTACCAGTACTGGAAACGTAAAAAATCCGACACATCTCCAGTACATGCACTACCGTCTCCAACGCTGAGCCAGTACTGTGCCGTTCGTACTTTTTTATCTGGGTAACTATGTAGCTGATTTACAACTATTTTTTCAATCACGTATACGCACGACTTACTTGAATAACTTTAATTTCACTAAGAATCATACAGTTTATCAATTAAGAAAGTAAAAAACAGCGGTAGAGCGCGTAAGGCATAACTTCTTAAAGAAACAAAAAAAAAAAAAAAATGTTCAGTCGAATTTATAACATACACCTAATGGAATTAATTCTAATACTTCGATAGTTTAAAAAATATACCTTAAATTTAACGCTTTTGGCGTTCCGCGATTCGAAAAAAATATGTCATTCGGTTTGCTATATATTTATTTTCTGGTTATTTTGAAATAGGTTATTTTATATCACAGAAAAAAATATACATGGTTTTAGTAGCACTGCAGAACTAGAAGATCATTTTTAATGCTACTTGTATCCAGAGATGGTCCAAAATTATTACTATTACATTTTCATTACAATTTCTTTATGTGATGGTACTAAGTTTTATCTTCATACCTATTATATACACTCTAAAAAATGTTTGCAAATTTACTACTATAAAATGGGTAAAATTTTGTTTAATTTTGCGAAAATTTGGTAAATATAAACAAAAAATGCGTAAACTTTTTTCATACACACTTCCATATACAATAATACACCCACAAAGTATTTTTAGACATTATGTGTTTCTAAATAAACACATTGTGCCTAAAATTACTATTGTTTTGTTAAATAAAATTTTTACGCACAAAGTTGGTAAATATACTATCCTGTAATAGTAATAAATACTCTGACATTTCAAATTGGAAAAAATTTAAAAAAAATTATAAATAATAAAAAGAAAAAGCTAAAACGGATTATTTTTTGTGAATTACAACATTTCCACAAACACATTAGAGTCTGAAAATAGCAACATAAGCATGAAATTGTTTTTGGTAATTATTGTTAACGCATGTGGTAACCTAAACCTCATTTCAAAATTGAAAACGCCGTAAGAGAGATACGGCCTATGCAGGAAAAACTGGGTGCATTGACTCCTGCTCAATAAAATGCCTTCTTTGCAAAGGAAGCATTCAACCAACAACCGTCAACAATAACGGGAGAAAACGCCGTAAGAGAGATACGGCCTACGCAAAACAACTGGGTGCAATGACTCCTGCTCAACAAAGTCAGTATTGATTGAGTACTGCCTAACTTGCAAAGAAAGCATTTTGTTGAGCAGGAATCATTGCACCCAGTTGTTCCTGCGTAGGCCATATCTCTCTTAAGGCGTTTTCTCCCGTTATTGTTGACGGTTACTGCCTCCCTTTCAAAGAAGGCATTTTGTTGAGCAGGAGTCATTGCACCCATTCAATAGTTATAACAAATTTTTATATGAATTTTATACAAATGCCTTAAGATCCCACAACGACTAATTTGGACATAAACGATTACGCGAGAATGACTCGGATATTACTATTAATAAAATACTTACTAAAAATGAATTTGTTATTTTATTTAAAAAATAACACAACTGATGTAAATGTACGCATTTTATGGGATTTTTACGCACTTTCTGTGGATTTTTGCGAATTTGTTGTGGATTTTTACGCATTTTATGCGTACATTTACACGTGAAACGTGCTTTTTTACACACAAATTTAGTAAATTGACACACTAATTTCAAAATTTCATTTAATTTTTACGCACTTTCAATGTAAAATTACAAATTATTTGTGCACCAACTTAAACACAATGTGCGTATTTTTTTTCAATTACGTACATAGAGTAAATTTACCCAATTTATAGTAGGAGTTCAGTTTCCTACTATAAGTTGGGTAAATTTCAACAGAATTTAATTAGAGTGTAAAGTAATGGTTTGATTTTCATTTACATTACTTTTTTGTGTTATAATAAACAAACAATTCATTAATTGCAATGAAATTAAAAAAAAAAATCATAACTTAACTGAAAGCGAAATACGTTTGATTTTTCTATAGTCGCGCCTTTATTGGCAAAGTTATAAATTTTCATATAAAATATTGTGGTTGAGGAGCGCTTGGGGCATTTCATACTTTGAGCCCTCAAAATTTAAGCTTATTCGTTATTTGAGCTTTAAAGCACCGTAAGTTGTTTGAATTTCACGTGAAAAAACTGTTATACTCCATATGAAAAAAAATTATTTTTCACGATAATCAGTTTCACGTGAAAAGTGTGTAGCGTTTGTTTTCACGCAAATTTAATGAACAAAACTATTATTTTGCTGGTGAAAAAGTGACATTTTGTGTATATTGTGATTGTATCTTTATTATAAAATTAAAAAAATTGTTCATTTTTATAATTTAAATTGCAGTTTCAAGCCTTTAAAGTTCGAGTGAAATTTTTCCACGTGAAAAACAACTTACGGTGCTTAAGCGACGAATCAGCATACCATGAATCAAATTAAAGCACACGAAAAAAGAATAATATTTACCTTTGTCTAAAAGCAACGGTAATAAAAATCTATGTCTAATTTTGTAATAATTATACCCTACACCACTACGTATTCCATTTATATTCTATGAAAAGAGAATTACGTAAAATCATAGTTTTCGCGATTTATATAAATTTTAGTCGAAAAAGTAAGTATTTATTTAGTAGTATGTATCAAAGCACTGTTAATTCACTGATTCGCTGTTAAACGAGAGCCATTGAATTTAATGCAAACGCCAGTTCCTTATTCTTAGGGTTGCCATCCGTCCTCTTTTCCCCGGACACCGTCCTCTTTTTTAGGGCGTCCGGGGCAGTCCTCCTTCTTTTTCAGTAAGTGTCCGGGGTTGTCCTACTTTTTGCACTTTTCTCCATAACTTTTGTTTTATTGCTCCTAAACTTTTCAATTGTTGGCAGCGCTACTTTCTCGCTGTTATCTCAATTGATTTGGCATCACTTACTTTGATTGCCAAAATGTGAAGATTATCAGCAGTGAGCCAACTGTTGAATTTTTAAAAAATATTTAACATTGGTTTTAATAATAAAAATGTATTTAATGGATTCCTTGTCATGAAAAATTATGTAAAAAGCTTAAATTCAATTAACACGACCGATAACAAGTTTTGGTGCGATTTTTATACCCTACACCACTATGTGGTCAGGGTATTATAAGTTTGTGCTGATGTTTGTAACACCAAAAAATATTGGTCCTAGACCCACCTTATAGTATACCGATCGGCTCAGAATTTTTTTTATTTCGATTTAACGATGTCCGTCTGTCCGTCCGTCTGTCCATGCATTCTTGTGAGCACTCTACAGGTCGCAAATATTAAGTAATTTGATGAAACTTGGTACACCGACTTATGTCGGCCCAAGGACGAAGCCTATTGCTTTGGGTGAACATCGGTCCATGTTTAGACCTAGTGCCCATATAAGGGTCCTACCAAAATTATATTGTTTATACGCTGCAGGTCGCAAATAATAAGATATTTTGATCAAATTCGGTACACCGACCTATGTCAGCCCAAGGAAGAAGCCTATTGATTTTGGTTAACACGAGTCCATGTTTGGACCTAGTGCCCATATAAGGGTCCCCTCAAAATTATATTGTTTATACGCTGCAGGTCGCAAATATTAAGATATTTTGATGAAATTTGGTACACCGACCTATATCAGTCCAACGACGAAGCCTATTGATTTTAGTGGTCCATGTTTAGACATAGTGCCCATATAAGGGTCCCCCAAAATTATATTGTTTATACGTAGCAGGTCGCAAATATTACGATATTTTGATGAAATTTCGTACACAGACCTATGTTGGCCCAGCGACGAAGCCTATTGATTTTGGTGAACATCGGTTCATGTTTAGTCCTAGTGCCCATATAAGGGTCCCCTCAAAATTTTATTGTTTATACGCTGCAGGTCGCAAATATTAAGATATTTTGATGAAATTTGGTGCGCTGACTCACATTATAGAAAATTTTGACACAAGCCCCATTTGAACCCATTCGAATTTCGGATCCAAATATTAGTTGGCTTTTAACCAGACTGGTGTAGGGTATTATATAGTCGACATGCCCGACTTTAACCTTTTTACTCGTTTTTATTAAAAATTATGTTTTCTATAAAAGGAAAAAACTTGTTGAGTTTTATTTTCACTTACCAGCACATAAGGCCAACGTAGAACCAGAGCTTTGAAGAATTAATCCCTTTTTGAATGAATTCACTACAAATCGAATCCAATTTACCCTAGAATTGAATGAATTCCTTTTCTTTAGTAATTCACTGAATTCGTTCAACTGAACGCCTTCATCAAACAACAAATTCAAAGAATTAATTCACCACTGAATTCGTTTAATTTCATTTTCGTTCAGTCAATTAAAAAAAATAAAGGGGGTTATTTTGTAATACGCAACGCCTTGCGTTGCTTTGTTTTCCATACAAATTGTTTTTGTAACAATAACAATTTACACATAAATCAACGCAACGCAAGGCGTTGCGTTTTAAAAAATAACCCACAAAATTACGTTCAATAAATTAAAAAAAAAAATACAGAATTAATTTAAAAAAAAATTACGTTTAATGAATTAAAAAATACGTTCAAAGAATAAAAAAAAATACGTTCATTAAATTGAAAAAAAAATTACTCTCACTTAATTGAAAAACAAAAATTATGTTCACTGAATTCAAAGCCTGTTTTCTGCCGTTCAGTAGAAGAAAATATTTATTTATAAGTAAAATTTGTAATACGAGTACTAAGCAATTTTACATCGTTTGCTAGTAAAAATAAACAAATCATATATTAAGTTTTTTGTTTATTCAGGTACTACCAATTTTAGTTCAGAATGATTTATCTATTTTGTGAAGTTTTTTTAACCCTGCTGTTAGGTTAAAAACTACTTACGAATTTTAGGTTGATGGACCATTTTGGTCCATACCTAATTTTTCAGAAAAAAAGACCATAAACCCATTTTTAATAGCTATTTCCATTTAGTATTTCGAGAACGCAATACTAACTCTAAAAAATATATTTCTATGCTCAAGAAATATTTTGGGCTACCCAGCAAACAAAGATGATCATTAATGGCTCAGAAATGAGCTCCAAAAACATAAGCATTTTTCCACTTTTTCCTATGAAAGTGGTCCGTCCAAAAGAGCCCCCTGTGTACTCAGAAATGACTCAGAAAAAAAAACGTATAAAATCGAAATTTTCGTCATAAATTTAAATAATTTTGGAATCTTCTTTGAGACCGAAAAATGAACCCTCATTTTGAGACAGCTTTTTAGATTGTAGAGACAACTTTTTGGATTGTTTTCTGAGGGTTCATATTTTCTACCAAAAAAAAGAGTGTTTTTTAAAAAAACAATAATCATTTCTATGAGCCATTTAAAAATCTTATTTATGAGCGCTCCGAATACTTGTCATAACAATTTTATTTAAAAACTAATTGCAAAACTGTTACAAAACTCAAAATTATATTTGGGGTGCTCCTAATTTTATTTGGTTGTACCATCAAATCAGTAATTTATACATATTACTGCTGCTATTCAGTTATTTGTGTTATTTTTGTGATTTACCTAGTTTCATTTAGTCATATATCAAATATTCGCATTAGTTTCACTTCAGTTTCAGTTCAGCTTGTGTTTTCTTTGTTTTTTGATAAAATGGAAAATCGGCTTAATTTGGACTCTAATGCTATTGCTAAAACTCTAAACGAAAGTGACTCGGATATTTCAATTTCGATGAAAATATCTAATACGAAAATACAGAAGCAAGTGATTCTGATACAGAAAATGAAAAAAATGTGCCTGTAGCTGGCACTATGGATCCATTGTATATTGCAAAAAATAACATGCAATGGAGTGCAACTCTATTATCCTGTCCCATTGCAACTACTGCTGGGAATATTATCTCAATACATGGCGATTCTAAATTAGGCTATGTATGGCAGCCTTAGAAAGCGTGTCGTATTGGATTTAACTAAAGGTTTGAAAGGTCAAAATATTGTATCACGGCCGATCATTTATTTTTATCTTTCGATTTGGCAAAAAAATATTTTAGAAAGAAAATTTACATATGTGGGAACAGTTTACTTCCAATGAAATCCCTACATTCGTTTTTTACATTGGCCATAGACATAAAGGAACTGTTTTGATAAGATACCAGAAATCGATGTCAATGCACTGAAAAAGAAGCCTGAGATTGTATCTTTCTATAATTCGACAAAAGGTTTGGAATTGTTTTGCCATTATTTATTAGTCGATTAATTGTCTTCTCTCTTAGAAGGCGTAGATAACGCCGACCAAATGATTGGTTACTATATTCCTAAATGGAAGAAAAATCGATGGCCGAATGTTGTATTTAAAAAAAATATAGTTATATCCACATTGAATGCTTTTATAATTTTTTCTGAAATTGATGTTTCGTGGCACCAAGTGATCCAAATCGTAGGACACCCGAATTTTTACGACAATTGGCGACACATCTAATATACCAAAAGAAAAATTTTCATCGAAGCTATTGGCTGAGGTAAGAGCATCTTCCTCAGGTTTCGTAACTTCTGGAAGTGATACAAGAAACCTACCCTCTAGAAAACGTGGAAAGTTGGTGCAAATCAAAATGTGAAAGTAAATGTGTTGTCTGCAGCAAATTTATTTGTAAACTAAACCGCAAAATAATTTGCTCATCCTGTAATGCGAATATGTGAATGAAAAGTAAAAGAATGGACCAAAATGGTCCTTAACGTAAGATTTGTTTATTTTTCTCCCATCCATTTTATGTTAGACACTTATTTATTTTGATAAAAATATTAATTTTACTCATATTTTACCTTATCTACAACTTTTTTTCTGTTGTTAACTTAACAATAATTGTCGGAAGTTAACGATATTATTTAACGACAAAATTCGGTAGAAAAAGTTACGGAATCAGTTTTAACGACAATTGTAGTTAATTATCGAATTTTGACAATCTAACTACCGAATTTTGTCGTTAAAAAGTTAGAGAATCCCACTACAGAGACATGACTTTTTTATCCCTAAGGGTGTGTGTGAAATGATAGCAAAGTATCATGATGAAAAACATTTGCTCTATGTTAAAAAAATTTTAATTTTGCTGTGTGAAATGACAATGTAAAATTTTTGACAGTTTTAAATTATAATGGAAAAAGAAATAAAAGAAAACAAATATTTTAAGGAAGTATATTAGTTTTCTAATTACAATTCTCCTACAAACCAGATCGTTGGATTTATTAATTAATGGAAGTTTTAGTTTTGCATAACAAAATAAACGAAGCCGAGAAGTAAAAATAGTTAACTCCATGTAATGTAATTTTCTTCTGCCTCTTTTCTGGTACGTTAATTTTAAATCTGTTTTGTTTTTGTTCAGAATTTTTATTTGTATGTATATGTGGCGCGCAAAATAGAAAGTGACCTAAGGATAGAAAGGGACCTAAGGTCAGGAGAGCATGGGATCGGTCTCATTCGATGCTCAGATGTAGTCCACAAAAAAAAAATTGATTTTTTACCCTTAGGTCCCTTTCTCTATGCGCTGTCACATATACTGTTTCTTAATTTTTCTGTTATGTATATAGAAACTTTCACATTTTAAAATGTCAAATATTTCTATGGTTATGTCAAAAATTCTACTAGCGCTATGGGCTAGTGAAATTTTATTCACCTCAAAACTGTCAAAAATTTACCATAAAGAATACTTTGCGACCGTTTCACACACACTCTAAGACTTCCGTGTGGTGAATATACAGGTCGAAAACGCTCCATATCTTTTTTTCATGAAGAGAAGCAACACTCAGTCCCGTTTCAGACAGAGTAACTTTTGTTGCGGCAATTCTTATGAATTCTACTTTAAAGTTGCCTTAATGTTCACATAGAGAATTATTTTTCACCAATTTTCGTTCTCCTTTAATTTAAAATAAAATGAATGAAAAATTACCAATTACCAGTCTGCTTTTCACTCTCCCCAAACAAACTCAAAAGTTGCGTAAGAAAAGTTGTTCTGTGTGAAAAGGGACTCAGGAATTTCTTCCTATTAATTAATGTGTTATTTTTTTTGGAAAGGCTATAGGACAGATGAAATATGGTAAAGGATGAAGGGCTTCAAATATGGTAACAGTGTCATTGGGCGAGGTTTTGAATCCTTGAACAGTTGTTGCGCGCCATCTGATGGAGAGTTGGCGAACTTTGTTGAAGCTTTTTTGGTTCAGAGCTATGTTATGTTACTTCGGTGGGGTTAAGTGAATTGGGAACAGAGAACGGTTTGAGTGCCTTATTTTATGCTTTTGAATGGAATCACAAAAAATGTGCATATTGTTGTCAATACATATCATTTCAGTAAAGCAATACAGACACAACTGAAAAAAAATGAGTATGACGAAAGCCATGCATTGCATGTCTTCTGTTAATCTTACCTAACACTCACAAAAGCAATGAATATAAATTGATTGGTATGAATACAAACCGATTGTTACGAATGGTCTCAATCTTGGTTGTATAAAAATTTAAAATTTTTTTCTGTCAAATATTTTAGTATATTTTTGGTGTTTATTTTTATCACTTAAACATTAACAAAATGAGAAAATATATGCATATTTCATATTTAAATAAAAAAAATGGAAATTTCTTCACACTGCATTTTTCAAAATACTGCAACAGGTCAACGAATACTAAATGAATGTTGTGATTGATTTTATTTTTTTAATGTGTCATCTCTTCATTTCGTTTCTTGACATGTAGTGGCATTATAAAAATAATGCGTAAAAACCACTCATCAAAAACAATGAATGTATATAATAGCAATAGCATTAGTTATTGTTGTTGCATGGATACATGGCAAAAACAATTAATGGGATGACTGGACAATAAAAACGAATGTACTCAAACCGTTCTCTGATTGGGAACACGGACGGAGGACGCTGCAACATCATACATATTAGTTTTCTAAATTGATGTTACCGTCGCTGGGAATCGAACCCGCAACCTTGTGTGAAGTAACAGTCGAACGCGCTAACCACTACACCACAACTACTGAGTTAGCTTCCATTGACTAAGCCACAAAATGGTATCGCTAATTTTAAACTGGGATTTTCTCCAGCCATTAAAATATGTATACTTTCCGGTAATAGGTTAAGTAAATGCGTATGGATATATGTACGATAAAAATATATATTGTTTAAATGTAAAATGAACGATGCAATTGCGTGAGCCAAATCCAATTTGTTGAGTGGTGTGAGAATTAAAAGCGTCCCTTGGTACACAATTACATGATATTGCATACAAAGCAAACAAAAAAATTCAAGTGAAAAAGGAAAACGATCAACGAGAAAATGAAACAATGGAAAGGTCGCGTGTTTCATTTTATATAATATGTACAATTATGTTTTGCTGTTGATGTTTTTTCTTTTGGTATGTTGTTACATTTTCAAGTGGTTTGTTTTTATTAGAGATACACGCTTTATTTTGATTTGTTGCCAAAAAAAAATAATTGTAATAACGTATTACAAACACAAACTGCAATCACTAGGGTTTGGAAGATCATGCATTTATAATTGTGTTTTATGTACATAAAATATGTATGTATTCAAATAAGAAAAATATGCATTTAGAATTTTAAAAATACGCTTTTGTTGTTGAGTTTTTTCAACGTTTTTAATATTACCAATTTAATTTTAGCATTATTTGAATTGGCTTAAACACTCATATTAAGCGTTCATCATCGTCAGAAAGTTAGCAATTTACGGTGGGTCTCATACTGTAGGTTTAACTTTAACTTAACTAAAAACAAAATAGAATGTCAAAAAAATGTACACAAAACAACAACAAATTTTTGGGTTAACTATTAACCTAAGTTTAAACTTGCAGTATGAGACCCACCGTTAATTTCTCAGATTTTTTGTCTCCATAAGGAAAAAATCCAGAAATATTTTTAAATTTAAAAAATCATTTATTTTATATAAGTAGACCTGTTAACGTATCTCTAAATAAACTGAGTTTAGTGCTTAACCATAGTTATGAATGACAAATGTATATGGAAATATCTGTGGTTAACGTGTAACCTTGGTTATGTTGGAAATAATGCTGGTAAAAACACATATATATACACACAGAAAACAAATCGGTTGGAAATCAACTATGATTACCAAAACTCTACCACTACCATAAAATTATAATATCAATGAAATATTATCAATTGCATTAGTAAAAAGTCTGCATTAATAACATAAAATTAGAAGTTGTAACTAAATGAAGATTAAATTGTTTCAAATCGATTCTGTAGTCGCAATTACTTTAAAATTTTGATTTGGCACACTGTTTGCCTTTTACTAGCTATTGCAATCAAATGTTAGTTTTAAAGCTGCCTACACACTAGGGAACATGGTTGAGGGAACAAAAAATATCAAAAAATTTTGTAAACACGAAATGCACGTTTTCAACACGCACACACACACAAAAGCACTCATACATTCACAAAAAATGCTCTCTTTTTTTAAGTATGTTCCCTAGTGTGTAGGCAGCTTAATAACCAAAATGCAACAAATATTTGGTATTAGTTCTTTACTAACAATTTTTTATTGAATGTTGGTCATGCCATCCAACGTTAATAATACATCAGAGGTATGTATCTTAAAATAGATTTTCGGTTATAACATCCAAAACAGCAAAATAAAACTGTTTGTCCAACATTGGTGAACACAACTAATAAAAATACAAAACTGTAACTAAATTAATTGTTCCAAATACCAAATAATTTAAATATAAACAACATTGGTAACTGTAACTGATAAATTGGTTATTCGAATAAAATAATAATAAAATCAAAAATTTCAAATGTCATATATGAAAAATAAAAAACAATTTAATTTTTTTATAAAAAAAATATACCAATACAAAAAATAATAATAATAATATTTGATTTGTGCAAATGTTGCGGAATAGGGCCGATATCATCCTGCAGCCAAATGAATTGAAATTGTAAATTAAATGGCTTGAAGATAATATTTGGAGGTCAGAAAAAATTTATTAACAATTTTTTTATTTATAGATGTGAAATATTCATCCAAACTACTGCTAAATAAAGTTCCAACCAAGGTGCTGTATTAATATTGTCAATTTACCTGTGCTAATTTGTTTATTTTGTCTATTTTTCACTGAGTTGGAGTCTTTCCATAGAATGGAGTGTATGTTTATTACATAACAGTGTGTTTTTATACGTTTTAATGTATTAATATTACAATAGATTAATAAAAAACAAAAAAATAAATAAATATATATTTAATTAGCGTGTTTTTTAATCACCTGGATTTAGAATTTTTCATACAAAAAGTGGATTTATTAAATCCAAAAAAAAAGCTGGATTTAATAAATCCATAATAAAACCACAAATATATGAAACAGCCTATTAATTTAATGTCAGAAAAAAATACGAATAAAAATTAAAAGATAAACAAAAAAATTTAAAAACTAACAAATAAAAGGTTTTTATAAAATTTTTTTTATGAAATATGTTTAGAAAAAAAAACTACACCTCACCAAATAAATATTTTTAATCTTGGACATGGAGAAATAGCTGAAATAGAAATGGCAATTTTTCACTCTACAGTAAATAATTTAATTAAATCCAATTAGTGAATATTAAATATTGCAATGGAATTATTCAATTGTTTAAAAATATAAATTGAAGTGATAAAACTCAAAAGGCAGACTGTTTATCGCTGTTTTATATACAATATAATTAAAAGTTAAAGTAAAATCCTTCATCATCGAATTCGGTATTAAAAATTAGGGTGAAAAAAGTGTCGGACAGAAAATTCTTTTTAAAATAGGGAGAATCTAACCCCATCACTTTTAGAAATACTTTTTGGATTTACTAAATCCAAGTGATTAGAAAAAACGGCTAATATATTCATTTAGTAGGAATTCATAAATTCGGTTGGGTCTACCAATGTTTTTCAATACGGTTGGGTTTACCAAATCAATTTTCTGAATCAATAGGTACAACTGAAAATTTAATACTCACATTAGAATTCATTAAGAACCGCAACCGAATAATGTGATAGTACATGTGACTACCAAAATTCGGTTGGCAACGAATTCGGTTACCATAACGAATTCGTTTTCTGTGTGTAAGTAGTGGGTATCGAGTATCGGTTATTTGTCTCTTATTTGTCTTTACTACTCGATATATTCAGAATTTCATTTTGAACGGAAAAAAGATATAAAAATGTTTATCCCAAAACTACAACTCTAGCTGTGTTTGTACGGCATTTCTATCAATGATATCTTGAACAATTTTGACAGTAAAAAGCCGGAATACGTTGGAAAACTGTCAAAATCTTTCTTGATAACACTGATAGAGAGTCACACAAACACAGCTTTTGCTAAAAGAAAAAATCAGAAGTAAAATATTTAGAAGTATGTTTTAAAAAACTCTGAAAAACATAATAGGAGTTTTCATATAAACTCGTATTCTACTCGCAAACGGTGTAAACCTGGTAGTTTATGAGTTTAATGTCAAACTCCATATATAAGAAATATGGTTTGTATTTATATAAGGTTTACGAGGAATTAACGAGTTTATATGAAAACCCCTAATTTATTGTATGGTAAAAAAGTTTAAAAATATGTTTAAAGATTTAAATATTGAATCAGCGTAAACATTTTCAAAGAATTTTATTAAAAACCTGTAATGCAGTTTTTTCTTCGGCCGGGGTACGACTCAGTTTGTCGAAGTACGTCAAAGGTCTGCCTCCTTTGAAATAAAACAACGATCGCTTCTTTTGTTCAATTTAACTGTACGATCCTGTATCGCACACAGTTTTATTTGCCGAGATCTTAAACCACTTAATTTACTTAACCTAATGACTCTTTTTCCTTAAACGACTTCAACAATTCGGTGCACAGAATCTTCGGCAACTCTGGCAGTTGTTGCAGTTCCTCCAAACGTCGATAGCTCTGTCACTGGTTCGATATGATTAGGTTTTGAACTACGACCAGTAAATATTTCTAAGTAATTCACGAGAACAGTAAGCAGGTGAGTCGGGTTATTCCGGGGAAACGAGGAGATGTTGTAAATACGATTAGTAAATATTTATGTCTAAGTAACTCACGAGAATAGTAAGCAGGGGAGTCGAGTTATTTCGGCGAAATCAGGAAATGTGGTAAATACGATTAGTAAATATTTCTAAGTAACTCACGAGAATAATAAGCAGGTGAGTAATGTTACTTCGGGGAAACGAGGAGTGTTGTAAATACGATTAGTAAATATTTCTAAGTAACTCACGAGAATAGTAAGCAGGTAAGTCTGGTTATAGCGGGGAAACGAGGAAATGTGGTAAATACGATTAGTAAGTATTTCTAAAGCCTGGATTAGCCAGACGTAAACGTATCTCTACGTAGCTAAATTAATGAGTTAAATAAGAACAGAAGATGTATTTTTTATTTCATTCTTATGAATTCAATATAGAGCAAACGTAAATACACAACGAAAATCTATTCTATATTGAATGCATAACAATGAAACAAGAAACAACACATCTTCTGTTCTTATTTAACTGATTCATTCAGCTACGCAGAGATACGTTTACGTCTGGCTAATCCAGGCTTAAGTAACTCAATAGAACAGTAAGCAGGTGAGTCGGGTTATTTTGGGGAAATTAGGGAAAGGTTGTAAATATGATTAGTAATTATTTCTAAGTAACTCACGAGAATAATAAGCAGGGGAGTCGGTTTATTTCAGGGAAACGAGGAAAAGGTTGGGAATACGAATAAAAATATCTAAGTAACTCACGAGAATAGTAAGCAGGTGAGTCGGGTTATTTCGGTAACTCGAACAATGTCGGCTTATTCAAGTATACTTCGCCGCAGTAAGAAGTATAGTAACACCCCAACTGGGTTCGGGTTAACTCGGGAATAGATAACAAAATATGATTAGTGACTCACGAGAATGACGAAGTATAATAAAACTCTAACTGGATTCAAGCTCTTCTAGGCCACACAATAGGATTATCAACCTGCTGGATTCCAAGGCAAACTACGTAAACAAAAAAGTAGAAATTGTTTTTACACTGATTCAATGCGTTGATTATGAATGTTGTAATATGGATCCCATATTATACAACCATATTTCAAAATAGGTCTTACAAGGGACATATATAGTTGTTTCGTGATATAGGGATCAGTAAATTCTTTAGCCCATCGTTTTATAAATGAAAGTACACCTCTCGCCTTATTCACAGTCATGGTAATATGAGAAACAAAATTCAATCTATGATCTAGTAGAATTCCAAGATCTAGAAAATTATCAACTGAGTGTGGTATCCACCCAAAGAATAGTTAACGGAAGTAATATTGTTCCTAGAAAATTGCATACATTTACATTTTTTCAAATTAAGGTCCATTAAATTATGGTTGCACCACAAGTAGAAATTGTTAAGATCAGATTGTAAGTAGGCATGTTCTATATATTGATTGTAGCTGTAAAAAATTTTAACGTCATCAGCATACATTAAAATGTTAGAAAAATTAATAACTTTTGGAAGATCGTTGATAAATAGGGGGAAAAGAATTGGCCCAAGATGACTGCCTTGAGGGACACCAGAGCATAGCATCACTAATATCAGGATTAAACTATGTTTCAGTGACACATAGTACATCAATACAGCAGTTAGATAAAATGTATTTCAAATAGTCAATTTTCCAGCTATTAAGGCTTCTAGAATTCATATGGCAAATCTGAAAGCCTTTGTGAGTATTACTAACGATCCCCAGAATTGTTTTTAAATTGTGAGTAGCACTGTTCGAATTAACTGTCATCATTAGAGATAAAGACATGTTTAAATAGTACCGCGATTGTTAATAAAAATGGCAGAAAAAAATACTTATAATAAAAACCAAAATAACTATCTAATGTTAATTTAAAAAATGCAACAAAAGCGTAAAAGATAAAATTTAATAAAATGGATATAAAGACAAACATGATAATATAATATTTTATTTAGGATGCAATCAAGGCATCAACACTCGCCGAAAATTGCTTCATTATTTTTTGCCACTCGAACAAAAACTTTACCACGAATTGAAAAGGAAGATGTAAGTTTGCCATCACGTTTCAGCTGAGAACCATAAAACATTAACCCTCTGTTGCTATCCGTACGACATTCGTGGACATATATGTTTGCGTCAGACTTGCGACCAATATCCGCATTATGTAATGACCTTTTGTTGGTTTTACAGAACCCAGAAATGTACCGAAATAGTAGATTTCTGTCATGCGGTGAATTAAGTTTAACCAAAATTGAACTAGATTTATTATTTCTAGATTTCAACCTAAACGACTCTTTAACTTGTGGTGGTCTTAATTTTATAGTATGACAGATTTTTGAGAAAGTGTCGAAGATGTTTTCATTTTCAATTTCGGTAATACCAGTAATAATTAAATCAGAAGCCACAAAATTATTTTGTAGTGTTTCATATTTGGCTTTTACTGTAGATAATTCTTTGTTTACTTTATCAACACTTTCTCGTTGAGCACATTCAACTATTGTTACTCGTTTCTCTATCTCTGTCAATGATGTTTTCAAATTAGACAACTCACCAAACAATACATCAATGCGCTCCATTATCTTAATCTCACTTACCTTAGTGAGAGATTCAACTATAAGCTCCTTTTGAATATTTAACTTCTCATCTAATAACTGTAGCCAATCTGTTGGAGAAGGGGACTCGGTACGTTGCATTTCAGATTGTGGAGAAGAGGAGGGTAAAATTTGTTTGCGCACATTCTTTCCTTCCCCGTTGGCCAAATAGTCTGACAAGAAATTGTCGTCAAGGATGTCTTACATTTTAGAATTTGTCGTGTATATTACACTGTTGAGGACAAGTTCGTCGACAAGATCGTATATTTCGTCGTGTTTTCAGCCTTATTGATAATTCACAAAGTTGTCTTAAATAAGATTGAGGACAAAATGAGCGACCATTATATGCATTTTGTCGTGCTTGATACCAAATTGACGACTAACTGAGTGACATTGTCTATAACTTGTCTGTAATAAGATTTTATTAAGGAGAAAATGAGCCACCATTCCATCTATTTTGTCGCGTATTATATAACATTGACGACTTGATGAGCGACAATGTCTTTAACTTGCTGTATTAAGAAAACAATGTAAAATAACGGGACAAAAACAACACAAGAACCAAAAAAAGCGTAAGAGACAATGTAAAAATCACAGATTAATACCAGATGTGAAACTAATGACAGGTGTCAAAAAAGTATTCTCGAACCGTATGGTTTTGTTTACATGGAAGTCAAGTCAAGAGGGAGATAACAATATAAAATCTTCATACATTTTGTATTGCGCACTTTTTGTATATATCTGTCTCTTTTTCGATTATTGTGCTTTATCTTTTGTGTTTTTCTTAAATTTTTGCGTTTTGTTTTGCTCATTTTTTGTCGGCAATATTGCCCAAATCAGCTGATTCATATCTGGTATAATTTGTGGTAAAAATATTAAGCTGATTCTCGAAAGTGCGGGTAAAAAGTCATATTTCGTATCGTATTTCAATGTGCGTGTACGTAAACATTTTATAATTAATAAAGGGTTTTTCAATGAGAGCGCTACAAAAGTTTTTTTTTTAAATAAAACAAAAACGGTTTTGGATATCAATGAAATTCTTTATTCCTGTAAAAGTACGTTCGATGCCATTATGTATGGAAATCGATCTCTTTTGCATGGCCACCACGGGCACGCTTGCAGAAGTCCAGACGCTGAACCCAATTTCCGACGGTTTTCATGCATAAATCGGCCGATACTGCTGCAATTTCACGTTCGATATTCGTACGAAGTTCATCAATCGTCGCTGGCTTGTTGGCATAGACCATAGATTTGACGTAGCCCCACAGGAAATAGTCCAACGGCGTCAAATCGCACGACCGAGGCGGCCAATCGACTGGACCATTTCGTGAGATAACACGTTCTCCAAACTTGGTTTGCAATAAATTGATTATGACATTGGCTGTGTGGCTTGTGGCGCCGTCCTGTTGGAACCACATGTCCTCCAAGTCCATATCATCCAATTGGGGCCAAAAATATTCAGTTATCATTGAACGGTAGCGATTCCCATTCACAGTAACGTGCAGGTCTTGATCATCACGGAAGAAGTACGGCCCAATGACTCCGCCGGCCCATAAACCGCACCAAACCGTAATTTTTTCGGGATGCAATGATGACTCATGGAGTACGTGTGGATTTCTGTCTGACCAATAACGCATATTTTGTTTATCGACGAAGCCATTGAGCCAGAAATGAGCCTCATCGCTGAAGATGATTTTTCGATGAAAATCCGAATCATTTTCAAGTTGTTGTTCAGCCCAATTCACGAACATACGACGCTTCTTGTGGTCAAGCGGCTTCAGTTCTTGCGTCAATTTGATCGTGTAAGGATTGGGCTTTCTTCAACTGAAGCCTCAGCGGCAGCAATATTCTCGACACTACGGGCACTTCTTTGTCTCACTGGTACGGGAACATTTTGTACTGTGCCAGTGGATTCAAATTTTTACACTAGACGCTTAATTGTTGATCTCCTAGGACGATTATGACGACCATAAATTGGACGTAGCGTTCTTAACGTTGAGGCCACTGACTCCGAATTTCGGTAGTAAATTTTAATAATTTCGTCTCTTTGTTGGCTCGTATATCTTTCCATCATGAAATGGCAAACCTTACTGAAGAGAAATATCAAAAGAGCGGCAAGAAATATGGCGTCGTTTGCTGTCCCTGTCTTTCTTCTTTTATAGCGTCATATTAAATGCCCCTTACGGTAAGTAACTATAAAAAATTAAATTTTTCTTTTATGATTTTCAGACAAATTCAAAACTTAATCTTATATCGTGCCTTAATAACAAAATCCACCAAAAGAAAGAGTAACTTATGAAGCTTACATTTCGTTTAGTATTCCATCGTTTCAAAACTGCTATTAATAGAGTAAATGGCAGAAATTAGAGTAACAAAAAACAGCGAAGTTGTTGGAAGAAAACGAACAAAACGAAGAAGTCAAATAAATGCTTATTACTAAAATAATTGTTTTAATATGTAATTTTCAAAATAATTCGATAAATTTTTAAAGGTGACACGGAGGAAATAAGAAGATAAACAGAGAAAATCTGAAGTAGAATGTTTGTATATGTCCGTTTGATCACTTCTGAAATTATTCATATAGAGACAATCTGACAATAAAAATATAAACAATAATACAATTTAATGGAAGATCACTGATGAAGCCTGTCCATAAAAAGGCAGAAACTAGATCTAGTCTGATTTGCAAATTTAATGTGTTTATAACTTTTGAGGAAGGTTTATTCTTCTTCTTAACCTCAAACCTACTAAATTTTTAATTTCTTTTTTAATATAATTTTAGTAAAAACTAATTAAATTAATTTAAAACATAAAACTAATCTCAAAAAATACATCTACAAATTTTATTTTACAGAAAAGATTCAAAAATTTGTATTTTTTCTGTTCAGGAGTAGAATCTTTGTATTATAAATCGACTATATATTGGGTGCTCGCTAACGATATAATACAGAACATTGTCGTTCACATTATGGTCGGCGACAATGTAAGGTATATTGTCGTCAACGATAATACAACAAAAATGTCGCCTATATATTAATCGAAGACAGCGTGATGCATATTGTCGCCCATGTGATCGTCAACGACATTGTGAGCGATAATGTCTCCCAGATCGTCGTGTACGATTTCGCGGACATTTGTATGAAAAAGTCGTCGAAGATTTACATGGACGGTCGCCAAAGTGTCGTTTACGATTTACTATTGCCGTGCACGCGTCTTCAAGGATGTCTTGCAAACATGGCCAACAGGGTTTGCCTACCATTGTGAAGATAATGGTGATGCTGATGATGTCAATATATAATTAAGTTCTTGTTGTGACAGAAAAACTGTTTCAGCAGAAAACTAATAAAACCAATACTTGATATTGTTTATGTTTTAAAGCTCCGTCAATAGATATATGTTGGTGTAAGTGTAGGCCCAGAATAAGAGCGCAGAGGCTAGCGATTTACGCTCTGAGAAAAATGGCGCTCGAAATAACGACGTACAGCGGCAGCGACATAATTGAGCATGTGTTATATATAACAAGGTGACTTTACGCCACTCATATGTCTCTTAGTTTACTGCAAACATAATACACAATGCTAAACGATGAACTAACGAGCTACTAATAATGTTCAATATCGCAATTGAATAAAGAAAACAAAATTTTAATAATTTAAAAATTTAATTTCTTTTTTGCAAAAAAAATAGAAAAAGAGTCAGAAGAGCCATTGATTGCCTTTAGCATTAAACACATAGACGACTGCAGCTACACGACTACAGCCTGTCAAAAATAAAATACACACGTTTATATGAAAACGATTATTTTGACACCAACACAGCTACACGGCTACACGACTACTTTTGCCGCTGTAGTCAACTTAGGATAATTTCTATTTTTGTTGGCTACAAAACAAAAATAGTGTTGACAATATAACAAAATATGTAAAACAGGACAATTTTTCCCGCTAGAGGCGAAATAAAATCGCTAGTTCTGACTAGAAAATCACCGTTTTGGGAACACTGAAGAAACAGCTGTTTATATTTTACAATTGTTTGAAGGTTTCATTAATTTATATTTGGAAATAATTTTATTGTGATGTTTTGTAAAAAAAAATGGATCTTACAAAATTAACAAAATATTCCTCAGCCATTATTTTAGAAGCACAAACCAAAAAAGATTAATATTTATCAAAACGTCAAATATTTAGGATTATCTGTTTACATGTTGCTGTCGTTTTCAAAAAAATTAAGTAGCTGACTACACGACTACGATTGCAGCCAGCAGCATTTGTAGTCGTGTAGCCGCAGTCGTCTATGTGTTTAATGCATTTGTTAGCTGTACTCTTTGATGTAGTGAACACCAGCAAAAATAACATTAGAGTTGACAACATTGGTGAGAGTATGAGAAAGAAAAAATGGGAAAATAACAAAAACCGGCATTAAAATAAAATAGATTCTATCTCACAACCAGTGTTGCCACTTTTTGAATAATTATTCAAAAACGGGACTGTTTGCACATTCCTTGGATAATTTTTGAATAATGACATTTTTGTGTAGTTTTTGTGTAATTTCGCTGTTTACTAAAAAGTTTACTTAATTCCATACTTTCAAGTCCCACAGTTGATAAAATGAGTTTATTTGTGGAACATCTTGCACAAATTTTAAGTTTCTGGTTAAATTTTATAAATTTGTTCTACGCGAAACCCAATTTAGTTGGGGGAAGTCAAAAAAGTAGCTTTTTATATTATTTGTATATAAACTCAATATTATGTTAATATTTTGAGAAAATATTTGTCAAACTGAATGCAAAAGAAATTTGGTTTTGTTATGATTGTGACTTTCTCATGAGCGAGAAATTTGAGGGATTTGATCAGACAATAATTTTTTTACAGTGGGGCAAATCAAAATATCTTTTAAATAATTCATTAATTCAGTCTTAGTTAATATGCAAAGGCTATTTTTACTATAAGTGGCACTATATAATTGATTTATAAGACCTTTGTAGGTAAAATGTGTCTAAATATTATCAGATTTTCTCCAAATTAAGAACATATTGGTAACGTAATTCAAAAAGCATTTGCGAAATTTCTACTAATGATAGTTTTTTTGTTACGTTTTTAAAATCTGTTGATAAATTGAAAAATTGCAAGCTTTAAAAATGTTTAAGTTTTGAGGCCTTTCAGGCCTCAAAACTTAAGCTCTCTGACAATGTAAGAAGTGCATTATTTCCAAATTATTGTATTTTGATTCTGGCCCACTGTGCGCAGGAGAGTCCAAAAAGCCACATATGTGCATTTATTATTATTTTTTTTTATAAAAATAACGATTATTTTAAACTAATAAAAATAATATTAATTTGTTGTGTAATTTCATACGGTTTTGGATAATTTTTGACCTACGGCTGAGTATTTTTTTGCTTTACTGGTGGCAACACTGCTACCAATATATACCGCATTTAGTAACAAGGAACATTTGAAATGCTTTAAATATTTACCTACTTCGTCGTCTGTAATTTAAAAATTTTTTTAATCATTCGGATATTCGGATCCATGACTTTAAATTATATTAATACATGTTAATATTATAGAAAAATTAACTGGTTTTCAGACATATTGATTTCTCAGCTGCTGAAAATTTTTCGTTATTTAATTCACAATTAAGACATCAAGACATATAGAATTTCAATGATTCTGGCACCTTTTTGTATAGAAAAATTGATGGATTCTAAAAAAAATGTTTTAAGAAAAATTCGCATATTTTTTTCTGAAAGATTTTTCAAAAGTTTTCTAAACAGATATTAAACCGATAATTTAGAATTTCGGCATCTTTTTCGTTCTCCAAAATTCACGGCGCACAGTGGCACATTTCCAGAGAAGGCGGTCAAAAACCTATAACTTTTGAAAGAGTTGTAGTATTTCAGTGAGGTTTTTTGCTGAATACATAAGTTAAAATAAGTTTGATAAGTTTTTTGCTGAAGAGATATTACATTCAGCTCTCATTTAAGTTTCGATTATAAAAATCGAGCAACAACAAGAATATACATTAGAGTGCTCCAAGTTTGTATGGAGGAAAATAAATTTTGAGTTTTTGATCGGGCTACCCCCCTAAAAATATTTATTTGGGTGTAAAACTACGTCCCCCAAAAATTAAGGATAATCGGACATCGGGAAGACGTGCCGCATCGGCCCTGAAATTTGGAACCCGGATTACAAGGGTAAAATATGACTTTTTGTGCATTTTCTCGAAAACATTGATATTTTAAAACTAATTCGAATTAAAAACACTAAAGAATTGTGATTTAGCGGGAACTCTCACTACAATAAAGCAATAAAAACTTGAAAAATCAGCCGAGTTATAACAATTTCCCCAGGCAACTGATGCGTCGCAGGCCACTTAATCAAGAAATTCGGGTCCAAATTTAAAAATTTATTGAAATAATTTACTACGGAAACATTTTGTTATTCTATAAGTTCCAAGAACTCAGATAAGAATTAGTTTTTTATATTGCGTTTTGCTAAGTCATTTTAAATTAGTGCCAAAAAGGTCGGAATTCCTAAACACTGTTTTCAAAACTACAATTTTAAATTTTTTAAAATTTTTTTAAAGAAATCCTAAAAAATCAACGATTGGACTTTAAGGTTTTATTAAAAACAAATTAGAGAATAAAAACTAAAAAAAATTGTGGGAATTCCTTTTTTCATTTGGCTGCGGCAGAGATTTTCTTTGAGCGGATTTCGAGAAAACAGCGATTTTTAGCATTTATTTAGCTTTTAGGCTAGTTTTTCTTTTTTATTCTTTTAATTACACATGATTTTTGCCGGAATATAACAACACAAGATTAAATCAGTGTTGCCACTTTTTGAATAATTATTAGGGTTTGGGGTTCGGGAATTCCCGGGAAATCCCGGGAAAAGTTTGCCGGGAATTCCCGGGAAAATAATATATTTTTCCCGGGAAAACGGGAAATTTTAAAAATATTAAATTTTTTAAATTGTTTTTGTTTCGAATAGGATTTTTCAATTTTAGTCATAAAAAACATTTTAAATACCAAAACAAAAATGTCATTGGTAAAATCTTTTAAAAGGGAATACATTTACTTGACACACAAATAAAATCTTTGCCAAGTAATTAGGAGCATTTCAACTAATAAAGATTTTTCGCATAACTTATTCAAAATTTAAGTAGTAAAACCTAAAAACTTGGTAAAATGTTTAAAAGAAATATGAAAAAAAAGCTTTGTTTCTTAGAAATAATCGCCCTTACTATCTAAATTTTTCGAATGTATAATTTAGGTAAAGTCGACTTTAGTTAAAATATTGGGTGGCAGTTTATTTTTGGAGCATTCTGAATGGTTAATTTATTTTCAACCAATCAAAATATTTGAAAATATAAATATTTTTGTAAGGTTTTCATACACAAAATGAACAAAACTGTTTGATTAACAATAAAGTCGACTATAAATTTAAAATACTCCTTTATATTAAGGGTCAATAATTTTAAAAGTAACGTTTTCATTAATAAATGTGAAAAGAAAAGACTAATGGTTAACGGTGGTATCTAAATTTGGTTATCCGACATCTAAATTTGGTTCACAAAAAAAAAAAAAAAATTGATGGTCATGCAACTTCTCTTGAAGAAACCAACAACAAGAATAACGTTTCAGCTAAAATTAGCAAAGTACCCGAAGAAAAAAGTGTAAGCTGAATAGGCATTAAAGGTTTTATGGTAGGGCAAACATTTCCTGAAATGGTATCCAAATTAGCCGCAGTCAATCCGCACCATAACTAGATCTTCGTTTATTCGAGAAAGTTTTTATAATAAAAACCTGGCATTGCAAAAAAATGAAACCGATGTAAAGAACATTATATTAAATTACTACAATCATGTAAAAGATATCATGATAAAAGAAATATCGAGCAATATTTCTAACAATAGGAGATTTACTATAATCTTAGATGAATGGACAAGAATATTACAAAAGAGATATTTGAACATATGTATAAACGGAAATAATTCATTTTATAACCTGGGGTTGGTTTATATATCAGGAAGATGTAATGCTGATGAAATAAGAAGAATTGTAGAAAAAAGACTAGAAGAGTTTTATTTGTCTTTGGAAAATAACATTTTGGCCACCATATCTAATGGGCCAAGTGTGATGAAACGGTTTGTTTCCGACAGTCCAGTAGTAGGTGCTTTCTGCTGAAATCATGCAATTCATTTGGCAGTGCTGCGAGTAATTTATGTGAAATCAAATGTTAATTCTCACTACACAGACTGCATTTGTACTGAAATATTGTTTTTTTTTAAACAAAAATTACTTATATAGGTTGTTTTCATTAACAATTTTGTTTAAAAATAGTTCCCGGGATTCCCGGGAATCCCGGGAATCAAATTTTTTCATTCCCGTTTCCCGGGAAATAAAAAAGTCCGGGAAATCCCAAACCCTAATAATTATTCAAAAACCGGACTGTTTACACATTCGTTGGATAATTTTTGAATAATGACATTTTTGTGTAGTTTTTGTGTAATTTCACTTTTTATAGAAATTTCCGTAAATTTTTAAAAGTCCCGGAGCTTTTTAATAAATTAATAAAAATTAGTCGACATTTAGACGAAACGAGTTTGTCAGTGAAATATTTACCACAAATCTCCATTTTCTGGTGAATTACTTTAGTAGATTTTTTCAACACTAAACCCAATTTAGAAGAAATAAAAAATGGTGTTATGTATTTTTTTGTTTTGTTTAAAGCACTGCCTTTTATTTATTGTTTGCGAAAATAATTGGCAAGCTTCTTTTAAAAATTCTCTAGGTTTGCAAGAACATTTAAAAATTTAGCGAAAGGGTGGGAAAGTTTGAGTTTGTTATGATTGTGACTTTCTAATGTCTGAAAATTTGTTTGCTGTAGTTATCTTGATACTGGACTTTGACCATACAAAAATTTTGCTAACGCAGCGAGGTGGAGCCGAATCAGAATATTTTATAATTCTTTAAATCTAACATGTTTCAGATTTCAACAGAAAGTTTTGAAAAAATTTTATATTTTTATTTTTTAAAAGAAAATTTGTTGATACACATACAAATACGAATATAAATATTTTTAAAATTGTTCCTGTCTTGCCGACATTTAAAGCTGGGGTTGAACAGGACTTATGCCATCACATTACGGACGCCATGGAGGATCTACACCAGCTTTTTTTTTTAAATTCCCGCATTGAACTCAGAAAAAAATTGGTTTAATTTAAATATAAACCGTTAAATTTTGAGGAATATGGGAGAGAATAATTAGCAAGATATATTTTTGCATGCAGTGCATCTGAATGAAGTAGCCTTTTTGAAAAACATAAATACTTTGTTCTGAAAGAAACTTTTAATATGAATAAAATACCATTTTTGTAATATTCAAATTTAAAAGCACGCTATTTTAATCCTGAAAAAGATATTGCATTGAAATTACCTTTAGTTAATAGAATAATTTGTTATAATATTTTCTGAAAAGCAAAAATGCTAAATTTTAGTTTTAAAATGCAAATAACTTTTGCACTTTGTAGATGATAGAAATTTTACGTCTTAAAAATCGGTTTGTAAATAGAAAAATGGCAAAACTTTGGAGTCGAATGGCATAGCTTTTGCAGTTTCGGCCATCCAAAACTTACAGTGTGAAATTTCATATCAGTCGGTAAGAAATGGCGAAAATATTTGTATTCTTCTCCACTGTGCCCAGGAGACTTTATTTTGAAATAATATGAAAAATATATTTTTTGTGTAATTTCATACTGTTTTGGATAATTTTTGATCTACAGCTGTGTAATTTTTTGCTTTACTGGTGGCAACACTGCTCACAACAGCTACGCCCAGCGATTTTTAAATGTCAAAATGTATGGAAAAAATTACTGCGCTCTTAGTGTAGGCCGAGAATAAGAGAGCAGCGATTTTTTCCATACAATTTAACATTTAAAAGTCGCTGGGCGTAGCTTTTGTGAGATAAAATCTATTTTATTTTAATGCCGGTTTTTGTTATTCTCTCATTTTTTCTATCTCATACTCTCACCAATGTTGTCAACTCTATTGTTATTTTAGCTGGTTTTCACTACATTTTGTAATATCAAAGGCTCTTCTGACTCTTTTTCTATTTTTTTGCAAAAAATAAAATAAAATTTTTTAATTGTTAAAATTTTGTTTTCTTTATTCCACTGAGATATTGAACATTATTAGTAGCTCGTTAGTTCATCGTTTAGCATTGTATATTATGTTTGCAGTAAACTAAGAGACATATGAGTGGCATAAAGCCTCCTTGTTATATATAACACATGCTCAATTATGTCGCTGCCGCTGTACGTCGTTATTTCGAGCGCGTTTTTTCTCAGAGTGTAAATCGCTAGCCTCTGCGCTCTTATTCTGGGCCTACACTAATTGTGTAGAAAACGATTTTGTAAATTCAAATTTAACTTTAAAGCCGCGATGCAATGAAGAGCACAACAAAACACGTCTACTCTTTACATAACATTTATATCAGTGGTGCCCACAAAGAGAAATGAGAATGTATTAGTTATGTTACAAAAAAATGAGAATATTTTGGTAACTATTGCACTGAACAAAATTACTTGGTTTGTTTGTTGGATTGTTTTACTATTTATGTTCTTATGTGTTAAATTTTAGCAATGAGCGAATGAAAAAAGAAATAAACATAAAAGCAATTAATAGGTAATAAAACAGATATTCTTTAAGAAAATTGGTACATGAGTTATTTGCAATACCGTATTGGGTAAAAAATATAGACAAATAAACATTATTTTATTTATAACATATAAATATTAATAAATTTAAAAAACACAAAGAAAAAAAAAACTAAAATAATTATTTTATATTTATTCTAATTAAATACAACAAAGATAAAAAACTCTGCGTTGTAATTGGTTTTAATATAAACAATTATAATTCAGAGATTTTTAAACTTTATAAATTTATATATACATATATTTTAATTTCATATGTTGTTCTAAAATATTTGCAGTGTGCTTATTTCATCAAACAAAGCGACATCAACCTACTCTGTTGAATGTCGACCTGCAACTAAATGTGTTTTTGTTGTTTTTTGCGTTCTCTGTTTTTTGTTTCGTTGGCGTTCGTGTTATGTACATGTACAAATCCGATTAATCTTCGTCGTTCTAACAAGTGTTTGGGCTTCACTGATTTATATAATTAACGAAACCTTAAAATACCCCAACGATATAACATAAAATACCGTTAACCCTAAAATACTCTAACGAATTAGAATTACGTTAGGTTTTTTTTTCTCTAAAAAACTTAAATTAAGTTTAAAAAAAATAAGTTTGTACGAATTTGTTTTAATTAATTACAAATGGTATTGTTAACTATACGTATCATATACATACGTATGGTCGTAATATTATGTTTGTACGACGTAATTTTGGGTATTCTGCTAAAATGAGAGTAAACAAATAATTATCTCAAAAAATGGTAAAAATGCTCTAATATCGGGAACGCATAAAACCACCCAGCAAAACCTTGGTAATGGGTTAGACCTTTTTCACGCATTGCCTGGCAATCGGTACCTTGGTTTTACTTCGAAAACTAAATAATAAGTTACTAATATTTTGATACATCAATACTTCCGTGGGAGGTATGAAATAATGAGTTACCGATATAGAGATATATCATTAAATATTTGGAGGCTTCAAAATAATATATTATTGATATTGTGTTATATAATAACTTACACAGTACAACAAAATAAAAATTTGATACATCGGGATTGCGACACATCATTTCTAATAGACTTTGGGACGCGGATCACGAATATGGCAATAGAATTTTAAAGTTAGGTATAGTTTAATAAATATTTGCAAAAACGTTTTTGTAGGAAAATTAAATTTTTTAAGAAACTTTTTGCAAAAAAATACAAAACTGAAAGTATACTCAACCAAAAAAGTCTGTAATGGCTACTGAAAATTTTGCTGTTATTACGGGAAATTTAACTGTTTTGAGGCTAGTGGTATTTTTTGCTAATTTTAGCAACACATGCCTGCTGATCTGTAGTACAATAAAATTAGTAGAAAAAATTAGTAGCCGGTACTAAATTTTAGTAAAATTTATGTAAAATGCAATTCAAAATCGATTTGCTAAAATCAGTTAAAAAACTTATGTGCTAATTCATAAACAAAATTTATTTGGTATTTGAAGCTTGCTATAGTTAAAGTACATATTTCGCTTAATAAGGAGTTATTAGAAATCTTGATTCATAATCGTATTTTAACTATAAATTAATTTTTCGATTTGATACTGGCAACACTATTGTTTATTTTCTCTCTTCTCCCAAATAAGTCGTAAGTGATTTACAAATTTAGTAAACGATTGACTCGTTAATCGGAAGTGAAAACTTTATTTCCTTAAATTAGAGAACTAATGATGTGCTAAGATAAATTTAAAAGCCATTAAAAATATTTTTTTTATTTATAAAGCAAATCAATGGAAATGTGTGTAAAAAAGTAATTTTTTAGAACATATTATTCAAAGCATACAAAAGTAATCGAATTTCGAATAATGTTTTGACAGTCTACACATCACTATTGTTTTGTTTTTCTTTTTAATTTTATTTTTACATTTTTTTTGAAATTTTTTCGAAAAAGGTCATTGGCTACGCAATTGTTGTAGTTTTTTTCAGTTTGATGGATGCAAGTTGTTGGCTTTAATAAATCATTTCATGCCTGAAAATGAAATAATTAGCAATTAAATGGTGGCTTCCTCACTCCAAAGTTTATAAAAGGTTTAAAGTTAGTGAGTACCAACTATAAACCTTTATTATTTTCTTCATTATTAAGTAAATATGAATACTGTTTTTCACAAATTAGCTTAAAATCCTGCAATAAGACTGTTGTAAAAGTTTATGAATTAGACCATTAATAAATATCAGAATTTTATTACAATGAAATTAGTATAAATAATAAGTTGCAGCTACTAAATTTCAGTAAATTGATGTATACTGCAATTTAAAATCAATCTGCTGAAATTAGCAAAAAATTGTACTAAAAAATAAAAAAAAACTGTAAAATCTAAAAAATAAATTTTTTTCTTTCGATTGTAAGAAGCGTATAATTACTTCATCGTACTTGAAATTTGGAGTCAAAATTGCAAACGGTTCTCCAGTTATTGCCGTTTTGTGCATTGGAGATGCAATAAAATTTTCTGGGTGTTATTTCTAAACTAAGAATATATCAATAGTAACAAATATAAACTAAACAAGAATTGTAAAAAATAAAAAAAATAAATATTTTTAAATTAGTATATTTTTCTGCTAAATGTTTTTCTGAAAGCAGCAGCGAAAATTAGTAAAAAAAATCCATAATTTGTAATAAGAGAATAGCAAAAATGAGTACTAAAAATAAAAATTGTACTAATAATCAGTATAAAAATAGTATAGTGCAATTGGAAACTGTTTACAAACTTTTTTATCTGAGTGTAATAACGCTATTTTATGCAACATTTTAAAATGATGAAATATACCCCTTAATTTGATATATTGCACGTTTTGACAGCTGCGATAATATTCCCAATATATGCATTTAAAACTGAGATTCCTCTTTTTTCACTTTTTCGTTAATAAATAATCTGCAATGAAAGGAATATCTAATATTTGAATTTGTACCTTTAGTAAACATCTCACGTTACTTAATTTATTAAAAAAGATTTGCATTTTTTGTTTGAAATTTTAAGTTAATATTGGCTAAACCTGAAAAGGATCTACTTTTTTAATACCTAAAAATTAAGGAGTCTGTGAAAAATCTTAAATATAAAACCCAGATAAAACCATTCAGAAATATAAAACATATATTTTCTAATCAATTTCAACAAAGTTTTAGATATTTGAAGTGCAAATTTCGAAAAAATAACGATTTTAAAATATGCATGTTCAAAAATGTACTTTATTTCCTTTTGTCATAGTAAATTCATATAAAATATATTTGAAATAAAAAAGATGTAAAATGTGTATTCCAGATTGAATTTTCTGCAAATGTTGATACAGAGGTTGTGATTCTTTTGGTAAAAATAAATTTAGTGGAATATGAATTTACGTCATATGTAAAGATTTTGCAAATCCGATTAAGGGATTTTACTAGATTTGCAAAATAGGAAAATAAGTGAAGTTTTCACTTTAATTGCATTTATATCCTAAATCCTTTACCTAATCAAATTAAGTTGATATGTTTCTGAAAGCCCAAAGTCTAAATTTTTAAACCATATTAAAAATGGTCCGTGGTTTAGTCAGGTATATTAATAAATACCCAGCAAAAACAGACATTACCGAGTAATTTAGCGAGTAAGTAGCACACAAAGGGTTTCACTACTTACCAGCCTATTTACTCGCAACATTACTTTTGTTCGCGATGTCCAAAAATTCATGGGTGGTCATTACCCTCTCGCTTACAAAAAAAGTGCGAATAACGAGTTACGCATAGTGAAAGAATAAGTAGTTACTCACAAAGATAGAATAAGTGGTTACTCAGAAGTTAGGAAATAAGTGGTTACCCTACATTGTAAAATAGTTGGTAATATTGGAAAAAAAAACTTTTTACCTAGGAAAATTTCCTATTTAGTTCAAAACAAATATATAAATAAAATATTAATATAAATAAGACTTAATCAGTACTTATTTAATCAATTACCAGTAAGTGATTAGTTTGCACGAATATGTAAGTACTTCTATAACTTATTATCGGTAAGTCATTATTTTGTATTTTAAAGTAATGAAAAAGGTAATGACCTATCATTACTTGGTAATCCGTATGATAATGACCTGTCATTACCATGTTTTTGCTGGGTAAGAAATTTAAACAAAATAACTGTCTTTTTGCTAAAAGTTAAATTTGCAAATATTTCAAAAACTAGAGCTAATTTTGAAATTTGGTGGTCACACTCGTGATATTCATCCTAAAATCTATCATAATTGATATGTCGCATGCCCAATGCATTTTTAGTGTTGTACTGTGTTATTAATAAGGGTAAAAATAATAATATGATATCTTTAAAATATACTACGAAATAACATAAAATACCGATAACTAGAGTTTGCTAAAAACCAAAAAATTTCAAAACCGCGGTTTCGGTTTTTCAAAATTATAAAAACGGCGGTTCCGGTTATTTTTCGGTTTTCTTGTGATATTAATAGAATTGTTTTAAAATAATTAAATATGTATGAAAATTAAACGCACTTACCCAATAAACCAAGAAACGATACAGTATCGTTAATGATATCATATATAATAAAATTTACGATATCATTTATGAAATTCCAAAACGATATAGAAATTATTTAGATTTGAAACAAACTTCAAAAAGTTTTCAAATAAAATTAAATATTGGAAATAATAAACTTTTTTCTTAGCGAATTTCTAAATAGAGTACAATCAATTTGGTACAACAAAAGTGTTCTGAATGGTTACCCAGGTAGAAAAATACAAACGGCACAATGTCGACCCGGTATTGGAGACGGTGGTATATGTACTGGCAATGCGTCTGATTTTCAACTTTCACTGTACTGGAATGTTGTCGAAATGATAACACCAATAAACGCTTGGCCGTAGTTATTTCCCAACGTTGGCACAGGCTTGGGATTTTATTTTTTTGGTATTATCCCAGTACATTTAATAACAAATTTAGTAGTTTGCTAGTACTTTGCTGTCCTTTTAGTGTACATCACATATTTTTAATGTATTCTTTCGCAACTTCACAAGAAAAGAATGGTTATGTCTCTCTTACATAAGTAAATTGTGTAATAGATGCAAAA
The DNA here is from genome assembly GCA_949987735.1 of Leucophora obtusa. Classification (NCBI taxonomy): domain Eukaryota; kingdom Metazoa; phylum Arthropoda; class Insecta; order Diptera; family Anthomyiidae; genus Leucophora; species Leucophora obtusa. Next base: position 54,915,081 of record OX465296.1, read on the forward strand.
ATACATAAAATTTATAAAACTGTTAATTTTAATAAATTAAAAAAAACTCGTTTATTATCAGAAAACAGTAGTGGCAAACCACGTTTTAAGTAGTACCGCCATTTCGTAAAAAACCGTGCTATCCCAGTACAATTTTTGTTGCAACGTCGGCAATTTCTACCTGGGTAGTGTTAAAGAAATTTTTAAAATGCAATTAAAATTTTCAAAATGTGTCTAATTTACTTTTTCATTTTTTTTTCCAGGAAAATTGCACATTTCAATCTGAAATCCGAGGATTGATTTTAACCCTTAAATTTGGATTGATTAAAATCAAATTCAGCGTGAGCAAATCGTATTTATAACGAAATCGGTTAACAAGAAGAATAGTGATTGCAATTATACGGAATGGATGCTGAGCTCTAATTGGATAGACATTAGGCCGGGTCGATTTGTGGGGAGGCAAAAAACCCATGGCTCAGGGAAAATTGTATTCTAGTGATCAAAATAAGAAACTTTGCCGTAGGAACCATACCTCTAAAACGAATTCTACTACCCCCAAACTGTTGACTTTTGTCCCGTAGGGTCAAGTTTTGAAAAATCACACTTTGACCCATTTAGAGTGTCCCAATCGAGTCCAAATGTATGACCGACCCCCACTAACTTTGGAGGGCCGATCCACCAATGCCAGTGGCACACCCCCTGGAACTCCCCTGGGGGGTTCCCCATACAAACATTTTAAAAAATCACCATTTTTGGCACTTTATTTTATTATTTTTTATTTATTTTATTTATTTTTATTATTTTATTTATTTTTTCTCCTTAGAAATTTATTTAGTCAGAACATATGTAAATGAAAAAATTAATTTAACTTAGTAATAGAAAAGAAAAAATAAAAAATTACTGTTTGAAGTCTTTTTTGCTTTCAAGTCTGGGCAATTTCGCACGGCTCTCTAATGTCATCGCCATAACAGCCTCTACATTTTCCGGTATAACTCGTTTGGAAACGCTAGCTAGCAATTGAACGTGTCGTTCTGTTTCTTGTATGTGTGATGGAATTTTTGGATCATTAAACGGTGGATCATCTTGATTTAAATATTCTTTCAAAGTATCGTATGGAATGCTTCGCGTGAATGGTGGTTCAAATACGTCATTTATGTCATTCATATTGATCATTTCCGTGTAACTTGTGCAATAAAAGTTTATATCTGGTTTTTTATAAGCTCTAAGTCCCGTTGGGTCGTCAACATCGGTTCGATAGCGTAGAATTATCTTGATAGCACAATTGCGCTTTTCTTTGCTATCATCAAACAACATTGATAACAAGATATTTTCCGAATGCGCATAATATGAATTATCTGTAATTATTTTATTGACAATTTTGCGTAAACGAGGTTCTAGAAATCTTGACCAACTAATGAATTTGAAAAATAATCTACTACCGTACACGACAGAGCTGTAATACTTGATATTGAAGTACATTGGCACATAACATGTAATTATAAATTCAACCAGTATTCTTAAATTTGCATCTGGATTTTCCGTTGTCACATATAATCGTAATAGTCTAGCGGCCTTGGTGAGCCACCGAGAATGTACAATTTTCCCTGGTTTGATGTTTGCCAGATCCACTGAAACCACGCCGCTAGAAATTGCATGGGCCATGTCGTATAAGTACTTGGAATCGGTGGAAAATTCAATTTTTTCTGGAGCAGGGGGCATATTTTTCAACTCAATTTTCTGAAAGCCGTCCACCACCTGAAAATATATAAAAATAAAACAATTAAAAACGGTTGACAATTATAATAAATGAGTGATAGCAATAACTTACCGGAAGAGTTTCACAAGTTTCGATTTGACGGCTCAATTTTCCGGTTGCCGATCTTGGTCCAGTGCTGGTTGATTTATCCAAAGCTTCAAAAAAATGCCGAAACGGAAGTTCGTTGAAGTGTAGAAGGCAAACGAACCAATGCAATGGTCTTTTTAACAGCAATTCGAATCGTCGTATAATTCCATTGGCATATGCCAATTAATGCATCCAGTGATATATTTTTATCGTTGAAAAAATCATTTAATTTGGTTGTTTTGTATTCAGCGGTTTCATGTTCCAGTCTTACGTAACCAGTCAATTCAGAATTCGGTTCTCTCAAAATAACAAGATGAGGTTTTTTTACCATTCTAGTATGATACTTCTCATCAATTGTATCTCTCGTTAAAGTATCATCTTTTCTGCCATCGAATGAAATTGCTAACAAATTGGTATCATCTAACCGTTTGCGAAGCACTTCTTGTCTGCATTTCTCTTTTTCTCGGCGAACTTTCGATTTATCCATGATGAGAGGTTTGCCATGGATATCTTTCATTTTAAAATCTTAGAAAAGAGCTGTTCCCATTGCTGATGCTACCCTATCAGGCACGCCAAATCTGTCACATACCAAGGCAAAGTTAAAACAATCGTATCTCTGTGTGTATTGTGAACTTGTGCTTATATCCAAATCTTCTTGAACCGGTGGCGGTGCGTATGTTGAATCATCGGGATCTTGGTATGTTGGCATTGATGACATAGACGTTGCTCCTTGCTCTTCAATTTCCATCGCAAATCCATCCATTGTTAGACTTCTCTGATTATGTTGATCGTGCATAAACTCTTTGAGGCGTTCGGGAACCAAACCGCATGCACATGGAGCTGCCTTCAAATCGCATTTACATGTTCCAATGAAAAAAATTGTTTCCAGAGATTTTACATACTCTGTAAATTGTTAGGGTTTGTTTCTTCTCTTGATTTGCTCTTGATATTTGTCAAGCAATCTATTCAATTTATTACATACACTTTTTTTCAGCATTATTTCCATACCAAGTTTTTCCCAAATTCCAATCAACTTATCTTGTACTTGAATAGTGAATGCTTTATAGGACAACTTTTTTTGTTCGCTCAAGTAAAAATAATATCTCAAGATATCCAGATGGGTTGGTAAATTAAGATCAGTCAAATCAGTAGACACACCAAAAACAGTAACATCATGCCTGGGTATATGACTCATTGGGTTTTCGATAGTTGTTGATGTTGTTATTGCTTCATCTTGCGGTGTAGAGGATTGTGGATTCATTGTAAACTTCTTGATTTGGAATGATTTTTTTTTAAATATTTTTTTATCTCAAATTAGCACTTCACACTTCGAGTTCTTCACAACGACTTAATGCATTCACAAAAACTGTTGCGTTATATATGATCTAGGAGACGAGGTAATAAGAATGAAATGGTAATTTCAATTCTACCTGTAACCGATTTTGTTGTCAAAACTGCCCATAAAGTACTTACATGTAAATTAAACGTTAATCTGACTACAAATTCTGTTAAGCAAGTGCGCCTTTTATTACTTCTGGAAAATCCTTTATGATAATTTTATGCTCAATTCTACCTGTAACCGATTTTGTTGTCAAAACTGCCCATAAAGTACTTACATGTAAATTAAACGTTAATCTGACCACAAATTCTGTTAAGCAAGTGCGCCTTTTATTACTTCTGGAAAATCCTTTATGATAATTTTATGCTCAATTCTACCTGTAACCGATTTAGCTTAAGTAAGTTTACGACATGCAGCTGTGTCTTGTGGTGGCTTAAAAAACCCACACAACCTATTTTACGACCTGCAACAGAACGACACGTTCAATTGCTAGCTAGCGTTTCCAAACGAGTTATACCGGAAAATGTAGAGGCTGTTATGGTGACGACATTAGAGAGCCGTGCGAAATTGCCCAGACTTGAAAGCAAAAAAGACTTCAAACAGTAATTTTTTTTATTTTCTTTTCTATTACTAAGTTAAATTAATTTTTTTATTTACATATGTTCTGACTAAATAAATTTCTAAAGAGAAAAAATAAATAAAATAATAAAAATAAATAAAAAATAATAAAATAAAGTGCCAAAAATGGTGATTTTTTAAAATGTTTGTATGGGGAACCCCCCAGGGGAGTTCCAGGGGGTGTGCCACTGGCATGGGTGGATCGGCCCTCCAAAGTTAGTGGGGGTCGGTCATACATTTGGACTCGATTGGGGCACTCTAAATGGGTCAAAGTGGGATTTTTCAAAACTTGACCCTACGGGACAAAAGTCAACAGTTGGGGGGTAGTAGAATTCCTTTTAGAGGTATGGTTCCTTCGGCAAAGTTTCTTATTTTGATCCCTAGATCACTGAGCCATGGGCGATTATTAAATCGATCCGCCCTAATAGACATGTATGATTCATTGTTATAATTTTTACATTCGCCAAAATTGAATTTAAATAAAGTTAAATAAACATGGTTTATTGATCAGAATGCAAAAATGTGCAATAAATATATTTTTTATTAAATAGGATATCATAAATATTATAATTTTATATATGATAACGATATCATTTTCGATGTCGTTAAAGATATCATATGTCTTTGTTTATTTTTCTCCACAGTATGTATTACTCAGGAATCGTTAACTCCATTCAGAACACTTTTGTTGTACCAAATTGAGAATGATATCATTCTCGGACAAACTTATCACCGAAATGATATCGTAACGAATTTGCAACGATATCGTTTGGTTTGTTGGGTACTATCTAAATTTTTCAAATGTATATTTTAGTTAAAGTCGACTTTAATGAAAATATTGAGTGCCAGTATGCCTTGACTTTATTTATTTTTGGAGCATTTTGATTGGTTAATTTATTTCAGGGATGGAAAGAAAGCTCGGAGCGAGCCAAAAATATATACATTTTTTTAAAAAGCTCGGAAGCCAAAATTAAAAGAGCTGCTCAAATAAAAAAGCTCGCAACTAAAAAAAAATAAAGAGCTTATAAAAATGAAAAGGCTCGTTTACAAAACTGAATAGAGTGTTTTAAACAGGGTTGAAAAAGCTACGACTAAAGTAGCAGTAGTAACTAAAAATGACGATTATTGTAGTAAAAAAAACAACAAAACTAAAAGTCAGCACATCGCTACTACTACCACTATGCAAACTTTTCTGTAGCTCAGCAGTAGCACATAGCTTTGTTTTGAAATTGAAAACCACCACAGCATCAATCGATGTGTCTGATACTAAATTCAATAAGTAGCAGTAGCAGCCAAATAGACAAGACTCCCAAATTACTACTCAGCTACTACTACCACTACACAAAAATTTTATTAGCTAAGCAGTAGCACACATCTTTGTTTTGAAATTGAAAACTACCGCAGCACCAATCGTCTACTTACAAATTAAGCAAGAGCAGTAGCAGCCAAACATACATGACTCCCAAATTACTACTCAGCAGAGTAGTCATAGAAATATTTTTAGTTGTTTAAAAATGAATTATTTGTTTGGTTTTTCCAGTACTGTGTGTGTGTGTGTGTGTATGTATGTATTTTATATTGTTTTTGTTAAACAGAACAGAGCATGAAGATGCTAATTTGCCGTTTTGGAATATTCGATTGATTTTATGATTAATATTTTGTATTTTAAATTTTTTATTTTATACTATCCCGAGTAAAACGGGTTATACATTATTTTATATTATTTAATACAATTATGTCTCGTTATATATTGCTTTGTATGGCACTATATATAATAAGACATAAATTTCGTCTTTCGAACAAATTTTATAGGACCCAATATCTAAATATATCTTTCTACATATGTTGTCATATTTAATAAGATCTCGCCCATGGAATTGAAATTGTAAGACCAAAAATAGCCCAGTTTCATGTTTAATTTAAGATTTTATCGAAATCAATGGATTTTTAATTGAAAATATTCTTTTACAAAAACAAATTTTGATATAAAATTCAAGTGATTTAAAAAAAAACATGAACACGAAAACTGGCAAAATACTTTTGTATAAAATTTGAGTGAAATTATCTGACGGTTACCCATACATTATTGAAGTTGAAAATATTATGTTAAAAGAGTTAACACTTTATATGGGATTTCGTACCACATATATATAGCAACAAAACAAGTCTATTGATTTAAAAAAGAAACATTTATTTCCCCTATATAATTTATGTTATAGTCTTGCTTCAAATAAACTCTTAATATCTTAAGGTGGGTCTCATACTGCAGGTATAACTTTAACATAACTATTAAACAAAAGAAAATGTCAAAAAAATGTACACAAAACAACAACAATTTTTTTGGGTTAACTATTAACTAAAGTTTAAACCTGAAGTATGAGACCTACCGTTAGTAAATTCAAATTGAAATTCATTTTCATTTAAAACGTTATAAATTTACATCGAAACAACAAATTCTTTTATTTTTAAATTGAATATTGGGTCATATTAATAAAAGTTAGCCAATTCTTCGAAGTAATTATTTTGGTTTAGGAATGACGTACTACCAAATTTATCCATAGGCTTGAAGGATATCAAAATATCCTATGAAATTAAAACAAAAAAATTGTCTACCCGCAAGCAGACTAAAATTGTGTTATAAATAACTTAAACACCTAATAAAAAATTCCCCCTATTAGTGAAATGTAGTTTGTTATTCATACATACACTATTTACAAATTTAAAACATTTTTAAACGATTATTTCATGACATTTTTCTCATTTTTTTAAGTGAAAGCCCAAAAATAAAAGCTTCATTTGAACTTTTCTCACTTTCAAAATGAAAATCTCACCTTTAGTGAAAAATCCAGTAATGATTTATGGAAATTATTTGAAATTTCATTTTATTTAGAATTTTTTTATTTTATGGATTATTCTTAAACTATACTATAGCTCGTATAAGTACTGATTAATGTGTAGATACCAACGAGTATATAGGCTAAAGAGTTCCCATAAGAAAAAAGTGTACTCTTTGGTTCCCTTAAAATTTATATGGATTGGGTGCCCTGTTAATTCCTTTGAAGAATAAAAGAAACAAAAGGAAAACCGAAAAAGTGAACAGGGCACTGTTTTTATTGTTTCTTATGATTATTGATTAACGCGGTAACAAAAACAACTTTAAGAGTGAAATAAATAATAAATAATCAATTTTAATTATTTTTTTATTGTTTTTAATGATGTTTTTGCTTGTAAACACGTTTTTATTAAATTTATTGTTATCGCGACGTCCTTCATTTTTTTCTCGTTCGCTGTTAAATTTCTTCAAATTCTTTGTGTTTTTCTTCTCATTCGTGTGTGAATTTCTTCAAAAATCTTAAAACACCTTAATGGATACCCCCTGTAGATACTTTTTATGTATGCAGTTTCACATCAAGACTCGCAAACTTATTAGATTTGCTTAGTTCACACGATACACGAAACCTTACGTGAGTTCCCCATTGTTTTTCAGTACAATATTTAATAAAAACAGAAATACGAAAATTTTTATCCAACTGGACCTAATTGCATCAAATTTTAAATATTAAGATATTATTTCATACAATAATGTCTGGTTAAAATTCGGATTAAATTGTATATAATTTAAAGTAATTAAATCCAATTTGATCCACGTAGATACAATTGTATTCACCATTTTTCGGATTAAATTGTATGTGATTAGATATTGTATTTCATCAAATTAGATATGTCACCATATCATCTTTTTTAATCGGGATATTATATATTTTTTAACTCACCCCTAATTATGAATAATTTTTAATTTCTTTTCATTACGTAGGCCCTATGCGAGGTGGGTAAATTTGTTCTAAACTAAATATAAATAGAGAAAAGGGTTTAAAATTTCTTTAAAAATTGTTTTAAAAAATTTTCTACATTTAAAGAAACTTTTAAACCTGAATTTAGTTTGGAATTAGTTTAGCCAGTCCGCACCCACCCGTGGTACCAACAGAGCTTCGAAGAATTAATTCCCTAATTCCCTTTTTTTGAACTGAATTTATATTTTGGGAATGAATTCCCTGACCAAACTTAAGGAATTGAATAAATTCCTTTTTTTTCATTCGATTTATATTAAAGGAATTCATTCATTTTTTTCTAATGCCTTCATAAAATTCTATGAATTCATTCAACAAGGAATTCATTAAATTCAAGTTAATTCAACTTTTGGTAAAGGAATTCATTCAATTCTAGTTAATTCAACTTTTGGCTAAGGAATTCATTCAACCGTGCACTTAATTCAACTTTTGATCAAGGAATTCATTCAATTCTAGTTAATTCAACTTTTGGTCAAGGAATTCATTCAATTCTAGTTAAGTCAACTTTTGGTCAAGGAATTCATTCAAGTTCAACTTTTGGTCAAGGAATTCATTCAATTCTAGTTAATTCAACTTTCAGTCAAGGAATTCATTCAATTCTAGTTAATTCAACTTTTAGTCAAGGAATTAATTAGGAATTAGGGAATTAAACGAAAAAAATTTAATTCTTAGGGAATTAAACGAAAAAAATTTAATTCTTAGGGAATTAAACGAAATAAATTTAATTCCTTGACTAAAAGTTGAATTAACTAGAATTGAATGAATTCCTTGACTAAAAGTTGAATTAACTAGAATTGAATGAATTCCTTGACCAAAAGTTGAACTTGAATGAATTCCTTGACCAAAAGTTGATTTAACTAGAATTGAATGAATTCCTTGACCAAAAGTTGAATTAACTAGAATTGAATGAATTCCTTGATCAAAAGTTGAATTAAGTGCACAGTTGAATGAATTCCTTAGCCAAAAGTTGAATTAACTAGAATTGAATGAATTCCTTGACTTCAAATTGAATTAAATAGTGTTGAAAGAATTCTTTAGTGAATTAATTATTTAATTTTAATTCTTTACGCTTTGGTCAGGGAATTCATTCTATAAATTTGAATTCTTTGAATTCATTCACAGGAATTAATTCCTGCTTATGTCTTATTGATGAATTCATTCCTTGAATTAAAGAATTGAATTAAATTTTTGGGTATTCATTCCAAAAAGGAATTAATTCTTTAAAGCTCTGGGTACCAATTCACTTTTCAATATTTTATTTATTGTTTTAAAAATTAACAGTTGTAAGACACATAATGATAGAATTAGCGTACATAAATTTACGTCATAATTTCACTGTTTCAACGGTAAATTGTTAACAAGTGGTGGGCGAGAGCAAAATAAGGATACACACAAAATTCATACGTAGATCAGTATTTTTTGTTAGGGTTGTCGCGAAATAAGGATACACACAAAATTCATACGTAGATCAGTATTTGTTGTTAGGGTTGTCAGATATAGCGATTTCTTGCCAAACGTGGCGATTTACAAACACATTTGGAGATTTTATTCTTGAAATGGCGACGGACGGTTTTTACGCTGATTTTGGAAGTGGTTGGAGATTTTTATGCATTTTTTTTACACTCAGTATCTAATCTCATAGATTATGATTTTAACCTTTTATATAATCCCTATCTTTGATTGAAAAGATAATATTTTTATAATTATTTGGTGCTAATGAAAACAATTTTGCGGCTTTTTGTTTTAAAAATTCGAAGTCACGTCAGATTTAGCGTTTTTTATTTTTCACATTGAAGATTATCCCATAATTAGCCAGATTATTAAATATACTTTTTATAAAGTTTCGACAAAAATCGTTAACCGAAGTCCTAAAATAAAATACTGTTGACACTGCGTTTATCTGGTTTAGGCTTAAGAACGCTAAAACTGAGTTAAATTTAAAGACAAAATAACGGAAAAATTAGTTTAATTGAATCAGAACGGGTTTAAATTTTGCACTAACTCTTTTATATGAGTGTACTAAAAACTACTTTAAAATGACCATGTAGAAAATACTACTGACAGTAGCAGATTATTTTTATTATATATCCGTAAGATAGGAACATCAAACATAAAACTGAATTTTTACTTGTTTTAATCAACAAACATATTCGTCGCTGCTCCTAAGAAAATAGCTATTTGTCGATAAACTTTTTTGTGAGGAGACAAACAAATCTGCTTTATTTCAGCGTTTTGCGGAACTTTTTGGAAACACATATAAACCAAACTTCAAGCTTTTCATTTATAAAAGAATTACTTCCAAAAAAAATGTCCAAGACACACAACACAGACCTAATTTAGGTGTTCCACAAATAATTTTTGAAAACAAATAGCTATATTCTTAGGCGCAGTAACGATATGCTGATTTCAACTGAATAATTTAATTTCCATTAAAAAACGTTTCTTTTAAATTATTGTATTTTTATAAATTTAGCAGGCCGTGATGCTCAACTTCATCGAAAATACGAGTATATTCTGTTATTTTAGTAGAATTTTAAACTATTTGTACGGGCTTTTTTTGTGAGTGTACTGGTGCTGATTATAATTATATTGCATACAAAGGGTCAAACATATTCAAATATGAACTCATAAACCTAATTTATAAGCCGCTTTTTTAATTAAAACATTTCAAGTTTATTGTGTAATTTTGTATGCGCCCAATACACATCAGATAAACCAAAATCATTTATTCTTTCGCTAAAAAAAACTACTCAGCATGAAAGGAGTCATATTTCGTTTTTCTATGTTTTTCAATGTTTTTTTTGTTTTCTGCTCTTGCTGTTTTTTTTTTTTTTTGTAGCAGTAGTAGTGTAGCAGTAGTAGTTGTTCATTTCGTTTTTCTGCTCTTATGCATTAAACACATAGACGACTGCAGCTACACGACTACACGACTACAAATGCTGCTGGCTACAATTGTAGTCGTGTAGTCAGCTACTTAATTTTTTTGAAAACGACAGCAACATGTAAACAGATAATCCTAAATATTTGACATTTTGATAAATATTAATCTTTTTTGGTTTGTGCTTCTAAAATAATGGCTGAGTAATATTTTGTTAATTTTGTAAGATCCATTTTTTTTACAAAACATCACAATAAAGTTATTTCCAAATATAAATTAATGAAACCTTCAAACAATTATAAAATATAAACACCTGTTTCTTCAGTGTTCCCAAAACGGTGATTTTCTAGTCAGAACTAGCGATTTTATTTCGCCTCTAGCGGGAAAAATTGTCCTGTTTTACATATTTTGTTATATTGTCAACACTATTTTTGTTTTGTAGCCAACAAAAATAGAAATTATCCTAAGTTGACTACAGCGGCAAAAGTAGTCGTGTAGCCGTGTAGCTGTGTTGGTGTCAAAATAATCGTTTTCATATAAACGTGTGTATTTTATTTTTGACAGGCTGTAGTCGTGTAGCTGCAGTCGTCTATGTGTTTAATGCTTTACTGTTTACAAATGCTCCGTGTTTTGTTTGTAGTGGTAGCAGTAGCACAAGAACAAAAATCAAGTCGATCAAAAACAATGACTGCCTACTTTGTATAAACTAAGTAGCAGGCAGATGCTTTTACGAAAACTACATGAATTGTTTGTAGTAGTAGCAGTAGTAAAAAGCAAAAATATTTTTTGAATCGTAGTTTTTTAAACCCTGGTTTTAAATCGAGCAGCTCGTATACAAAATTTCATTGATTTTTTTTGAAATCGAGCCGCTAAAAAGGCTCGCTCCCACTAAAATAATTTAGTTGTTATAAAAACAAAAACGGTAATTTATTTACACTATATCCAACAGTATTATAGTCCCTAAATTTTGAATTTTAAAAATTGAAAAAAAACATCGCTGAAATTGAAAAAAAGTTTCAAATATCAGAAAAAATCGCCAAAACAAAAAAAAAATGCAAAAATTTTAAAAAATGTTAAAATTTATAAAAAATCGCCAAATTAAAAAAAATCGTTGAAAATTAGAAAAATCGCTAAAATTTGAAAAAAATTGCCAAAATTGAAAAATTTTGAAAAAATCGTTATAACTTTTTGTTTGTCAATATTTGAAAAATTTATAAAAAATCGTCAAAAATTAAACAAAGTCGCCAAAATTGCAAAATGTCGTAAAAATTTTGAAAAAATCGTCTTGAAAAAATTGTCAATATTTGAAAAAATTACCAAAATCGTTGAAATTTCAAAAAATTGGAAAAAATCGGAAAATTTTTAAAAATTGCCAAAATTGAAATATTTTTGAAAAATTTTGAAAAAATCGTCATAACTTGAAAAAATCGTTAATATTTGCAAAAATTGCCCAAATAGTCAAAATTTAAAAAAAAATCGTCAAAAATTAGACAAAATCGCAAAAATTGCGAAATATCGTAAAAATTTTTAAAAAATTGTCAATATTTGAAAAAATTACCAAAATTTGAAAAAGGCGTCAAAAATTGTAAAAATCGAAAAAATTTGAAAAATTCCCAAAATTAAAAAATTTTGTAAAAATTTTAAAAAAATCGTCATAACTTGAAAAAATCGTATTTGAAAAAATTGCCCAAATAGTCAAAATTTAAAAAAATTTTGAATAATTAGACAAAATCGCCAAAATTAAAAAATCGTCTTATAAAAATTGTCAATATGTGAAAAAATTACCAAAATCGCCAAAATTAAAAAAAGTTGTCAAAAATTGGAAAAAATCGGGAAATTTTGAAAAATTGCCAAAATTTCAAAAAGTCGTCAAAAATTGGAACAAATTGCAAAAATTGCCAAAATTGAAAAACTCGTAAAAATTTATGAAAATCGACAAAAATTAGAAAAAATCGCCAAAATTGAAAAAATCGTCCAGGTATTAAAAAACGAAATTTCCAAAATTTATTTCTCGCATTTATTTTTCCTTGCTTCAAAACTGTTGTCCGTTTTCATTTAACTTATTTAGTTTTAAAGATACTAGCGATATTACATATAAAAGCCCTTTTCTGTCTACGAGTCATCTGTCATCTCCCAAACTAGAAGAGCTAAAGGAAAAATGACTGCACCTAAGGCCAAAACCCACTACCAATACCCCGATACCAAAACTAAATTTTGACTTGCATTGCTAGATTTTAAAATCGCGTTTTTCTCGAAAACTAAGCCTCGTAGAGAGAAAAGGGCTTTTATTTGGTATATCGCCCATATCTCGAAAACTGGATTAGTTAAATGAAAACGGACAACGGTTTTTCAACAAGGCGGTCATAGTGAGTCATCTGTGAAAAAAATAAGTGCGAAAATCGCTTAAATAAAATTTAAATGGTCGATATCTCCCAAACTAGAAGAGCTAAAGGAAAAATGACTGCACCTAAGGTCAAAACCCACTACCAATACCCCGATACCGAAACTAAAATTTGACTTGCATTGCTAGATTTTAAAATCGCGTTTTTCTCGAAAACTAAGCTTCGTAGAGAGAAAAAGGCTTTTATTTGGTATATCCCCCATATCTCGAAAACTGAATGAGTTATATGAAAACGGACAAAATTTTTTGGAACAGGGAAGTCATAGTGAGTCATCTGTGAAAAAATAAGTGCGAAAATCGCTTAAATAAAATTTAGATCGTCCATATCTCCCAAACTAGAAGAGCTAAAGGAAAAATTACTGCACCAAAGGTTAAAACCCACTACCAATACCCCGATACCGAAACTAAATTTTGACTTCCATTGCTAGATTTTAAAATCGCGTTTTTCTCGAAAACTAAGCCTCGTAGAGAGAAAAGGGCTTTTATTTGTAACATCCGTAGTATCTTTAAAACTAAATGAGTTAAATGAAAACGGACAACGGCTTTGGAACAGGGAAGTAATAGTGAGTCATCTGTGGAAAAATAAGTGCGAAAATCGCTTAAATAAAATTTTAATCGTCCATATCTCCCAAACTAGAAGTGCCAGAGGAAAAATGACTGCACCTAAGGTCAAAACCCACTACCAATACCCCGATACCGAAACTAAATTTTGATTTCCTTGCTAGATTTTAAAATCGCGTTTTTCTCGAAAACTAATCTTCGTAGAGAGAAAAGGGCTTTTATTTGGTATATCTCCCATATCTCGAAAACTGAAGGAGTTAAATGAAAAAGGACAACGGTTTTCGAACAAGGAAGTCATAGTGAGCCATCTGTGGAAAAATAAGTGCGAAAATCGCTTAAATAAAATTTTAATCGTCCATATCTCCCAAACTAGAGGAGCTAGAGGAAAAATGACTGCACCTAAGGTCAAAACCCGCCACTAATACCCCGATTGCGAAACTAAATTTAGACTTGCATTGCTAGATCGCGTTTTTATCGTAGAGAAAAATAAATGCGAGAAATGAATTTTGGTGATTTTTTCTAATTTTTTTATTGAAATTTTCACCATAGTTTCCAATTCTGACGATTTTCAAAATTTGGAATTTCTGACAGTTTTGGCATTTTTCAATTTAGGATTTTTTTTTTTAAATTTTGACGATTTTTTATAAATTTTACTTTTATTTTAATTTTTGCAGTTTTTTCAAATATTCGGTAATTTTTTAAATTATGACGATTTTTTCAACTTATGACTATTTTTCAAATTTTGACGATTTTTCAATTTTGGCGATTTTTTAAAATTTATGAAGATTTTTTTCAATATTGGCTATTCCCGAGTAAAAAAGTGTTTTATATATATGTGAATGGATATATTTGCAATATGTAACTGCCCGACTAAAAAGGTTTTCATATAATCTTATATGATTTGATATAATTATAAATGTTTGTATGCGTGGCTTTATATAACCATATGCATTTATATTAACACTTTGGTTTTATAAATATGTTTAATATAACGTTATATATAATCATATGCGATTTGGTCTCCACCCATATATTAAGAGATCTGCAAATATAGTTCATACATAATTATATATAATGGCGTATAAGCTTTTATAAACAATCTTATATCAAAATATATAACAAAGTTAATATAAAATTGTATTAATTTTATATATAATTATATCTGACATGATATCTAATTATACAAAATTTTATAAAGTTTAATTGCAATTTTTAAATTTGAAAATATGTTGAAAAATGAAATGTTGAAATAAATATGGTTTAAGTTCAGTTATTTTTTCCGTGAAAAAAAATTAATTCTGAAAGTTATTTTTTTATTTTATAGGACACACATTTTATAAGAAAGACCAAAACTCTAAACTAGAAAAAGTTGTTCCGACAAATTTTTGTAATGTTTTATTTTGTCAGCTATTTCCAAGTTTATTAGCAAAAATTCTTATAAACATTTGATATGAATGAAAATAAGTGATCTCAAATAATGATCTATTTACTAAAATTTTATTTGAAAATCTTCATCAAATTATATGTATTAATATATAATTTGATGCAGTTAGATAGACCCATTTTTCGGATCAAATTGTATCAGGTTAGATAAAATGCTTATCTCGCTTGATATAATTATATATTCCAATATTCGGATCAAATTAGATATGGACGTATATATGGGTTTATATTTGGTGATATATGATTATATAATATCTTTTTTAGTCGGGTGGATATAATTTCATCCGAAAAATGGTTATATTAAATTGTATCAAATGGGATATAATTGTATTTACAAGGATACAAAGTTATATCAAATGATAAACTTATATCCGAATTTTGTCCCGATCAAATTGGATATAAGTTAATACAATACGATATGATTAAATTTAAATAATAAAAAAACTTTGTATTGGAGGGCAGCAGGATTTCGGGTCCTACACACTCAGGGATTGATGAAAATCGAAAACGAACAGTTTTTCAATCTGGAATAATTAGTTTCGCGAAAATCAAAGTGGGTTCAAATTATTATTTATCGTTTTATTTGATATTGTACAGATCGTTAAATATTTACCATTGAAAATCAGATAGTTTTTGTTTTCTATATTCATCACATGCCTGACTATCAGCCAGGGCCACTGTTGATAATGAGCAGGGCATGGACTTTCATGCAAATGCATGTTTGTAGTCAGTGGCCCAAAAATGATTTTGACCAAATACTTTTCCGAATCAAAGAATTTGCAAAAAAATACCATCGATTTGTTGTTGCATGTTTTTGCATATTTCGTTATAAATGCATATTTTTGCATATTTTGCTTTTAAGTGCATATTTTATTGCATATTTAATGATTTTTATTGCATATTTTTGCATATTTTGCACATTATTGCATATTTTTTAATATTTTTAAATATGAAATTAGATTTAAGAATTTATACTTTAAAACTAAAAAAAATTGTAAAGAAATAATTATTTGGAAGCTCTGTTGGAAATATAACACTACACTAGAAAGAGAAACACATAGTATACAATATGTTGTCATCCACTAACAAATTTTTTATAGATGTAATTTTAAATTAACGTTTTAGGGTGTTATTGCTCACAAACAGAAAGTTCAAAAATTTTAATTATTTTAAGGAAACTTGTCCCCGAGCATTAATTTCTGCCACTTTTTCTCTGAGTTACGAAAGTGAGTACGATTTTATAGTACACATATTTAAGTTCTATTTTATAATAAAGTATTTTTCAGGTAAAATGCCACACACAAAAATATATTTAACTATGTGTATTTGAAGACATATTCAGTGTGTTCGTTTACTCGAATTTCTTACTACTTTTACTACAATTGCGAAGTTTTGTTTACTTTTTGTATTGAATTTTTCCAGCTGTAGTAAAACTACTAACTTGTAGTAAGTAAACGAACAAGCTTATTGTAACCGATACCTGAATTTTTACGTTTATGTTAGTTTTTAATAAATATAATTAAAAAAACATTTATTTTTAATTGCATAATTTTTGGTTTTTAGTGCATATTTCGTTATAAATGCATATTTAAGTGCATATTTTCCATTTTATAGTGCATATTTTAAGCGCATATTTTAGATTTTTTAGTGCATGAAAGTCCTTGCCCTGATAATGAGTAACTATTAAAGACGTTAATGTATAAATCCGTTATTCTTTAAAGACTAGATCATTTTTTATTAAATATGGGAATTTTCTTTGGACTTATAAATTTTTTTAAATGTGTTGAGCTTTTTTATTTTAAATAAAATTTTAATGGTTAGCCCGGCAATGCAGTTCTTTTTTGTTGGAGGCTTATAGTTCCCGATTTATGGAGCTGAAGATGATCTACAACAATATTTAATGGTTATTTCTCCACTCAAAACTTATCGGACCAGAACAAAATATATATATATCGCTGGAGAGGTACTTGAAATACCTTTCCAGTGATATGCAACATGCCTGGATTTATTAACCCATTACGAGCCGGGCCATGATTTTAAACGTTAATTTTTTTAAATTAGATTTTTTATATTAAAAAGAAAACTTTTAGAAGTAAAAAAGCTCAGAAAATATTAATTTAATGAAAAAATTGAGTAAAACATACAAAAAATTGTTTTTGATCAAATATTATATTAATCTTGAATATATTAGTTAATCTCGAACTTAGGTCTGATATTAACTAATATATCGCCGGCTTGCCTGCAAGAAGTGCTATGTTTTTGATTTTAACAGGTTTGAGCGAAAAAACTGATTTATATTATCCTTTTAAGATATTTTATTGACATAATATACCCAAATGATTCACGACCTTATTCACTGCAATTATTATTAAGGCATATGATGATAATTAAATATATTAAAAGCATAATATAAATCAGTTTTTTCGCCCTCCTGAAAACCTCTTAAAGAACACATAACACTACTTGCAGGCAAGCCGACGATATTGTTATATAAAAAATAAAATTAATAATATTTTTGGTTTTATTTATATATAAAATTTTGAATGGTTTTATCAATAATGTATTCCTATATATACAATTTGCAATAAAGTAAATACTGATATATGATTTAATATGATTACATATGAGAAAATTTCTAAAAAAAATTCTGATATATCATCATATAAAAACATATAAGGTCGCATACAATATTTTATATTATCATATATTTTAATATTAAAAAATATATGTTATATATACGCTTTTTTACTCGGGTTGTTTTAAATTTTCCCGATTTTTTAACATTTTTGACGATTTTTCAAATTTTGACGATTTTTTCCAATTTTTTTGATTTTTTCCAATTTTGGAAATTTTTTTGAAATTTCGAATTTTTTTTTTCAATTTTGGCGATTTTTTTCGTTGTTTTGACGATTTTTTAAAATTTTTGACGATTTTTCAAATTTTGACGATTTTTTTTTCAATTTTTTTGATTTTTTTCCAAATTTGGAAATTTTTTCAAATTTTAACGATTTTTTTCAATTTTGGCGATTTTTTCGAATTTTTTAAAAATTTTTTTAAATTTTACAGATATTTTCGAATTTTAGACGATTTTTCAAATTTTGACAATTTTTTGTGATTTTTTTAAATTTAGTAGATTTTTTTAATTTTGCCATTTTTTTTTAAATTATGCGATTTTTTTAAATTTTAACGATTTTTTTTAATTCGGCTATTTTTACAATTTCAATTTTTTTTTTAAATTTTTGGCAAATTTTGACAGCTTTTTTTATTTCGGCGATTTTTTTTATACATTTTTGCAATTTTTTTTAATTTTTATCGATTCTTTTTAAATATTGGCGATTTTCGACAATATTAGCGATTTTTTTCTAATGTTAGCTATTTTTTTTAATGCACGTGAATACGCACTTGCACTCGCACATGTGCGTGTTCGAATTTGTATACGCACTACGTGTGCGTGCATTACGAACACTGCACCATACTTTGTATAATATTTGGGTATTTTAGTCCCTCATGTAGTAACAACTTTTAACATTTCTTTTGAAATTCTATTGGAAATGCTGTATATCTAAATACTTAATTTTAATTTTTTTTTGTAAACAAGCCAAAAGAGTTTTCAAATTTACTTGAAAAGAGCTAACTTTTCCATAATGCTCGATTTATTTTTTGGAAAAGAGCCTTTTTTTGTGAAGCTCTTTTTCATTTTTTGAGCGTAATCATTGAGCTCGCTTGTTTTAAAAAATTGGGGAAGCTTTATTTTTTTAGCTACTTACATTTTTATATAAGAGCAAGCTAACATTTTTTGGCTCACAAAATGAATAAAACCGTATGATTAAAAATAAAATATTAAAATACTCTTTTATAGTAAGGGCCAACCAGCAGAAATTCGGAAGCGGTAAAAATGATTAGTGCTTCTTTTCTACTTCGTTTACTGCTTCTGAGGATTTATAGCTTGCAGTAGTGTGTTAAAAAAAGGCAATAGCGTTTTGTTTACCACACTTTATCGCTCTAAGCACGAAAAAATGACAATGATAACCAAATTTACTAGCTAAAAGCTGTGATTTCATGCGATTATTTGGAGCTATGATAGAAGCGCATATCGGATATCGAAACAAGTGCTTTCACGCGAGCTATTTCGAACAAAAATCATGCCTTATATCACCAATAATGCAAGCGCTACATTATTTTCTTTCCCTGACGAACCTGCTTCAAAGCAAGCAGTATCTTTTGCTGGGCAAATATTTTAACGCGTTCAAGATTTTGTTAAAGTTCAATGAAATTTCTCGCTCGAATAAAGGCAATAACGCCGTTTTGAGTCATTTGCGGGAGAAGAAAAAAAACGAGGAAAACTGTTACAAATTAAATTGTTTTATTCTTTTATCGGCAACTAAAGCTGTATATTTAAGAGTTTAAATTTAAATTTAAGAAATTTGTTTTAAACAATAGCTGTATTTTGTCTCATGCTTATCAACGTTAAGTTTCTGAAGCAAATCTACGTTAAACCGATCGTAGTATAAAAAAATTTTAAACAGGTTATGTTTATAATTGTTTCGTTATAATCGAACGTACTCCCGCAAAAGTTTTTAGGGAGTAACGCGAATAAGTTACGTTAGTTGTGAAAATGTATAAACGTTGAGTTTTCAACGTTGATAATTATCCGTGTTGAAAGCTAACGTGCATACGAAAAGGAATATGTTAGTTTTCGTGTTAAACGCGTTTTTATGCACTTTGAGTTTTTTTATGAGTTAACGGATATAGTTAAGTCGAAAACACAGCTAATATAAAGTTAAAATGTTACAAATTTCGCGGACTACGAGATAGGACTTTTTGAAAACTACGCTGTGAAATCTGAACTGAATATATGAAACTCAATATCTCTTAAACCACTTGACTTTTTAGTGCAATTACAAGCCTAGGTTTATCTTATCCGCAATAATAAAAATTCTGTAAAATAATATTTAATAATATTTAACATATATTTTTTAATATTAAATTATATGGTAATATGAAATATCGTATGCGACCTTATATGTTTTTATATGGTGATATATTAAAAAATTTTTTTAGAAATTTTCCCATATGGGCATTTCCACCGAAAGGTCCACCGAGACTAAAATATTAAAAGTTCTTGAAAACACTTTGTTTTATAATATTTTCATAGGGAAACAATCAAATTTAAATAACGTAAAAAGATTTCGCATTTATTCATAACCCATTTCGAGGTATTCGAATGCAAAGTCGCACAAGCGCATCTTTTCTTATTTGGATATTTCTATTGCACATTTTGTTTTGATAAAAGTTTTTAAACAGAGACGTTATGCATTGACTTTTGCTTTCTAAAATATTTCTAAAGGTACAAAGAGTCATAAAAGAATGCATAATAAACAATGCAATTGAAAATAACTGTAAGTTTTTGATTTGAATTGTCGCATATTTCGATGTCCCGTGCGACATTGAAAAACAACATTTGTTATCAGTGCGTCGAAAGTACACGCAGAAAGCTCATCAAATATTGATTACAAACAGAGATTTTTTATACAATTAAAATAAAAAAAACCTACCTGAAAAATAAGAAAAATTGTGATCTTGGTACTTATTCACAGTTGGTCACGTGCGACATCGTAAGTGTGAAATTTAAAAATTTAAAATTTTTTTTTTTATGTAAATGTTTTATTTATATAAATACTTACTTTTAAATTTTTTTAAAATTGGCATGCACCATGGTCAAGAAGTAAAAGCAGCTAGGACTGCCTATTCTAAAAAAAGGCAGTCCTATATATTTATATTTTCATATTAATAAATACTTCCCAGCAAAAGTTTTTTGAACTGGTTGCCTCTGAATCTGTTCTAGAACAGGTGTTTTTACCACCGGTTACGTGGAACAGGTTCTAGAACTGATTTCTGGGAGTCAAAATGGAAGGTTTCACTGTCGCGGAACCAGTTCTATAACTTGTTCTAGAACCGGTTCCAAAGTAACCTGTTCTAGTTTGGAGGAAAAGAACCTGTTGCTTTTGGGACAAACTCAAACAAAAATCACCGATGATAGAACATAAATTATAACAGGTTGCATGCACGTACAAGTTGTTCTACAATGGGTTCTTTCAATCCGACAATTTTGCTGGGTTAATTCATACTACATATTTCTTTTAAGTTTGTTTTTGGTTATTATATTAAAATACTTACCTTGCATACTTCTGTCGATTTAGAAACATTTTTACTAAGCTTGTTTATATATAATTTTGTAAAAAGAGCAACAGAAACAACATAAATCTCATGATGGAAAAAAATGTCCCGTGCGACATGTCAAGTGCGACAGTGAATAAAATTAAATTAAAAAAAAATAATATGAATCGTTTTTGGGTAAAATTACAACCATTTTTAAAAGACATCAATGCACAACAGTGTAAAATTAGCCACATTGAAATATTGCTTCAGGTTTCGCTGAAATCGGCATTTTAATTGTTAGCCGCGAAAACCACTTCTCTTTTTGTCCCGTGCGAATGCCTTGTTTTTTTACAATTATCTTGAAAACGAAAAATTGCTAAAAATCAACCTCAGCACCAATTGTAGGGCTAATAAAAAGATATAAGTAAAGCCTATTGTCAAAATAAAAATCCATTTTATTTTGACTTTTTTTCACTTTAAAGGTGTACGACGGTCCCGTTCGACATGATGGAAATTGTATTCATATTAAATCATATATCAGTATTTGCTTTATTGCAAATTGTATATATAGGAATATATTATTGATAAAACCGTTCAAAATTTTATATATAAATAGATACAAAAATATTTTTAATTTTATTTTTTATATAACAATATCGTCGGCTTGCCTGGAAGTAGTGTTATGTATTCTTTAACAGGTTTAATATATTTCATTGACATCATATGATTTAATAATGATTGTAATAAATAAGGTCGTGAATCATTAGGGCATATGATCATATGATTTAACTAGCGGGCGCAGCCCGCTACGTTGTTAGCGTGCCTTAAAGGTTAAGGGGGGGAGGGCTACGCCCTCCCCCCCGGGGGGCTGCGCCCCCCACAATTTTTATTAAATTCGTTTTTTTATTTAAAGCCTTCACCCAGCCACCACAAATAAATAATTCTGCACAACAATGGGTTTAAAATAAATAAATATTTGATCACTTTTGCTCATGAGAGTGGATTGTTAGTAATGAATCCATAATAATTTGCAATATACGTGTGTATGTCAAAATAATTTGGTAAAGTGCGAACTTAGGTAGATAGACCCGTAAGTAGTTTTGTTCATTTGTGTTTTGAATGAAAATAAATAACGTAAAGCAGAGTTGGAAAGCATTTTATAATATTAAAAATAGCGGGCAAAGCCCGCTACGTTGTTAGCGTGTCTTAAAGTTTTTTTTTTAATTCCAGTTTATGTAAAGGTAGACCTGGCAATTCAAGTAAATTCACAAATTCAGTTGGAAAATTTACTGCGTCGGTTTCTTCCACCTGTTTTTCGTTACATGAAGTTTAAATATCGGAATATATAAGTTCCATTCCTTTTCTAAGGTTTTTTCTCTTTTAGAAAATTTGTTTAACTTTTTGGAGAGTATGTTTCAATGCTACATAAGTTTCATATTCCGTGGATAGTGTTTGAACAGGTAATTCCCTCTTCCAATCCATTTGCATTGTCTATAATTTCAATTCCACTCGTTCAACGTTTATATCCATTTCATTCCACTTGTGTAGTGTTTCAATTCCACTCGTTTCCTATTTAGTTTCTTAATTTTAGTGTTTCATATACACTTGTTCTTTAAGTTTTAGGTTTCTAGCTAAAGATGCAGACGTTAAGGGGGGGGCAATTTTCCCCTTTTGAACCACCATTTTTACCACGTTCCTGTCCAAAGTCCTAGAAATGCCTTGTCGATAAGTTAGCCCATACTCCAAGGAAAACATATTATATATTACAGGTTTCTAGCCGAAGGGTTCGGTTAGGCCATCAAGGGGGAGAATTATTCCGTTTTTACCCCTCCCGGTAGGAATTTCCAAAAATTCCGTTTTAGAGGACGTCTGCGTTGGAGGAGGAACCTACTACATACATAATTTTAGGTCTCTATATCCAGCAGTTTGGCCAGGCCGTCAAGGGGGAAGTTTTTTCCCTTTTTACCCCTCCCGGTATGAATTTCCAAAAATACCATCTTAGGGGACGTCAACGTTGGAGAAGGAACCCAATTTAAGATCCCTTGTTCCAGCAGTTTGGCCAGGCCGTTAAGGGGGAGACTTTTCCTGTTTTTGACCCTACCTGTAGAAATTTCCAAAAATCTCATATTAGCGGATGTCTACAATAGAGGAGGAACTTTAATACAAAATTTCAACTTCCTACCTCCAGCGGTTTGGGCAGGCCTTTAAGCGGCACTTTTCGCTTCATTAATCCCATTAAAAGCACCTTCCCGGTAAGTGAGCCCATACTCCAAGTAACATATGTTTTACATTTCAGGTTTCTAGCCAACTTTTACTATTTGTGCCCCTCTCGGTAGGAGTTTCCGAAAATCCATCGACAGGGAATTTCAGCTTCCTAGTTCCAGCAGTTTGAGCAGGCTGTCAAGGGGGACACTTTTTCTTTTTTTGTCCCTCCCGGTTGGAATTAGGCTGGAAGAGAAACCTAAGTACCGAATTTCAGCTTCCTAGTTCCAGCAGTTTGGACAGGTCGTTAAGGGGCAACTTTCCCTTTTTGAGCCCCCATTTTATAACGACCCTGTCCAAAATTCAAAAAAGTATCTTTCTAATAAGTTAGCCCTTACTCCAGGGACCCACATTTTAAGCTTCAGGTTTCTAGCCGAAGGAGTTTTTACCGGCCCCCAAGGTGAGGCTTTTCTTCTTTTTGCCCCTCACTTTAGGAATTTGCAAAAATTCCATCTTCGCGGCTATCTGCGATGGATGAGGAACATTCATACCAAATTTCAACTGCATTGCCTAAGCGGTTTGGGCAGGCCGTTAGTGGGGACATTTTTCCCTTTTAACCACCATTTTTACTATGTTCCTGTTCCAAAATAGAAAAATTACGTTGCCGGTGAGTTAGTCCTACTCCAATTCAAAAATTCCGTCTAAGCGGACGCCTACACAGAAGGAGGAACTCACATACCGAGTTTCCTTTTGGGATATCCTGTAGGGAATTCCAAAAATACAAACTTAGTCGATGTCTACTATAGTGGTGGAACCTTTATACCAAATTTCAACTTCTTACCTCCAGTGGTTTGGGCAGGCACTTTTCCAATTTGTGAGACTGTTTATGGGGAGACTTTTCCCCTTTTTGCCCGTTCCGGTAGGAATTTCCAAAAATCCCGTCTTAGCGCACGTCTATGCCGAATATTAAGAAACCTTGTTTTAGTGGAGATATCCGTGGGGGGAGGAAAAAAAGTAGTTTTTTTGAAATTATATATTATTTTAAATGGTACTTTTTGGAAAAACGAAATTTTTTGGAAAAAGATACTTTGTTTTTACAAAGTACTTTATTTGTACTTTTTTTGGAAAAGGTATTTTTTTTTAAAAAGGTGTTTTTTGTTGGAAAAATGTATGTTTTTTGGAAAAAGGTACTTTTTTGGAAAAGGTACTTCTTTTGGTACTTTTTTTTTGGGGAAGAGGTACTTTTTTTTGAAAAAGGTATTTTTTTGAAAAAATGTATGTTTTTTGGGAAAAGCAACATTTTTTTAGATAAAGGTACTTTTTTTGGGAAAAGGTACTTTTTTTGGAAAAGGTACTTTTTTTGAAAAAGTTATTTTTTTGGAAAAATGTATGTTTTTTGGGAACGGTACTTTTTTTTAAAAAGGTACATTTTTTTAGAAAAAGGTAAATTTTTTGGAAAAAGGTACTTTTTTTAAAAAAGGTACTTTTTTTGGAAAAAGGTACATTTTTTGGAAAAAGGAATTTTTTTTGGAAAAAGGTACTTTTTTTGGAAAAAGGTTATTTTTTTGGAAAAAGGTACTTTTTTTGGAAAAAGGTACTTTTTTTGGAAAAAGGTACTTTTTTCGGAAAAAGGTACTTTTTTTTGGAAAAAGGTACTTTTTTTGGAAAAAGGTACTTTTTTTGAAAAAAGGTACTTTTTTTGGAAAAAGGTACTTTTTTTTTGGAAAAGGGTACTTTTTTTTGGAAAAAGGTACTTTTTTTGGAAAAAGGTACTTTTTTTGGAAAAAGGTACTTTTTTGGAAAAAGGTACTTTTTTTGGAATAAGGTACTTTTTTTGGAAAAAGGTACTTTTTTTTGGAAAAAGGTACTTTTTTCGGAAAAAGGTACTTTTTTTGGAAAAAGGTACTTTTTTTGGAAAAAGGTACTTTTTTTGGAAAAAGGTACTTTTTTTGGAAAAAGGTACTTTTTTTTGAAAAAGGTACTTTTTTTGGAAAAAGGTACTTTTTTGGGAAAATGGTACTTTTTTTGGGAAAAGGTACTTTTTTGGGAAAAGGTACTTTTTTGGAAAAAGGTACTTTTTTTGTCCCCTTTTTGCCCCTCCCGTTAAGAATTTCCAAAAATGCCGTCTCAACGGACGTCTACACCGGTCGAGGAATCTACATACCAAATTTCAACTTCATAGCTCCAGCAGTTTGAGCAG
Source organism: Leucophora obtusa (assembly GCA_949987735.1). Taxonomy (NCBI): domain Eukaryota; kingdom Metazoa; phylum Arthropoda; class Insecta; order Diptera; family Anthomyiidae; genus Leucophora; species Leucophora obtusa. The sequence continues at coordinate 54,940,552 of OX465296.1, forward strand.
GCCCTCAAGGGGGAGACTTTTTCCCCTTTTTGCCCGTCCCTGTAAAAATTTCCAAAACTCCCGTCTTGGCGGATGTCTACGATAGTGGAGGAACCTTTATACCAAATTTCAACTTCCTACCTCCAGCGGTTTGGGCAGGCCGTCAAGGGGGGCCTTTTTCCCCCCATTTTTACAACGTCCCTGTCCAAAATTCTAGAAAGTACTTTCCACAAAAGTTAGCCCCTACTCCAAGGAACACATATCTTAAATTTCAGCTTTCTAGCCAAAGGGGTTTTGGCAGGCCGTCAAGGGGGACACTTTCCCCCTTTTTGCCCGTTCCGGTAGGAATTTCCAAAAATCCCGTCTTAGTGGACGTCTACCCCGAAAGAGGAACCTACATACCAAATTTCAACTTCCTAGCTTCAGCGGTTTGGGCTGGGCGATGTTGAGTCAGTCAGTCAGTCAGTCAGTCAGTCAGTCACGTTATTCTTTTATATATAGAGATAATGATTGTAATAAATAAGGTCGTGAATCATTAGGGCATATGATGTCAATAAAATATCTTAAAAGGATAATATAAATCAGTTTTTTCGCTCTCCTGAAAACCTGTTAAAACCAAAAACATAGCACTTCTTGCAGGCAAGCCGACGATATATTAGTTAATATCAGACCGAAGTTCGAGATTAACTAATATATTCGAGATTAATGTAATATTTGATCAAAATAATTTTTTATATGCTTTACTAAATTTTTTTATTAAATTAATATTTTCTGATCTTTTTTACTTCTAAAAGTTTTTTTTTTAATTTAAAAAATCCAATTTAAAAAATTAACATTTAAAATCATGGTCCGGCTCGTAATGGGTTAATAAGTCTAGGCATGTTGCATATCATTGGAAAGGTATTTCAAGTACCTTCCCAACGATATATATATTTTTTTCTTGTCCGATAAGTTTTGAGTGGAAAAATAAGCCATTGAATATTGTTGGAGATCATCTTCAGCTCCATAAATCGGGAACTATAAGCCTCCATTGCCGGGCTAACCATTAAAATTTTATTTAAAATAAAAAAAAGCTTAAAATATTTAAAAAAATTTCTAAGTTCAAATAAAATTCCCATATTTGATAAAAAATTATCTACACGCAAAAAATAAAAAGGGGGAAACTACATAAAATAAGGGTATAAGTTACCTAGTTTTAGTATGTATTATAGCTCTACCCAAGTTTTGGGTATAACTTATATAATATGCTTGGTATAAAATAAGAAAACAAAAACTAACAATAACTATACAAAAACAACTTGGTAAATATTTGTTATTCTGTTTTTGGAATTGTTAGCACTAATTTATTAAACTTAAGCCATATTTTATTTATTAATTTCCCGGTGAAAAATGTCCATATATGAAAATTTATGGTTCAACCATATATGTATGGATCCGAAAAATGAGGTAACACCTAAGTATATGTTAATATATGGACATATATGAACATATACATTTATTAAATATATGCGAATACATGCGAACGTTGCTGTTCTTTATTATAAGGTTGTACTATAGATATAAATTTATGTATGACATTCAAATTAGTCGCTACATGTTCCTTTTTTATTCATTGCATTAAATATAATTCCATATTTACCAAATATGAGTTCCTTTTACACACCCGAGTAAAAAAGTGTATATAAAATTATATGTGAATGGATATTTTTGCAATATGTAACTGGATATAATTTCATCCGAAAAATGGTTATATTAAATTGTATCATATTGGATATAATTGTATTTACAAGGATACAAAGTTATATCAAATGATAAACTTATATCCGAATTTTGTCCCGATCAAATTGGATATAAGTTAATCCAATACGATATGATTAAATTTAAATGATTAAAAAAATCTTTGAATTGGAGGGCAGCAGGATTTCGGGTCCTACACACTCAGGGGTGTGATGAAAATCGAAAACGAACAGTTTTTCAATCTAGAATAATTTGTTTCGCGAAAATCAAATTGGCTTCAAATTATTATTTATCGTTTTTTTTTTGACGCCGGACATCTAAATTAGGAAATAAAATATAAATTGGTATTGTACAGATCCTAAAATATTTACCATTGAAAATCAGATCGTTTTCGTTTTCGATGTTCATCACATGCCTGACTGTCAGCCGAGGGCTACTGTACTGCTGATAATGAGTAACTATTAAAGACGTTAATGTATAAATCTGTTATTCTTTAAAAACTAGATAATTTTTTATCAAATATGGGAATTTTCTTTGGACTTTGAGTGGAGAAATACCACTCAAAACTTATCGGACCAGAACAAAATATATATATCGTTGGGGAGGTACTTGAAATACCTTTCCAATGATATGCAACATGCCTAGACTTATTAACCCATTACGAGCCGGGCCATGATTTTAAATGTTAATTTTTTAAATTGGATTTTTTAAATTAAAAAAAAAACTTTTAGAAGTAAAAACGCTCAGAAAATATTAATTTAATAAAAAAATTTAGTAAAGCATATAAAAAATTGTTTTTGATCAAATATTACATTAATCTCGAATATATTAGTTAATCTCGAATATTGGTCTGATATTAACTATTATATCGTCGGCTTGCTGCAACAAGTGCTATATTTTTGGTTTTAACAGGTTTTCAGGAGAGCGAAAAAACTGATTTATATTATCCTTTTAAGATATTTTATTGACATCATATGCCCTAATGATTCACGAACTTATTTATTACAATCATTATTAAGGCATATGATGTCAATGAAATATTTTAAAAGGATAATATAAACCAGTTTTTTCGCACTCCTGAAAACCTGTAAAAGAACACATAACACTACTTGCAGGCAAGCCGACGATAAAATTAAAAATATTTTTCGTATATATTTATATATAAAATTTTGAACGTTTTTATCAATAATATATTCCAATATATACAATTTGCAATAAAGCAAATACTGATATATGATTTAATATGATTACATATGAGAAAATTTCTAAAAAAATTTATAATATATCACCATATAAAAACATATAAGGTCGCACACAATATTTTATATTAATATATATTTTAATATTAAAAAATATATGTTATATATACTCTTTTTTACTCGGGCATATGGAAAAATGTATTCTTCCAAATATGTTCATATACAAGTCCCTTTTGCATAAATTGAAAAACATATACTTCCATATTTGTCCATATATTAGTGCCATTTCAATATATGAAATAACAGATGCTTCCATATATGTGTGTATATGAAATCTTTTTCCATATATGGAATCACATATACTTTCATATATGTTCATATAAAATCCATATATGTTCATAAAAAATCCATATTTGTTCATATGTGTCAATACATAAACCATATATGAACATGTTCGAGTGTATATGAGCATTTTTCACCGGGTTATGTTAAATGAATTAGCTCTTTCCTTCTCCCTTATTAAAACAATTTGATTAATTTATTTAATTATTTATTTTATAATTATTATTGGTATTAATAGTTGGATGCAAATAAAGCAGTATAATCTTCATTTTTGCTTTAATATCTTAAATTTGGAAAACTATTTAATTACAACATAAAAACTAATTTTTTAATTTGTTACCATTCCACATAAAGCATTGTCAGCCTGTTTTGTTTTTAATACTATTTCCTTTTCCAGTCTCAATCGTTGGGCCATATAAATAATAGCCTTCAAGCCTAAAACATGTTGATCACCCCAGCTTGTGGCAGTAACCATGAGAAATAACAATTAGCACATTCTGGATAATCGGCAACCATTTATAGATGGCTTCTACTTGTTAAAAACTAATATATAATAGTTTTATATATATAATAGTTTTACTAACCGAAAAGTTTTAGGTGAACCCATTGATGAAAATGTGGACGATAAATTTGTAAACGCACACGCATAGTTGTGTCTTATGTGAATATAAACCCATATCCGTTTGAAATTGTTCATTAGCCTTACACACCGACAATTCCATATGACATTTAGCATACAATTCTATATTATTTTATATTTTTCTAACTTTGTTCACTTTTGGCATCTACTTTTCGCCATATTGTTTTATCTTCTTTATTTTTTTTAACAATTTTCAACTTTGGCAATTTTAATGCTATTTTTAGGAATTATACACATTTTACAAACATCTGGCAACAAATAAATGAATTGTAAAACTTCCTAAGTTTATTTTGGGTCTTATACATACAATTTTTTTTTATCATTTTCCCATAATATAACTAAATACTGACAATTTTTTAAATAGATAAGAAAAGAAAGTGATTTAACATAATGTGCAAAAGAATTTATAATGTACCAATAAAAAATTATGTTTTTAGGTAATTTATATAAAAAATTTAAAGGTTTGATTTAAACTAAGATAATGAAAACAATTTTTTTCTGTAGGAAATCGTTTTACCAAGATTGTTTGTATAATATAACATACGCTAATTTTTTGTGTGTAGTCTTTAAATAATAACAGATTTATACATTAACGTCTGTAATAGTTACTCATTATCAACAGTAGCCCTCGGCTGACAGTCAGGCATGTGATGAATATCGAAAACGATCTGATTTTCAATGGTAAATATTTTATGATGTGTACAATACCAATTATATTTTATTTCCTAATTTAGATGTACGTCGTCAAATAAAACGATAAATAATAAATTAGAAGCCAATTTGATTTTCGCGAAACAAATTATTCTAGATTGAAAAACTGTTCGTTTTCAATTTTCATCACACCCCTGAGTGTGTAGGACCCGAATTACTGCTGCCTTCCAATTCAAAGTTATTTTTATCATTTAAATTTAATCATATCGTATTGTATTAACTTATATCCAATTTGATCGGGACAAAATTCGGATATAAGTTTATCATTTGATATAACTTTGTATCCTTGTAAATACAATTATATCCAATATGATACAATTTAATATAACCATTTTTCGGATGAAATTATATACAGTTACATATTGTAAATATATGCATTAACATATAATTTTATATACACCTTTTTACTCGGGAATGCATGAATATACATTTAACCTGTATGGATGCATACATTTGTGAATCTTTATGAAATTATTTAATTTAATCTTACGATTTGCATTAAAGTTTGCACTCCGCGGACGTTTTTATGAGATTTTCGAAATTTTTTTTGTTACTTTACTATTTTTACAATAACTTTTTTCGATTAGTTTTGAATATTTTGACAACTTTTTCAATATTTTTTCTCTTTTACTAGTTTTACTAGAAATGTAATCGCACAAACCTAATAATTTTTGGTTTTTAATTTTTATTTAAAAATAAAAATTGTTTTTTCCAACCTTTTTAATTGACTTATTATAAATTTGTGGCCTCGTAATTCAGTTGCAGCAACCGAATTCAGTTGTGGCAACCGAATTAGAAGGTTGCAGCAACCGAGCCAATTCGGTTGGAAAAAATTCGGTTATCACAACGGAATTATTTTGTGAGTGTAGTTTACTGAAAAATTTCATTAAAACTCGTCCAGCAAAATTCTCTCTGTGTAAGGATATCTATGTATTACTTGTAGCCAGAGTAGGTAGTACAATTTCAGCTCGAAATCGAAAATTAAATTTATTTTTTTCAGATTTTTTTTGGTTTTTAATTTTAAAATATCAATTTGAAGCACACAGGGAGTGATTTATTATTTTTGAATTGGTCATAGTTTAGGAAAAAAATAGAAAATAAAAACGCTCCTAGACGAGAACAAGAAATTCTCATTGAGTTTGTAATTTACTTAACAAATATTTCCTAGAAATTCTAAAAACGTCGTCCCCTGACGATTTTCTTAGGCAAGAATGAAATGCAGATAGGGACATGCCTACAACGGATTATTTTTCACAATTTGTTAAATACGTTTGCGATTTTAGCATATTTAACACCTTTTAAAAACGTCAACCCATTTAGGAACGACAGTCCTTTAATAGTATAGCTTTAGTTCCAATTTTCTCCGATATCAGACAAATTAAAGCGCCAAAAATAGCATAACAGCCACAGGTCCATGTCCTCAAAATGTCTCGTTAGAAGATCTACAGCGGTTCAAGTTTGGTCGTCAAAGGGAAAATAGGGTTGGGAAAATAGGGGTCAGTTGTGACGCGAGCACCTGTCCTGTGACCGGTGAAAACAGGACCGGTCTGAAAGAACCTTTCCTGTGACCTGTCCCGTGACAGGTGAAAACAGGACCGCTTTTTCACCAGATCGTTGTACAACTGTTGCGGAGCTCTTGTATGTACAGTAGAGTGGTCCAAAAAAACATGAAAGTTGGAATTCGCGATCTCCACAATGTTGCCCCTATTCCTTAATGTCTAAAAACTCTCTGTGCCAAGTTTCAGCTAAATCCGCTTTTATTTAGCGGTAGCACAAAAAGTTGTCTTTTAATAATTAGTAATTTATCTCTAGAGTAATTTATACAAAAAGAAGGGTTGACTTTAAATTTAATTATTTCTTAACCTGTACGCTATTATTTAACAATTTTAAATCTGGTCTTAATTAATGTGAATATAAGGAATTTAAAATCAAAACTTAAAAAAATAAAGTAACTTTTATGTAATTCGCGGTTTTTTTTAATTTATACAAAAAAATATATATTTTAGTCAAATTTTCGAAATTTTCCGAAAAGATGTAATTAAAAATTCAACTTGTTTTTGCCTTGAATGCGCAAATTACTCAAATCTGATCTTTATTTTAATGAGGATTATGAATCGCAATCGAAACTTAAAAAAAATTTGTGGTTTATGAATTATTCGCGGTTTTTGAAAATTCAAAAAAACTCAAGTTTTTTGAGATATTTTCCTAATTATCTGTAAACGGTGTTGTCGAAAAATCCAATTTGTTATACTTTTGCAATTTACTTACCAAGGGCCTTCATTATATATAACACTAATTTTAATTTTAAAAAGGATAACAGATATCCTTGCAAATTAACTTAAAATTTGACTTTTTTAATTTTTCGCTATTATTTAGCTTGCTATAATTTTATTGCTACCAAAAACCCTATCTTACATAATAGGACATTCCACAATATATATTAATGCAAAAACGAAATTTTCATATTGCTAAATATAAGAAAACATCCTGATCAAAGTTGAACATTTTTTGTATGAAATTTTCAAATTTCGCGAAATCCGCGACTCCGATTTCAATTTTGATTTCATATTCGTAATGTACACCTAAAAATATATTAGATTTGATATGTCGCGATCATAATAATTATATTTAATTTTTCTCATTTTTTCCATTATTTTTAATTAATTAAAAATAATAGAACAAGTACAACCTCGAAACTTCAATTGCGATGTGCTACCTCTAAACAAAACTTTTTTGGTGATTTTTTTGATCAGACCACATTTTTTTTCAAAGTGGCATATTTGTAGGGTTGTGGAGCGTGAAAATTCCAACTTTTTTTTTTTTTTTGGACCACTCTAATGTACAGTGCGGCGCAATGGTAAGAACATGTTAGTATTTCAGAAAACTTAAGTATCGAAAAATGTCTGACACGGGGACTAAACTATACTTTTCTAAATACATACTGTGAGCTAAATCCAAATCTGGCGTCTGTGGAAAAACGTAGTTTTTTCTTATCAAAATTTTCCAAATTGTATTTTTCTTTAAAATGCTTTTGGAATTTTTTGAGAAACCTTTTTTATTCTTGAAAATATCGTCCGTTGAATTTCCTATTAAAGCATTTTTTAACAATTTTGCTTTTAAACTCCAAAAAACACCAAAAAAAAAAAATGAAAGTGCTTTAAAAATTGCATGAATTAAACTTCTACTGTTTTAGTTAAAATCAAGTTCACTATTTGAGGTAACTTTTTGGAAATTCTGTTTTCATTTTCTTTCTGCAATAAATAACCAAATGTAAATAATTTTATTACTTCATAAAAATCAGGCATTTGACGCAACTAAAGCAAATAACATTTGTAGAATTTAATTCTTGGTAAAAATATATTGAGAATAACAAAAACTTAAATCTAAACTTAATAGGTATATCAATAGTCCAAAATTAATGTGGACTAGAAATTTATCAGAATCATCAAATTTAGAACAAAATGACATCGCTTCATAGTTGCATATTTTGACAAAAATACATGTTTTTGCATACTTTGACGGGTTCTATTTCGTCAGGTTCTTTTGTGTCAGTCATGTGACAGGTTCTTATGAGTCAGTTATGTGACAGGTTCTTTTGGGTTAGTCCTGTGACAGGTTCATTTACGTCAATCCTGTGAGAAGTTCTTTTGTTTCAGTCCTGTGACAGGTACTCTTTCTTCAGTCCTGTGACTGGTTCTTTTGCTTCGGTCCTGTGACACGTCACAAAGGGAAATTGACCTCCTTAATTGTTAAAGTTACCGGTCCCTTTCATATAAAAGAACCGGTCCAAGGACCGGTCACGTGACGTGTCGCGTGTCCGGTTCCTTTCCCATAGGGTATTCAGCACACAAATCGACTATTTCATGCTTTTTTGGTCTTTAAAATTAAAATTGCCGTTCTTATTATGATTTTACAATATTGTGAAGGAATATAATAAATCGTTAAAATTTGACGACAAAAATAATGTAGTCTGAGCTTAAGTCATAAATGCCGAAAAAATAATTTTCATTTTGGATATTCGTAAACATTTCATTAAAAAATGTTTCATGGCGGCAGTAGTAAATTGATGAATATCCGCTATTATACACTGTAATTGACTTTTATTTTGAAGAAAGGTTCAAATTTAATAAATACAAAAAAAAAACAAATTTAAAACAAAAAGAATTTACTACACACAGAGAAAAAATATGTCATTTTCCAACTGAAATTCGGTTACATCTACTAAAATAGGTTGGTGCAACTGAATATTGGTTATCACAACAAAATTCGGTTTATACAACAGAATTTTAGTTGCAATACCCAAAATATTTAGGAATAACATTCCAATATGGTTTCACCAACCGAGTTTATTGGTTGTAGCAACCAAAATAGGTTCATCAATTCGGTTGGCAACTTTTTTTCCTGTGTGTATGATATTTGTTGATTATAAGATTGGGTCATTTTGACCCAACAAGCATGCTAGTAGTAGTATAATTTTAAACGGTGCAGAAGTATTAAGTGTGTTCAATAAAATTACTTTCTCTTGACCAAATCCTATATTGTTCGGTTATTGTGGTAAACTCGAAAAGTAAATAAATACACTTGTCTAGGATATACATTTAGTGTATGGAAGTTTTTTTGTCGGTTGTTGTATGTTTTGCTTAGTTCAGTTGAATCCATTTAAGTGAATATTATTGTTGTGGATATAAATGTTTTCGTAACATTTCATTTGTTTTTAATTTAGAAATTCTTTATTTTTCTACCATTAAAACAATTTTTAGATGTAGAAAAGAATGTCACATACCATGAACAGAACACATAAATCTATCAATGATTGTATCTAATATATGCGACTATTTAATTTCTTATTTTGTTCATGCTACTTAATAAACATAAACAATAATTTAATTAAGTTTTCAAATGTTTGGGATTTAAATTAATTTAGATTTTAATAACATATTTTTTGTATTGGCTGACAAGGAAGATACGTTTAGCCAAGCACTCCGCTTTTTATCAAACTCGAATATTTTGTAAGAAATTCTGAGATCGACCTATCTCTGCATTTGGTTTACTTCGGAAATTTAAGTAATCAATATGGGGTTCAGAAATAGGGCTTATTTTATAATTTTTTGTTTTTATGGCGTATTATTTAGAAGAATCATATGAAAAGAAAATTATTTTGTATGGAAAATGTTACAATCACTGCTGAGCTGCTCCCATATAAAATACTCGTACCTATAAACATAAAAACGTAAAAATGCCAGTAGGAAAATATTTTCTATTTTTCTTTTTTTTTTAATATTTGCTCTGTTTTGAATTTGAATAAACTTTTCCCGAAGCCCCTTTTGGTACTTTTTACAAGAACTTTTTTATAACAACCCTATATATCAATCTTTCTCTTTTGAAGAATACATTTTTCTTACAGATTTTCTGTTTAGAAATTCGTAAGTTTTTGTCATGCTCCGGAACAAAATAAGTACGAAAAATGCAGATTTTTTTGCCCGAGTTGGCCGAAAAAATTAAGCATATAAATAAATTTGTTTTCTCTATCACATATCCAAATTTCATACAATTCGGGGAGTTTAGCTTGGAATACTTTCCTTGTGAGCAGCATACCTAATGCTCCACACAAAGTATATACAGAATTAAATTTTCATTTAATATTAATGACTTCTATTGTACTCGTTTTTGTATGTGTGGTGTATCTAACTAAATAAATATTTGTTTAACACCAATATTGTTTTGAAACAAAATCCTACATAATTGAAAAAAAATAAGAAGAATAGTGAAGATTGCACTGTTTCAGAATTAATAAATCCATCAGACGTCATTATATTTCACTCCCATAGAATATTATTAGACACTCCTTGTCTACCGTGCTGAACAGTACTTTTTAAAAACTGCATTGTATGACATGCATTCATATTTTCCAGATGCATTGTTCTTTGCTCACTCGTTCGTTATGCATTGTGATGAAGTATGCCGTGGCTGCCTATATATTGGCCTGACTGTCAGTTTGACTAAGCATCTCTAATTTTTACTTTAAACAACTGTCATAATTGCTAACAAGTTAAACAATTAGTCTGTAGAAAAATCTTTACTTATTGTATTTGTTGGATTGTTTTTCTCCTCAACTTTACGCTATGCATTTGTACGTGCAGTGTACAATAAAAATTCTCATAAATATATTACAGGTGAAAGTAAGTATATAGTAGAATGGTCTAAAAACGAAAAAGTTGGAATTCACTTCACCCATAATATTGGCCCTAGTGTTGCCAAACCGGTTAACCGAAAAACCGGTTTTTTGTTCATATTTCGGTTTTTTGCAAACCGGTAACCGAAAATCTTAAATCTCGGTTAACCGAAAACCGGTTTATTTTCAACGGTTAACCGGTTTTTATTTTATTATTTTTAGCTTGAAATCCCTTCAAAAGTTAAGAAACATAAGTGGCGAATTGCAAAAAATTGTTGGTTCATACAAATTCCAACCCAAAATCTTGCGGATGTCAAAATTTAATTTTATTAATTATTAATAAATGAAATTTTGATATGAAAATAAGAAAACTTATGTTTCTATCGACCCATTCTCATGATAAATGAGTTCTAAAAATTACACCTTTTTTTCGTTTTTTGGATTTTTTAATGTATGTTCATGTATGCTCATAAACATGCATTCATGACCATACATGGATACATAAATCTCCATACATGAATCATGTATGAGCATATGTGTGCATTAACGAAATTTGAGGTAATATCTACATGTATTATCATGCATGTTTATATTAGATATTACCTCAAATTACGTTAATGAACATATATGATGCATGTATGTCATACATGGGACTAATTAATTAGGTGGACTAATTAATTGATGATTTCATTACCATTACATTGATATCAATTGTAATGAAATTATTTTCATTACCATTTTTTTAATTAATGGTAATGATTTTAAAATTTAATTTCATTGATTAATGGCAATGATTCTAAATTTAATTACCATTGATAATGAATAAATTAAAAAAAATAATTGCCATTGACAGAAAAACGTAAAAATGAAGTAAAACTAGCTGAATTCGAAGATGGAATGTGCTCATTCAGGCTCATGCTCATTTGAAATTAAATATTACTTTCCATTCCCTTGTTATTTGTATCCAGGTAAAGTTTAACGGAATTAAATGGATCATCCTTAATAAATTATGTTTTATAACTTCCCTGGCCAAACCAGTTGTACGTTTTCATTTGTCTGAATTTTTTTGTAAACAAATGGTTTTTAGTCAATTGTAATTAGTTTTTTTATACATTAGTGTAATTTCATTACCATTAGTAATGATTTTTTTAATGAAAAATATTTCATTACCATTAAATGGTAATGAAATTTTTTTCATTGTCATTAGTATGAACTAATGGTAATGAAAATTCAATGGTAATGAAAAATTCCCATGTATGATGTATGTACATTAGAGTGGGCCGAACTTTGCCGAATTGCGAATTTCAAAAACGGGGGGTGCGGAAAAGTTGCGTATGCGTCCACTAACCTGTAAAAAATAAAAATTTTGAAAATCGGTTCACGTTCAAGGTCCCCGCAAAGCGGTTGAAATTTCGAAATTTCGGAAAGTTAAAAAAAAATCCTTAAATTTTGTTAAAAAATATTTGTTGTTGTGATATATTATTTCTAATAAATTATAGTTCCCTGAATCCAAAAAAAAATAAAAATTTTTAATCGGCCGAAGGGATTCTGAAATATTGCTACTTGAATTTTGCTGAAAAACACGTTTTTTCATTTTTCAGTCAAGCCTTCAAAAAGTTAGTCTAAAAATGTTTTTAATTTTTTTCATTTTCAAATCCACTATCTATATAAAATTGTCTTTCATTTGAGTGTAAAAAAGTTTAAAAATGTTGAAGGGTATTCCAAGGACGCTGCGACAAAAGTTGTAAAAATTTTTACAGTCAAAAGTGATTGTTTTTTGTGATCACTGTTTTTTTATTAAGTGATCAGAGATTTTACCCATTTATTATTATGGATCAACATAAAATAACATTTTTATGACTGGTCCATCTATTTTAATAATTTTGGGTATTTTGATAATAAATATAAAATAGCATGATCGGATCTCGAGATTTGGGACACGATGCTCGAAAAGTATCCTCTTTTTTGTCCACACAATGTTCGATAAGTATCCCACTTTTTATTTTTTGTTGTATTAAAAGAATATTTGAGAATAATATTAAATACGTAATAGTTTTTTTGTAAAAGTTTTGAAAAATATTTTGTACACTGTGCCACAAAAGTATATATAAAAAATGTAATTGAATATAACTTAATACATTAATGTTCAGTAAATATTATACAAAAGTAAATTGCGTCCTTGGATTTAGAATTTTGTAACACAATGTTCGAAAAGTATACCCACACAATATTCGAAAAGAATTCTACTTTATATTTTTTGTTGTAGTAAGAGAATATTTTAGAATAAAATTAAACACTTAATAGTTTCCTTTTAAAAGTTTTGAAAAATATTTTATACACTGTGCCACAAAAGTATATATATATACAAAAATGTAATTATTTATAACTTAATACATTAGTTTTTAGTAAATATCACAAAAATTAAATTGCGTGCTTGGATTCAAAATTTTGTAAAACAATGTTCGTAAAGTATCCTATTTTTTATCCAAACAATGTTCGAAATGTGTTTTACTTATACTTTTGTAGCACAGTGTATAAAAAATTTTACAAAACTTTTACAAAGAAACTATTAAGTGTTTAATTTTATTCTAAAATATTCTCTTACTACAACAAAAAATATAAAGTAGAATATTTTTCATATATTGTGTGGACAAAAAGTCCATACTTTTCGAACATTGTGTTACAAAATTTTAACTCCGAGCACGCAATTTAATTTTTTTAATATTTGCTATAAACACTAATGTATTAAGTTCTATTCAATTATATTTTTTTATATATACTTTTGTGGCACGGTGTATAAAATATTTTTCAAAACTTTTACTAAAAAACTATTTAAATATATGCTAAAAAAACTATTTAAAACTATTTAATTTTATGCAAAAATATTCTTTTAATACAACAAAAAATATAAAGTAGGATACTTTTCGAACATTGTGTGGACAAAAAAGAGGATACTTTTCATTGTGTCCCAAATCTCGAGATCCGATCATGCTATTTTATATTTATTACCCTTCAACATTTTTAAACTTCTTTACACTCAAATGAAAGACAATTTTATATAGATAGTAGATTTGAAAATGAAAAATATTAAAAACATTTTTAGACTAACTTTTTGGAGGCTCGACTGAAAAATGAAAAAACGTGTTTTTCAGCAAAGTTCAAGTAGCAATATTTCAGAACCCTTTCGGCCGATTAATTATGTGGACATATATGATGCATGTATGGAGATTTGTATACCCACGTATGGACATTAGAGCCACTCACATTTTATGGACAGAAAAAAAGTAAAAAAAGTGCCCTGTTCAAAATAATTTTATTATAATTCCCAAAATATTTCGGGTCTAGCAATGAGATTTCACGAGTTGGACCATTTTTAAAAAGGGTATTTTTTTAGTTTTTGTAAGAAATTTGTATCTTAGCTGAAGAAAACATACTCAATATGTGTATCATATGAAAGGTTTTTAGAGGCGCGTCCAACGGTATATATAGCATATCCTGCAATGTCTTATTTTCCAGGATATTCTATGAACAAAAACATATTTTTGACTCTTTTGTACGGAGATATTTATGATTGAAATGTCAAACTTACATATCACAATCTATAGACGATTTAAGTGAACACGTGTTTCACTTATTTTTCAAATTCGCGACTTTCCGAGTTTTATCAGAAATTCAATGCGGTGGACACAATATGTTCTAAATAGGGCAATATTGATACTAAAACTTTTCTTTTGACAAGCAAATCATCGCTGAGTGGATATAGTTTAGAATTTTGCAAAGTTAATACATTTTTCACTGTGTTCTGAACCATATCTTGATAAAAATTTAGAGCTGCGCCAATTCAATAAAAAAATTTTATGAAATTTTTTGTAGGTTTTTTATTAAATAAAATATTTTATCGAAATTATCGTGTCTGTAATTTTTTAAAAAAAGTCTAAATATAGGCTGACCCTAAATAAAATTTTATAACACGTGTTTTCGCGAAAAAAAAAGAAATTCCGCCAAAGAAAAACGCGTGTTATATTTTTTCTGTTAAGCTGCATTTTTATCGTTAGATCTACTATAAACTGAATTTAAATTATTATTAAAAATTTATAAAATTTTTTTCTCGAAAAAAGTTAATCCGCCAAAAAAATGCGCGATGGATTTTTTTTCTGTTAAGTTGCATTTTTATCTTACATCACCCAGTGTAGAAAATCATTACCAGATATGTGGTTATGTAATTACATACTTGGCAATGGCCAAGCGTTTGCGAAAAGCGTTTTACCAGTATTTTTTTTTTCAAAAATTTTGGTGGTTTATAAAAAAAAACCACTGGCAAAGAATTGGCTTAGAGTGATATGCCAAGGTTTGCAACCAGTGGTTATCCAGTGCTTCATAGCCAATGCTACCAGGCGTACAAAAATCAATTCACTGGAAAACCAATGATTTTATAAAAATGCTGACGCTTCGTTAAAAAATGTTTGTAGTCGGAAGGTTCCGAGTTCAAATCCGGTTGCAAGCAAAAAAATTTTTTGGGAATTTTTTTAATTTAAAATTTTTTTTGTTTTATAAAATCAATTTTTTTGTTTGTGGGAAAGCTTCTTCAAGACCAACTTTTTTTTTCCCTCCAAATACTGGCATACTAGTTACTAAAAATTGTTTGCCATTACTAGCATTTTGGCACAGCCAGTAGTTGTCCAGCTATTATCACTCATTTATGTGTTTAGTCATTAAATATTATATGTCTCGTTAGCTCAGTGGGTAGAGTAATCGTCTGCCAATCTGACGGCCTGGGTTCAAATCACGGCAGGGTCAAAAAAATACATATGAACTTTTTTTTAATTTTATTTTGTAAAATATATTTCCAGACCACCTATTTATTGGTTTTGCCAGCGTTTTGCCAACGTTTAAAAATTTTGTTCCTCCAGTGCTTTTCCGGCGCTTTTTGAACAGCCGGTCCTTTTGTCTAATGATGTTATCATTTTGGGAATGGGAAAGCACTTTTTGCCAATACTTGTACCACCTGTTAAAGTGCTTTGCCACCGCTTACCCGTTTGTATTTTTCTGACTGGATTTTGTTATTACATTTCTTATTACCTTTATATGGCGATGTCGCGAAAAATAATGACCCAGGTGGAAATTATGTGTGGTAACAAAAAAGAAGCACTGGCAAAGCGCAAGTAGACCGCGGTCTTACAAAAAGAAGTACTGGGAAAGCACTAAATTTGGACGCCTTCCCAACGCTTTAAAAGGGTGAATTCCCTGCACTTGTTTTCCCATAACATTATTTTGTTTCTGAAAAAGAAACTCCAAAAGAGTGAATATTAGGGTTTGGGATTTCCCGGACTTTTTTATTTCCCGGGAACCGGAATGAAAAAATTTACCGGGAATCCCGGGAAATATTTTTGAACAAAATTGTTAATGAAAACCACCTATATAAGTAATTTTTGTTAAAAAACACTATTTCAGTACAAAAGCAGTCTGTGTAGTGAGAATTCAAAGTAAAAAATATCAGAATGTTGAACATTTGATTTCACATAAATTACTCGCAGCACTGCCAAATGAATTGCATGATTCCAGCAGAAAGCACCTACTACTGGACTGTCGGAAATAAACCGTTCCATCACACTTGGCCCATTAGATATGGTGTCCACAATGTTATTTTCCAAAGACAAATAAAACCCTTCTAGTCTTATTTCTACAATTCTTCTTATTTCATCAGCATTACATCTTCCTGATATATAAACCAACCCCAGGTTATAAAATGAATTATTTCCGTTTATACATATGTTCAAATATATCTTTTGTAATATTCTTGTCCATTCATCTAAGATTATAGTAAATCTCATATCGTTAGAAATATTGCTCGATATTTCTTTTATCATGATATCTTTTACATGATTGTAGTAATTTAATATAATGTTCTTTACATCGGTTTCAATTTTTTGCAATGCCAGGTTTTTATTATAAAAACTTTCTCGAATAAACGAAGATCTATTTATGGTGCGGATTGACTGCGGCTAATTTGAATACCATTTCAGGAAATGTTTGCCCTATCATAAAACCTGTAATGCCTAGTCAGCTTACACTTTTTTCCTCGGGTACTTTGCTAATTTTAACTGAAACGTTATTTTTGTTGTTGTTTTCTTCAAGAGAAGTTGCATGACCATCAATTTTTTTTTTTTTTTTGTGAACCAAATTTAGATGTCGGATTACCAAATTTAGATACCACCGTTAACCATTAGTCTTTTCTTTTCACATTTATTAATGAAAACGTTACTTATAAATAGGGCAAGGAATTCCATGCAAATGCATGTTTTTTGTCGATAGTCCAAAACAAATATGGACTAAATATTTATCCGACTCATCAAATTTAGAACAAAACTGCATCGATTTGTAGTTGCATATTTTTGCATATTTTGTCATAAATGCATATTTTTGCATGTTTTGACTTTAAATGCATATTTGGTGCCTTTTTAATACATATTTTGTGCTTTTTAATTCATTTTGTGCATATTTTTAATTTTTAGCAGCATTTTTAGGAGCATTTTTTATTTTGTAAAAAAATATAAAAAATTCAAATTTTTATATTTTGATTCAATCAAAATGAACATTCTTAAAAACCTTATTGACCTATGAAAAATCTTCGAGTTCTGTGTCTGTTTGCGAAATAACTAACTTAAATATATTTTTAAGTTTTAAATTGCATTATTTTTGCAAAAATAATAGTTTTTAGTGCATATTTCCTATATTGTTAATGCATATTTTTCTTTTTTAGCCGCATATTTTTTCCTTGCCCTACTTATAAAATTATTGACCCTTAATATAAAGAAGTATTTTAAATTTAAAGTCGACTTTATTTTTAATCAAACGGTTTTGTTCATTTTGTGTATGAAAACCTTACAAAAATATTTATATATTCAAATATTTTGATTGGTTGAAAATAAATTAACCAATCAGAATGCTCCAAAAATAAACCATGTCAAGGTATACTGCCACCCAATATTTTAACTAAAGTCGACTTTACCTAAATTATACATTTGAAAAATTTAGATAGTAAGGCGATTATTTGTAAGAAACAAAGCTTTTTTTCATATTTCTTTTAAACATTTTTCCAAGTTTTTAGGTTTTACTACTTAAATTTTAAATAAGTTATGCGAAAAATCTTTATTAGTTTAAATGCTCCTAATTACTTGGCAAAGATTTTATTTGTGTGTCAAATAAATGTATTCTCTTTTAAAAGATTTTAACAATGAAATTTTTGTTTTGGCATTTAAAATGTTTTTTATGACTAAAATTAAAAATTCCTATTCGAAACAAAAACAATTTAAAAAAATTTAATATTTTTAAAATTTCCCGTTTTCCCGGGAAAAATATATTATTTTCCCGGGAATTCCCGGCAAACTTTTCCCGGGATTTCCCGCCCGGGAATTCCCGAACCCCAAACCCTAGTGAATATTTAAATAATTTTTGACTCCACAATACAATAACTCCAAGAATCGTCTATTTTTAGAGTAATTTAAAATTCTTCAGTGATGAGGGCTCATAATTTGGTGGCAGGGAAAACACTTGATTTTTATGTTTCTTGGTGCTATCTCAATACTTTGCAAAGCATTAAATAGATCGGTGTTATCATTTGGGTGTCAGGAAAGCACTTTAATTTATTTATTTGATCGTTGGCAAAGCATTTGATTTTTATGTTTATGGGTGCTTTCCCAGGCCTTGGCATTGGCATTGGCACCACCGTGGAACGGTGTTATCATTTGGGCGTTGGAAAAGCCCTGTTAACAAGCACTCATACCACCCATTTCAGTGCTTTGCCAGTGCTTGCCCCTTTGTATTTTTCTACCTGGGGAGTTATGGTTACATACCAGCATACGAAAAATCAAAAAATATATCGTTACCTATGTGCTTACCAGTACTGACAAAAATAATGGGTCTAAAAATAGATTTTCAAAAAAATAAATTATATAAAAAAAATATTTTTTATTGTATTTTTTTTAAATAAAATTTACTGGTGCGGGAATAGAACCTGGATCTACAGATTGCCAGTCAATAGCTCTACGATCTGAGCTATATCGACATGTAATATTTTATAGATAAAATTATAATTGACCTGCTGCACACAAGTAAGCTTACTCGCCAACATACAAAAAATCAAAAAATATGTGGTTACATATATCCTTACCAGTGTTTGAAAAATATTGAGTCTAAAAATAGATTTGAGAAAAATAAGTCAATATCAGTAACTCATTATTATATGTTTTAAAATAATGCAGAAGGTAAGTGGGTGTCATTACTGGTAGTCCAAAAAATAATGATATGTCATTACCGTTTCTACACTGGGCAACTACATACTGAATTCAAATGCAAATTGTAGTAACTCAAAAATTTTAACAAAATTTGGTCCAGAGCATCGTGCAAAATGTACGAAATTTTCAAAATTCCAAACTATATCCACTTAGCGATGATTTACTTGTCAAAAGAAAAGTTTTGGTATCCATATTGCCCTATTTAGAACATATTGTTTCCACCACATTGAATTTCCTGATAAAACGCTAATCTGAAACACGTGTTCACTTAAATCGTCTATAGATTATGATATGTAAGTTTGACATTTCAATCACAAATATCTCCGCACAAAAGAGTCAAAAATTTGTTTTTTTATAGAATATCCCTGAAAATAGGACATGTCAGGATATGTTTGAACATTTTATATATCCCCCTATACCAGGGACGTGCGGTGAAGTTTTTAATTGGGTGTTCTCCACAAATATTTGAGAACACTGCAAATCTATGGTCATAGGAAAATTACACAAGTGCAAAAAGTACAACCATACGTGCATATCAGGAAAATCAGTGATAAACTGTAAAAAAAATTAAAAAATTTTAACTTTAATGCTGCATTCATTTATATTTTTTAATCCCGAAATTTCAATGGAAATCTCGACCGGAATTCTTGACAGTTTACATTTGCACTTTATGACAGTAGCGCGATTTCTATTTGACAACCGAATTTTTTTTTTTTTGTAAATAAAGTACCATAAAAAATAACCCTAAATTAAAAATATTACTAAAAACCATTTTATTCATTGGCGGAGTACAATTTACATTATTTTATGTAAAGATCTAACGCCAATTATGTTAGTAAATTCGTTTTTTTTAAGGACGACAAGCTAGATGCCGGATTTTTCAATATTTTGATGGAAGAAAGACATGCACGCAGTATTGTATTATATGTAAGTCTAAACATTTGTAAGATTTCTTACATACCTTGCGAATTTACGGAATTTCATTTGTATGGGGAATCTCGGGATTTCACATGAGAATATTGTAAATTTTCTAAGTTTTTCTCTGTTTCTAGGGTTTTTTTCGTGTTTGTAACGATTTTTAATAATTTTTGGCGATTTTCCGTTCGAAAAACCTTTGTTTATAAACTATATTTTTTACTGTTGCACTTTATGACAGTAGTAATATTTCCTATTTCATTTCATCAATCCTATATCCATTCAATACAAAATTAAGCAAGTGTCATATGGGTATAAACAAGTCTATTCTTGGTTTCTTCCAATACCAATACCAGATCGTTATAGATGGGGTGCCGTTTTTTGTTCTTCTTTTAATTTATTTTTATTGTTTTGTTTTATTTTTTACGTTTCATTTTTTATGCTTTTTAATTAATAATTTTTAAATTGTCATTATCCCTATGTTCCACTAAGAATTAAAGGATTAAATATATATTATCTTTTTTTACATAACAAAAAGTACGATCTTTTAATGAAATTTTTAAAATTGAAAACCTGAAATTCAAAAAATTAAAAAGCTACCATTTAAAATTGAAGAAATATCAAATAAAATTTAAAGGTAGATTTAGATTCGTTTATTTAATAGCAAAATTACAGGTTACTTCTTTAATAAAACTTATTGCACAGAATTGGTAAAAACTACCAAATAAAGCCAAAAAAATTCCAGTTGACATTAAAAAAAAATCGAAATAAAGCTCAAAAAATACCAAATTAAATTCAGTTTACATTTATTTAATTTCAATTGTATGTTTTGAATTTAAATTCAAATTTTTTAATTTATTTGGTATTTTTGAATTGCAATTGATATTCTTCAATTTCATTTGGTTTATTGCTTTTTAATTGATATATTTTTTTTAATTTCAATTCGTAGTTTTTTTTAATAGAAAATCGTGTTTTTTAATTTCGAATTGATATTTTTTTTTATATTAAATGGTATTGGTATTTTTTATTTCATTTAAAATTTTGTGAATAACAATTTGTATTTTTTAAATTTCATTTGTGTTTTTTATTCCGTATTTTTTTTTTTTTTTTTATTTCAAATGGTGTTTTTTGAATTTGAAATAATATTTTTTAATTTCAATTTGGTATTTTTTGAACATCAAAAAACATTTTTTCAATTAAAATTGCTACTTACAAAATACAAAAGCTGTTCTTTGGTTATTATGTATATTTTATTAATTTCAAATAAAGCTTTAAAAAGAAATTGCAATTTTTTAATTTGCAGAAAGAATCATTTGAGTTTAATTTCCATTTTGAAATTAATAGTTATTTTTTGGATAACAAGTAGTGTATTATTTTAAGGTTTTTTCAGTTACAATAGAACAGAGATGAAAAATTAGGAAAATAATTTTTGTTTGAAATATTTCCTTTTATTTAATTCTTAAGTATTTAGCATTTACTTTTCCGCAAAATGAAGAAAATTTTTTAAAAAATTAAATTAATTAATAACAAATTAATAGCAAAAATTTCATCTCTGCAATTTATTTTGTTTGCCATTTTGATTCCCTATATTTTGTAGTCAGATTTTTTCTTAGATTTTACTTACTTATTATGACTATAAATTATTCACTGATTCATAAAATGAATACATTTTTATACGAATTGATTCAAAAAATAAATATTTCTTGCAAGCTCTAGCCTTATTTATTAGTAATGTGCAGTCCTTTTCTTCTCACAATATGTTTTTGTATGTATGCGTGTTTTCTCTGCAACATTGTGTGTTTTTTTAAATTAATTATACCCTACACCACTATGTGGTCAGGGTATTATAATTAATTAATATGTTCGCAACAAATTTCCACACATTTCTAACATATATTTGTGTTTAAACTATGTTGCTCAACAAATATTATTTCCTAGCAGGTCTGTGCTGTTTGTTTTGTTGAACAAATATTTCATTGCGTGTTAAATACTACTACTATGTATATCAGTAGTAATAACATTTATTTTCGTAGGAACATTGTGTATATAGTATGTATATAAAATACATCACAACAGTACACGATCTACTTAATATAAATACAGTAAGTGACTAATGTGCGGAAATATTATAGAACCCTGGGAAAATTTATAAAAATTTTAAATTTACAAATATGTGAAATAATTTTAAGATGTGCAGAGAACACCTCCGCACATTAGAGGGAACGTCACTGCCCTATACGCACCTCTAAAAAACCTTTCATATGGCACCCATTAGACCGTACCTCAAAAAAAAGTTCGCCGTACACCCTCTAAAATGAAGTATTTTTGAAAGGCGATTTAAAAAAAAAAATTTTTTTTTTGCCGAACGTAGGGGTCGCCATTTTAATTTTTTGTTATAGCTTTGGCCTTTAAAATCGGATTTTAAAGTATGATATATCGATTTTTTTGCCTCGACGAGACCAGTGTTTTGCTATATAGTAAAAATTCAATTAAAAAAAATTTAAAAAGGCAACCCCTACGTTCGGCAACCAATATATGAAAAAAATGTCTACTGGGTTTAGCGAAAAACTTCCTTAGCAAAAGTTTAATGATTTTTTGCGAGCTTTAATTTTCTGACATTAGGGTTGTACATTAGGGTGGTAGCAACTGAGATCTGGTGGGTAACTACTAAAACGGGATACTTGAGCTCAAAATGCCGTAAGAGCAAAAAACCTCGAGAGAAAAACATCGATGTATCATACTTTAAGATCCGACTGTAAATGCCAAAGATATAACGAAAAATGTAAAATGGCGACCCCTACGTTCGGCAAAAAAAATAAAAAATTTTTTTTTAAACCTCCTTGCAAAAATACTTCATATTGGAGGGTGTACGGCGCACTTTTTTTTTGCATGTAAGGTGGTACGCTATAATACCCATATTGAGTATGTTGTCTTCAGCTAAGATCATTGGCGGACTTAGGTCGGTCTGGGGTGGGCTAAGCCCACCCTAGAATGATTTTTGCCCACCCCAGAATTTTAAAAAAATCTACCTTTAATTCATTTATCTATAATTTTGATGGCAAAAAGTATCACAATATTACTTTCTTTATATCAATTAATCCTGTGTTTTTGGTTTGGGAAAATCTCTACTATATTCCTAGGCAGCTAAGTTGTTGAAATCTAAGGGTCAGTTCTATAGTCAGAACTAAGATCGATTTTTGTTTTAAATATTTCTTAAATAAGAAAGTTGTTTGAAAAATTCTTACCTAAGAAATATTTCAGAAACAAATCGATCTTAGTTCTGATTATAAAATTGACCATAAGAGTTTTTCTTTTAGAAAAATTATAAGAATCGCAAAGTTGTGCAATACTAGAAATATAACGCATAATCTTTTTTAGTGAGTTAAATATGTTAGATTTCATAGATTTCTAAATGAATAATTACACACAAAAAAATACTAGAGGGTATATTGCCTTGGCTGGCATAGGTACCCTTTGTTTTTAAGAAATTAAGGAAAATAGTTTAATTACCTATGCCTATGGTAATTTTACAATATCATTTCACCTATTAGCCATGTAATTTTTACTATTAAAAATAGGCACTAATTCGAAAATTAGTTTGAAATTTTGTACGTCAACATTTAATTTTATGGGGTCATTTTGAAAAACGAAACTTTGCTTTCGTTTGAACATTTTTTTATTTAAAATTTTTTTAAATTTTGTAAAACTCAAAAAAAATATGTATATTTTCTTTTTTTTCAATCTGGTAATATTATAATAGAAGACACACGCCTTAATAAAACGGTATTTTATAAGAAGTAAGTAAACGTTTGCAAACGGTTAAAGTTAAAGTTTTTGCATAAAAAGTTAGGTAATTGCAAATTTTGGAATAAAAATTGTACACTCACAATAACTTTACCGTAAAAGTTCAACAGTTGTTTAAAAAGTAAATCAGTAAAGTTGTTTTAATTGAATAAGTAGTTAAATTGCAAAGAAATATATTTTTTAACTTTTTCTATCAGTCATTCAAGAAATAAAATACACAAAATACGGACTTTCCGTAGAAGTTAAAATATTCAATCAAAATTTTCTGTTAAAAACAATCAGTTTTTAGAATACAATTAATTTTAAAATAAACGATAAATCTATTATTTTTACCGACTTTGCCAGTTAATAAAATAACAATTAAAAATAAACGACAAAATACAATTGTTTTAAACGAAAAGTGGGTAGTCCTTTTTTTAACTTATTTTCTATTGTTTTAATGTACATATTCGGTTGATTTTAAGGAAAAAATATTGTGAGTGTATAAATATGGGTTTAAAAATATGAAGTAGTTAAATGTGATACTTCTATATTTTTTATTCTCAATAAAAAATAATTCTTTTAGGGTCATATGCATATATATATTTGTTCCTTTTACTCCTGCAAGGAGCATAGGGCCGCATATGCATAATCACTTTTTAAATTTATAAACGGCTTATAAAACAAATTTTTCACACAAAAATCGTTATAAAAACTCAAATTATTATGCATAAGCACTTAAATTTATATGCAAATTAGTGAAAATTTGGATGCGCTAAGACACGATTAGATGCGTTAAGACACGATTTAAAAAAAAATGTATTTATATATAAACTTCTACGTTTGAGACCAAATGAAACAAACTGAGGGGGTTTAAAACTAAAAACTGGCAATTCGAAACTTAAGGGCTATCTTAACAAACCATACTTTGTACTCCTTTGCTATCCGCTAATGGAAGGTTCTTCTTATTTAGGTTGATTTTCTGTACAATATAAAATTTTTATTAAATATATTTGTTTCATATTATTAGGAAAAAATGTCCAAAAATATATCATAAAAAAAACTACTAATAAAAAAAAATTGCCCTACACTGGATTCGATACCTGGACCCTAAAAATATTAATGGGGTCATTTTGTAGAACGAAACTTTGTTTTCGTTTGAACGTTTTTTTATTTTTATTTTTTTTAAATTTTGTAAAACTCAAAAAAAATATGTATATTTTCTTTTTTTTTTCAATCTGGCAATATTATAATCGAAGACAAACTCCTTAATAAAACGGTATTTTATAAGACGTAAGTAAACGTTTGCAAACGAATATTATGCCCTATTCAAACGAACAGAAATAGTTGTCGTTTCCTATTAAAAAGTTAAAGTTTTTGCATAAAAAGTTAGGTAATTGCAATTTGTGAAATAAAAATTGTATAAGTATGGGTTTAAAAAGATGAAGTAGTTAAATGTGATACTCCTATATTTTTTATTCTCAATAAAAAATAATTCTTTTAGGGTCATATGCATAATCACTTTTTAAATTTATAAACGGCTTATAAAACAAATTTTTCAAACAAAAATCGTTATAAAAAATCAAATTATTATGCATAAGCACTTAAATTTATATGGAAATTAGTGAAAATTTGGGCAATTTTAAAAATATCTGATTTTAGATGCGCTAAGACACGATTTAAAAAAATATTTCTTTATGTATAAACTTCTACGTTTGAGACCAAATGAAAAAAACTGAGGGGTTTTAAAACTAAAAACTGACAATTCGCAACTTAAGGACCATCTTAACAAACCATACTTTGTACTCCTTTGCTATGCCCTAATGGAAGGTTCTTCTTATTTAGGTTGATTTTCTGTACAATATAAAATTATTCTTAAATATATTTGTTTCATATTATTAGGAAAAAGTGTCCAAAAATATATCATAAAATAAAAAAAAAAGAAACTACTAATAAAAAAAAAATTGCCCCACACAGGATTCTAAAGCTGGACCCTAAAAATATTAGAACTAAAAATAACAACTCATTTACCAATCAGGCTAAACAGACTTGGAAAACTCTATGAACAAATTTTTATTTAAATAATTTGTAATTCCATGTCACAAATATTATTTTTTTTGTCTGGCAATAATAACTCGCAAATGGCAACAAACGCAAACTACTACCCGTTTTATAAAATACCAAATATTTTCGTTTACGTTTCAAACGAAAACGAAAAAACGTTTTTCATTCGAGTTACAAAATGACCCCATAAAAGTCCTGAAGATTTTGACCATTACAAAAGTAATAATATTATTTTTCTTTTCCTTTAAGTAATTTTCAATGTGATGTTTTTTGTTTAATATGCAATGTTTACGCGAAAGTAAAAACTGCAAATTGTTATTAAAATCAAGATATAAAATCAGGAGTCCAAGAGCCCATAAATTGTAGCAGGACAATTAATACAATAAGTTAAATCTTATCATTTGAGGGGCTTATGTATAGTGTTCCTTAAAATGAATACGATTTTTTTTAACTTACAGGGATTTTTGGGGTTTCTTAAAAAAAAAATGCACTCAGAATCTAAGGATGCATTACTTTTAAGAAAACTTTAGAACATAATAGTTTTCTTAAGGAAAAATTCGCAAAATCTAGTAGTTTTTCAGTAAAAAGTTCTCAGAATCTAAAGGACATTTTCTTATAGAAAAACCTCAGCTTCTTAGGACTTCTTTCTATAGAAAAACCCTCAGATTGTTAGGACTTTTTACAATAAAAACCAAGGTTGGTTACCGTTATCGTTATAATACCGTTATCGCTAAAATACCGTTTCAAATTGAATACCGTTACCAATACCTCTAAAAAAGTTTCCAAATACCGTTATCGTTACCGAAACCGTTATTTTTATGGGTAGTTACCGGTATTTTACCGGTATTTATTAATTTATATAAAAAGTGCACAATTTTCAAGTTTTTTATAATAATCTTGAGTTCTTTTTATCAAAAAAATTGATGGATAATAATTTCAATTACTGAAACTACCAGCATTGAATTTAAAGCTTATAATCTGGGATTTTAATGCTTAAAATGAAAACCATGCTAAGTTTTTAATTGTTTTTATATGATTTTAAAGCAATTTGTAATACCGGTACGTACCGGTATTGCCGTTTCGATAACGGTATACCGTTACCGAAACAGTCTTAAATACCGTTACCTTTACCGTTACCGTAATAAAGAAAATTCGATACCTTTACCGTTACCCTTACCGTTATTCGTTTCGGTAACCAACCTTGATAAAAACTATAGATTCTCAGGACTTTTTCTTACAGAAAAGCTTTCAGAATCTGATGACTTTTTTATGCGGAAAACCCCTTACGTTAATTCATAAATTTTTTATACAAAATTTGTTCCATAAACCTACGATAATTTTATAAATCGATTATGAGTAAAGGGGTAAGAATTTCTCTTTTATAAAAACCTCAGATTTTGATTACTTTCTTTTTAAGACCCCCTCAGGATCTAAGGACTTTTCCTGTATCAAAACCCTCACGTTTGACGACTTTTTGGTGTTGAAAAATTCTTAGATTCTGAACACTGTTTCCTATTCAACTTTTTCGTATAGAAAAATGGGATTCTGAGAACCATTCCAATAGAAAACCCCTCAGGTGAGGACTGTTTCAATCAACATCGACATACTTACACGACCTATTCTTAAAGAAAAAATCTTAAATTTTGAGTATTTTTTTTATAGAAAAATCTGAGATTTTTTATATAAAACCGCTAATGTAATGTTATAAATACAGTACTGTATAGTGAGTACTTATACCTTTGATTTGTATAATTCGATAATTAGTGAAATTTGTATGTATTTCTTATATTTTTTAATAAATAACGTTTTGTGTAATAAAATAAAAAAGTTTATTATTTAAAGAGTTTTTTTGCAATAAAAAATACCTAATACTATAGTAATATTACCAAATTTTTGTCTACGTTAAAGCAGGTAAAACAACAATTATTCTTAGTTAATTTAACAAAACCTATGGGTAATTTTTCGAACATAAAACTCAAATAGAAATTACCTATTTTTCATAGTATTATTGCCGTAAAACATAGAAACTCTATGTTGCCTTTTAGAATAGGTGATATTACCCTATGATTTTAGGCAATATTAGCTATAGTTTTTTTTGTGTGTAGTTAATATCTAACTAGGAAATTTCTTCAAACTTAACATTACTATGTTATTTTAATGAAATTTCAATATTTTATAGAAAAAAAAAAATTGTAAGATGAACATCTCACTGTTTTTGACCACCTCGGTAATTTAAGTGATCAGAATATGGGGTTAGAAAGGATTCGTCCGAGGTAGATGAATTAGACAGGTTGATCTTAGATTTCTTTTCTCTATCATAATAATCTGAAAATATAGCTTGGAACACATTTCATTCAGAGTTTTGTATAAAAGTAAAAAAAAAACGCGATTTTGATAGGAAAATGTATGAACATTTTACTAGAAGGCAAGGAATAATTTTTAAGTTTTTTTTTTTGTGAAAAAATTGTTAGTATAATGCCGAAAGTGTTTGTTGGGATTAAGAGTGTGAGAATGGGCAAATAAATAAATTAATGGGTCGCTTGCCCACCCCAGAAAAATGGTCTGGGTACGCCAATGGCTAAGATGCAAATTTCTTACAAAAACTAAAAAAAATACCTTTTTTAAAAATGGTCCAGCTCGTGATATCTCATTGCTAGACCCGAAATATTTTAGGAAGCATCATAAAACAAACCAAGGTTTATTTTGAGGGGGACACTTTTTTTATTTTTTTTCGTGAGTCGGTCTAATGGACATGAATGCATGTTTAAGAGCATACATGAACATACATTGAACCTGCATGTATCCATGTATGTCGATTTTAAGCTGCTAATGTTGTTTATAAAGAGCCTTGTTTAATTTGATTAAAATATTTTTGAGAGGTGCCAATAAAAACCTCCCAGGTGGAAATTATGTGTGGAAACAAAAAAGAAGCACTGGCAAAGCGCAAGTATACCGCGGTCTTACAAAAAGAAGTACTTGCAAAGCACTAAATTTGGACACTTTCCCAACGCTTGAATTCTCAGCACTTGTTTTCCTATAACATTATTTTGTTTTTGAAAAAGAAACTCTAAGAGTGGATGTTTAAATAATTTTTGACTCCACAATACAATAACTCCAAGAATCGTCTATTTTTAGAGTAATTTAAAATTTTTCAGTGATGAGGGCTCATAATTTGGTGGCAAGGATAAAACACTTGATTTTTATGTTTTTTGGTGCTATCATTTGGGTGTCAGGAAAACACTTTAATTTTTTTATTTGAGCGTTGGCAAAGCATTTGATTTTTATGTTTATGGGTGCTTTCCCAGGGATTGGTAAAGCATTGGCACCACCGTGGAACGGTGTTATCATTTGGGCGTTGGGAAAGCGCTGTTAACAAGCACTCATACCACCTATTTCAGTGCTTTGCCAGTGCTGGCCCCTTTGTAATTTTCTACCTGGGCTATTTCATCCTATCCCGCCTTCTTTTGAAACAGTGCCTTACCCAGCAAAATCTTTCATTACCAAATAAGTGGCTATATAATAGAAATTCATAGCTCCGCACAACTTATTTTTTGGCGTCTAAGCTCATTATTTTTGTTTGGCGTGGTCGTTTTTATAAGTAGTCACGCTTACCCGCTCGCTTACGAAAAAATGAGAAATAAGTAGTTATGAGATTTTGAATAATATGTGGTTACACACATGCTTACAAAAAGTTTAATTATAAGTGTTTAACCGATTGCTTACTTGATTCTTAAAAATAAGGAGTTAAGCAAATACTATTAGCTTAAGAAAATACATTCAAAAAAATTTAAGTTTTTTCTAATTTGTGTTTTTGGGACTCGTCATAAAAATTTAAACATAAAACATATTTACATATAATAAATAAAAATGTATAAAATTTAACTGTGTAAAAAGTATTTATTTAAAATATTACGAGTAAGTCATTATTTTATATTTAGAAACAATGAATACAATAGGCCGTTATTATTTTATATTATAAAATAATGCAGAAGGTAATGATATATCATTTTTGGTAATGCAGATAGTAATGAAGTGTCATTACCAATATTTTGCTGGGTAATTATAAGAGGCAGTGCCTAATTTTATTTAAATACGTTCAACAGAAGCTGAAGCAAGTTATTTTAAAATTATTGGATTTATTATATGCGCCTCGCCCGATTTCTTATCCCGCCCACTTTACAACAGTGCTAAAGAATATTAACAAACTCTGTGGCAAATTCGCATTGAATGTAATTTACAGGTGCCGAGGCAGAGCAATTAAGAAGTTTATATTATATGGGAAATGCTACGCCTCCTCGTCTATCCCACCAACACTTCGCACATTGCTTAGAAATATTGTGCAAAATAGCCATGTCAAGTCCGGTGTGGGCAAGAGCCAGGTTGGTTACCGTTATCGTTATAATACCGTTATCGCTAAAATACCGGTATAGATACCTCTAAAAAAATTCCAAATGCCGTTATCGTTACCGATACCGTTATTTTTATGGGGAGTTACCCTATTTTACTGGTATTTATTATTTTATATAAAAATTAGAAATTTCTTATTTTAAAGTTTTGAGTGTTTTTTTTACAAAAAAACATTATAGATAATAATTTTACTTCTTAAAACTACCAGCATTGAATTTATAGCTTAAAATCTGTATTTTCAGTACATAAGATTAAAATTATGCCATGTTTTTACTTGTTTTTATATATTTTTAACATATTTTTTTAATACCGAAGCAGTCTTAAATACCGTTACCTAAACAAACGAAATCCGATACCGTTACCCTTACCGTTATTCGTTTCTGTAACCAACCTTGGGCAAAAGAAAGAAATTTGGGTTGTTTGGAAGTTAACACGCCCGCCCATTTTTGGAATAGTACTTACGAATTTTAATGGAAAAGGCCGTGTCAAGTTTTGTTCATAAACGCTTAACAGTAGCCGAAGTAAAGCTATATAAAATTTGAGTTTGTATGATATGTCCGACGAACTCTTGCTCAGATCTAATATAGCCTATTATAATTTTGAGAGTTGGTAATGGCTGTTCCGACAATTTCAAGAAAATCTATTCAACCGTTTGGGCCTGATGTCGCCACAAACAATCACATTTATAATACTAGTAGAGATTCCAAAATCTTAATATAATAATTAAAGTTTCTGTTCCTAATATCAATACATTATTATAATTACCAAAATTATGGAAATTAATGGTTGATTGCTCTGAAGTTGATAAAAAAATTTTAAACTAATTGGAAAAACTGATACTTTGTATAGAGCGATAGATTTTATTGAAACAGAACTGATAATAAATGTTTGCTGCCGATGTTTTATTCAAATGGCTAAATCTCCCCTAAATTGATGGTCGCTGGTACGATGTTGAAAGCAATGTAGAAGCAAGTATTTTTTCAATATTGATTAGAATTTCCAATATTTTGGATAATGTGATAGTCATAGGCGAACCTAGATCATTTTTCTGGGGTGGGCCAGCGACCCATTCATTTTCTGCTGTTTATTTGCCCATTCTCACACTCTTAATCCTAAAAAACACTTTCGGCATTATGCTTAAAATTTTTTCACACAAAAAAAAAAATTAAAAATGATTCCTTGCCTTCTAATAAAATTTTCATAATTTTAAAAATTAAATATTCCTGGTAGCTTATCCTATCAAAATCGCCATGTTTTTATACAAAACTCTGAGTAGTGCATTTATTTTTCTGAAGAAAACCTCGTACAAGGAATGTATTCCAAGCTATATTCTCAGATTATTATGAAATTTAGATATTTAATAGAGAAAAGAAATCCAAGAGCAACCTGTCTAATTCATCCAACTCGGACGAACCCTATCTAACCCCATATTCTGACCACTTAAATTACCGAGATGGACACAAATAGTAAGAAGATATTCATCTTACAATTTTTGTTTCTACAAAATATTGAAATTTCATTAAAATAACATAAAGGGTGTTTTTTTAAGCTAGATAGAACTTTAAATTGTAAAAAGTAACACAAAAAATTAAATTTTGATGAAACATTTTTTTTTATTTGTTTCAGTATACTCTGACAAATCATCATGAATAGACTCACGCTTGAACAACGCTACGAAATTATCCAAATTTACTTTGAAAATCAGTCGTCGATTCGCGCAACTTATAGACGCAAAATTGTGTTCAGCGATGAGGCGCATTTTTGGCTTAACGGGTTTGTTAATAAGCAAAATTGCCGCATATGGAGTGAGACCAATCCACAAGAGACCCTACAGACTCCATTACATCCAGAAAAATGCACCGTTTGGTGCGGTTTTCACGCTGGTGGCATCATCGGACCTTATTTCTTCAAAAATGAGGCCGGAGCTCGCGTTACGGTCAATGGAGATCGTTACCGCACCATGATCAATGATTTTTTGTTTGAAAATATGGATGACATTGATCCGGAGGAGATGTGGTTTCAACAGGATGGCGCTACGTGCCATACGGCGAACGCAACCATCGACTTATTGAAATCAAAATTTGGCGATAAGTTGATTTCGAGAAATGGACCTGTCAATTGGCCTCCAAGGTCGTGCGATTTGACACCTCTCGATTATTTCCTGTGGGGATACGTGAAGTCACTGGTTTATGCTGATAAACCAGCAACAATTGATGCCTTGGAGGACAGCATTGTTCGTGTTATTCGTGACATACGGCCAGCAGTGCTCGAAAAAGTGGCCCAAAATTGGACGTCCAGAATGCGCTTCGTCAAGAACAGCCGCGGTGCCCATATGCCCGAAATCATTTTCAAATGTTAATGTCACGTATTGATCTTTCCAATAAAAAAAAAATTTTGATTACAATTTAATTTTTTGTGCTATTTTTTACAATTTCAAGTTCTATCGGGCTTAAAAAAACACCCTATATAAATATTTTTGTAAGGTTTTCATACACAAAATGAACAAAACCGTTTGATTAAAAATAAAGTCGACTTTAAATTTAAAATACGCCTTTATATTAAGGGTCAATAATTGTATAAGTAATGTTTTCATTAATAAATGTGAAAAGAAAAGACTAATGGTTAACGGTGGTATCTTAATTTGGTTATCCGACATCTAAATTTGTCGGATAACTAAAAAATTGATGGTCATGCAACTTCTCTTGAAGAAAACAACAAGAATAACGTTTCAGCTAAAATTAGCAAAGTACCTGAAGAAAAAAGTGTAAGCTGAATAGGCATTAAAGGTTTTATGGTAGGGCAAACATTTCCTGAAATGGTATCCAAATTAGCTGCAGTCAATCCGCACCATAACTAATCTTCGTTTATTCGAGAAAGTTTTTATAATAAAAACCTGGCATTGCAAAAAAATTAAACCGATGTAAAGAACATTATATTAAATTACTACAATCATGTAAAAGATATCATGATAAAAGAAATATCGAGCAATATTTCTAACAATAGGAGATTTACTATAATCTTAGATGAATGGACAAGAATATCACAAAAGAGATATTTGAACATATGTATAAACGGAAATAATTCATTTTATAACCTGGGGTTGGTTTATATATGAGGAAGATGTAAATCTGATGAAATAAGAAGAATTGTAGAAATAAGACTAGAAGAGTTTTATTTGTCTTTGGAAAATAACATTGGGGCCACCATATCTAATGGGCCAAGTGTGATGAAACGGTTTGTTTCCGACAGTCCAGCAGTAGGTGCCTGCTAGAATCACGCAATTCATTTGGCAGTGCTGCGAGTAATTTATGTGAAATCAAATGTTCAACATTCTGATATTGTTTACTTTGAATTCTCACTACACAGACTGCATATGTACTGAAGTAGTATTTTTTTTAACAAAAATTACTTATATAGGTAGTTTTCATTAACAATTTTGTTCAAAAATATTTCCCGGGATTCCCGGGAATCCCGGGAATCAAATTTTTTCATTCCCGTTTCCCGGGAAATAAGAAAGTCCGGGAAATCCCAAACCCTAAATATAATATTTACTTACAAGGAAGTCCTGCGGAGTGGTTCTCTACGATTTGGAAATGTTATAGAAACTTACAAAATTAATAAGCATGTGTGCTTTTTCAACGTCCCAATTTGGCGTTTAAAACTCAAAAATTGGGGTAAAAACTACGTTTTTAATTTTTTTCTTGTATATATCTACTATGACAATATTATATTAGAATTTAGACTTGAGGAAGAACTATGTTCTAAACATATAAAAACATAGAAAAATCGAAAAAACAATTTTTGTATTTTTTAATGCAAAAATTCAAATAATTTGTAATAAACCACTCGAATTTGACAAACCGAAATCTGACATGTTTCTCAAAGATACTTTGATAAGAAAAATTATTATAAATAAAGGTGGAAACAGTTGTTAAGAAAAATGTCAACTCAATTTTTCAGGTTGATGTATGATTTAGGAAAATCGAACATTCAAATGTATCAAGAACTTATTTTTAATTTTTGTTACCAACCGAAATATATGATTCCTTTTATAGGTTTATGATTTTGTTTTTTCCAATCCATTTTTGTTTGAAATAGTTTTTGTTTGAAACTTTGTAATATACATACAAATTTATTTAATTAATTTTTTGTTTTCAGAAAATATATCCCAAGAAAAGTTCTGAAAAAACCAAAATCATAATAGCAATAAATATGTTTCTTATGTAACAGTTTTAAATTAGGTTATACTTAAAAACAGCATTTAACAATAATATATTCCTTTAAAGTTCTGAGTATTAGCTGTAAATGTTTTGACGCATTATTAAAAATTCAAGTTTTGAGTATAATCAATAGACTAAATGCCAAGGTTGGTTACCGAAACGAATAACGGTAAGGGTAACAGTAACGGTATCAGATTTCGTTTGTTTAGGTAACGGTAAAGATAACGGTATTTAAGACTGTTTCGGTAACGGTATACCGTTATCGAAACAGCAATACCGGTACGTACCGGTATTAAAAATTATGTTAGAAATATATAAAAACAAGTAAAAACATGGCATATTTTTAATTTGAAGTACTGAAAATACAGATTTTAAGCTATAAATTCAATACTGGTAGTTTTAATAAGTAAAATTATTATCTATAAATTTTTTGTAAAAAAAAACACTCAAGATTATAGAATAAAAAATAAAAAAATATATAAATTATATAAAATAATAAATACCGGTAAAATACCGGTAACTACCCATAAAAATAACGGTAACGGTAACGATAACGGTATTTATAAATTTTTTTAGAGGTATCGATAACGGTAACGGTATTCAATTTGAAACGGTATTTTATCGATAACGGTATTATAACGATAACGGTAACCAACCTTGCTAAATGCACTAGAATAAATGGTGTTAGTAAGTAGAGGTCAAAGAATTGTCTATAGAAAATATTGTATAGACTGTTTTTATTTCTTGTTTTCAAGAACGTGGGAATATTGTCGAATGTGTTGTTAGTATTTCTTCATTGTCTTTTATGCCACAAAGTAAGCCAAAAAGATTTATAAAAACAATAACAGGATGCACAAATGGAGTTTTTTTCTTAGAGGCAATAATATACACTGAGACAAATGTTGTCAGTTTCCAACATTCACAATAATATTTAATTAGCACAACTATATTTTAGTTGGAATATTCAAAGAATTCAGCATGGATGGTAACCGAAACAATGCGGTTATCGGTAAGGTCAACGCTATTTTAGGTTATTTCGGTAACGGTATTTTAAGGGTAACGCTATTTCATTTATTTCGGTATCGGTGTTTTAAGGATAACGGTTTTTAGTTATTTCTGTAACGGTATTTTAAGGATAACGGTTTTTTTATTACTTCGGTAATGGTATTTTAAGGTTAGCGGTATTTCGGTTATTTCGGTAACGGTATTTTAAGGATATCGGTAGTCAGTTTTTTCGATGCATCCCTCAAATTTTTTACGAAAAACAAACGAGATAAAAAACAGAACCAATTTACCAACTGAATGTACGAAAAATACTCAATAATCCAGTGCAATTGCCAAAACCAGAAAATTAAAAATATCGGTAACGGTATTTTAGGGGTAACGGTATTTCACTTATATCGGTAAGGGTATTTTAAGGGTATCGATATTTAAATTATTTCGGTATCGGTATTTTAAGGGTGACGGTATTTCAGTTATTTCGGTAACGGTATTTTAAAGATAGCGGTATTTCGGTAACTGCATTTTAGGGGTAACGGTAGTCAGTTAAAATGGTTTTGAATCGATAACGGTATTTTAGCGGTATTGCCTGCCAACCCTGGTATTCAGTCATCATGTTTGAGTATGGTGGTACACTAATAGAGAAAAGTCTGTAAAAATTTAGCTAAAACTACTAAAAATTAGTTAAAGTGATGCTGCATAAAAAACTGCTAAAATTAGCAGATTATTTTTGCTATATAATAGTAATATAGCAACAGCAAAACTAAAACTGTTAAATGTACAGAATTTTAGTTAATGGAAATTTAGCAAATTAACCTGCTAAAATCAGGAAAATGTTTTGCTAAATAATTAGTACAATCAACCAAAAAAGTCTGTAATGGCTACTGAAAATTTTGCTGTTATTACGGAAATTTAACTGTTTTGAGGCCAGCGGTATTTTTTGCTAATTTTAGCAACACATGTCTGCTGATCTGTAGTACAATAAAATTAGTAGAAAATTTTGGTAAAATTTATGTAAAATGCAATTCAAAATCGATTTGCTAAAATCAGTTAAAAAACTTACTAAATATCATAATTTTAGTACAATGAAATTAGCATAAATAATTAATTGCAGCTACTAAATTTCAGTAAATTGCTGTAAGCTGTAATTCAAAATCAATCTGCTGAAATTAGCAAAAAATTGTACTAAAAAATAAAAAACCTGTAAAATCTAAAAAAAAAAAAAAAATTTTTTTCTTTCGAGTGTAAGAAGCGTTAATTACTTCATCGTACTTGAAATTTGGAGTCAAAATTGCAAACGGTTCTCCAGTTATTGCCGTTTTATGTATTGGAGATGCAATAAAATTTTCTGGGTGTTATTTCTAAACTAAGAATATATCAATATAACAAATATAAACTAAAGAATTGTAAAAAATCAAAAAAAAATATTTTTAAATTAGTATATTTTTCTGCTAAATTTAGCACTCGGTTTTGAAAAATTAGTAAAATGTTTTGCTGAAATCAGCAGCGAAAATTAGTAAAAAAAATCCGTAATTTGTAATAAGAGAATAGCAAAAATGATTACTACCCAGCTAAAAATCGACATATATGAATACATACAGGTTAAATGTATGTTCATGCATGCTCATAAACATGCATTCATGTCCATACATGGGTACATAAATCTCCATACATGCATCATATATGTCCACACATGTGCATAAACGAAATTTGAGGTAATATCTAAATGTATGATCATGCATGTTCACGCGTGTTCATGCTTGTTCATGTGTGTTCATACATGTATTTAATTTACCCGCATTCATGTGTCTAATCCTCATTACAAATGTTTTTTCCTTTCGAAAATACAGTTTAGGCGCTAAAAACCATTGTAAAAGTGATTAACAACAGTAAGGCCCGTTAACTTATCTCAATTTATGCACTGGTTACGACCTCTTATGGCCTTAACCACTGGTAAACATATTTTTTGAATAACTTATCTACATTTTAACTAACAATAAGTATTTCTTCTAACCAATGCTAAAATTTAACCATATAAATTTTGTTGGTTAAGAAACTTAACCAAGGCTATTTTGAAACAATTCACTCTACATAAGATATTTTATTAAATTACACATATGTCAAGGATTAGATAGTGGATTTAATGGAGTGGCAGGCATTTTTTATGATTTTTCGAAAGCATTTGATCTTGTAGATAATGATATTATGATTGAGAAACTGCGTTATTATGGTGCTGAAAGAAGAGCGTTGTACTTGTTAAAAAGCTATTTAACAAACAGAAAACAATATGTTGAAGTGAGCTGTTGCAGGAGTTATATGGGTAATGTTAAATATGGAGTTTCCCAAGGAAGTGTGTTGGGTCCATTGCTTTTTATATATGTATCAATGACATATATATATATATATGTATCAATGACATACAAGACCTACAACTTTTTGGAAATCTGATTATGTTTGCTGTTGACATTGGTGTTTTTATCCTTATAAACATGAAATTGCTACACTCACAATATTTTTTCCTTAAAATCAACCGAATATGTACATTAAAACAATTGAAAATAAGTTAAAAAAAGGACTACCAACTTTTCGTTCAAAACAGTTGTATTTTGTCGTTTATTTTTAATTGTTAATTTATTAACTGGCAAAGTCGGTAAAAATAATAGATTTCTCGCTTATTTTAAAATGAATCGTATTATAACAACTGATTGTTTTTAATAGAAAATTTTGATTGAATATTTTAATTTCTACCGAAAGTCCGTATTTTGTGTATTTTGTTTATTGAATGACTGATAGAAAAAGTTAAAAAATATATTTCTTTGCAATTTAACTACTTATTCAATTGAAACAACTTTACTGATTTACTTTTTAAACAACTGTTGAACTTTTACGGTAAAGTTATTGTGAGTGTATGAAAGCTGGAATGTAATGAAGCATTGATTGCAGAATATGCGAGAATAAATAAATTGAGTTAAAATGCTCAAAAAACTAAACTACTTAGGTTTAGGCCATATTTAGTGCATAATCAAAGTTTTGGCATTTTTGTAGATGGGAAAGAAGTTAATGAAACCCTGTCAACAAAATATCTCGGTGTAACCTTACAATGTAATCTGTCATGGGATATGCATATCCAACAACTAAAAACTAAAATTGAATCTGCTACTGGTTTGCTTTATAAATTTAAAAATAAATTTAATACCAAAACCAAAACAATAATTTATCAAGCGTAATTTCACAGTCACTTTAAATGTTTGCCTATTATTTATGCCTGCAAGAAAATTATTAATTCAGTTCTAGGCCAAATTCGTTATTATGAATGAACATAATAAGTAAGTACTTTTTCAAAAACTGCTATTTTTCATCATCAGGATATTCTCCTGACAAATACTTCACAGAGTTTCTGCTTTTAAAAACCTCTACACTTTCAGGAATGAAAAGACGATCGTTTCGGGGATTTTCCAGGTTTTCTTCATCAGTTTTCTTTAGGTCGAAAAAACTATTTTTATTTTTTAAATAAAAATTAAAACCAACACTTTGTAATGAGTTTAAATCACTGCAAAGATCTCAAAATAAGGAGCTAAAACAGTTTTTAATCTACCGCTAACCTTTTCAACTTTAACTCTATATAGAGATGTATCTGAAACAGTTCTCCCTTTATATGGGTTGTATAAAATCCAACTTCTACTTTATGTTTTTAAATCCCTTAATAATATTGTTTACCGTTAGGGTTTGGGATTTCCCGGACTTTTTTTATTTCCCGGGAAACGGGAATAAAAAAATTTGATTCCCGGTAAATATTTTTGAACAAAATTGTTAATGAAAACCACATATATAAGTAATTTTTGGTAAAAACAAACACTATTTCAGTACAAATTCAGTTTGTGTAGTGAGAATTCAAAGTAAAAATATCAGAATATTGAACATGAAATGAAATGAATTGCATGATTCCAACAGAAAGCACCCACTACTGGACTTTCGGCCACAATGTTATTTTCCAAAGACAAATAAAACTCTTTTTGTCTTATTTCTACAATTCTTTCTTATTTCATTAGCATTTCATCTTCCTGATATATAAACCAACAACCCCAGGTTATAAGATGAATTATTTCCGTTTATACATACATATGTTCAAATATCTCTTTTGTGATATTCTTGTCCATTCATCTAAGATTATAGTAAATCTATTGTTAGAAATATTGCTCGATATTTCTTTTATAATGATATCTTTTACATGATTGTAGTAATTTTATAAAGCGTTCTTCAACAGGGACGCTACAAAAGTAGAAAGATAGGGACAGCAAACGACGCCATATTTCTTGCCGCTCTTTTGACATTTCTCTTCAGTTAGGTTTGCCATTTCATGATGGAAAGATATACGAGCCAACAACGAGTCGAAATTATTAAAATTTACTACCGACATTCGGAGTCAGTGGCCTCAACGTTAAGAGCGCTACGTCCAATTTATGGTCGTCATAATGAATGGCTTCGTCAATAAACAAAATATGTGTTATTGGTCAGACAGCAATCCACACGTACTCCATGAGTCATCATTGCATCCCGAAAAAATTAAGGTTTGGTGCGGTTTATGGGCCGGCGGCATAATTGGGCCGTACTTCTTCCGTGATGATCAAGACCGGCACGTTACTGTGAATGGGAATCGCTACCGTTCAATGATAACCGAATATTTTTGGCCCCAATTGGATGATATGGACTTGGAGGACATGTGGTTCCAACAGGACGGCGCCACAAGCCACACAACGAATGTCACCATCAATTTATTACAAACCAAGTTTGGAGAACGTGTTATCTCACGAAATGATCCAGTCGATTGGCCGCCTCGGTCGTGCGATTTGACGCCGTTGGACTATTTCCTGTGGGGCTACGTCAAATCTATGGTCTATGCCAACAAGCCAGCGACGATTGATGAACTTCGTACGAATATCGGCCGATTTATGCTTGAAAACCGTCAAAAATTGGGTTCAGAGTCTGGACTTCTGCAAGCGTGCCCGTGGTGGCCATGCAAAAGAGATCGATTTCCATACATAATGGCGTCGAACGTACTTTCACAGGAATAAAGAATTTCATTGATATCCAAAACCTTTGTAGCGCTCTTATTGAAGAACCCTTTATAATGTTCTTTACATCGGTTTAATTTTTTAGCAATGCCAGGTTTTTATTATAAAAACTTTCTCGAATAAACGAAGATCTAGTTATGGTGCGGATTGACATTCCGTCGACAGCGGCTAATTTGGATATCATTTCAGGAATTGTTTGCTGTACCATAAAACGTTCAATGCCTATTCAGATTACACTTTTTTCTTCGGGTACTTTGCTAATTTTAGCTGGAACGTTATTCTTGTTGTTGTTTTCTTCAAGAGAAGTTGCATGACCATCAATTTTTTTTTTTTTTTTGTGAACCAAATTTAGATGTCGGGTAACCAAATTTAGATCCGTTAACCATTAGTCTTTTAGGGAAAATATTGCACTGCGCTGCATTGTCCTTTTTTGTGAAGTATTTCCATACTCCTGACATTTTATTCTTTAATATAAAAGAATATATTAGTTTGAAAGCAGGTGTATTAAAATAAAGTAAACTTCCCGAGTAAAAACAGTTACATATAGTCGTATAAAATGCGATTAAGTTATATCTGTATAAATATACTGTTTCATCCGAAAAATGGCCCGATGTAATTGTATTAGTTGTTTATCAGTTTTTATCTAATTGTATTAGTTTAGATCTCAACTAATAAAATTATACATTATTCAGATGAAATTGTATCCAATTTTTGACCTGATACAATTTTAGCGGTTTATATCTAATGGTATCTGGTTAGATCGATGTTGGTACAATTTTATAATTATATAATTGTACCAAAGTTTTAAAGCAGATCTAATTGCATCAGGCCAAAATTCAGATATAACTATATAAGTTTGTATAGTAATGTATCAATTTGGATCTAAACTAATACCATGGGACATAAACCCATAGAATTGTATCAGGTCAAAAATCAGATAAAATTTCATATGCTTAATATATAATATAATCAGTTAAGATCTAAACTGATACAATTAGATAAAAAGTGATAACCAACTGATACAATTATATCGGGCCATTTTTCGGATGAAATGGTATATGGATCACATTAAGTTATATATTACCATATAAAGCTCCATATTAATTTTTTTTAATAGGGCTACTTGAAAATATCACATTTATTAATGAAAACGTTACTTATAAAATTATTGGCCTTTAATATAAAGGAGTATTTTAAATTTAAAGTCGACTTCATTTTGTGTATGAAAACCTTACAAAAATACTTATATTTTCAAACATTTTGATTGGTTGAAAATAAATTAACCAATCAGAATGCTCCAAAAATAAACCAAGTCAAGGTATACTGCCACCCAATAATTTAACTAAAGTTGACTTTAACTAAAATATACATTTGAAAAATTTACCCCTCAATTCATAAATGCTTTGTAAAGTTATAGCAGGTATACAAAACGTCATTTTCATACAAAATTTGTCAATAAACCTCCAAAATTGTACAAAGCGTTTATGAATTTTGGGGTTATATAGAAAAGGCGATTATTTGTAAGAAAAAACTTTTTTTTCATATTTCTTTTAAACATTTTACCAAGTTTTTAGGTTTTACTACTTAAATTTTGAATAAGTTATGCGAAAAAGGTTTATTAGTTGAAATGCTCCTAATTACTTGGCAAAGATATTATTTGTGTGTCAAATAAATGTATTTATTCCCTTTTAATAGATTTTAACAATGACATTTTTGTTTTGGTATTTAAAATGTTTTTTATGACTAAAATTAAAAAATCGTATTCCAAACAAAAACAATTTAAAAAATTTAATATTTTTAAAATTTCCCGTTTTCCCAGGACAAATATATTATTTTCCCGGGAATTCCCGGCCAATTGTTTCCGGGATTTCCCGGGAATTCCCGATCCCCAAACCCTAGTTACCATACTATTTAATTTTTAAGATATCAAACTGTATTTAATACTAGAAATGCTGTGAATCTAAGAGTGAAAATATTAAAATCATTTCAATTTTTAAACAGAATATTAAAGAATAATTATTAGAAATGCTTCTTTTGTAAATTTTATCTTATCATCTTATCATATATATATATCATAACTTTTTCTTATAACTTTTGTTCAATCCTTCTATATACAGTAGTGGACTAAAGTGGATACATTAATTCAAGATTTTTCGAAATTTGTTATAATTTTTGTTTTATTATAGAAGCTTAAATGATTTTTTTTAAAGCATAAAGCATAAAACTAAAACATTCTTCTTCAATAAAAACCTAAATACATTAGACTTAAAAATAATGGAAAAAAGGAGAAAAATTAAATATAATTATTATGATCGCGACATATCAAATCTAATATACTTTTAGGTGTAATTTCATTACGAATATGCAATCAAAATTGAAATCGGATTCGCGGATTTCGCGAAATTTGAAAATTTCATACAAAAAATTCTCAAATTTGAGCAGGATGTTTTCTTATATTTGCCAATATGAAAATTTCATTTTTGCATTAATATGTATATATCTGTGGAATGTCCTATTATGTGAGATAGGGCTTTTGGTAGCAATAAAATTATAGCAAGCTAAATAATTGCGAAATATTAAAAAAAGTTAAATTTTAAGTTAATTTGCAAGAATATTTGTTATCCTTTTAAAAATTAAAACCAGTGTTATATAATGAAGGCCCTTGGTAGGTAAATTGCAAAAGTATAACTATTTGGATATTTCGATAACACCGTTTACAGGTACTAATTAGGAAAATATCTCAAAAAACTTGAGTTTTTTTTAATTTTCAAAAACCGCGAATAATAATAATTCATAAACCACAAATTTTTTTAAATTTCGATTGCTGACTCATAATCTTTGATAAAATAAAGATCAGATTTGAGAAATTTGCGCATACAAGGCAAAAACAAGTTGAAATTTTAATTACATCTTTTCGGAAAATTTGACTAAAATATGTATTTTTTTTTGTATAAATTTAAAATAAACCGCGAATTACTTAAAAGTTACTTCATTTTTTTAAGTTTTTATTTCAAATTCCTTTTGTTCACATTAATTAAGACCAGATTTAAAAAAAATTGTTAAAAAATAGCGTATAGGTTAAGAAATAATTAAATTTAAAGTCAACCCTACTTTTTGTATAAATTACTCTATAGATAAATTACTAATTCCTAAAAGACAGCTTCTTGTGCTACCCCTAAATAAAAGCGGATTTAGCTGAAACTTGGCACAGAGAGTTTTTAGACATGAAGGAATAGGGGCAACATTGTGGAGATCGCGAATTCCAACCTTCATGTTTTTTTGGAAGACTCTAATGTATATAAATTTTTACTTATTTATTAATTTTTTTTTTGCTATGTTTGAAACATTGTTAAGTTTGTAAATTATTTTTTGCCAACTCGCCTCAATAATGTCCAAATGACGCTGAGGTACTATCTTTGTAATACACATTTTTTATGAATAAAGAATAAAATAAATAAAAAAAACTTGCAATGACGATTATTAAAAAAAATCTAAAGCGCAGCTTTAACCAAACTTTGACTAAGGATCTTTTATGATACATATAAGTATTTTCGATGTGCATTTTCCCACTTTACCAAAACTTACAAAAATTTCATCAAAATTTTGCTATTTAGGATTTAGGGCTAAAGTGCAGTTTAGGAGCATAACTCCGATCACTTCAAAATTTTTATGATAGGTACACATTTTTATTCTGAGTTCAAAAATATAATTTTTTTGTCGGAAACGCCTACTTTCGAGTGCTTGAAAGTTGTAACAAAAAAACTAAAAAAAAGGAAATGTCCAACTTTAATAACATAAAATATACTTACCGGTACATGGGTCATATTTTGAATAAATTGGCTTTTTATGCAAAAAGTCAATGAAAAAAATCAAAAATGTTAATTTACTCCACAATGGGTTAATATTTGATATTGGACCCCATCTGAAAGGCACTTCACATACCTTTCAGTTGATGTGTATTTTGTCCCGATCGGATAAGTATCTCCGGACTTATTCCAATTTCAATTCTCAACTTTAAAGCCC
Organism: Leucophora obtusa; assembly: GCA_949987735.1. Classification (NCBI taxonomy): domain Eukaryota; kingdom Metazoa; phylum Arthropoda; class Insecta; order Diptera; family Anthomyiidae; genus Leucophora; species Leucophora obtusa. The sequence goes on from OX465296.1 coordinate 54,985,109, forward strand.
CGCCCACTAGAAAGTAGGAGTTTCCGACAAAGAAAATTTATATTTTTGAAATCAGATCAAAAAGTACTACGCTGGAAAAAAAAATAAAAAAAATCGGGGCTATGCTCCTAAACTGCACTTGTTTCGGATTTAGGTTTCTGCGATAGCTTACGGAAATTGGCCTTATGTAAGAAAATAGGAAAAATTTATCTTTTTATGGGTTCAAGGAGCCAAAATCTGCCTTGAGTAATTAAAACCAAAAATGGTGACAAATATTAGAAAAATTTCACACGTATTACATACCTGTATGGGGATTTTTAATAAAGGTGGAAAGCCACCTGATTGCTATTCACTTGGGAATAGCCAAGTGTGATTCCTTTATTGAATTTCCCAAGCAGCTCACTACTTCCGACCTTTGGTCAAGTATTCCCTGTAATGCTGCCCAGATGTTCCAGTCTGACAGCAGCTAGAGTGAGAAGGCGAACCGCAGCTGAGTAACCTGACTGGCACGTTAATACCGGTGCGTCTCAGGTAAGTAGGTGACAACGGAACTGAATGACATATCACTATTTTTTGGACTACCAGTAATGACACCCACTTACCTTCTGTATTATTTTAAAACATATAATAATGAGTTACTGATAATTACTTATTTTTATCATTATTTCAAATAGAAAATAATTTGTTAGATTTTTTTGAAAATTTTTTGAAATCTATTTTTAGACTCAATATTTTTTAAACACTGGTAAGGATATATGTAACCACATATTTTTTAATTTTTTGTATTTTGGCGAGTAAGCTTACTTGTGTGCAGCAGGTCAATTGTGTTTTTATCTATTAAATATTACATGTCGATATAGCTCAGATGGTAGAGCTGTTGACTGGCAATCTGTAGACCCAGGTTCGATTCCCACACCAGCAAATTTTATTAAAAAAAAAAAAAAAAATACAATAAAAAATATTTTTTTTATATAATTTATTTTTTAGAAAATCTATTTTTAGACTTATTATTTTTGTCAGTACTGGTAAGCACATAGGTAACGATATATTTTTTGATTTTTCGTATGCTGGTGTGTAACGACAACTCATTATTTTTCGCGACATCGCCATATAAAGGTAATAAGAAATGTAATAACAAAAGTAAGTAGTTACCATTACCAAGTATGTAGTTACATAACCACATATCTGGTAATGATTTTCTACACTGGGTTGTTACGAAAATGTAATATTTAAGCAAAAACTTGTTAACATAAACTTATAGAAATTTGCTATTAATAAGTTAACGATATTATTGTATATTCAACAATTTTTTTCCTTAACTATCAAATATTATCACTAATAAGTTAAGAACTATTTTTAACCCTGCTGTTAGGTTAGGACCATTTTGGTCCATTTTGTTTTACTTCTCTCTTTAACTTTGCAACGGTACAATATATTGACTTCAAATTTTAGCTCATTTGATTTTTTTCTGAATTAATGTTTTTATCAAAATAAATAAGTGTCTAACATAAAATGGAAGGGAGAAAAATAAACAGTTACAAATCTTATGTTAAGGACCATTTTGGTCCATTCTTTTACTTTTCACTCACATATTCGCATTACAGGATGAGCAAATTATTTTGCGGTTTAGTTTACAAATAAATTTTCTGCAGACAACACATTTACTTTCACATTTGGATTTGCAGCAACGTTCCACGTTTTCTAGAGGGTAGGTTTCTTGTATCACTTCCAGAAGTTACGAAACCAGAGGAAGATGCTCTTACCTCAGCCAATAGCTTCGATGAAAATTTTTCTTTTGGTATATTAGAAGTGTTCTTTAGCCAAAGAAAGCGCCAATTGTCGTAAAAATTCGGGTCTCCTACGATTTGGTTCACTTGGTGCCACGAAACATCAATTTCAGAAAAAATTATAAAAGCATTCAATGCGGATATAACTATAATTTTTTCAAATAGTGTAATATGCAATCTCGGTTTTTCTGAGATTGTTCGGGGTACTGATTTTTTTTTCTCAACATTAGCCACATATGCATTTTTCTTCAATTCGACAACCAACCTGAAGATAACTGAGAATGTAATTTAAAATAAATGGAAGATCACTTGAAAACCGGTCTACTGACTTCTCATTTAAATGAAAAGAACTTTTCATTTATTTTTAAATGCTGATAATATAACTACAAAATCCGTGAAACAATGATAATTTTTCATTTACTTCATTTGTTTTAAGTTGCCAAAAATTAACTACAAAATTCGTGAGAATACATGAGATTCAATTTATTTCGTTTTTTTTTGAGCTGACCTGGAAATCTAAAAAGGTTTTTTTTCACAGAACATTTTAAATGAAAATATTAACTGTAATATAAAATCCGTAATTATAGGTAGTTCATTGTTTTTAACCAATGACAAAAAAAAAAAAAAAAAAAAAAAAAAAAGAAAAAGGAAAAAAAGGAAAAGAAGAAAAAAGGGAAAAGAAAAAGGGGAAATGAAGTCGAAGAATATGTTCCTTTTCATTTTAACTATATAATCATTTAAGGATAAATGTACGGATAACTTTTTAAGTAGACTACAGTCAGTTACTGTGATAATATTTTCAGTGCAGAAAAGATTATTAACCTAAATTATCTAATTGGAAAATGGGGTAAAATGAATTCAGTTCAGACAAGTGGTTGGTTAAATCAAGTACAGAGTTTCAAGTAATCGTGGTAGGGGCAAAATTCATTAAACATTAATAGATCTTATCAAGTTCGTAATTGATACTCGTTTTCAATAAGTGTCATATTAATTATATATACGTAATAGGATTGTATTTAACAATGGTCATTATTTACACCCAGCAGTTTGCGTTGGTTCTGACTAAAAGTTTAGCCTGGTAATAACATAATTGTACAAACGATTGTGGTGAAAAAATGAAATGCTGAAGCTGTTGCGAAATGACATTTTAACACAGACAGTAAAGTAGCGAATAGCCTACTATCGATTCTCATAAAATCGAGTAGCCTCTAAGAAAGAAACTAAAAAGTCTTTCCGTTTTAAATTTGATGTTCATCAGCAATAGTTCGCTCCTAACGTCAGAAAAATATTTCAGGGAAAAATATATTTTTCCATCCAGTTTTGACTATTGGCATCTTGCAGAGAAAAAGGGTAAATCATTTTCAAATTTTTTTTAATTTTAAAAATATTGTTCAAAGGGAAAATCCTTCCAATTTGAACAGATAATATAAATCTATACAGAACTTGCTACGGAGAGAAATATTTATTTTCTAAAGGATATTTTCGGTCTAGAAGTTTTTATATTTTTTCCGGGTGAGCGTTCTACGGAACTCATCTTAGCGCATAAAGGAAAAGGCCAAAGGAAAATAAATACCAATTAAATTTCCTGGTGACGAAATTTCCACCTCTATATCAACAAACGGTATAACAACTCGTTAATTCAATGTGAATGGGGAAAAATTCCCCTGGCAACCGCTTATTTATTGAACGCTACTCCAGAATTTTATTTTTCAAAAGGTAACTAGAAAAACAAAAATTAAAGAAGGTTTTAATGCTAAGCCTCCTGAGTTTCAAAACAAAAAATTCTGTTGTTTTTTTTGTTCTTTTCTTTTTTTTACAGTGAGAGCAGAGGGAAAATAAATGTCAGTTTGTTCAACTGCTTAAGCCACCAATTTGATTAGTCGTACAGTTCATGTCTACGAGGTCATATAAAAATTCGTTTACCATCGATGTCCCGTTTGAATTTCGAAAGTGAAATAACAAAAATTCTGTATATATAAAAGTGATATTAATTAAATTGCAAGTCGTTATTTAAATATGTTTAAAATCGAGTAAAACTAAATAATGGGATATTGAAAATGCTAAGGAAACAAAATAGTGTATAAAATGAAGTAACGGAAAATATTAAATTAAAAACAAAAAAAAAAAAAAAAGAGAGAACGAAAAAAAGTTTGCACAGTATTCCGCGTTAGTAGAAAAATCTAACAAAATATTGGGTTAACTATAGTCTCTACCGAATTTGGTTTTAATAACAAATTTAAATTAGTTTAAGGTAGATACCCAAATTTAATCGAAAGAAAAGTGGATGAAATTAGAAAAGAAAAAAAAAAACCATATGTATTTTGTCCGAATAGTATAGCCAAAGAAAATATCACAGGAAGTAAAAATCACAGCAGAATATATATCACAAAGTTACTTTTAAAAAAAAAAAAAAAAACAAAAAAAAAAATCACAGGCGGTTAACTAGTTATCTCTGTTCGTAATGTTAAGCCCAAGGTATAAACCGGTATAGGGTTCAACCCAAAATAAAATAATGTAATTTAAAATCAAAAAAAAAAAATATATACAACTATACAATAATTCAAATCGTTACACTGTGATTTAAATAAAAGCTAATTTTGTGAACCAAAGTAGGAACAAGTGGTAAATATAAAGTAGAAAAAATTACAAAATTTGGTATACGATAGCAAGATGAAAAACAAAAACGAATAACTGTGTATCAATAATAGCAACAAAAAAACATAATAACAATCTTTTTGTTGTTGCTAATTAATGAGAGTAACATTCATTTTGCTACTGGAAATTATTGGAAGAATTGATCCACATCAACAACAACAACTGCAGCATACCCCGATGGAAGGCCTTTCAACGCATATGCTCAAGTAAGTGATCTCTCCTTTTTTGTTCTTTTTTCTCAAACCAGTCTCTGCAAAATTAGCAGTATTCCGTTAACTTACATTAACCAATAATTAGTTGAATGGTTATTACAAAGCAAGGGCTGGTTAAATTTTTTTGTGTGATGGCAATTGCTGTTCTTTTTCATCTCCTCAACTCTTCTTTGTATTTGATGCTGTGTATCTGAGTTTTTTTTTTTTACCTAAAGAAACTTAGACTCATAGAGAAATAAAAGTAATTTAATAACACTGTGCTGAGTAATGATATAAAGCAATTTTACAAGCAAAGCAGGAAAAAAAAATAAAACTTGGTTTTTTTTAATTTACTTGCTTCCTTTCTGATTAAAGGGACAGCAGTTGTGATTGCATCTTGTTCTTATTTACATATATTACTCTGTGATAAATACTAATAAAAGAAACATAAATAAATTGATAATTATTGTGACTAAAAATTAATCGGGTCATGGAACCCAAAAGAATTGCTTAAAGTGAACTTTTCTTTGGTAATTCGTAGAATAATCCACAAGGGACCAAAGTAAAGTATAGCAACAAGATTGCGTTCGACAAGTTTTAGTATACCCTACCACTGGGATATTTTCTTTGTAATTGGCATATACCACCAGCATATTCCAACTAAGGTGTTACTGTGCAGATTTTTTTTACGTCCCTCAAAAATAAAGAAAAAGAAAGGTAAAAATAGTTAAGCGAAAACGTAATGAGTATCAAAATTATTTTCTTAAGTAATCTTGAATTATTAATAATAATTTACTTCAATTAAGATTAGGATCAGGTTGTAGGATAAATTTTGGAATAATATTTAAACTAACAATAGTTAAGCGATATGAATTATTTGGAATGAAATATCACAATAAAATGAAAATTATGAAGTGCTAAAGTAAATTTAGACTTTTCCTTGGGGTAATGTAGGATACTTTTGCGTCTGGGTCCTCAGAACCTCGCTGATGAGGACAAGGATGGGAGGGTTTTGAAGCACGAGAGTATACCATCTGCCTCTCTAATTTCATGCATAGGATACCTCACTTACAGTTTCAGGTTCCGATTCATATTTTCATCTTTTACAGGGGGAATTTACATACGATACAATAGTTTTAGTATACCAGTTCATACATTTGTTTCACTAGCAACAATTTTGAGGGACTCTGTAATAACAATAAAGTAATGTCAAGTTTGATAGGCAAGGGTCAAGAACCTCCCCACGACTGCAGTTAGCTGGATAGACGGGTCCCGCCGACTCTAAACCTATCGAATGTTCTGTGCACCTTTATGATGGTGGAGTTGTGTTAATCGACTTCTAATTAAGAATTTTTTTTAGTGGATCATCTGCTGTCTATGGTTGCGATAGTTTTTTTTTTAGGATTATTGTCGATTTAACGTCACCCATTTGAACCTCTTCACCAAGTACTATACAGTACATTACAATAGAACATTCGGCCATCGATATTTCTTCCATTTAGGTCTATAGTACCCAATCATTTGGTCGGCGTTATCTACGCCTTCTAAGAGAGAAGACAATTAATCGACTAATAAATAATGGCAAAACAATTGCAAACCTTTTGTCGAATTATAGAAAGATACAATCTCAGGCTTCTTTTTCGGTGCATTGACATCGATTTCTGGTACCTTATCAAAACAGTTCCTTTATGTCTATGGCCAATATAAAAAATGAATGTAGGGATTTCATTGGAAGTAAACTGTTCCCACATATGTAAATTTTCTTTCTAAAAGATTTGTTTGCCAAATCGAAAGATAAAAATAAATGATCGGCCGTGATACAATATTTAGACCTTTCAAACCTTTAGTTAGATCCAAAACGACAAGCTTTCTAAGGCTGCCATACATAGCCTAATTTAGAATCGCCATGTATTGAGATAATATTCCCAGCAGTAGTTGCAATGGGACAGGATAATAGAGTTGCACTACATTGCATATTATTTTTTGCAATATACAATGCATCCATAGTGCCAGCTACAGGCACATTTTTTTCATTTTCTGTATCAGAATTACTTGCTTCTGTATTTTCGTATTAGATATTTTCATCGAAATTGAAATATCCGAGTCACTTTCGTTTAGAGTTTTAGCAATAGCATTAGAGTCAAAATTAAGCCGATTTTCCATTTTATCAAAAAACAAAGAAAACACAAGCTGAACTGAAACTGAAGTGAAACTAATGCGAATAGTTGATATATGACTAAATGAAACTAGGTAAATCACAAAAATAACACAAATAACTGAATAGCAGCAGTAATATGTATAAATTACTGATTTGATGGTACAACCAAATAAAATTAGGAGCAGCCCAAATATAATTTTGAGTTTTGTAACAGTTTTGCAATTAGTTTTTAAATAAAATTGTTATGACAAGTATTCAGACGCTCATAAATTAGATTTTTAAATGGCTCATAGAAATGATTAATGTTTTTTTGAAAACACTTTTTTTTTGGTAGAAAATATGAACCCTCAGAAAACAATCCAAAAAGTTGTCTCTACAATCTAAAAAGCTGTCTCAAAATGAGGGTTCATTTTTCGGTCTCAAAGAAGATTCCAAAATTATTTAAATTTATGACGAAAATTTCGATTTTATACGTTTTTTTCTGAGTCATTTCTGAGTACACAGGGGGCTCTTTTGGACGGACCATTTTCATAGGAAAAAGTGGAAAAATGCTTATGTTTTTGGAGCTCATTTCTGAGCTATTAATGATCATCTTTGTTTGCTGGGTAGCCCAAAATATTTCTTGGGCATAGAAATATATTTTTTAGAGTTAGTATTGCGTTCTCGAAATACTAAATGGAAATAGCTATAAAAAATGGGTTTATGGTATTTTTTTATGAAAAATTAGGTATGGACCAAAATGGTCCATCAACCTAAAATTCGTAAGTAGTTTTTAACCTAACAGCAGGGTTAAGAGAAAATAACTCTAAAATTGCAAACTTAGTACGTTTCAAAATCATCTTTTATAAGAAAAATTACTGCAATTCCTAAAACTTTCATATCAAACCTAGAATATAAAAAATGTTCCAGTGTCAAAGAGTTTTTCGAATACAAAAATGTTTCCAAATCTAATAGGTTTAATATAGAATAAGTGCCTAATGGGCAGTTTTATAATCAGAACTAGCATCTTTTAAAATTTCTTATTAAAGTAGGGCATACACGCTCAATATTATTGATAAATTTTCCAAAAATCAACCAATCGGAATATTTTATTATTAAATACTTTGTTCTGATAGGTTGATTTTAAAAACATTGATCAATAATATTGAACGTGTATGTTTGCCTTAACAAATATTTAAAAAAACAAAATTTCTTACTTTAAAATATATAAGAAAAAATCAACCTTTGTTCTGCTGGCCCTAATTATTACAACTTAAGAATAAAAAAAATCATTTTACAAGAAGAATGACCTAAAATTTTAAAGGATTCCTATACGAAAAATTTGGAAACAAAACCTTTAAATTAAAGAAAATAAACAACTAACGATTAAACTATCACGATGGGTTCTTTCCTAAATTAATAAAATTCGGATAGGGATAAAATTCTGCGGCAAAAGTTGCCAAATAGTCAAATCTCAATAAAACCATCTTACGTTACCCGGTAATGAGTTTTATAAGAAGAAGCTAAGGTATGTGATTGGAGATTAGGAGATTTCCTAATTTTCTATTATATAACGTATTATTTTAGCAAGGACATGTCGATTGAGGTAACTCCCTACAAACACTCATTAACCCTACTCACATAGAGTGTTGCTTAACGAGATTTAATGAAATTGTTCATTAAACTAATGAAATTTTCTTAACAAAATAAATACAAAAATTCTTAAGATTGATGAAAAAGCTTCACTTTACTTCACTTTTTCATTGAGTGTATGATACTTTTCATAAATAAAAGGAATTACCATATATTTAGTTAGAATATTGTTCTACCTCAAGTCCAAATTCTAATATGATATCGTCATATTAGATTTTATTTATTGTTTCAAAAAGGTTAATCATTTTCACACCCAGGAAAAAGATTGGTTGGAATTCGATCAAAACCATTGAAATTAATTTGCCAGGACGTTATTTTATTTGGAGTTGCCTATAATTGAATACTATACCAAAAATATTTTACTAGGTATTAAAAATAGGGAAAATGAACTAAAAACAATCCTTTTAACACATTATTGGTATGTCCAATTTTAAAATTAGTATCAATTTAGTAATTCTAGGCAGTAGAAGCAGCCATTCATTTAGTGAATATACAAAAAATTGGTGTTGTCAATAACCTTTACTAAAAACATTTCAATATTCGAAAGTGGTAACTAAAAATACGGGTATCCTAATCAAATATGACCTTAAAGTCGAGTTTCTGTAGAACCAACCGAATTGTGGATTGTATTTGTAACACACACAACTATTAATTGGTATTGGTACATTAATTCTTTACTACATTTGTTATCCAAACAAAATATATAAATTCGAAATTAGACATCAAAATTAATAAGGGTTTGTGGTGTAGTCGGTAGAGAGTTGGCCTAGTACGCCGGATTTCCGAGTTCGAATCACGGAAAACACAAAAACTTATTGTTTTTTTTTTTTAAATTAAAATTAAATATTCATATGTATAAACATTAAATATGGCTAAGAAAACTAAAAGTAGTTGTGGTGCAGTAGGTAAGAGTGTGAACTATTAACCTAAATAGCCGGGTTCAATACCAGAAAATCCAAAAAAAGTTTTTAACTTCAATAAAATTATATGGAACATAATAATATTTATGTGGAACATAATATTGAATTAGACAACCGAATATTGGCTTTCACGACGAAAAATATAATTTGATATAAAGATTGTTGTCGTAACCGCAGGAATTCGATTGGCAACAAATTCAGTGGCCACAACTGAGACTGTTTTCTGGGTGCATGATAAACAATACAATTATTTCGTGGGCATCACCCCAACTCTACAGTTGTTCGCAATAAGAAAATGATAGCTTGAGCATTACTTACGGATGAGATGGTCATCCTAAGACCATTAAATTTAAAAAATATATTTAAGATGTTTTAAAAGTAGTGTAGTAGTTAGGGTTGCCATTTTCATTTTGAGAAAAAGAGGACGCCAACCTCAAAAAAGGACGACATTTGTCTGAAAAAATAGGACATTTTTTTTTGTAATAAATTAATTTTACAAATCCACAACGCGATAAAATATGCAAATAAAAATTTATTTTATAAATAAAGCAATTTTTATTCCCACTAAAAAAATCACAAAAAACAAAAAAATCCCCAGTGTAGAAAATCATTACCAGATATGTGGTTATGTAACTACATACTTGGTATTGGTAACTAGTTACTTTTGTTATTACATTTCTTATTACCTTTATATGGCGATGTCGCGAAAAATAATGAGTTATGGTTACACACCAGCATACGAAAAATCAAAGAATATATCGTTACCTATGTGCTTACCAGTACTAACAAAAATAATGAGTCTAAAAATAGATTTTCAAAAAAATAAATTATATAAAAAAAGATATTTTTTATTGTATTTTTTTTTTAAATAAAATTTGCTGGTGCGGGAATCGAACCTGGGTCTACAGATTGCCAGTCAATAACTCTACCATCTGAGCTATATCGACATGTAATATTTAATAGATAAAAACATAATTGACCTGCTGCACACAAGTAAGCTTACTCGCCAACATACAAAAAATCAAAAAATATGTGGTTACCTATATTTTAAAAAATATTGAGTCTAAAAATAGATTTCAAAAAATTAAAAAAAATCTTGAAAATTATTTTCTATTTGAAATAATGATAAAAATCAGTAATTATCAGTAACTCATTATTATATGTTTTAAAATAATATAGAAAGTAAGTGGGTGTCATTACTGGTAGTCCAAAAAATAATGATATGTCATTACCGTTTCTACACTGGATCATTCTGAACTTTAAATTAGTTTTACATAAATAAACAAAAAAACATAACGATTAATCAATTCATTGCATACATTTTCAGGAATATACATTTCTGTAATTTCTTGATACGAATTGTAAAGGATTTTAGGAATGTTTTTCAATGCTTCCAATTTTAATTAGTATAGTACTGGTGCATTTCTTCAAATATTCATAAAACTCTTGAAAATTCATATCAAAATTTTATTTGACTCTAATAATATCAGAAATATAACTAGAAATAATTTATGGATTAAATTTTTATCTGGCGTCCACTAGGCTTGATTAAAAAAAAAATTCACAAAAAAGATAAAAATTCATTCTGAACTTAAAATTTGTTGCATACATTTTCGGGAATGTACATTTTTATAACTTCTTAATACGAATTATTAAGAGTTTCATGAATATTTTTCAACGCTTCCAATTTGAATCATTATATTTCTGTAACATTTCTTCAAATATTCAAAACTCTTGGCAATTCATATACAAATTATACTTGAGTCTAATAATATCAAAAATAGTTTCTGGATTCAATTTATTTCTTTTTAGCGTCCACTGCGCTTTGATTAAAGAAGATATAGGGTCTACGTTGGCATTATGTGCTGGTAAGAAAAAATAAAACCCAACAAGTTTTTTCATTTCATAGCAAACATAATTTTTAATAACAAATCGCATCAAAACTTGTTATCAGTCACGTTAATTGAATTTAAGTTTTTTACATAATTTTTCAGGCAAGGAATTCATTAAATAAATTTTCATCATTAATAGCAATGTTAATTTTTTTTTTTAATTCAGCAGTTAGTTCACTGCTGATAATCTTCAATTTTGGCAATTAAACTAAGTGATGCCAAGTCAATTGAAATAACAGCTGCAAAACAGCGATGCCAACAATTCACAAAAAGTTATGGAGAAAAGTGGAAAAAGTAGGACAACCCCGGACACTTATTGAAAAAAAAGGAGGACTGCCCCGGACGCCCTAAAAAAGAGGATGGTGTCCGGGGAAAAGAGGACGGATGGCAGCCCTAGTAGTAGTACACTTAAGTTTAAAAAAGAAGAAAATTGTAGTATTCACTTTAAACTAAAAGGTAAGTTTTATAGTCAAAACACGATTCTTTTCTTAAATATATCTTAAGTAATTTCGTTTGAAATCTATCTTTGTTCTAACAATAAAACTGACCCTAAATACTAATTTTTCGGTAATATGCTTCAAAACACTTGTTTAATTGCAAAAAATAGTTAATAGTTTCATATTAATTCTGCAAAAAACTCATTATAAAAAATTTTTTGAGAATTATCTCTTGAAAAAATGTAGAATCTCTCAGTTTTCCTGCACAAAAGAGATTCTTGAATCCAAAGATCTACACAAAATCTCAAAATTAAAAATGTTTGTTTAATTTCAAATTCTAAAATGTATGTTTACTAAATTATTCATGTTTTCTATTATAGCATTATTTAAAAAAAAAAATTTTTTTTGGTCCTCAAGGGAGGGGAGGGGCTTCAGAGGGCCCTCCCTTGTATCCGCGCCTGGTGAGGAACGCCTGGGCAACCCACAGTTTTGGCTCGCAATTACAAAAAGATACAAAATCATGCACAGCGATTATTTTTCTACTCACTTTGATGTGCTGATCACATAAATTGCCTTAATTTAATAACACTATGGAACATTTTTGGGATTATTGTCTGGGGGGTGAGAAATTCTAAGTCAGGGTGATGGTACTAGGTCAGTATAGTAAAACCCTCAAAGGGTTTGGCGTTCGTATGTGTCATTTTTTTTTATGACCTTTTAAATTTTTTCCTTATCTTGATGTTTTTTCGCTTAGTTGTAACTCGAGAACCACTTGTCCGATTTTGATGAAACAAATTTAGAAAAATTTAGAATTACAATTTCTTTAATCCGTTCATATAACATTTTTCTTTATAATCAACAGTTTTGCCGGTAAAAATAAATTTGTGGAGAAAAAAAAATATTTTTTTGCCTAAAAATTAAATTTTTTTATGAATTTAAAAAAAAATTTTTTTAATTTTTAGGCAAAAAAATATTTTTTTTTCTCCACAAATTTATTTTTACCGGCAAAACTGTTGATTATAAAGAAAAATGTTATATGAACGGATTAAAGAAATTGTAATTCTAAATTTTTCTAAATTTGTTTCATCAAAATCGGACAAGTGGTTCTCGAGTTACAACTAAGCGAAAAAACATCAAGATAAGGAAAAAATTTAAAAGGTCATAAAAAAAAATGACACATACGAACGCCAAACCCTTTGAGGGTTTTACTATACTGACCTAGTACCATCACCCTGACTTGGAATTTCTCACCCCCCAGATTGGCTGTTGTACTGTGTAATCTATCACAAAATGTTCACTGTTTTTTTTTTTTAATTTTATGCGCGAATCTTTCCGCGATTTTCTCGATCAGCACGAAATACTTATTAATAGTTCAAATAATGTACTTTTATTTTATAGACTTACCAAAAAACATTTTTTGTTATTAATTTTTGTTTTTCCTTTTGTTTTTATTCTGTCATTTCAGACTAATGTTAACTACCCAGAGTTAAAATATTGATAAGTTGTTATGGTTGAATTTTCCTAGGGATATATAATTAGTATTGGTTAAATACCCATGGTAAAGTTAACTGCTCGAGATAAGTTAATGGGCCTAAAAGATTTAAAAAGTGTGTGACTCTATTTCATAACACTCCACCTTTGGCGCACCTTTTAAGTAGGTACATTTTATTAATGTTGATCTCGACTTATATTGCCATACATCCGATTTTAATGGATTTTCTGCATTTCTCACCAATTCCTGCGTCCTGCGCGGTACAACAGGTTCGTTCTTTTTCAAAATATTCTGAAGTCCTTTTACACTTATTGGTTTACATATGTATATTAAACAGACTTTATATTTTGGAGAGAAAGTTTCATATTCATATATTTCATCCCATGTGCCTGTTAAAGAACGGTGTCGAAAAAGTGGCGATTTTTGCAGAGGGAGGAAGAAATAAAAGACCACCAGAAATTACTGCTTGCTTAGAAGCAGTTTTGTCAGGGAAAGTTGAGCAGTGAAGCGATTGCATTATTGATGATATCATGCCTGATTTTTGTTCGAGATAGCTCGCCCGAAAGCACTTTTTTCGAGATCTGAAAAGGCATGAATTCACCGCTTTTAATTAGTGCTTCTGTTTTTCTTTTAAAATGTCCATAATTCATGCCTTCTCGGAAGTGCATATAATAAAGCTTTTCAACTATTTAAAATCATTCCTTCTCTAAAGCACAATATTCCTGCATATTTTTGCGTGAAGAGAAAATGACTCTTATTTTGAGTAAAACCACTTGTTTTCACTAAAATAACTTTTTTCTGCAATTTAAAATATGTTGATTAAAGAACCGCAAAAATATTTAAGCAATCAAAATGTATTGCTTATTTCATGCCTTTTTTAAAAGCACAGCAAAAAGCGATGTAAACATTAATCAACTTAGGCCTTTCATTAGTGCTGTTTACGAAGCCATACATTTTTAGAAGCAGTAAACGTTTTTACTGCTTCCACATTTTTGCTGGGAGTCGACTGCTGTTATAAGTAATAACTCAACTGTGCTGAACTCACATATGGCCACTTTAATTCTCTAAATCCATGGGAAATATTTGGAAATCGTTCATATTTGGGAAAATTATTTGAGATTTTCATACTGCAAATTATTTTAAACACCTGCATTTTTCAAACCGCTTTTTATATTTTAAAAATTCCTTCTCATTTAAGTTTTGAGAAGTTCAGAATTTTGAATTATACTTCCTTTTAAAACTGATGCCAAAAACGTACCAGGACTTTGCAAGAATTGGTCAAAGATTTGCGAAAACTCCAGAAAATGTCATAAAGGTCAAAATGCATGTAAAGGTATAAAAAATGAATGAAGATACTTACTAATTTCAAATCGATATATCTCGATTCCTAGACCTGACCCAGCGAAACGCGGGGACACGTATAACTTTTTTTTGACCGCTATAACTTTTTTCGGTAAGCAGAACCCCCGCCGATCACTGACCCCTACCATTTGCCGCACAGTGTAATTTAACAACGAATTTTCAAAATCTATATTTATAGGTGAGGGTTTACGAGTGATTTATAGGTTTATAGAATTACACAAAACTTTTTTTAAACTCTTGAGAGGCTTTTCACACTTCAAAAACAGGCTCGTAAATAGGGGGTGGGGCGAGCGGATCGAGCTGCCCCCCAATTGATTTCACAAATTTTAAAACGTAAACAATACGTCGAAAGTAACAATATTTTTTTTAAAAAATGTAATAAAAAATATTTATATTTTTGTTGAAATCAAATAGTAAATAGCCATGCTTCTGAAGATTTCATAAATAAAATATACTCGAAATCCAATTTTCTAAAAAAAATTTAGGCTGTTTGGTGCCCATACAAACTGTTTTTGTTTTTGTTTCTGAATAGTTATATGTGTTAGGCATAATCAAAGAGTTTAGTAAATAAAGGGAATGCAATCCTCTCATTTACTGAGGAAAAATTTATAAAATGTGGCTGCAAATAGGAAACTGAAATTTGTTTTACCCTGTTGCTAAAACAAAATCCTCAAAGGATTTTCCAAGGAAATTTCATACAAATTGAAATATTTTGTACTAACAAACAATCGGAATAAAAATGACTAAAATTGAGTATTATAGTTCACAGTTCATTTCAATCAATTTTATTTTTAAACTACACCTTTTGCAATTGTAATTCAGAAAATATCAATTGAAATTCAGAAAATATCAATTGAAATTCAGAATTTCCATTTGAAATTCAGAAAACATCAATTGATATTCAGAATTTCCATTGAAACTCAAAAAATATCAATTGAAATTCAGAAATCGTCATTTGAAATTCAGAAAATATAAATTCAAATTCAGAAAATATCAATTGAAATTCATAAAATATCAATTGAAATTCAGAAATCGTCATTTGAAATTCAGAAAATATCAATTGAAATTCAGAAATCGTCATTTGAAATTCAGAAAATATCAATTGAAATTCAGAAATCATCATTTGAAATTCAGAAAATGTCAATTGAAATTCAGAAATCGTCATTTAAAATTCAGAAAATATCAATTGAAATTCAGAAAATATCATTTGGAATTCAGAAAATATCAATTGAAATTCGGAAAATATCATTTAAAATTCAGAAAATATCATTTGAAATTCAGAAAATATCATTTGAAATTCAGAAAATATCAATTGAAATTCAGAAAACATCAATTGAAATTCAGAAAAATGTAAACAGAATTTTTTATAGAATCCGGCCAGGTAGATAATGTTATACTCTATAAAAAATTTGTATACGGATTTCATCAAAATACGTTTGATTAACAAGTGGGCGTAAAATTCATTTTTCTTACGCGGTGAGAATTATTTAAAATTTGTGTGCCTCAGTGATTTTAGGTAGACTAATTTCTTTCTTGTTACGAATTATAGCTCCAAAATGTAAGGCTGAAATTTAAAGCCAAATAATAGTCTTTAATGTCAGCGTTACGTTTTAATGTCTACATAATGAAATTAGTCTACATAAAATCATTGAGGCACACAAATTTTAAATATTTTTCACTTGCGTGAGTAAAATGAATTTTACTTATTTTGATAAACCCCATATATAAATTTTTATAGGGGATAACATTGTCTACCTGGACGGATTCTTTTAAAAAATGTGTTTACATTTTTCTGAATTTCAATTGATGTTTTCTGAATTTCAATTGATATTTTCTGAATTTCAAATGACGGTTTCTGAACTTCAATTGATATTTTCTGAATTTCAATTGATGTTTTCTGAATTTTAATTGATATTTTCTGAATTTCAAATGACGATTTCTGAATTTCATGTGATATTTTCTAAATTTCAAATGACGATTTCTGAATTTCAATTGATATTTTCTGAATTTCAAATGATGTTTTCTGAATTTTAATTGATATTTTCTGAATTTCAAATGACGATTTCTGAATTTCAAGTGATATTTTCTGAATTTCAAATGACGATTTCTGAATTTCAATTGATATTTTCTGAATTTCAAATTACGGTTTCTGAATTTCAATTGATATTTTCTGAATTTCAATTGATGTTTTCTGAATTTCAATTGATATTTTATGATTTTCAAATGACGGTTTCTGAATTTCAATTGATATTTTCTGAATTTCAATTGATGTTTTCTGAATTTCAATTGATATTTTCTGATTTTCAAATGACGATTTCTGAATTTCAATTGATATTTTCTGAATTTCAAATGACAATTTCTGAATTTCAATTGATACTTTCTGAATTTCAAATGATATTTTCTGAATTTCAAATGGAAATTCTGAATTTCAATTGATATTTTCTGAATTACAATTGCAAAAGGTGTAGTGTGTTCTTCTAGTTCACTCGTTTATTCGAGAAATTTTTTCAATTGTTCATACACTAATATAAAAGTTTTTACAAAATTTTGCTGAAAAAACGGCTGAACTCAGCAGATTCTGTCTACTAAATATTAGAAAGATACAAACAGCAAGAAAAAAATCTGTTAAATTTACAAAATTTCAACTATATTTTAGTTAATCAAAATTTATATTTTAGTTACTGACAATTTAATTTAATAAAATTTTCCTGGATATTAGTCGACTAAACCATCAGAAACGCTTTTAAATTTTTAGTATTCTTTAGATTCTTAATGAGAATAAAAATCTACACTGTTGAAAGCAGTATACTATTTTCTAGCAAATATTTCTGTTTATTATAGCGGGTGAGACCGTTATTTGTATTCAACTTAATTAAATTTAAAGATAAATTTTTCTTTTGAATATACATATAATAATTTCTTTACGCTTTTTGCCTACTAATATTCAGCAACATTTTTTTTCCGATATTAGCAAGGTAAATATGCAATTCAATTAAACAAAATTTAACTCAAATATTACTGAAATTTCGTTTATTTAACAGTTGCATTTTTTCTGTTCTTTTCTTACAAATATTTAGCAAAAAAGATTTACTAATTTCAAAAGCTTTCTGTGCAGGGCCGCTTTTAACTAATTTTGAGTACATTTCTTTGTTTGCTATTTTTACAGGATTTTTTTTTCAGTATAAGATAATATTATGTCAACTCACCCAGAAATCGCCAGTGGTTCAAAAAAATCAAGCACTGGCATACGACTGGGTAACCACGGTTTTAGAAATAAATGGCTGGGAGAACACTCATTTGAGATGCTTTGCCAGCGT
Source organism: Leucophora obtusa (assembly GCA_949987735.1). Taxonomy (NCBI): domain Eukaryota; kingdom Metazoa; phylum Arthropoda; class Insecta; order Diptera; family Anthomyiidae; genus Leucophora; species Leucophora obtusa. The sequence continues at coordinate 55,002,931 of OX465296.1, forward strand.
TTGCAAAAAGCGATTTGCCAGTATTTGTTTTACAAAAATTTCGGTGGTTTATAAAAAACCACTGGCAAAGAATGGGATTAGAGTGATATGCCAAGGTTTGCAACCAGTGGTTATCCAGTGCTACCTAGCCAATGCTACCAGTGGTATAAAAATCAATTCACTGGTAGACCAATGATTTTATAATAATGCTGACGATTCGTTAAAAAAAGGTTTGTAGTCAGAAGGCTCCGAATTCAAATCCAGTTGCAGGCAAAAACACAATGTGAACGAAATACCGATTAAGGAAAATTATCGGGTATGAATCATTCCAAAGGGAACCGGGACACTTATCGGAAGAAGGTCTCTGGATTTGGACAAAATTCTGTTTGTAGATCCTCATGACTATCACGAAATATACTGTTTTTAAATTTTTGTAAATTCGTCTTATTTCGCTTTTTTCGCTGTTTTAAGTTGATTTCTTTCAGTAAATTTTTGAAAAATACATGATGTTCAAATGAGTACAACTTTTGAACGCGTTATCCGATTGTTACCTTGCAATGCTTATATAATCTACTTTCAAAATAAATTGCAAACATAAATTGTTGAATGCAAAAAGGATAATACAATTTGAAAAATATCCTTAATTTGCAAATATCTCAAAAAACCCATCTTTAAATTTCTTTAAATTATTGAAGCAGATAACTTAATATTTCAGCTACAGACTGTGCAAATTTCAAATTGGAACGCCAATGGGTTTAAAAGAAAAACGCTATTTTTGAACAAAGTTTTTTGAATTTTCACAAATAAACATAACACTGTATGACACAATCTTGACTTTTAAAAATTAATAGAGCTCTGACCATCAATTCTATATTTTTTGGACATGCTGATTACAATGGCGTACTTTATTTTTCGATCTAAGGTACATATTTTCCGCGAAATGCCTTAAAGTTTAGCGGTTTTCCATTTAGTTTTTTATATACGAAAATTTTCAAATTCAATCAATATAAATTTTTTGTGGTGAAATGTAGGCACAGGACCTGTATTCATATTTAGGCTTTAAATCTGATGCATAAAAATTAATATTAAAACCACTGTTCGCGTTTTATATTGATTTTTACGGTTTTTTAAGGTTTTAGCCAATTGAATCTCTGAAAGCAAAATCGGCATTAATAAATGATATTGCTTAGTAAAGAAGAAATTAAAAGGAAATATTTCAACAAAAAAAATGTATTCATCTGTAGAGGCCTATACGTTAAAATTGCGACTTTTAAAAAATTTATGTGGCAGCATAACTTTCCAAGTTGTCCCCATAGTCCAACTTTTAGTATAATATGGGGTGACCTCTTAAAACTGTTTTTGTAAAATTTCAAGCAAAACAGTTTCCATTTGCAAAAGTTATCGCAATAAATACATTTTTTACTTAATGTCTTTAGTACGATACTAACCTTGAGTTATCTGTTTTAATATTTTAAAGAAAATTAAAGATAGGTTTTTTGAGATATTTGCAAATTAAGGATATTTTTCAAATTGCATTATCCTTTTTCCACTACACATTTTATTTTTGCAATTTATTTTGAAAGTAGATTATATAGGCATTGCGGATAACGCGTTCAAAAGTTGTAATCATTTGAACATCATGTATTTTTCACAAATTTACTGAAATAAATCAACTTAAAACAGCGATAGAACGCGTACCATAATGAAATTTTACGTTTAATATCGTGACACTTAGCAGAATGTATGTACTAGAGGCCAGTATGAATGTTTTGCGAATCATTCACAAAACATTTTCTTATACAACAACAAAATATTTTTTCTTTTGTTTTTTGCTTTATTTATTTTCTTTTTTGTAATGATCTAAATTCTAATATCTTGTAAATAACTACAAATATAAGACTTAGAAGATTTCCGCTAACACAGCTACCCAGCAAAACTTTCTATTACCTGGTAATAAGGTTTGTAAGAAGAAATTAAGGTATGTAACCTCTTACTTTGCTATTCCAACAGATATTATTTTAACAAGGGCATGTCATTGGAGGTATGTACTTTCCAAAAGAGGGCTAGGTAACAACATAAGCACATGTTACTTTAATGTTACATGTTAGGTGTTACGTAACCACTTACATAACCGATACTGAGCACAATACTACTTACATAACAGCTTAAAGTAAGGCAAAAAAATGTGTTACAAACAGGTCTGAAATAACACATTAAAATTATGCGCTCACTTACTGTATAAAAATATATACTTACTTCTTACAAAAAAAATTAAAATAAGACGTTATCGTGTTGGTTTTTTATAAATGCTAAAACGAAGCATATTCATATTTAATTAATATTTACTCAGATTATTATAAAGTTAACAAAAAACATAAAAGATATTTCAGTCAATATTTATAAAACATATAAATTATTTGTATCGAATATTTTAAATGGAAAATAATACTCATGTATCGAATTACAAATAACTCCTTATTTTGAGGTATTTGAATACATTATCGGTAATAAGTGGCTATTTCTATTAAGTGATCACGTATCACATTAAAAGTAATTCCTTATTTTACGGTTTTAAAGTATCCCATCTGTAATAAGTCGCTGCTATTATTTAGAACTCATGTTGTGTATTACAAGTAACTCTTCTTTGAGATGTTTAAATATATCATTGGTAATAAGTTGCTATTACTACCCAGTAGTTATGCAGCACATTATACGTAAGACATTACATTTTAGTTATGAAATAATGCAATGGTAAGGGGTATGGTATTACCAGGTAATATGTTCTGTAATACCAACATATTACCAAGGTTTTGCTGGGTAATTGTGACAAGATAATTTAAAATTTTATAATACCTATATAGATGTGCAACAGTGGTTGCTTCCTCTGCATGTTTTTTTAGTTTTAGTTTAATTACTTATGTACCTACTTTAAGTAAAAATGCTAAATATCTTTATAGATAGATTGCAAAATAAATTGGAGTTGATAAAAAAAAAAAAACTACAAATAAGTAAAATGATCAATTTTTGTTATATTTAGTACTAAAAATCGTCAAATCTCTCATCAGCGCATGCAAGAGAATGTTTTGTAAAACATTCATTCAGCCCTCTAGTATGTACCAAGTTTTGTAAAAATCGAAAGGGGTCATGTCCAAAATCTTCCATTTTTTATGGAATGATACGTATGTCGAAATAGTTTGTTTCACAATAATAATAATTTTCTTCTACAATTTTATTATTTTATTTTTTAATTAATCTGGTATCGTGAATTTTATAAGTGTAAAAATAAAAATTCTACAAACACCATCATAGAGTACTTTTCAATATTCATTTAATTTATTTGCAATAAGTATGTTTTATTGATTTTTTTTATTTACACGTTGTATTTTTTAATTTAAAAAATTATTTAGGTTGTTCATAAGGGGTGTGCTATCTGTTGTATCGTTGTATCGTCCTAACAAAAAACAGAGTTGTTAAAATTTGTATTTGTGTTTAACAACGATTTTCTATTCAGTTTTCTATCTGTTAGCACACTCAAACATAGGACACTAAACATACGTAAAAAAGTTGTATCGTGCTATTCTCAAATATTGTATTTTTTCAATTTAATTTTAAACAACTCTGTTTTTCGTTAGGACCAGCGATACAACAAATAGCACACCCCTTGTGAAAACCGTTGTTTAAATTATACGTATTGTTTCGAATTTTCTTTCTTAATAAAACTCCGGGTTGGAGGGTATCTAAAGATTTGGCACATCCGAATTAACCTGGGGACTCCGGACAAGCCAGGGGGTTTTAGCACGCGCTTCTTGTTATTTGGAATACTTATAACCTCTTATTTTTTTTTTTTCGAAATTTTTATAAAATTCGATTTCTTTAGTTGAGACCACATTTTATTTCTGTACTCTCAATAGCTATTGTATGTCTTTCTCTCACCCTACATTTAGGAATCGCTCATTTTAAAGGAAAACCGAAGTTGAAAAAAAAAAGAAAAATATGCATTAAAAATATAAAAAATATGCATTAAAAAATTTTATTTTTGCGAAAATAATGAATTTTAAAACTTAAAATATATTTAAGTTAGTTATTTTGCAAACAGATGCAGAACTCGAAGATTTTCCATAGGTCAATAAGGTTTTTAAAAATGTTTATTTTGATTGAATCAAAATATGAAAATTTAAATTTTTTACAAAATAAAAAATTATCAAAAATGCTCCTAAAAATGAAAAATATGCATTAAAAAGTACAAAATATGCATTAAAAAGTCACCAAATATGCATTTAAGGTCAAAATATGCAAAAACGTGCGTTTGTGACAAAATATGCAACTACTAATCGATGCCATTTTGTTCTAAATTTGATGATTCGGGTAAATATTTAGTCCATATTGGTTTTGAACTATCGAGAAAAAACATGCATTTGCATGGAATTCCTTGCCCTAATAATAATAATAATAATACACACAAAATAGTTTGTAGTTTAAATTAACTGAAAATGTAATTTAAAATAAATGAAAAATCACTTGAAAACCGGTCTACTAACTTTTCATTTAAATCAAAAGGACTTTTCATTTATTTTTGAATGTTAATAAATAAACTACAAAATCCTTAAAAAATAATAATTTTTCATTTATTTCGTTTTTTTTTTAACTTTCAACAAATTAACTACAAAATCCGTAAGAATAAATGATATTTAGTTTATTTCGTTTTTTGAAATCTGAAAGGGTTTCTTTTTTTAACAAAACATTTTAAATGAAAATATTAACTATAGCAGGAAATCCGTAATTATATGTAGTTTATTTTTTAAATAAATGACAAAAAAAATTTAAAAATATATTTCTTTTCTTTTTAATTGTATAATCATTTAAAAAGAAATGTACGGAAAACTTTTTAAATAAACTATAGTCAGTAACTGTAATATTTTCAGTGTAATAACTATGACGAAAACTATCAGTAGTAACAATAAAAATATCAATTTATCAATAAAAAGTTTGAAAAAATTTTAATTTCCTATTTGCAGCCACATTTTATAATTTATTTCTCAGTAAATGAGGCGATTACAATATCTTTAATTTTTAACCTCTTTGGTACTCTCTATAGTTTTTTGTAAGTAAAGTTTTTCATAGCAACATAAATATTCAAATTTACTATACACAATATGTATCTGGCAAATCAACGAACGGCCTCCTTTTTTTTGAAGGAAACTAAAACATGATTGGAATAAATTTTTCAGTTTACCACACAAATAAAACCAAAACAAAAAAAATTACACAAAAAATTAAGCACTTTAAATATGTCACGTTTTGATTTTGTTTCGGTTGTTACAATTACATCAACCCTTGCCTCGCATAATAGTAAATATGAAAAGCATGATTTGCTGGCAGGAAGAGAGTTAAAAGCTCAGTACCAAAAAAAAAATAACTAAGATATTAATATTCTAAACGAGTCCTTTGATACTTTCATACAATTTTATTCCATTAGCTTTTAGTTTGTTTTTTTTAACGAAAACCGAAAATATCATCTTTTTTATGTAATTTGCCAAAAAAAAACAATACATTTCATTCCATGAAAGATCGGCCACCAAACGGCAGTTTTTGTCCTTGGATATTCAATTTTAATTATATTTTGAACGCTGAAACTCTACGGAACTACATAAAGATTGACGTTTTTCTTTTTCCGAAATTCAGAAATCACACGAAAAAGTAGGAAAATGTTGAAAATGTTTAAATTTCAATGTTCGTTTTTATACCCTACACCACTATGTGGTCAGGGTGTAGGGTCTGTCTGTCCATGCGCACTCTACAGGTCGCAACTCTATTAAGATATTTTGATGAAATTTGGTACGCTGACCTATGTTGGCCCAAGGACGAACAAGTTTGATTTTGGTGAACATCGGTCCATGTTTAGACCTAGTGCCCATATAAGGGTCCTACCAAAATTATACTGTTTATACGCTGCAGGTCGTAAATATTAAGATACTATGATGAAATTTGGTACACAGACCTATATTGGCCCAATAACGCAGCCTATTGATTTTGGTGAACATCGGTCCATGTTTAGACCTAGTGCCCATATAAGGGTCCTACCAAAATTATACTGTTTATACGCTGCAGGTCGCAAATATTAAGATATTTTGATGAAATTTGGTACACAGACCTATGTTGGCCCAATAACGCAGCCCATTGATTTTGGTGAACATCGGTCCATGTTTAGACCTAGTGCCCATATAAGGGTCCTACCAATATTATACTGTTTATACGCTGCAGGTCGCAAATATTAAGATATTTTGATGAAATTTGGTACACAGACCTATGTTGGCCCAATAACGCAACCTATTGATTTTGGTGAACAGCGGTCCATGTTTAGACCTAGTGCCCATATAAGGTGAACAGCGGTCCATGTTTAGACCTAGTGCCCACCAAAATTATATTGTTTATATGCTGCAGGTCGCAAATATTAAGATATTTTGATGAAATTTGGTACATAGACCTATGTTGGCCCAAGGACGAAGCCTATTGATTTTGGTGAACAGCGGTCCATGTTTAGAACTAGTGCCCATATAAGGGTCCCCCCAAAATTGGCTTGGTAACAAACTGCAGGTCGCAAATATTAAGATATTTTAATGAAATTTGGTGCGCTGACTAACATTATAGAAAATTTTGACACAAGCCCCATTTTAAACCATTCGAATTTCGGATCCAAACAATACACCAGACTGGTGTAGGGTATTGTATAGTCGGCATGCCCGACTTTAACCTTTTTACTCGTTTAATTAATATTCCTCTTTGCATCACCATTTGAATTGCAATAATATGGTACACTGATAGAATTTTCGTTCATACTATTAATGAATCGATTTCATTAATCTGAATTCACTGATTTAATGAAAAAATTTCATTGAGTTAATGAAAAATTCATTAATTTAATGAATTTTTTCATTATATATTTTCAACTAACCCGTAAGATATGCTATAATTTTTATAAGGGTTTTGAATTTGCTAATTACTAAAATAGATATATGTTCCAGTAATGAACGCTAGGGTTGCAAACTGAAATTATTTAAATATAAAAGTCTAAATAATGACATCATTTTGTTTTGGCTATTTAGATCAATCGGTAACGCGATAATGTTTCATTCTGGTGATTGCGGGTTCAAGTCGACTTCTGGGAGATGTCAAAAACGTTATAAAAACGAAAAAAAATATATGTACAAATAAAAACTAATAAAATAAAAATAAATAAAAAAAGTAACGCAAAAAAAATATATTTTTTTCAATTAGTTTTCATTTAATGAATACGTTTCATTGATCTAATGAGCGCGTACTTTGGGGACTTTTCAATGAAAAAAATCATTGGATTAATGAACAAATTCATTAATACTATGCACAAAATTCTATCAGTGTAGGCACACATTTTTTTCACTGTTAAAAATAAATGCAGTTTTTATGTAATATCCCAGCAAAATCTTTTATTACCAAATAAGTGATTATGTAATGAAACTAAAATTCGGCATCAATACTAGTTATTTTTGTTAGACGAAGTCGTTTTATAAGCACCCAGTCAGAAAAATACAAATGGGAAAGCGATGGCAAAGCACTTTAACAGGTAGTACAAGTATTGGCAAAAAGTGTTTCCACATTCCCAAAATGATAACATCATTATTCAAAAGGACCGGCTGTTCAAAAAGCGCCGGAAAAGCACTGGAGGAACAAAAGTTTTGAACGTTGGCAAAACCAATAAATAGGTGGTCTGGAAATATATTTTCCAAAATAAAATTTAAAAAAGTTCATATGTATTTTTTTTTTGTCCTGCCGTGATTTGAACCCAGGCGTCAGATTGGCAGACGATTGCCCCACCAACTGAGCTAACGGGACATGTAATACTTAGTGGCTAAACACATTAATGAGTGATGACAGCTGGACAACTACTGGCTGTGCTAAAATGCTAGCACTGGCAAACAGTTTTTTGGAACTAATATGCCAGCGTTGGAAGAACAAAAAAAAGTTGGTCTTAAATGAGCTTCTCCACAAACAAAACAATTGATTTTATAAAACAAACAAAAATTTTAAATTAAAAAAAAAACTTTTTGCTTGCAACCGGATTTGAACTCATAACCTTCTGACTACAAACGTTTTTTAAAGAACGCCAGCATTTTTATAAAATTACTGCTCTACCAGTGAATTGATTTTTGTACCGCTGGCAATTTCTGACTAAATAGGTAGCACTGAATAACCACTGGTTGCAAACCTTGGCATATCGCTTTAAGCCCATCCTTTGCCAAGGGGTTTTTTTTATAAACCACCGAAATTTTTTTAAAATAATGTTGACGTGTTGGTTCGGTTAAAATCCCATTTATCATCCCTGTGCTGTATTAACACAAGCCTGAGTTCTTGTGTTTTTGACTATGCAGTGATCTATGCATGTTTGTGTATTATTTTTTATATCGTGACGTGTTGGTTCGGTTATAAGTAAAGGGTTATTCAACAGGGACGCTACAAAAGTAGAAAGAAGAAAGACAGGGACAGCAAACGACGCCATATTTCTTGCCGCTCTTTTGACATTTCTCTTCAGTTAGGTTTGCCATTTCATGATGGAAAGATATACGAGCCAACAACGAGTCGAAATTATTAAAATTTACTACCGAAATTCGGAGTCAGTGGCCTCAACGTTAAGAGCGCTACGTCCAATTTATGGTCGTCATAATGAATGGCTTCGTCAATAAACAAAATATGCGTTATTGATCAGACAGCAATCCACACGTACTCCATGAGTCATCATTGCATCCCGAAAAAATTACGTACTTCTTCCGTGATGATCAAGACCGGCACGTTACTGTGAATGGGAATCGCTACTGTTTAATGATAACCGAATATTTTTGGCCCCAATTGGATGATATGGAATTGGAGGACATGTGGTTCCAACAGGACGGCGCCAAGTTTGGAGAACGAGTTATCTCATGAAATGGTCCAGTCGATTGGCCGCCTCGGTCGTGCGATTTGACGCCGTTGGACTATTTCCTGTGGGGCTACGTCAAATCTATGGTCTATGCCAACAAGCCAGCGACGATTGATGAACTTCGTACGAATATCGGCCGATTTATGCTTGAAAACCGTCGAAAATTGGGTTCGGCGTCTGGACTTCTGCAAGCGTGCCCGTGGTGGCCATGCAAAAGAGATCGATTTCCATACATAATGGCATCGAACGTACTTTCACAGGAATAAAGAATTTCATTGATATCCAAAACCGTTTTTGTTTTATTTAAAAAAACTTTTGTAGCGCTCTTTTTGAAGAACCCTATATTTGCAACCCGTTTGACAAACACATATCCTTGTAATTTGTTACAACGCTATTCTCACACAAAATATCTATGTTTAAATCACCCACGATAACAATGCTTGTTTGGCGCGAATTTGTTTGATCACTTGTTCGAGTTCTGTTATAAATCGATTTTTGTTTAGTTTAGGTTCAGTGTTGTCAGTTTTTTTTCAGACTTTATCCCCAAATTTCAAATTGTTATCCCCAAAAATCCCCAATTTTTTTTTCTGTAAAAAATTCGTATTCGTTAACTTTTTTTTTAAATTAATGTAAAAATACCATATTTATTTAATTCTTTTCGGTACCAAATACACTCAAACTTAATAAATTTTGTAATTCTAACAAATTACAAAAAAGAACAAATAAATTTAAATAACAGCATAAAAAAATGTGAGCCAAATTTTTTGGTTTTAAATATTTCAGAATCAAAATTTTTATCAGCTTCAGATATTTTGTTGCGTATGGTACTATATAAAAAAGTTTTAATATTTCAGCAGACGGATTGAATTTTTGACAATTAAATAACATGTAAAGTATATATTTAATTTAAGAAGAGCTTCTTATACTCATATTGCATCCGAATAACTTTAAATATTTTGGAACCAAAACGAGTTCAAATTTTCACCAAAAGGAATTAAGGTTTGTACGCACATTAACTTTCTAGACACAAATTTCTGTAGCCTAAAATCATGCACTATTATCATCATACTTAAAAGAAATATATAAATATTTAGAATTATCAGGGTTAAATTCATAAAAATATAAAAAGGCAATAATATGTTATCCCCAAAAAAAATTTCGTGTCATCCCCAATAAATCCCCGGATCCCCAAACGGAAATTTTTATCCCCATTGACGAAAAAAATCCCCAATTTGGGGATAAATCCCCTAAACTGACAACACTGTTTAGGATGCCGGTATATTGCTAAAAGGGAAAGGGGTTGTTTGTTCACTTCAATTTCTACCTGTATGAGCTCGAAGAAGACGGTGTTTATTTTTATTTGGTAGCAGCTTATAATTTCCTTAGCATATACAACTACACCCCAGGGATGGGAAAGTTGCTACGATCGTACTGTTTTTGATACTCTTTGATCCAAAAAAGTACCATAGTACTTCCGGGTCGAGTTTGATACTCTCGCATCATCATAACTACTCCAGGCTTAGAAAATGCAAATAACAGTCTGAGCTTTATTGCATCATGTGCAAATCGCGATCGTGAATACCCTCCGTATTTACTTTTTTCCTCTATTGTCAATTTCGCTATTTGCTCATAAAATCTAGCTATTTTTAAATTCATTTAGCGTGATAAAATATGATATTGCTATAATCGGTAATTTTATCGATTTTTAAAAGTCGTTTGAATATTTGAACATCAAATTTTAAGCAAAACTTGATATGTCCGAAAATTTCAGCTATTTTTCACTTTTTTTCAACACTATCTTTATTTATAACAAATATAAAAATTTAAAGAAAAATCTCTAAAATTTGTGTGAATAAAATCAGCGAATTCAAATAAGCCAAATATGGGTGCCGTTTAATTTGTGGTAAACTTAAGTAAAATGTTGTTGACTTTTATCGGAAAATGAACGTGAGGTATTTTATTTTCGTTACAGCTTAAAGCCCAGTATTTTGTTTAAAAGAGCGAAAAAATTTCGCTCTATGTTTAGAGCTCAAAAACTATAATAAAAACATTGAAATGCACAAATTTGTTATGGTCTATAAAAAGTTACAATGATAATTAAACCAAATGTCACTTTTTTGCTACATTTTCAAATAGTCCTGTCTATTAAATTGATGCGAAAAAAATTACACCGCAATTTCGCAACAATTCCACGCAAGTGAAAAATCATTTTTTTATATGGAGTTTGTCAGCTTTTTTCGCAAAAGTACGAACAAAATACCGGGCTTAAAGTGTTAATTCATAAACGCATTATAAAATTAATGGAGGCTTACAAAATAAATTTTGCATCTAAAATTTGATCCATAAACTTTCTTTGACTTTATAAAGCGTTTATAAATTAAAGAGTAAAGCCCAAACTACATAGTGAAAGTTCCAGTGGCAGTGCTGTCAAACTTTGTTCTTAAATTTCGCAAAAACGATTTAATATTTTTAAAAAATTGTTATTGCGTTTTTTTCAAAAACAGCTCTTGTTTATTTAGAGACTTTTCTAATTTCTCGGCAGTGACAAATAGAGAAGATACAAAAACTGCTTTATCGACAAAACGTCGCACTGCGGTCGACACTGCTTTTATATGGTTAAGGCTTAAGACTATAAATAAAAAACTCCAAAATAAATTAATTTTGTTTTATTATTTAATTTTTGTAGAGAATTGTGTAAAAAAGTCCCTAAATAATCCGATTCAAATTTGTTTCCCCCTACAAAAATTGTATGTACTTACGCATTATTATTTTTTAAAATAAAATTCTGCATTTAATCGAAATTTATCACGCGAAATTCGCAATGCACTTAAAAGAGAAATATAAAAAAGTATTGGGTCAAAATCTTTTTTGGGCTACTAAATAAATACAAACATGCATTTGCATGAAATTTGCTACAGTGCTTTATTCGAGTTATATCGAAATTGCGATAACGAGATAAATCGAGAGATTATGTATTTTTTATTATTCATTAAACTTTACTTAGTCCTGATCTCTTCTACCTTGCAGTGTAGAGGTTATTAATTAAAAGGAACAAAACATTTTTTAGTACTCTTGTGGTCGAAAAAGTTAACTTCAAATAATTTTTTGATACCGACATAAAAATTTCATTTTCCATCCCTGCTACACCCCCACCTTTTCCTTCCCTTCTATTTAGGAAAAAAGAGTTGAAACCATTTATATTATAAAAACGATTTTCATCGTCTGTTATATTTGTTTCGGTAAGAACAATAATTTGATTTTTTCGATTATATTATTTATTGTTGTTAAAAATGTTTGAAAAATTTTTCTGAGAGAGCGAATGTTCATGCATATCAAGGGATAACTTAAGTGTTTTGATTCAATTTGGCTAAAATGATCATAATTTAATGTTTGTATTGTGTTCATTTTTAGCTTATTTAATTTTTTTTTTATTTTGTTTAAAATGAGAGAAAAAAAGTTTAAAAGATATTTTATTAAAAAGAGTTATTTTTTAATTCAATATCGACAGTGTTGTAAATCATTATTTTGGGAGCATTATCGGTTTTTCTTACACATACTGTGCCATTTTGTAGAAGAAGAAGATTCAATTTGATTTCACTTGATTCTTTGTAGTGCTTAGTGGGTAAAACTAAAAGCATAACTTGTTAGAGTAGCTATCAGCCGATTGCACAGAACAAAACAGCAGCAAAAAATTGAAACGGCTTATGAAACTAAATAATTTTTTCGTAAATTTAATTTCCCCCTAGAAAAATGGTCTAGCTACGCCGATGGTTGGCAGAACATGGGATTAGCAATCTTCAATTCTGTTACCCATTTGATAACACCGGCCAACAGTTGGTTGGCACTAACGTTTCGACAACGTTGTCAAAATTGAAAAAAGGTGGTCTTAAAATAGATTTTCTGAATATTTAAAAAAAAAAAATTAAAAAAAAATAGTTTTTACAATTATTTTAAATGTGGTTCTGATGGGAATCAAACCCAGGTCGCCAGGTTGTCAGCGAGACCTCAACAAAACTTGTAATATTTGATAGCTAAAAAATTAAATCAATGATAGCAGCATTTGTATCTAACTTACATGCGTCTGCAAAAGGTTTGTTGACACTAAGGGACAAACATTGACATGATGTGGGAAAAACCAAAACAATTAATGGTCTAATATCTTGAGAAAAACAAAATCGAAAAAAATTTTATTTAGAATAAAAGTATTAATTATAATTATTTTAAATAAAACATTTTCGGGCTGTGCCTCGAACCCGCTCTACAGTCTAAGCTAACGAGACATGTTATACAAGACAGCTTAAATAATAAATGAATGATAACAATAGCTAACATGTAAACATTGGCATTACGTCTGCTAGAACCAGAGTAGGAAAATAAACTGTACACAACATGTAGGGTAGGGTACGGCTAAAGAACACATACCGTATCTATCGTTTTAGCGGTTGTGTGTTTGTACACAAACCGAATGCGGTACACTACGATGTCTGATGAACGCAAACGCTACGATTATGTAGTGTACTTTCAACACATATTCACACCCCGTAGCGTACCGAATTCGGGTTGTGTGTATAAACACAAACACTAATTGGAGAAAATAGCGTATGTGTTTTCTACGCAACCAATATGCCTGTGTACTGTGTTCGCGATGTGCAATACGCAACCCTAAAAGTACGGTTGGTTAGAGTTTATTTCCCTACTCTGGCTAGAACTAGGGTTGCTAAATGCCAAAAGTCAAATAACTGGACAATGGAAAAAATTCACCTGGATTTAAAAAAAAAAATAAGTGGACAATTTAAAAATGCATTTATAGTTAAAAAAAGTAAAATATTATTAAAATTTTTTTTTAGAAATAAAGAAAATAATAACATAACAAAAACGAGTAAAAAGGTTAAAGTCGGGCATGCCGACTATACAATACCCTACACCAGTTTGGTGTATTGTTTGGATCCGAAATTCGAATGGGTTAAAATGGGGCTTATGTCAAAATTTTCTATAATGTGAGTCAGCGCACCAAATTTCATTAAAATATCTTAATATTTGCGACCTGCAGTTTGTAACCAAGCCAATTTTGGGGGGACCCTTATATGGGCACTAGTTCTAAACATGGACCGATGTTCACCAAAATCAATAGGCTTCGTCCTTGGGCCAACATAGGTCTATGTACCAAATTTCATCAAAATAGCTTTATATTTGCGACCTGCAGCGTATAAACAATATAATTTTGGGGGGACCCTTATATAAGCACTAGTTCTAAACATGGACCGATGTTCACCAAAATCAATAGGCTTCGTCCTTGGGCCAACATAGGTCTATGTACCAAATTTCATCAAAATATCATAATATTTGCGACCTGCAGCGTATAAACAGTATAATTTTGGTAGGACCCTTATATGGGCACTAGGTCTAAACATGGACCGATGTTCACCAAAATCAATAGGCTGCATTATTGGGCCAATATAGGTCTGGGTACCAAATTTCATCAAAATATCTTAATATTTACGACCTGCAGCATATAAACAGTATAATTTTGGTAGGACCCTTATATGGGCACTAGGTCTAAACATGGACCGATGTTTACCAAAATCAATAGGCTGCGTTATTGGCCCAATGTAGGTCTGTGTACCAAATTTCATCAAAATATCTTAATATTTACGACCTGCATATATAAACAGTATAATTTTGATAGGACCCTTATATGGGCACTAGGTCTAAACATGGACCGATGTTCACCAAAATCAATAGGCTGCATTATTGGGCCAATATAGGTCTGGGTACCAAATTTCATCAAAATATCTTAATATTTACGACCTGCAGCATATAAACAGTATAATTTTGGTAGGACCCTTATATGGGCACTAGGTCTAAACATGGACCGATGTTCACCAAAATCAATAGGCTGCATTATTGGGCCAATATAGGTCTGTGTACCAAATTAGGTCTGTGTACCAAATTTCGTCAAAATATCTTAATATTTACGACCTGCAGCATATAAACAGTATAATTTTGGTAGGACCCTTATATGGGCACTAGGTCTAAACATGGACCGATGTTCAAAAAAATCAAACTTGTTCGTCCTTGGGCCAACATAGGTCTGCGTACCAAATTTCATCAAAATATCTTAATAGGTGCGACCTGTAGAGTGCGCACAAGATTGCATGGACAGACAGACAGACAGACGGACGGACGGACAGGCGGTCATCGTTAAATCGAAATAAAAAAAAAATTCTGAACCGATCGGTATACTATAAGGTGGGTCTACGACCAATAGTTTTTGGTGTTACAAACATCAGCACAAACTTATAATACCCTGACCACATAGTGGTGTAGGGTATAACAAGGAAACGTAACAATTAAAATTCAGTTTTACCTCATATTAAATATATGTATATTAATTTAAATCACATAAAAAAGTATACCTAACTATTTTTTTTGCCACGTATATTTTGTATTTTTATTTACACACTCAAAATAATAAGTCTGTTGGATGAACAGAAAAATTTGTTACTTTAACAAAATTTATTCCTGTTTTTTGGCTTAAAATAAAATTTGTTGATTTTAACAAATTCTTTTGTTAAATTTAACAAATCTAAATTTAAGTAAGAAATTAGTAAAACTATAGTTTTATTTGTAATTGCCTATACTGAGTCGTAAATTTTGTTCAAATTTAGGGTCTCTGGACCCTCCCCGGTCTCAGTCCATATCATCTAAGGCCATGTAAGGTCACCCCAAAGGAGCAAACATTTTGTCCGTTTTGCTCTATGTCGCTCAGTTTTCGAGATATGGGCCATTTTATGAAGTGGAAAATTTTTATTAAAAATTTCCGAGGGTCCAAGGCCCCACCATGGTAGATTTTTGGATAGAGATAACCCCTTTCGCTATTACACAGTTAGGGTGTGAGGATGATTTTCACCAAACATTTTTTTGTGCAGTGTAATTTTGTTTAAATCTCTCCTAAAAATTTTTTTGAGTGTAACGGTTGTCTGTATTGGTCCGTATTTAGTTGGTTTTTTTTTGTGAAAATTTGAATTTAAAATTTTATTTCAATCAGCTTGCATAAAAATTTCATTTAGTTTGTCAATATTTTCAAAATTGTCTGCTTTTCAAAAAGAAAATTTGTTGTGAACGGTCACATAGTGATTAGCCAACATACGCTCAGTAATCAGGATTTGCTTTGTTTGGTTGCTCTCTATTGAATATTTGGTGAGAAAATATGGCGAAATTTGTGGAATAGATTACATAGTAAGGGAAGACACGATACAACTAGTTGTACAACTTGTTGTCGGACCGAAAAATAATTTTGAAATGCATGGTCAGACGAGTTCTACAACATGCCATTTGAAAAAGTATTTTGAAGGAGACGCATGTGTTTTGGAGCGGAATAAAATAAAAAACGTGATGTCAACTTTTTAAAAACGTTATGAATAATCAGACCACATAAAATCGCTAAAAAGGAGTAAATGGAAATTGTGCAATTAAGTATATTTTTTAACCCATTTGTGCCATCGGGCAACAAAAATGTTTAAAATCGAACTTTACTTTGTATTTTAGTTACCAATTAAAATTTAAAAATTTGAAAAAAATTTGTGTATAAATTTTAAATAATTAAATTTTTGTAAACATTCATCACGTACCAATTTAAAAATTTATTAAACAGTCTTATTTTTTTTTAACTATCAATTTATAAAAATATTGTATATTTCTTAAAAACGCGCTAATAAAAATAGTGGTACGCGCTAGTACAAATGGACATGTCTGCGGACCAACAGAAAAATCAAAAATTTTGGATTTTTGTTCGACATGTCCGTACGACCATACGACAGCCCAACACACGATGAAAATTGTGCTTACGACCAACAAGTTGTAAAACTAGTTGTATCGTGTCTTCCCTGCTTAACGTTGGGTTTGGAAGATTGAGTAGCAGTTATTATTAGAGATGGGCGCGTGAGTGAATTTTGACTCACGCTCACGCACGCTCACGAAAGAAAAATAATATTCACGCACGACTCACGCACGAACATTTTTTTTATAATCACGCTCACGTGATTTTAATTTGAATCACGCTCACGAAGTACTCACGCTCACGAAATACTCACGAAAAATATGAAATTTGTTTTTATCCATAGATGGTAACCGAAACGATGCGGTTATCGGTAAGGGTAACGCTATTTTAGATTATTTCGGTAACGGTATTTTAAGGGTAACGCTATTTCATTTATTTAGGTATCGGTATTTTAAGGATAATGGTTTTGTAGTTATTTTGGTAACGGTATTTTAAGAATAACGGTTTTTTGATTATTTCGGTAACGGTATTTTAAGGATATTGGTAGTAAGTTTTTTCGATGCATCCCTGAATTTTTTTTAAGAACCAATTTACCAACTTACATGGGGTTTCTGGAAGACGTTCGCTGTCACACGAATGAGTGACTACATGTATTTTGTTTTTGTATTGCATGTATTTTGTTATTGTATTTTCATTCGTGTGAAGCAAAACGTCATCTAGAAACACCACCTTAATGTACGAAAAATACTCGATAATCCAGTGCAATTACCAAAAACAGAAAATTAAAAATATCGGTAACGGTATTTTAGGGGTAATGGTATTTCATTTATATCGGTAAGGGTATTTTAAGGGTAACGGCATTTCTGTTATTTCGGTAACGGTATTTTAAAGATAGCGGTATTTCGGTTATTTCGGTAACGGTATTTTAGGGGTAACGGTAGCAGACCTGGGGGTTAATCATTACATTTTGTAAGTACCCTACGGGAAATTTTAACAAACTGTCACCGAACTGACCCCTTTATATGAAATAGACTGGTCACTTTTACATAGCGTTGTCATAGGAGGGGGAAATTGACCCCTTGTGATATGGCACCAGACAAATCCCAAATTTACCAGTATTTGTTTTACAAAAATTTCGGTGGTTTATAAAAAAAAATCACTGGCAAAGAATTGGCTTAGAGTGATATGCCAAGGTTTGCAACCAGTGGTTATCCGGTGCTACCTAGCCAATGCTACCAGGCGTACAAAAATCAATTCACTGGTAGACCAATGATTTTATAAAAATGCTGACGCTTCGTTAAAAAATGTTTGTAGTGAGAATGTTCCGAGATCGAATCCGGTTGCAAGCAAAAATTTTTTTTTAGATTTTTTTTAATTTAAAATTTTTTTTGTTTTATAAAATCAATTTTTTTGTTTGTGGGAAAGCTCCTTCAAGACCAACTTTTTTTTTGCCCTCCCAACACTGGCATACTAGTTAAAAAAAATTGTTTGCCAGTACTAGAATTTTGGCCAGTGGTTGTCCAGCTATTATCACTCATTTATGTGTTTAGCCATCAAATATTATATGTCTCGTTAGCTCAGTGGGTAGAGCAATCGTCTGGCAATCTGACGGCCTGGGTTCAAATCACGGCAGGACCAAAAAAAAAATACATATGAACTTTTTTTAAATTTTATTTTGTAAAATATATTACCAGACCACCTATTTATTGGTTTTGCCAGCGTTTTGCCAACGTTTAAAAATTTTGTTCCTCCAGTGCTTTTCCGGCGCTTTTTGAACAGCCGGTCCTTTTGTCTAATGATGTTATCATTTTGGGAATGGGAAAGCACTTTTTGTCAGTACTTGTACCACCTGTTACCGCTTTCCCGTTTGTATTTTTCTGACGGGGTAATTATGTCTTTTTTATGTATTTATTGTGGAAGAAGTAATTAATTAAAAAATTATCAATTACATATAACAAAATTCCAAATAATAACAACAATCCTATTTATATAATTAAATAAGGTGCTTTATTTTAAAACGAAAACAATTAAACAAGTATTTCTTAAATGTAATCTTTTGAAATTATTTTATGCAATCGTTGTTAACCTTTTTAACAAGCATTCTATAAAAAAATGTAAAACCCCCCAAATTATTGCTATTTATGTTAACTTTGCCTATCCAAAACACTTCAGAATTCTTTTTTAAAAATGTTTAGTTAAAAAAAATTTTTTTTTGAAAATGTAATTGAATTTGCCTAAATTGGAAGTAATTAGTTACAGCTTAATTACAATTACTTGTAATATGTAATTGAACATTTTTAATTACAATTACTTGTAATGTGTAATGAAATTTTCTTAATTACAATTACAAGTAATTGTAATCGAATTTTTTCAATTACAATTACATTTTTTGTAATTGTAATTGGGGATACCTCAATTACACATTACATGTAATAGTAATTGAAATGTAATGATTAACCCCCAGGTCTGAACGGTAGTCAGTTGAAAGGGTACTGAATGGATAAGGGTATTTAGCGGTATTGCCTGCCAACCCTGTTTTTATCTTAATTATTTAAGGAAGTTTTATTGGTATTGCCTGCCAACTCTGTTTTTATCTTAATTATTTAAGGAAGTTTTATTGAATATAAGTTTTATTTATGTAGGGCCATTAACAATAAACAAATTAACCTTAAATTTGAGATAAGTTAGAGTTACAGATGTCAAATTTAATTAATATGCAAGTGCTTGTGCAAATATAAATATTACTGACACTTTAGAAAACTTTTATTTTCTATTATTGATTATACTTGAATGGATGTAACTACATTGCTAGATCTGTCAAAACAACAGACTAGTATATTAGAAGATGACAAAGCAAATTGTGGTATTTTTGTTTTTTCTTTGACATTTTAAATGTTTAGAAATGTTACTAGACGATAAGAAGAAATTCTCATTGAGTTTGCACTTTGACTTAACAAATATTTCTAGAAATACTAAAAATGTCGCCCTCTGACGGTTGCCTTATTCAAGAATAAAATTTGGATAGGGACATGCTTTTAACAGATTATTTTTCTTAATTTGTTAATTAGGTTTTGGGATTTTAGCGCACTTAATTCCTTTATTATACCCTACACCACTATGTGGTCAGGGTATTATAAGTTTGTGCTGATGTTTGTAACACCAAAAAATATTGGTCGTAGACCCACCTTATAGTATACCGATCGGTTCAGAATTTTTTTTTATTTCGATTTAACGATGTCCGTCTGTCCGTCCGTCTGTCTGTCCATGCAATCTTGTGCGCACTCTACAGGTCGCAACTATTAAGATATTTTGATGAAATTTGGTACGCAGACCTACGTTGGCCCAAGGACGAACAAGTTTGATTTTGGTGAACATCGGTCCATGTTTAGACCTAGTGCCCATATAAGGGTCCTACCAAAATTATACTCTTTATACGCTGCAGGTCGTAAATATTAAGATATTTTGATGAAATTTGGTACACAGACCTATATTGGCCCAATAACGCAGCCTATTTATTTTGGTGAACATCGGTCTGTGTTTAGATCTAGTGCCCATATAAGGGTCCTACCAAAATTATACTGTTTATACGCTGCAGGTCGCAAATATTAAGATATTTTGATGAAATTTGGTACACAGACCTATTTTGGCCCAATAACGCAGCCTATTGATTTTGGTGAACATCGGTCCATGTTTAGAACTAGTGCCCATATAAGGGTCCCCCCAAAATTGGCTTGGTTACAAACTGCAGGTCGCAAATATTAAGATATTTTAATGAAATTTGGTGCACTGACTCACATTATAGAAAATTTTGACACGAGCCCCATTTTAACCCATTCGAATTTCGGATCCAAACATTAGTTGGCTTTTACCCAGAGTGGTGTAGGGTATTGTATAGTTGGCATGCCCGACTTTAACCTTTTTACTCGTTTAATTTTATGTTTAAAATTTTTAAATAACTTAAAAAATTCACTGTAAATCTTTAAATGTTATTCCAAATTTTTGTGGAGGAACAAAATTTTTCAATGTTTCCGATTTCTTTTTTACATAAGAATTCTGGCAGAAGTAGGAAACACCCGTTCGCTTGTACCTGAACTGACTGGAATACACATTATTTGAAGGAATGGAAGATTCCTGGAATTTTTCCAAAATTGTAAATTATCGCAATCTGGTTTATTATAATCACGCAAACTCACGCACAAAAATTTTCTCACGCACGACTCTCGCACGAACATTTTTTTTAACTCACGCTCACGCACGATTCACGTAAGTGCTATTATTTTAACTCACGATTCACGCGTGACACGAAAATTTCATGCCACGCGCCCATCTCTAGTTATTATCAAAACTTCAGTGTCATCGATAATTAAATTTTATATTTCGAAGTTTCCTCGCACTTCATTCATTTAATATTCGGAATCACAATTAAAATTCGTAGTGTGGCCAAACAAACATCATTTCAATTATCGATTTTATTTCATTGGACAATTATTTCCCACAACGCCATAACAAAATAATACTCATCCAGATCAATATTTTGTTTGTGAATTTTAATTCTAACATCCTTAGAGTGTCCACTATCATATGTAAAGTATAGAACCTAAAAGTAATCCTACATAAATCCTTGTCAATTCAAATATGGGTATTCATTAATATTATAAATTTCCTTTGGACCTTCCTACCCTTTTATTAATCTTGATTAGTTTTTTTAAATAATGACTTCATACGGACACCCTATTGACACGTACAAATAAATACTCAATTAACAATTTTGCTCCCTGTCGACATACAAATACGATTCCTCTCGTATTAGTAGTTGTATCACTCTACAACCATCTTAATAAACACTGTAGAAGTTTATACACAGAAGAAAAATCTTTTAAAATAGCAAGCTTCCAGTCTTCCGGCGCCAGTCGGCGACTGGAGTTTGTAATGTAAGTTTGACAATTTTATTAATTTTATTTTAGATTTTAGCCCTACAGTGACACTTTGACATACATATAAAAAGGGTAACTAATTTTACTCAACTTTAATTTAAGTCTCTCCTTTTGGCAATACCCAGTGTAGAAAATCATTACCAGATATGTGGTTATGTAATTACATACTTGGTAATGGTAAGTAGTTACTTTTGTTATTACATTTCTTATTACCTTTATATGGCGATGTCGCGAAAAATAATGAGTTATGGTTACACACCAGCATACGAAAAAACAAAAAATATATCGTTACCTATGTGCTTACCAGTACTGACAAAAATAATGAGTCTAAAAATAGATTTCCAAAAAAATAAATTATATAAAAAAAACATTTTTTATTGTATTTTTTTTTAAATAAAATTTGCTGGTGCGGGAATCGAACCTGGGTCTACAGATTGCCAGTCAACAGCTCTACCATCTAAGCTATATCGACATGTAATATTTAATACACACAGAGAAAAGGGCGGTTGGGCATCAGTTATAATTACCATTATTCATCTATCAAATCAAAATTTGAATTGTCATTATAAAATATCAAAAGAAGGTATTTAAAATAGTCGTTGTCTGTAGAAATTAAGGAACCGCAACTAACAGAAATTCTTTGTGCAAGAAAAATCGGGCATCCCAAAAACTACAGTAATAAAAAACTTCTTTACATTATTTCGGTAGGCCCAATTAACAAATATTACAGTTTTCACCCATTTATTAGTCTTAAAAACTAAACGTTGGTAGTTGTAACTGAAAATCAGTGTGTATTTTATTTATCATAACTACAACTGATCAAGGATTGGTGCGATAGATTATTTTATTATGTGTGAATTTTGGTTGTTGCTACCAATCCCAGTGTAGAAAATCATTACCAGATATGTGGTTATGTAACTACATACTTGGTAATGGTAACTAGTTACTTTTGTTATTACATTTCTTATTACCTTTATATGGCGATGTCGCGAAAAATAATGAGTTATGCTTACACACCAGCATACGAAAAATCTAAAAATATGTCATTACCTATATGCTTACCAGTACTGACAAAAATAATGAGTCTAAAAATAGACTTTGAAAAAAATAAATTATATAAAAAAAAATATTTTTTTTTTGGTTTTTTTTTTTTTAATAAAATTTCCTGGTGCGGGAATCGAACCTGGGTCTACAGATTGCCAGTCAATAGCTCTACCATCTGAGCTATATCGACATGTAATATTTAATAGATAAAAACATAATTGACCTCCCAGCAAAATATTGGTAATGCCACCTCATTGCTGTCTGCATTACCAATAATGATATATCATTACCTTTTGCATTATTTTGTAATATAAAATAATGACTTCCTAATAACGGCCTATTGTAGTCATTGCTTTTAAATATAAAATAATGAATTACTTGCAATAGTTTAAATAAGTACTTTTTACAAAGTTGAATTTTATACTTTTATATTTATTCCATGGAAATATGTTTTGTGTTAAAATTTTTATGACGAGTACTAAAATTACACACTAGCAAAAACTTTAATTTCTCTGAATGTATTTCCTGAAGCTAATAGTATTTGTGTAGCTCCTTATTTTTAATAATCAAGTAAGCAATCGGATAACCACTTATAATTCAACTTTTTGTAAGCATGTTTGTAACCACTTATTATGCAGCATCTCATAACTACTTACTTCTCATTTTTTCGTAAGCGAGCGGGTAAGCGTGACTACTTATAAAAACGACCACGCCAAACAAAAATAATGAGTTTAGACGCCAAAAAATAAGTTCTGCGGAGCTATGAATTTCTATTATATAACCACTTATTTGGTAATGAAATATTTTGCTGGGCTGCTGCACACAAGTAAGCTTACTCGCCAACATACAAAAAATCAAAAAATATGTGGTTACCTATATTTTAAAAAATATTGAGTCTAAAAATAGATTTAAAAAATTAAAAAAAAATCTAGAAAATTCTTTTCTATTTGAAATAATGATAAAAATAAGTCATTACCAGTAACTTATTATTATATGTTTTAAAATGATGCAGAAGGTAAGTGGGTGTCACTACTGGTAGTCCAAAAAATAATGATATGTCATTACCGTTTCTACACTGGGATGTAAAACTATAAATTTTATGTTGGTAATCAGAACCGTTATTTAGTTGTACATACAGATTAATGGTCTAATTCATAAACTTTTACAACAGTCTTATTGCAGGATTTTAAGCTAATTTGTGAAAAACAGTATTCATATTTACTTAATAATGAAGAAAATAATAAAGGTTTATAGTTGGTACTCACTAACTTTAAACCTTTTATAAAGTTTGGAGTGAGGAAGCCACCATTTAATTGCTAATTATTTAATTTTCAGGCATGAAATGATTTATTAAAGCCATCCCATCCCTAGAATGTGTGGCTTCCAACAACTTGCATCCATCAAACTGAAAAAAACTACAACAATTGCGTAGCCAATGACCTTTTTCGAAAAAATTTCAAAAAAAATGTAAAAATAAAATTAAAAAAGAAAAACAAAACAATAGTGATGTGTAGACTGTCGAAACATTATTCGAAATTCGACTACTTTTGTATGCTTTGAATAATATGTTCTAAAAAATTACTTTTTTACACACATTTCCATTGATTTGCTTTGTAAATAAAAAAAAATATTTTTAATGGCTTTTAAATTTATCTTAGGACATCATTAGTTCTCTAATTTAAGGAAATAAAGTTTTCACTTCCGATTACCGAGTCAATCGTTTACTAAATTTGTAAATCACTTACGACTTATTTGGGAGAAGAGAGAAAATAAACAATAGTGTTGCCAGTATCAAATCGAAAAATTAATTTATAGTTAAAATACGATTATGAATCAAGATTTCTAATAACTCCTTATTAAGCGAAATATGTACTTTAACTATAAATTTTGTTTTTGAATTAGCACATTTGGCTACAAATAATAGAAATATAAAAAATACGAGTCCGTCAGAAAAGCAAATGTATTTTGTGGATTTCAAAGGAATAACACTTTTAAAGTAAGTATATATTGTAGGAATTAACAAGAGCTATTCTCTTCAATCTGTTAACATTTTAATTTAAATTTCAGCCTAAGGCCTCGAAGCCATGGCCATCATATACATTAGTTTATAATTTGTAATTATCCTCTAATGCTTAAATAAATAAAAATTAATTTAAATTTGTTTCAGATTATTTTTAAGGCATTTGTGTGAACTTGTCTTCATTTGCCAGTCATGGGAGGAATACTTCAAGATGCTGAGAAATTTTAGAATTTTGAAGATACACCAAAAATAAATTTAGATGTTTTCTTATATGGAAAGTAAGAACCCAATGTATTTTCCTTTGAAAGAGGGCTTTAGAATTCCTAGTGACTCAAGTCTTGGATAAATTAAGTATCATGTGGCTTTGTATTGCTTTAAAGCTTCAAATGTATGATTGTTTTTATTCATTTTCAATAAATTTAATAAAAAGATATTTGCACATTAATTTTTATTGGAAATTGTTTAGGAAATTTGGAAATTCAATTGTAGCTACCAAATTATTTTTAAAGAGGGCGGTACGTACAACTGTACATATTTAATTTCATAACCGAATATTACATAATACAGACCGAATCTACAAAAAAATGTATAATAGTTGTCGTAACCGCATCCATTCGATTGGCAACAAATTCGGTTATAATAACGAATTTGTTTTCTGGGTGTAGATAAAAACATAATTGACCTGCTGCACACAAGTAAGCTTACTCGCCAACATACAAAAAATCAAAAAATATGTGGTTACCCTTACCAGTGTTTAAAAAATATTGAATCTAAAAATAGATTTCAAAAAATTTTCACAAAAATCTAGAAAATTATTTTCTATTTGCAATAATGATAAAAATAAGTCATTATCAGTAACTCATTACTATATGTTTTAAAATAATGCAGAAGGCAAGTGGGTGTCACTACTGGTAGTCCAAAAAATAATGATATGTCATTACCGTTTCTACACTGGGTAGGTATGCCATATGATTTTATATAACTAACTTAGGGCTGGTATCTTATCTCCAATGATTATTTTACCTTAATTATTGATTAAGAAATCATTGATTAAACCTTAAACTTACTTAAAATAATATCGGTAACTTATTACAATTTAATCAATGATTTGTTAATTTTAGACATTTTCATTTGACAATACGAATAAGTAATAAAAGAAAATAAAAAAGTTTTGAAAACTCGCGAAATACCAGTTTTTTATTAATTTTTTCGCATGACACGGGGTGATAAAATTATACAATAGATTACTATATTGTTATTTTTTAAATCTGCAATCGCTAAATGCCTCTAATAGGAAGTGTCTTTTTGCATGCTACATGCATATCTTATTTTTTTTCATTGGGTAAGTGTGTATAATTATAAATTTTATTTTAGTCCAGGAAGGTGTTGTTAAGAAATATTTATGAAAGATAAGATGATTTTTGATGTTTTTTACTACATTCAATCCAAAATTTATAGTTTGAAAAAATTAGGAAACTAGGCCCAAAAGGAAACAAATCAACCTATGCCTATACATTATTTGTTATTGGTTTAGGAAAACATATCTTGATCAAATTTAATATACACATGCAGTGACATCTCCCAAAGAATGATTGCTAAAATTAAAATTTAGAAATTTTGTGGAGAACAAAAGATATGAATCCAAAAATAATCCTTGGTGGAAAAATATATGACGTCTTTAAAAATTCTCATTATATTAGAATCTCAAGAGTATGCATAAACCTTAACTTCTGTTCACTGGCTCTGTCCGACATTTCAAGATATGGTCACCTATGGACATGTGGTAAGTTAAGTTTTATAAGTAAATTTTGATAAATAGTAAAAATTGGTTCAATAATTGTGAAAAAATATAATAAAAAAAATGATACCCATTAGCTGAAATTTGGCAAAACTGCAAAATTGTTCTGAGAAACCTTAAATACATGCACAAGAAAATATTTGTTTTCACTTTTTTGGGTCAAATTTTACCCCCACGAATCGTGGCTTATTTGTGCTAAAGGAATATCAATATTATGACCGATTCTAACCATCCAATTTATGTCATTTATTCTAATTTCCACCAAATGATTTCCTTGATAAAATTGGTCTTTTTAGAGAAGATATACATTACTAGGCGAGTTACTAAAGATATACATCATTTAGAGGACATAATGAGATGTTTTAAGGTGTTTATTTTACAAAATAATTGGTCTACGTAAAACTTTTTAAAAAGTTACCAACATTAGTAAATAATGTAAGTACTAACACGAATTGTAGGGTGAAAAATCTATGTTTAAGGGCTTAATCACAGAAATTTCTGTAATTAAATTTAATCAATATTTAGAGTAGAATCAGAGATTAAAATTCGACAAGTTACTGTAATTAAGACCTAAACAATCATTTTCTTCTTAATCATTGTTTAATATTACATTGGTATCTTAAAGGCATTTTTTTATTATCATTCAATTTAAATCTTTCAAATCATTTAATTAATATTTAATTTTAGTAATTCACATTTGCCGCTTTTTCTAATCACTTTTGGATTAGATGCGAAGGCACTACGCACTGCGACCAATATAGATCTTTTGTGCTGCCTAGAGTTCCCTAGAGATTCAGGCTACCAATAATCCCGTTAGGAGAATTTCCCCAAACGTTCGAAGATGACACGAAACGGTCACCCAGAAATCTGAGTCTTCTGTCACACAGTCTCGGACATTCGCAGAGAATATGCTCCGATGTCTCACTTTCCAGCTCACAAAACCTGCAAACATCAGTGTCTGACCGGCCCTGTTTGTGAAGCTGGTACCTGAGCCCACAGTGCCCAGTTAAGTATCCCGTCAGGGTCCTAAGGCTACCCCTGTCGAGTGACAATAGTCGCCCTGATTCCGGGCCACTGAATAGTCGACGGGCTCCGCAATTGGCTAGCCAATCAGCACTTTCGTTACCCTCATACCCTTCAAGACCAGTATCCATTCCAGTGTAAGAGAGTTGTTCCTACCGAGTTCGTTTAGAATTCCCATACACTCCATGACTAGACCAGATGATACCCCGTAAGCTCCTAGAGGCTTTACCGCAGCTTGGCTGTCAGAAAGAATATAGATGCGGGATCTAACCGTGCCTCTCTGCAGGCACTCTCTCACACATATGCAAATGTCGAAGATCTCCGCCTGAAAGACGGAAGGCTACTTGCCCATTGGTAAAGTACGCTGGAATCCGGGTACAAAGACACCTGCCCCCGTGTCACAATTAGCCTGCTTTGAGCCATCAGTGAACCATACCTGAGCCCCCTCTTCGGGCTGCCAGGATTGGCTGGTCCACATATTTCTGTCAAATGACATAATGTCAAAATGCCTGACAAAAATCTGCTCCGGGATCATTTTATCCGCGACCCTTAAGATTGGGTCGTCCATAAAGATCCCGGCGATCCTCATGTGACCCTTTAGGTCCCCGTTCCTCATGTCCCCGACCCCCCGGAGACGAAGTGAGCCTATGATTGCAGCTTCTTTCTCGGAAATATGCAATGGTGGAATACCCAACATGGCCCCAATGGCATCCGTCGGGCACGATCTTCCAGCCCCCGTAATGCCAGTACACACCAGCCGATACAACTTCTTTAGAGTATCCCTTGCTGTTGACTGCTCAACCTTTGGTCACCATGCTAAGGTAGCATACGTGATCATAGGTTTCACAATGGTGTTGAATGACCAGTAGACCATGTGTGGTCTTAGACCCCATGTTTTCCCAAAGAGCCTCTGACAGGCATAATATGCCCTGGTGGCCTTCTTGGATACGGAGTTGAGATGACCATTCCACGTAAGGGATTTCTCAAGAGTCACCCTTAAATATTTCACACTATCCGAGAAGCCTATCGTTTTTTCCCCAACAACAGGTTCGGCCTTCTTCTCCTTGTGAACGGTATCAGGAACGTCTTCGTCGGGTTGATAGTCAACCCTTTTTCCAGACACCATGAGTTAGTAAAGTTCAGAGCCTGCTGCATACGATCAGAGATGGTCCTGTCATCCCAGCCGACAACGGAGATGACAAGTTCATCGGCGTAGCCATAGGTCCTGAAGCCCAGGTCGTTCAGACCCTTAAGCAATTCATCAATGACCAGTGACCAGGCGCCAGTACACAGCCCTGAGGACATCCTCTGGTCACATTCACGGTCCTACTAGTAGACCCTATACCGAACGTGATTTCCCTAGAGTTGAGCATCTCCAATGTCCAATTTACAATCATTGGAGATATACCCCTTCTCAACATAGACAGCCCGATCGCATCATAGGACGTGTTGTCAAAAGCGCCCTGTATATCAATAAAAGCAATATTCTTTGCCTCCAGTGCCTTGTCTATCAACGTGACAACATGATGGACAGCACTTTCGGTAGACTTACCCGTTGATACGCGAACTGAAGCTCGTGTATCGGCTTACGCCTGAGGTACGTATCCCTAATATAGTGGTCCATAAATTTCTCCATTGTCTTAAGAAAAAAAGAGCTGAGGCTAATTGGTCTATACGATTTAGGCAGCTGTTCGGATTTATCCCCCGCTTTTGGAATAAAGACTAGTTTAACCCCCCTCCAATTCGTCGGAACATGACCCAGCAAAAGACTGAATCTAATTTCCTAACCAGTTGTGGGACTATTATATCCACCCCCCTCTGCATCAGACATGGATGATCAAGGACCATTGAGTATGAGGATGTACAAAAGTGATTTCCACGGGTCGAAAAAATAAATTCAATATTAGATTATTTGGTGGTGACCTTCATAATTTAACTTGCTTGCCCTGGAGTCCTTGCCTTGTGTTGCCTTGTGTTGAGGACCTGCGCTCCCTAGTTTGCCGCGGTCTTTTTTGCCTAGTTTACCTACTTTGGTTATTTATAGTTATTTTTATTAACTGACATTTGTGTTTATATTGTCGTTTAGTGGGTGTTTGTGTAACATGTTAGTGGCCGAGTGGTTTAAGAGGCTGCCTTTATGCATGTTGTTTGCAAGGGCATAGTGTTTGATTCTCATACAGGGAAATGAAAAATAATTTTTTTAATTTCAAAGTTTTTTTAAGTTATTTATAATGAATTAAAGAAAATGTGTTAAAATTGATAAATTGTAACATTTTAGAGATTTTAAGAATTTGCTATGTTGCCACGTTTCGTTGAAAACGTAAAATTTTTTGATTATAAAAAATGAAGAAATCTAAATAAATAGTAATATTTCAAAAATGTGTGATATGAGAAAAATATATAAAAAGTTAATTTACAATAAGATATACAGTAGACGCTCGCAAATTAGAACCGCTTTGTTTTTGAGGCAATTCTAATTTCTGAATTATTCTAATTTCTGGACGTTTTTAAAAAAAAAAAAAAAAAAAAAGTAAATCTACTTCCAAAAACTTAAATAAAACTCTTTTTAATATTTTTTAATTCAATTTTATTTGATAAAAACAAGAAAACAAAACACAACAATTCAGTCCAATACATCAAATGTATTTTTTTAAATTAAAAATATGAATATAAAAAAAAACGAATGGCAACAAAACATAGCAATGCAGTCCAATTACATCACATGTATTTTTTTTAATTAAAAACTAAAAAACTGTATTTAAAAAAAATTAAACAATTAAAATTAAACAATGGCCAAGTTAACAACTAATCTTTGTTTGACATATAATCAGTTATATTTGTTTGTTTTTTTGGTTTCTTTAAATCCGAAATATCATTACGGAGAGCCAAAAGATTACTTATGTGCTTAGTTGAAAACAATTCACTGTTATTGCACCATTTTATTAAATTATTTACGCTTTCAATGGCTGTAGTGTTAGAGACAACTGATGATACTGCAACAACATCGTCTTCGCTGCTATCTGAAGACTCACCATCGCTACTGAGAACATAAACAGATCCGTCATCAAACATATCTTCATTCCATCTGTCGATGTCTTCTATGCCGATGCAATCGTTGGGAGCTATTTCTTTTAAAAGAGCTTGAGTTATCTGAATAACTTCGTTGCAGTCCTGATCTATTTGCAACAATTGTGCTATTAGCACGTCATCGTCGCTGTCGTATTGGTTAGAGTCCCAATTGGACAACTTTGACCAAGATTTCTTCATAACACTTTGTGGTACCGCATCCCAAGCTTGTTTCAGTAATAATATAGCATTGCGGATCGAATGGGATTTTAAATGATTCTTCAGTTCACCACCTTCAGCAATTAACTGAGAAAGAAACATACTTCTGTAATTGAGCTTTGTTAACTTAATAGGGTTTTGATCCATTGGTTGTAAAGCTGCTGTCACATTTGGTGGAAAGAATAATGCAACTATGTTTCCATCGTCACTTTTAAGTTTCTCAATGGGTGTATGAGCGGAGCAATTATCTATAAGCAAAATGGCTTTCGGAGGCAAATTATTTTCCTGAGAAAAGCGGATCACCTGTGAATTGAAAAAAATTTTAAAATTATGTACTGAACCTGAAATCAATATTTTTGTTTACTTCTTTAATAAATATTCGGTGAAACCATTCGTGAAAAATCAGAAA
This sequence comes from Leucophora obtusa, assembly GCA_949987735.1. NCBI lineage: Eukaryota > Metazoa > Arthropoda > Insecta > Diptera > Anthomyiidae > Leucophora > Leucophora obtusa. The sequence goes on from OX465296.1 coordinate 55,034,153, forward strand.
AGTCATCCAAGCATTTTTTGAAAAGTTGTAATGCAGAGGATTATTGAAATTTTTAAAACACCTGGGTTTTTTTGCTTTTCCAATTACCAATGGAACTAATTTGTGTAATCCATCAGAGTTTGCACCAAGTAGGACTGAAATTCTGTCTTTTTGAATTTTATGTCCAGGGGCGTTTTTTTCAAAAGCAGAGACATAGGTTCTGTCTGGTAGGCAACGAAAAAATAATCCGGTTTCGTCGACATTATATATTTGTGACTCCATTAAACCCATCTCAGCGATCTTTGCACGATATCGATGAATAAAAGGAGTGACTGAAGCAACATCACTGGAAAGAATCTCGCCACAAATTTTTAAAAAACGGATACCGTGTCGCTTCTTAAATTTGGTAAACCATCCATCACTTGCCCGGAATGCATTTTCATCTTTATCGGGATATTCCTCTCTAAATATTTGTTTAGCTTTCTCTTTTAATATTGGCCCATTCAATGTACACTTTTTTTCTCGTTGATTTAAAAACCACTCATACAGACGACTTTCCATTTTTGGATATTCAGCGCTGTGCAAAGATTTATTTTTTGCCTCCTGATATGTGTTTGAAACAGCATTTAATATAGCTGTTCTATGTGATTTGATGTAGCTGATTGAAGATGTTGTCACATTAAAATCTAGGGCTAACCGGTTCCCTTGAACGCCTTTGTCAAGCTTTTCTAATATTTTGACTTTAGTTTCCAATGATAAAGTGTTTTTTTTTTACGTTTATTTAACATTTTAAATGATACACTTTCACTATTTAATAGAGACTGCCAAATAATATGTACACGCGTATCAAATTTCACAAATAAACTAGCCAAAAATGTACGTAAATGCGACAAAAAAAACAAATAGGGAAAAATATATATAATTTGGTGATTCCCCTTTTTAGTTTTACTTTATTCAAACAGAATAAAAATAAATTGGGGATTTCCTGTGTATTCAAATAACCAAAAAAAAAAAAACGCTCAGAAATTAGAATTTTAAATTCGAATTTCAGAGCGTTTAATGTATTGCAAACATTGATTCTAATTTCTGGACGTTCGAATTACTGAAAGCTCTAATTTGCGATCGTCTACTGTACTAGAAATCTTGAAGTTTCTGAAATACACTACAAATGTTTTATAAAAAAAATCGTGATATATTATATAAATTTTTGAAAAATTTTTGATAAGGCAAATGAATGAGAAAAAAGATGCAGTTTTATATTGGTGTAAAATATTTGATAAAAAGTTTTATTTGTAAAAGTTTGCCGGAGATTGTTTTAAATTTATTTTTACATTTATATATAAATGTAAAAATTTGTTTATTACTATTTAATTGATTTTTTGTATTTTCATATTCAGTTGAATTTAATAATTTTTTTTTTACAAATAATTTATAAATCTTTAATAAAGGTTAAAAAATTATAAATAATATAAAATTTTTCGTTTTATAAAAAATAATTTTGTTTTTATTTTAAATTTGTTTTCAGATTAAAAAATATTTTGAAAGTTTTAAATAAAATTAAAAATTTATTATAATAGAAAAATCTAAATTTTCTAAAGTAATTTTTTTAAGTTAATAAAAAAATTATTTTCTTTTTATCCACATTTATTTAAAGTATGGTTAGAAAAATTTTACATTTGATTTATAAATAAATTGCTTATTTTTAATATAAAAGTCTTAAATAAAAGTTAAAATAATTAAAATAAAACAAAAAAGTAAATGTGTTAAAAATACGATAAAAAATGTTCACTTATTAATTTGTTTATATTTTTGAGCCAGCCTGATATCCTGTGCTTTTTCTGAAGCTTTTACTTTTGCCTTTTTAGCGCGTTCCCCTTCGTACTTGTCATTTACGTTTTTACAATTTTTATATAAAACAACTGTTATATAAAAATCTAATAACGCTTGACGGTGCACAGTGGTACGAAACTAAAAAAAAATGGTAATAATTTTGGATCTTCTAAACTACTGATCCAATCGGAAAAAAAATGTTAACAAGAACTGAAGATAAATATCTAGGCTTTTAGAAAATTAGTCTTGTAGCCACCCTATAGCACACCCTGTGCTAAAACAGAGTGGCTACAAAGTTGAGCATCTCGGGTATGCAAATTTTAGACTTTTTGTAATCTAAATTACAAGGTAAAGAAAAAACATGCGTCAAGTATCATAGTAGCTCTGATAGTTTAAAAATTATTTAACTTTGAATTTCAAAATCTTAATTTTTTACCTTGATTTTTTGGTTTTTTCCCAATAAGTTTTTCATTAAAGCACCTTAAGTTGTTTGAGTTTCACGTGAAAAAACTGTTATACTCCATATAAAAAAAAAATTTTCACGACAATGAGTTTCACGTGAAAATTGTGTAGAGTTTGTTTTCACGCAAATTAAATGTACAAGACTATTATTTTTCTTGTGAAAAAGTATCATTTTATGTTTATTGTGATTGTGGCTATCTAATTACATAAAAAAGATTTTAATTTTCAGAATTTAAATTACTATTTAAGGCCTTTAAAGTTTGAGTGAATTTTTCCACGTGAAAAAACAACTTAAGGTGCTTAACAGAAAAAAAAAATTTAATTTTGTTGTATCATTGTTATGACTTTTCTAAATTTCAGAATGAAAAATATTCTTAATTATCTAATTTTTAAAATCAAAACTTTTAAGTGTGTCCTGAAAATGGCATTTTTTTCAAAAAGGGGGGTTATTTCATTCACTTTTATATCCAAGTTTCTAAAACGCCTTTTTATATTTTGGGACATTTTCTAGAATAAGCTTCAGAAATGCTTAATAGTGCAATTTAGAACATTTTTGAGCATACACCCCACGTCCAGCATTGGTGGAAAAAAACTTAATGTTTTTGAATGTGGCAAAAAAATCACGTAAAATCCCCAAAAAGATCTGTAAAATTCGCGAAAGGTTCGTCTCTTCATTCGTGAAAGTTTAGAGGTTTTTGAAAGCAAAAACTCTGTGAAGTCTTTTTCAGGAGCATATCCTGATGAAGAAAAATTGCAGTTTTTAAAAAAAAGTACTTATTATGTTAATTTATAATAAGGAAATTGGCCTCGAACTGACTTAATAAATTAATAATTAATTATATAAAAAGATATTAAAAACTATTTAGAAATTGAAACACCCCGGTAAAAAAAAAATTACAATCCATTTTATTTTAAAATATTACATAGAACTTTGAATTTTTATGTAAAAATAACTATTAACATGTATATACACAGAAAAAATTATTAACCTTAAATATCTAATTAAATATATATTAAAAATAAAAATTGTTTCTAACCAAGTATTTAATTGAATCAATTAATATTTTAATTGACTTTTAAATATTTTTGCAAATATTTGCTACTACCCAATCAGAAATCGCCAGTGGTACAGTAAATCAAGCACTGGCATACCACTGGGTAACCACGGCGTTGAAAATAAATGACTATGGGAGAACACTTATTAAGGACGTTTTGCCAGCGTTTGCAAAAAGCGTTTTTCCAGTATTTGTTTTACAAAAATTTCGGTGGTTTATAAAAAAACCACTGGCAAAGAATGGTCTAAGAGTGATATGCCATGGTTTACAACCAGTGATTATCCAGTGCTACCTAGCGAATGCTACCAGTGGTACAAAAACCAATTCACTGGTAGAGCAATGATTTTATAAAAATGCTGACGCTTCATTAAAAAATGTTTTTAGTCAGGAGGTTCCGAATTCAAATCCGGTTACAAGCAAACAATTTTTTTTGGATTTTTTTCTAATTTAAAAACTTTTTTGCTCTATAAAATCTATTTTTTTGTTTGTGGAAAAGCTCCTTTAAAACCAACTTTTTTCTTGCTCTCCCAATGCTGGCATATTAGTTCCAAAAAACTGTTTGCCAGTGCTAGCATTTTAGCACAGCCAGTAGTTGTCCAGCTATTATCACTCATTTATGTGTTTAGCCATCAAATATTATATGTCTCGTTAGCTCAGTGGGTAGAGCAATCGTTTGCAAATCTGACGGCTTGGGTTCAAATCACGACAGGACCAAAAAAAAAAAAAATACATATGAGCTTTTTTTTAAATTTTATTTTGGAAATTATATTTACAGACCATCTATTTATTGGTTTTGCAAGCGTTTTGCCAACGTTCAAACATTTTGTTTCTCCAGTGCTTTTCCGGCGCTTTTTGATTCTAATTGAATGGAAATGGAATGGGAAAGCACTTTTTGCCAGTACTTATACCACCTGTTAAAGTGCTTTGCCATCGCTTTCCCGTTTGTATTTAGCTGGCTGGGTAATTATGTGTTGTATAATTCTCAAACAATTTTTTTTAAACTGTATGCATATATAGAAAATTTTTAGTACAAGAACCAAAACCTTTGCAGTTCACAAACAAAACAAACACATATGACGTACACACACATTTTTATAATTTCATATTATTTTTTTTTATTTTTTTATTTTATAATATATGGGAAAATCTACGAAACAGGTCGATTTCAGATTTTAAAAATGAAAAATTTCAAATTAGTGGCACACATTTTTTTATAGATTAACTTATTTAAAATACATTAAAATGGAGTAATTTGTTCGCGTGAATAAATTTTTTTTAAAGTGCTGAAAAAGTTATAAACAAAAAAACGCACACATTTTCGCTAGTAAATATTTTAAAATTTTTGGATTTTTCGGGCATGCGACCACACATTTTCAAGTAACTTTTCCGTGCTGAGTCCGAATTTGGTTTCCAAATTTTAAAAATTAAGATTTTTTGATAAAATTTGGTAGACCGATTTATATCGTCCCAAGGACGAAGTCTATTGATTTTGGTTTAAATCGGTCTATGTTTGGACTTGTGCCCATATAAATTTCCCTCGAAACTGCAGCACAAAATTGAATGGCACATCCACGGTTTAAAGAATTATGGGGTCAAATATGTCTTGAATGGTACATATCTTCATTAATATTATTATCTGAAAGTGCTAAACGGATCGGACGAATTTCGTATTCTCTACAACATATCATTCTCCAAAATTCGTTAAAAGGTTAAATTCAAATTTAAGGCACATCCACAGTTTTAAGAATTATGGAGTCCTATCTATCTGGAACGGTAGATTTTATCATAGCTATCATTATGTGAAAGTGCTAAACAGATCGGATTTTATTTTTAGGCTTTACATCAATTTTCGCTGTACAATACGCTAAAAATCCAACTTTAAATTGACTAGCACATCCACAGATAAAAGAATTAATGGCTGAAATCTGGCTTATATGATATATATCGCAATTAATATTGTTGCGTGTAAGTGCTAAAACGATCACATTATCCGTTTGGTTTCTACATCACTTTTAGTTCCAAAACTCTATGAAAAGCTACAAAATTTAACCTAAAATGGGTCTGGACACCAAACTAATAGTACGATCCATTTAGCACTTACAATAATAGTATCACCGATATATACCGATCACGCAGGACTGCAACTAATTATTTCTCAAACTGCGGATGTGCCCTTCAAAAAATATCAAATTTCAAGTTGTTCACGCATAGAAGTGAAGATATTATTATTATCATATTTTCTTTATTTTTGAAGGCACACTTATTAATTTGATCTCAATTTTTTTGCTTACTCGTCAGTTATATGTAGGGTTTTTCTTTTCCCGGACTTTTTCGTTTCCCGGGACAGCGGGATTTTTTCAGAATTTCCCGGGATCCCGGGAATTCCCGCTCGTTAGAAAATATATAAATTCGACATATGTTGCACTTGAAAAACTCGATTAGTGTTCAAACACCGTCCGACAAAGTTCATCTTTTGGTTGTACCCATGAGAAAATGCACTTAATATATTCTGAAAGGATGGCTAAATATAAAATATCCATGTCTTCCACTTTTTCAACACGTTTAACAATTTAAATCGTGAATTAATATTTAGGTAATATATTTATATGGAAGGCCGTCTTAATTTTAAAAAACTCTTAGAAATATATTAATTAAATATTAATTCGCCGTTTAAACGGTTAAACCAATTGATATAGAAAAAGTGAAAGACATGGGTATTTTATCTTCATCCCCTTTTTCAGAATTGTGTCGGACCAGTTTTATAGTCAGAAATAAGATCGATTTGTTGCTAAAATATTTCTTAAATATGAAACCAAAAAATTTCTATTTCTAGATATTTTATATATACCTTTCTATGCAGATTTTCAAAAAAAAGTATCCGTCTAGAATTATTTTTATAAAAAAGTTTAAAAGTGAGTACTTTTCACATAAATTTTATAAAAAAAGACACTACAACATTATTAAATAGTTTCTTAACTTTAATTGGTTTTCTTGAATAGACATGTTTTATGCCACAGCTACTTAAATATTTAATTTTTTTAATTTTCGTATTTAGTTGCATTTTAAATTAACATATAAAAAATCCAAAATAATTTTAAAAAGCATCTGATGGATTATTTTGAAAACAAATAATATTTAAAAAATACAATTAAAATAAAGGAATAACAATTGAACTTAAAATTAAATTATTTTAAATAAAAGAAACTCAAAATACTTGTCAATTGAAAATATAAAAACATCACAAATTTTTTAATTTTAATGTCTAGTTTTTTGGAGGTATTTGGAACTGAAATAGTGATGTTGGAATGCAAAACATATAGGCAAGGTTGCAGAATTTTTCCGAAAATATAGTGTAAACCAGCCTATACAAATATTTCTTTATTTAAACAAAGATCATTTTAAAGAAAAAAAAATTTCCGAAGTACATACAAGAATTTTTGTTGGTAAACTTGGTAATGGCTGATAAAATTGTTAAATTAAACTGGCATCTAAAAACAATTTGGCCTAATTCAGTTTATTAAATTTTAAATCGTATTTTTTTAATTTTAAATATTTTTTGATCAAATTAGTTTCAAAAAAAACAATGCTTTAAATTTAAATAAAGCTTCCAAAATTGCAATAATATAAGCTAAAACTTCTGTAAAAGAATAAAAAAAAATCCCGGGAAATCCCGCACAAAATTCCCGGGATTGCGGGATCCGAAAAAGGGCGGGATTCCCGGGAATCCCGTCCCGGGAATTCCCGGGACATAAACCCTAGTTATATGTCAGTATCAAAAAATTTTCAATTACATTGAGGCTGAAAGCCCAAAAATTAAAAATGTCTGAAATACTCTTTATTCAAAAAACAGTCACAGATTAACTACCATTTGTTCCTAATTGAGGGCAACTATTTTTATCAACAAGTGGGAGATTTTCTAGCATCATAATTATTATCCACCAAAGGTTTTGGGCGATTTCCTTTTATGCTGAAAAAGTTATAACCAAAAGAGTTGAAAAACTCTTGAAAGTTACAAGCAAAATTAGGGTAAATTAGGGTGGTTTTTAATTGAGTAGAGCACATTAGCAGTAAAAATGCTAATACCATTAAAAATATTATATATTGTTATTAAAATGGTTTAAATCCCGAGTTACATGGAATCGCCCGGTTCCGTAGATTTGCCCATATCACAATTTTTTTATAAAACATTTGTAGTGTATTTCAGAAACTTCAAGATTTCTAGTATATCTTATTGTAAATTAACTTTTTATATATTTTTCTCATATCACACATTTTTGAAATATTACTATTTATTTAGATTTCTTCATTTTTTATAATCAAAAAATTTTACGTTTTCAACGAAACGTGGCAACATAGCAAATTCTTAAAATCTCTAAAATGTTACAATTTATCAATTTTAACACATTTTCTTCTTCTTCATCAATTCATATAAATAACTTAAAAAAACTTTGAAATTAAAAAAATTATTTTTCATTGCTCTGTACGAGAATCATACACTATGCCCTTGCAAACAACATGCATAAAAGGCAGCCTCTTAAACCACTCGGCCACTAAAACCCACTAAACGACAATATAAACACAAATGTCAGTTAATAAAAATAACTATAAATAACCAAAGTAGGCAAACTAGGCAAAAAAGACCGCGGCAAACTAGGGAGCGCAGGTCCTCACCACAAGGCAACACAAGGCAAGGACCCCAGGGCAAGCAAGTTAAAGTATGAAGGTCACCACCAAATAATCTAATCTTGAATTTATTTTTTCGAACCGTGGAAATCACTTTTGTACATCCTCATACTCAATGGGCCTTGGTTAGAACTAGTAAGAGTGCGGTCCAAGACCTTTGACCTAATAGCATTTCTAAACGTCGGTTCGTCACCCCTATTTGCTATGTTTATACCATTATTACATATAAATTCAAGCAGGTGCTCACCTCGTTTGTTGATATTGGTGCTTCCCCACGTTGTGTGATGAGCATTGGCGTCACAGCAGAGGATCCAGCTCAGACTCCTCACTCGGCAATATTCCACGAAGGCCAAGACCTCAGCGGTTAGTGCAGCGTCGCTGTCGCCAGGCAAATACGCAGAGGCCAACATCACCTCGTGCTCCCCAGCCAAGGAAGACACTTTTGCCCAGATCGCAACCAGGTCTCCCAATATAAACTCCGAAATTGGAAGAAATGTTAGGTTGCTCCTCAAAAGGATGGCCGCTCTAGGCCTACTGTGCTTAGAATCATATATCAATTGCGAGCCCTCGAAGTTGGTTATTTAGAATTCTTCATTTAAGGGGTAAAAAGCACAAACTTTGACAAGCGAAATGAAGGGCAAGCAAGGCGTCTATGAGGTAAATTTTTTGTAACATATCCGTAACTTAGTTCCAGATCACAAAAAATAAAATAATAATAAAAATCGATTCGTCCTGAACGGCAGGGTCGTCAAATGGCAAATATTTTTGGCAAGCGAAATGAGAGGGAAGGAGGGGTTCGATGGAGCCAATTTTTCTTGGCATAACTATTATTAGGTCAGAGATTATAAAAATCGCAAAATTTTCAAAATCGCATCGGCAGAAAATGTATGGAGCCATTAACCCTTTGAGGAGGTTAATGGCTCCATTGTGCACCCACGGCTCCTGAATTAATACTACATCCAGAGCGTCGACTATGAACCTTCTGTTGGCAACATCAGATGCCGCTTTGGCATGATGAAGGTTCACTTGCAAGCACCTGAGGTGCTTCGGTGTTCTGCCCCTTGTGGCACTAATCACTTACGAGCAAGTTCGGCAGCACGCTTTGCCACCTTTCTGCCCCGATTGGCGTTCAGCAGAGCAGGTTCCTCTGCCGAGTTCCTTTCCCACTTTCCGCGAAGAAGAAGTTCATCCTCTTCATCCGTTGGGATGTTGGTATTGGTCACTATAGTTGGACCCGATAGGTCCTCCGTTATAATTCCAACGTCCATCGGTTCAGCAACGTTAAGACTAGAAACGTCTTCTGTTGGCTGAACCATGGCTAACTTCCCCTTAGCATCATTTGGGTATAAAGCCTATTGAGGATAGATCCGCGTTGATCTTCTCTTGCCCATTTTCCGTATATTGGCCAATTATATCCCTCTAAAAAATAAGATGAAAAAGGGATTAGAACAGTGCGCTCGGTAGTAGAGCCCTGTACTACCAGCGGGCTAATACAACCAGGGTTCGCCACGTCTTGGAGGCCACCGTTCAAAAACACACTAACGCAGTGCTATTCGTCCCATGGGCACGGTTGGATAACACCGGGGATTACGGGTTTTTATCGAGTGTCCGCTCTAGATCCGCCATGTTCTGCGAAAGCAGGGACACCTCTAAATCCAGCTTTTTTTTTGGATTTAATAAATCCCTTTTTGTATGAAAAATCTTAAATCCAGGTGATTAAAAAAAACGCTAATTATTTTCAAAATGCGATAAAAAATATTTATCTTCAATTTGTTTCTTTTTGAAAATAAATGTGTAATATATGTATCTTGTTATCGAAATTTGGTTACTTGGATTTTTGAAAGGTGATGTACAGTTTTGGGCCGACTAGAAATCTGCTCTACAGTCGGCAAGGTAGGGCGGGTATAGACAGGGGTAACAACAACACCACACGCTACTCCCTATCAATCATCAACATCCCTTATCTGTCCCATTTTCACCATTATTTTGAAACCTTTTTCTTTGTCTTTTGAAACGTTTTAATATTTTTGTCAACTGTTAATCTATCAGGGTTTGGGTTCGTGTAGCGCGTTTCTGCCTACACGACGCATGCGTATCGGTTTCTGCCTACACAACGCATTCTCCTTTTTCCTTCTTTCTTTCCTATCTTGCTGTTTCTTAGTTCAGTCTTCGGTTATGATGATTCTTGGAGCTTGGTTATTATCGGGTCTGTGCTACATAATCGATTGCCGAATGCTCTTTTTCTATCCCTTCCATAACTGGTTTAGTCTGGTGACGGCTAATAATAGGCAAATATTATTACCAATATATAATCCTCTTGCTTTCATATTGCAATACGTTTATAATACAAAAATCGCAATTTGACATACAATCAAATGAATTTTTGCACAATATCAAAAGTTGCACAAGAATATTTCTTGGTGTACCTTTAGCCTCCAATTATTGAATTTCAGATTCATTTAGTAAAATAGAAAATTCTTTAAGAATTTCAAAGATAGAATTATTTTCTTATTTATAAATATGCATAATAAATCACTAAAAATTAAATGTTCGTGTTTTTGAATTAAAAAAAATCGTAATTTTTCGACTAAAAATCGCCAAATCGGCACTTTGCAAATTTTCCAATAAAAAATCGGCAATTCTGGCAGCCCTGGCTGTGAGTTCATTTTTCGTATAGCTCTAGTCGTTGCCAAGCTGCTGAAGTGTGCACACGCGCATCCTCGTTAGATATATGTAAGTGTGTTTTTTTAACCCTAGACGCACTTTCTTATTTTTATACCATAAAGCACTTTCTTCGTCGAATCGACAAATTGCATTTTTGATCTTGCCCTAATCGCTCCCAATTTAAAAAAAGTTTAAAATTTAGATTTTATTAGAAAAACAATTTAGTTTTTATTCGTATAAAACAAAAAGTTTGCTTACTTCAGTACAACTTAAAACTACACCCATAAAACAGATTCGGTGCTGACAACCCCATTTGTAGCCAATCGAATTCTGTTGCATCAAATGAATTTTTCGGTTGCGGCTATCGAATTATTTTTGACACAACTGAAATTCCGTTGCCACAGTCAAATTAGTCCTGTCCCAATTGGCTTTCTGTTGCCACAACTGAAAAATTCGGCTACCACAACCGAACCATGCGATTGGCTACAAATGCGGTTATCAGAACTGAATCTGTTTTCTGGGTGTAAAAAACAAAAAAATCAACTAAATTGAATTTTACTTTAGTAAAATTTAAAAATTTTTCACAATGGTGTTATTTGTTTATCATTGCACCGTGCCGTCCCTTTTACAATTTTCCGGAGTTAATGGTAAAAAGAGAAAGATAAGTTAACAGTAGGCAGAGCAGAAAATTTTATATAAATATCTCTAAAAACGCAAAATAATCTGTAAGGGCCTAAAGGTTTTTGAAACTTGTTTAATATTACAACTAAGAATGACTAATAACCACAAAAGAAAATTTAATTTTTAACGCATTTTCTTCTAAACCAGATTATATATTTCAAGTGTAATTTAATTTCAAGGTGATTTCAATTTTCAAAAATTTTACTTTTTTCTCAATATGTAAAATTTTTTGCAATCCATTTGTGGTATGTAGTATATTGTTTTACCCATTTTCACAGGCGTACTTGGACCATTTTTCTGGAATGGGCAAGGGCCCCATTATGGCCCCACGTATTATAGAAAACTCTGAAAAATGCATCCGTTTTTCTCACGAAAACCTCGTGCAGGAAATGTTATACGCTCAAAATAGTATGAAGTTTGGATATTTGATAGAGAAAAGAAATCTAAGTTTAACCTCTCTCACATTTGCTTCCACCTCTGACGAACCCATTCTAACCCCACATTTTAACCACTCAAATTACCGAGGTGAATAAAAGCTGTGGGGGTGCTCATCTTAGCATTTTTGTTTCTACAACATATTGAAATTTCATCAAAATAGTAGTGTTTAGTTTGCAGTAACTCCCTTGTTAGATATTAACTAATTATTCCTTAAAAAAAACTATTACATCTAAGATATTTATCTCACCAAAAAAGATTCTGCTATATTTTCCTATTAAAAATGCTTTTCCACTTTGAAATCAAATGCCTTCAGTTGCTTATTGAATAACTTTGTGATTCTAATAATTTTTCTTAAACTTAAGATTTGTTTCTTAAATATTTCTTAAGTAAAAAGTTTTCAAATAACATTTTTTATTTTAGAAATATTTAATACAAAAATCGATCTTAGTTCTGACTATAAAACTGACCCTTTAATTCCAACAAATTATCTTCCTAGGAAACCAATAGACATATTTAAAAAATAATAATAGTGTGATACTTTTTGCCATCAAAATGAAAGGAACAAGAATTATAGGTAAATTTTTTAAAATTCTGGAGTGGGAAAAACGCAGTTAAGGTGGGCTTTGCCGACCCCAGACCGGCCTAAATCCTCCAATGCCCATTTTCTGCCAAGCATCGATTCCGTGCGAATTTTCTGACAATATTGGGTAGAAGGATAGGTAGACGTGTCGTTAAAGATATGTTGGTAAAAAATTATACTGGATTTTAACAGTGAAATTACATTTAAAAAAAAAAAATCTGAAAATTTAGCAAACAAAAAAATTTGCTCAAAAAAGGGGCCCTGCACAGAAAGCTTTTGAAATTAGTAAATCCGTTTTGCTTAATATTAATAACATAAGTACAGCAAAAATGCAACTGCTAAATATAAGAAATTTTAGTAATATTTGATATTAAATTTTGTTGAATTGAAAATTTACCTTGCTAATATCCGCAAAAAATGTTGCTGAATATTAGTAGACAAAAAGCAGTAAAGAAATTGAATACAAATAACGGTCTCTCCTGCTGCAATAAACAGAAATATTTGCTGGAAAATAGTAGACTGTTTTCTACAGTGTATATTTGTATTCGCATTAAGGGATTACATGACATTCGCGGCAGAGAAAACAGACCTTTTTTTAAAAATTCATAACTCAGTCAAAAACAAACATTTTTTTTTATATTATTGTAGAGAATTGAACAAATTGCAAGAAACAAAATTCAAAAAAATATATTTTTCACTCCAACATGGTTTTATAGAGCTCCAAACTGGCGGCAGAGAAAAAAACGGGGTCTCGTGGTTGCGGCGCTGGGAGTCGCAAAAATTATCCGATCTGGAAATAAAATGACTTTTTTAAATCTTAATAAAATTGGTTGTCGTATGAATAACCAATCGAATAATAATAAATTTTTTTTCTTGTAATTTGTTCAATTGTCTACAATAATAAAAAAAAAAAATTTGGAAAAATGTTTGTTTTTGACTAAGTTATGAATTTTTTAAAAAAAAAGGTCTGTTTTCTCTGCCGCGAATGTCATGTAACCCCTTAAGAAAATCAAAAAACAAAAATTTTAAATTGTTTGTGATGGTTTAGTCGACTAATATCCAGGAAATTATGTAAATTTAAGAGATTTTTTTTTGCTGTATCTTTCTAATGTTTAGCAAACAGAGTCTACTGGATTCAGCTGTTTTTTCTGCAAAAATTATTAGAGACTTTTATATTAGTGTATGAACAACTGAAAAAATTTCTCGAATGAACGAGTGAGCTAGAAGAACACACTAATTCAAAAATAAAATATATTGAAATGAACTGTAAACTATAATGCCAAATTCTAGTAATTTTTATTCCGATTGTTTGTTTGTACAAAATGTTTTATTTTGTGTGTAAATTTCCGGGTGTCCTCACATTTTTACTCATAATTTCTAAACCGATTTCGACATTTTTTTTTACGATAGAGTAACACTCAGAGGATACTCCTACTAATGCGAGTGCATTGTATTTAGGGCAGGTATCGGCAAAAATATACAACCTTATTTCGTGCTTGTATGAGTGAGTTGCAGCTTCTCACTCTCAATGCACTGACAGAGAACGTTTGTATAATAATTCGAACATTTTAAATGTTTATAATGGGAATATAAAATAAAAATTTAAAAGCAACAACAACTACGAAAACAAATACCAAAAAACAACAACACAAAAAAAATAAAAACACTTAAAAATAAATTACCAAAAAAATGTATCAATAAACATTATGCAGAGTGTAAATTATCTGGCAAACAAGCGATGTGACAACCTACTTCATTGAAATCTTGTATGCGACTGATTACACTATGCGACAGTCAAAATCGGGATGGGATGAAACCAACGGGAAATGTTATATCGGTCAAAAACAAGTTATACGTCTCCCGGCGTTTCGCTGGGTCACCCCTAGGAATCGAGATATATCTTTTTTTTGACATAACTCGAGAACCACTAGTCCGATTTTGCTCAAACAATTTTAAGAACATTAAAAATTACAATTCGTTTAATCTGTTCATATAACGTTTTTCTATATACTCAACAGTTTTGCCGGTAAAAATAAATGCCGATTTTTTATTAAAAAATATGCAAAATGCCGATTTGCCGATTTTTGGTCGAAAAATGCCGATTTTTTGTTCAAACTCAAAAACACGAAATTTAAATTTTTGTGTGATTTACAATGTGTTAATAAATAAGAAAATAATTCTATCTTTCACATTTCGAAAGTTCATGTAAATTCATGTTTGTTATCGTTAGCTGAAAAAGAAGACTTCAAGAAATTTTATAGGATTTCCAAAAATATGCAGATTGTACAGAACCGATCAGTACTCTCTAAATTTTACTATGTAATTTGATAAAAGGTCGATATGGCTAATTTTTCGTTAAAAGCCACGCCCACTTAAAATAAGTGACAAAATTAAAAAAAAAACAAACATTACGTTAAAATTCTGTACAATTTTCTGAACCATATTCTCGCCTTTAGGGGCAAATTTAGCCACTATTTTGATTTTTAAAAATAAAGGCAACGAGAATAAAATTAGAAAAAACTTGAATCGTTTCTCTTATATTTTCCACCAATGTACATATTATGTACATAAAATACGATAATAAATGCATGAATATACGAGCCCTAGTAATAATGGCCTTTTTTAATCACTGGATTTATTTTTAGATTTATTTATTTAATGTATAAACGTTGAGTTTTCAACGTTAATAATTATCCGTGTTGAAAGTTACCGTCCATACGAAAAGTAATGTGTTAGTTTTCGTCTTAAACGCGTTTTTATGCACTTTGAGTTTTTTTATGAGTTAACGGATATAGTTAACTCGAAAACACAGCTTTTGTTAGAAAATCCACATTTTGTTTTTTAATTTTCACAATTTAATATTTTTATCCAAATTCTACACGTATTCGCTAAGATAATGTGAAAGAAAAAATTTTAATTTTTCGAAAATGTAATTTCTGAAATTAAATTAAGCTAAATCTAATAATATAATATAAATCTATTTTGGATTTAGTTTAATTCAATCCTGGTGTTCACATTTTTACAAAATTTAATGATTTTCTTTCACATTATATTAGCGAATAAGTATATATTAGATTTTGATAAATATATTAAATTTTGAAAATTAAAAAACAAAATGTGAATATTTAAACGAAATAAAATAAATCCAGTGATTAAAAAAGGGTCAATATTTGCATAATATTTCAAGGTGTACGGGTACCTTAAGTTCGGAAAATAACTATTTTTAAAAGCTGTAAAATTAATTTATGTACATAGTATTGGTCAGATAATATCCGAATATGTATCAAAAAAATATTCATAAAATTACATTTTTTTATTATCATTTCTTTTATTTCTTAAGCCTTTATTTTCATTAATTTGTTAAACTTAAAACACACTATTTTACACGAAATGTCGTTTTCACATATTTTTTATATAAAGTAACTTAAATATTACATAAATGAGTATTTCTGAAAGTGCCGATTTTTTTTGCCGATTTCTTAAAATCAAAGTGCCGAAAATGCCGATTTTTAATATGTTTTGATTTGTAATAAAACATTTTAATTTCAAAAATTTACAAAAAAATATATTTACCTACAATTACCGAGTCAATCGTTCACTAAATTCATGTATCACTAACAATAAAAAGAGAGAATATACAAAATGTTACCAGAATTAAAAACAAAATTAATAAACGTTGGGTTTTAATTTTTATTCAAAAAAATAAAAATTGTTTTTTCGACCTTTTTATTAATTAATTAGAAATTTATTAATTCAGTTCGAGGCCAAAAAAGTACTTATTATGTTAATTCATAATAAGGAAATTGGCCTCGAACTGAATTAATAAATTTCTAATTAAAATTAATAAACTTTTATTGTATGCTTTTGAATACAATTTTGCACGCAGAGAAAAGATATGGTTGCAATATTATCACGGCTACAAAACTATGATCCCCACTGCCATACATGGTTGTTGCAATCATATTATTAATGTAGTAATCATATTTTACAAGTTATATGGTCGTCTTTAATCATTTTATAGTTAAAATCTCTCCTTTTTTCGCTTATCATATTTTTCTATCGGTTATAATTATATATTATCCGTACAACCATATTCCTCTCTTCGAATTACAATCATATTATTGTTTGTACTGAGAGATATCATGTTCACAATCATTGGTATGGTCTCGACAACTATAAGATGGTCAGTATATCTTTTTATGAGCGTCATTGATCAGTTAGCGTCATTCTTGTTTCAGATTTTGTGAAAAGAAGTTATAAGACGCAATCAAAGAAAATAATACATTATAAACAAAACAAAAAATAGAAAACAACTTACTTATATTCATTTTAATTTTAATAATGATATTGTTTGTAGAAGAAAAAATTCGGTTTAACCAAGAACCTTCAAATTAGATTTTACTTTAATGTGCTCAGTGTTATAAAATAAGTAAAAAGTGATAAAAAAGTGTTTTTTTTTAATTTTTGTACTCAAGTAGAAAAATTATTGTTGAAGAGCGTCTATAATAAGGAGCGTTACAGCTTTTACTTTTGTACGAAAATCAAATTGAAGAAATGTACAAAATTGAAGAAAATGTAAAGAGTGCACAAAAATAATCATAATATTTTCCTAGTGATCATAATATGATTCTAAGTGATCACAAAATTTTCGACAGGACAATAATATGATCACTGGGAAAATGTTATAATCAGCAAGAAAATATTATGATCATAAGGAAAATATTATGATGATTTTTGGATGTATCGTGAAATTTTAATCCAGCTTCAGCAAAATACTGGGAGAATTCTATAGGGATTATAGGACAATAATATGATAATATGCAGGACTATAATATGATAATATTGGGAGAATTTTACAATCATAGTGTGATAATTTATTGACCATATTATGATAAAAATTAGGTAAGAGTATGATTGTGCCAACATGATTGTTGCAATCATAAACCCAAAAATATATGATGCTCTTAGAATATGATTATCCCAACCATGTTTTTTCTTTGCGTGTGTGATAAAGGTTTAATTGAGATAATGAATGCTTTAGCAAATTCGTGTTTTAAAGCTAAATTAATAAGTTTTTTTTTTAATAATAGCGTAAGTTTATAAATAAATAAAACTTATATTCAATAAAAAAAGTTTTCTTAAAAAATTAAAATAAAAAACAAATTTTGTATTTTTCGTGAGTATTCCGTGAGCGTGATTATTTCATAAGCGTGATTGAAATTGAAATTACTCGAGCGTGAGAGAGCGTGATTATAAAAAGCTTTTCGTGGGTGAGTCGTGCGTGAATATTATTTTATGTTCGTGAGCTTGCGTGAGTCAAAATTCAATTACTCGCCCATCTCTACTCTAGACCTTACCCCGTCCGACTACCGTTTGTTTAGACCAATGTGGAACGCTCTCAGTGGAATACGTTTCTCTTCATAACAGGGTATCCGAAATTGGCATGATTCGTGCTTGACATCAAACAATGAGCAGTTCTTTTGGCGCGTAATCCATATGGGTCATTCCATCTCAAATCGACCAATGGTTGGAATCGGCCCCTTTCGATTTGGATGAATTTTGGTCAGAACTTTTCTTTCATCATGTAACGAAGTTTTGCGAAAGGAAAAATTTACAAACATTTTTTTACAAAGTTATGCAATATTTAAATTTTCAAAAAATGTCATAATTTCTCTAATTTTTTGCTCTGTTACGAGGTTATGTTTTGAATATCTCGAAAACTATAATAGCCACAAAAATGGTTCTTAGCTCGTTGTAAAGAGGATATTTAGGCGTATTAAAAAAATATTTAAAAAAATGTATTCGTCTGTAGCAGCCTATACGTTAAAATTTTTGAAAAGTCACCATTTGAAAGTATAGGCCGCTTTACATTTTTTTGTTTGTTCAAATATTTTGCTTTTAATTGCTTACTAAGCCATAGCATTTAACAAAGCCGATTTTGCTTTCAGAGATTCAATTGGTTAAAACCTTAAAAAACCGTAAAAATTAATATAAAACGCGAATAGTGGTTTTAATATCAAGGTTTATGCATCAAATTTTAAGTCTAAATATGAATAAAGGTCCTGTGCCTACATTTCACCACAAAAAATTTATATTGATTGCATTTGAAAATTTTTGTATATAAAAAACTAAATGGAAAACCGCCAAACTTTAAAGACATTTGTGAAAAATCTGTACCTTAGATCGAAAAATAAAGTACGCCATTGTAATCAGCATGTCCGAAATATGTACTATTATATATTAGTATATTAGAGCAACTCACTTTATATAAAAGTAAAAAAAGTGCCCCCCTCAAAATATACTTTGGTATGTTTTATGATGATTCCTAAAATATTTCGGCTCCAGCAATGAGATCTCACGAGCTGGACCATTTTTAAAAAAGGTCTTTTTTAAGTTTTTGCAAGAATTCAGCTTTTTAGCTGAAGACAACATACTCAATATGGATATCATATGAAAGGTTTTTTTGGGAGTATATGTATGCGTATATGTAACATTTTCAAGCATATCCAGACATGTTCTATTTTCAAGAATATTTTATAAAAAAACTAATTTTTGAATCTTTTGTACGGAGATGTTTGTGATTGAAAAGTCAAATTTACTTATTTATTTAATCCAAAAAAGAGCTGGATTTAATAAATCCATAATAAAAGCACACATATATGAAACAGCCTATTAATTTAATGTCAGAAAAAAATACGAATGAAAATTAAAAGAGAAACAAAAAAATTTAAAAACTAACAAATAAAAGGTTTTTATTAAATTTTTTTATGAAATATGTTTAGAAAAAAAACTACACCTATATAAATACATATTTTTCATCTTGGACATGGAGAAATAGCTGAAATAGAAATGGCAATTTTTCACTCTACTGTAAGTAATTTAATTAATTCCAATTAGTGAATATTAAATATTGCAATGGCATTTTTCAATTGTGAAAAAATATGTATAAATTGAAGTGATAAAATTGAAAAGGCAGACTGTCTATCGCTGTTTTATATAAAATATAATTAAAACTTAAAAGTTAAAGTAAAATACTTCACCATCGAATTCGGTATTAAAAATTAGGGTGAAAGAAGTGTCGGACAGAAAATTCATTTTAAAATAGGGAGAATCTAACGCCATCTGTTGCGCACCTTTAGAACTACTTTTTGGATTTATTAAATCCAAGTGATTAGAAAAAACGGTTATTATAATCTATAGTCGATTTAAGCGAACACGTGTTTCAGATTTTTTTGAAATTCGCGATTTTTCGCGTTTTATCAGAAATTTAATGTGGTGGAAGAAAAGTGTTCTAAATAGGGCAATTTGGATACCAAAACTTTTCTTTTGACAAGTTAATCTTCGCTAAGTGGATATAGTTTGGAATTTAGCAAATTTCATACAATTTGCACGGTGCTCTGGACCAAATTTTTCAGTTAATAAATTTATTATTAAATTAAATATTTTATTGAAATACGCGTGTCAGTAATTTTTTTAAGAAAAATCTAAATATAGGCTGACCCTAAATAAAATTTTATAATAACTTTTTTCTGCGAAAAAAAATATTCCGCGAAAAAAAGCGCGTGTTGGATTTTTTTTGTTAAGTTGCATTTTTATCCTACTGAATTGAAATTATTAATAAAAGTTTATAAAATTTTTATCGCGAAAAAAGTTATTCCGTCAAAAAGCGTGTGCTGGATTTTTTTCTGTTTAGTTGCATTTTTATCGTACATCAACTAGATACTGAATTCAAATCCAGATTGGAGTAACAAAAAAATTATTGACTTTTGCAAATGGAAACTGTTTTGATTGAAATTATGCAAGAACAGTTTTTATAGGTGAACCCATATTATACTAATAGTTGGACTTTGGGGACATCTTGGAAAGCTATGCTGCCATACAAAATTTTTGAAAAATCGCGATTTTAACGTATAGGCCGCATAGATGAATAGGTTAATGCTATAAGTGCTGACTGGTTGTCATTGTAACGCCAAGGCCTGGTTGTCATAGCAACACAAAAATTTTATATGTAGGGACGCCATATCTCCGGAACCAATTTCGTGCAAACTTCACATAAACCATCTACAGACCATCCTCAACGTACCCTGATATTTTGGTTGAAATCGGTTGACAGAAATCCGTTGAAAAATAAAAATTTGTATATTGATCACACATTTTATATGGGAAAAACACACCATCACAAAAGTGTGCGTATATCGCGTATGCGTAGACATTTTTCATCATTTTTTTTAAGAACCATCAGTAAAAGTAGACCTTTCCAATGCATGTATTGGTTTGGAAATCGGTTGAGTGGTTCTCGAGTTATAAAATGACAAACATATACCAGCTTATTTTTATTTATGTGACAGCGCATAGAGAATGGGACCTAATGGTAAAAAAATCAATTTTTTTTTTTTTGATGTGGACAACATCTGAGCATCGAATGAGACCGATCCCATGCCCTTTTTTTTACCCTTTTTTTACCCTTAGGTCCCTTTCTATTTTGCGCGTCACATATATAGATATATATATATATAATGTTAAACGAATATGTTTAATTAGGTGCACAAATAATGTGTAATTTTATATTGAAAGTGCTAATTTACTAAATTTATGTGTAATAAAGCATGTTTTACAATTAAATATAGGCATAAAGTGCGAAAAAATCCACAAGAAATGCGCAAAACCCCAAAGAAAGTTAGTAAAAATCCCCCAAAAATGCGTATATTTACCACAGCTGTGCTTTAAGATAAACCACTCAAAAATATTTTGTTTTCAATAAAAAAAAAATTAATTTAAAGTACACTCATAAAGAAAAGTTAGTACAAAAGTCTGTTAAACGCGTTCTGATTAAATTGAACTAATTTTTCTGTTATTTTCTCTAAAAAAGTCCCTACAAATAGGGAAAATTCTGCTAAAATAACATGAAATCATGCGCGGTTCCAGCAATTAATATAAGGAGAAAAATCATACGCCACCGTAGACAAATACATTGAGTTGGACACTGAGGCGTATGATTTTCCCCCTTATATTAATTGCTGGAACCGCCCATGCAGTAACAATATCCGCGCCATACGCGTGTATAACTTCAAAATGCGGGATTTTTGGCAAATTTTGGACGTTATTGTCAAACATTGGCACAATATAGATTTATTGAAAGTACTGGCCATTATTAGCTATGACCTTTTCCATCTTTCTGGCAACACATGGATTGCTCGCCAAAAGAACTGCTCATTTTTTAGGCCAAGACCGAATCATGTTAATTTCGGATATCCTGTTCTGACTGGAAGACGGGTGAGGCAAAACTTCTCAATCACTATTTTCTAAATAGTTTTTCGTTCTTGCAACATGTGGCCGAGCGTTGTTAAGACGGAATATTATGGTTTCATGTCTGATCGCATATTTCGGGCGTTTTTCGGCCAATGCTCGCTTCAAACGAACCAATTGTATTCGGTACAGGTCCGCTGTGATCGTCCTAGCCAATTTCAGCAGCCCATAAAAGATGGGACCCTTCTGGTCCCATCAAATATAGAGCATTACCTTGGCGCCATAGCAATTCGGCTTTGGCTGGTAGGCCGGGCTTCAAATACGATTTCTTGCACTTCGGGTTGTCGTTATGTATCTATTTTTCATCGCCATTAATGATTCGATGCAAAAATGATTTCTTTTTATGGCGTTCAAGCAGCATTTCAGACATGCAAAATCGTCTTTCAACGTCTCTCGGAAGCAACCCGTGTGGTACCCAATTTCCTTGCTTTTGGATGAATCCTGCTGCTTGCAAACCAAAAATAATTTCATTCTTATGTTGCTATTTCCAGATAAAAATGTGTTTGTAGAAATGTAGTAATTCACAAAAAATAATCCGTTTTAGCTTCTTTTATATTTAAAATTTTTCTTTAAAATTTTTTCAATTTTAAATGTGAGAGTATTTATTTCTATTATAAGTTAGCATATATAACAACTTTGTGCGTAAAAATTTTATTTAACAAAAGGATACGAAGTTTAGGCATAATGTGTTTATTTGTAAACACATAATGTCTAAAAATACTTTATGGTTGTATTATTGTGTAGGCAAGTGTTTACAAAAATAAAGTTATATAGTAATAAATTTACAAAAAATTTTTAGAGTGTAGCTAAACCTCTGGAAACTTAACAGTTTTATTTTTGCTCTTCTTATTTTATTAGTATTTAGCAAAAAAATCTGCTAATTTCAGGAGCTTTTTTCTGGAATGTAATTTTTTAATATTAAAACTTTTTCTGCTATTTTGCAGGTTTATTTCTATGAGTGTAGCTACAAAGGGGCAGTTCGAAATGTTCTTAGCCTAACAATAAAAAACAAGTGCTAGATTTTTAAAATTATTTTATTTTTCAATATAATCTCCTGAGACTTCAATACACTAAGTCCAACGTTTTTCTTGCAATTTCCTCAAGCTCCTCAAAATAATCGTTTACGATTGCCATTGCATCTTCATTCGAGGTAAAACGTTTGCCAGCAAGGAATTTTTTAACATTTGGGAACAGGTAGAAGTCAGAGGGAGCTAAATCAGAGAAATTATGAGAAATGAGAAATTTTCATTCGAATGCGTTTTTGGTTAACTGTTAACAAATGCGGCACCCATCTTGCAGAAAGCTTTTTCGTCTGTAGTTCTTGATGCAAAATAAAATGTAGTCGATCATTTGAGATGCCTATGACCACTAG
This sequence comes from Leucophora obtusa, assembly GCA_949987735.1. NCBI lineage: Eukaryota > Metazoa > Arthropoda > Insecta > Diptera > Anthomyiidae > Leucophora > Leucophora obtusa. Next base: position 55,057,203 of record OX465296.1, read on the forward strand.
AGTTTGGGATTTCCCGGACTTTTTGATTTCCCGGGAAACGGGATAAAAAAAATTTGATTCCTGGGAATTCCCTAGAATCCCGGAAAATATTTTTGAACAAAATTGTTAATGAAAATCACCTATATAAGTAATTTTTGTTTAAAAAAAAAACACTATTTCAGTACAAATTCAGTCTGTGTAATGAGAATTCAAAGTAAAAATATCAGAATGTTGAACATTTGATTTCACATCAGCACTGCCAAATGAATTGCATGATTCCAGCAAAAAGCACCCACTACTGGACTGTCGGAAACAAACCGTTTCATCATATTTGGCCCTTTAGATATGGTGGACCAGAAGTTGAATTAACTAGAAATGAATGAATTCCTTGACCAAAAGTTGAATTAACTAGAATTGAATGAATTCTTTAACCAAAAGTTGAATTAACTTGAATGAATTCCTTGACCAAAAGTTGAATTAACTAGAATTGAATGAATTCCTTGACCAAAAGTTGAATTAGGTACAATTGTATGAATTCTTTGACTTAAAATTGAATTAACTCGTGTTGAATGAATTCTTTAATTCGAATGCTTAGTGCTTTGGTCAGAGAATTTATTCTATAAATTTGAATTCTTTGAATTCATTCACAGGAATGAATTCCTGCTTATGTTTTATTAATAAATTCGTTCCTTGAATTAAAGAATTGAATTAAATTTTTGGGAATTCATTCCAAAAAGGAATTAGTTCTTTAAAGCTCTGCACCTAACACATTCACCATATCATTACAAATTTCTTGTCCCGATAAACCTTTCTTATGTAAATATTTAACCACACCACGAATTTCTAATTTTTCCATTACAAAAAATCACTGAAGCGAATTTTTTGAACACCTCCCAGCAAAACCTTGGTAATATGTTGGTATTACAGAACAACTTACCTGGTAATACCATACCCCTTACCATTGCATTATTTCATAACTAAAATGTAATGTCTTACGTATAATGTGCTGCATAAATACTGGGTAGTAATAGCAACTTATTACCAATGATATACATATTTAAACACCTCAAAGAAAAGAGTTACTTGTAATACACAACATGAGTTTTAAATAATAGCAGCGACTTATTACAGATGGGATATTTTAAAACCGTAAAATATGGAGTTACTTTTAATGTGATAAGTGATCACTTAATAGAAATAGCCACTTATTACCGATGGTGTATTCAAATACCTCAAAATAAGGAGTTATTTGTAATGCGATACATGAGTGTTATTTTCTATTTAAAATATTCGATACAAATAATTTTTATGTTTTATACATATTGACTGAAATATCTTTTATGTTTTTTGTTAACTTTATATTAATCTGAGTAAATATTAATTAAATATGAATATGCTTCGTTTTAGCATTTATAAAAAACCAACACGATAACGTCTTACTTTAATTTTTTTTGTAAGAAGTAAGTATATATTCCCGAGTAAAAAAAATTGATCTCGCGCAATATCTAATCATATCCAATTTTATATTGTCTAAGATCTGCTGTAATATCTGGCTGATCCAATTAGATCTCAAAATTGGGTGTATCCAATGATATCGTATTAGATCCCATTGTATATATGGGGATAAACTAAGATCAAGTTATATCTCAAAATTGGGAGGTCCAATGATATCTTTGGGGATAAACCTAAACCCAGCTATATATTTGTGGATAAATTTAGATCTAATTTGATCCGAAAAATGGCGGATCGAATTAGATCCAGCTATATATTTGTGGATAAACTTAGATCTAATTTGATCTCAATTTTGGCAGATCGAATTAGATCCAGCAGTATATTTGTGGATAAAAGTAGATCTAATTTGATCCGAAAAAGTGGCAGATCGAATTAGATCCAGCAATATATTTGGGGATAAACTTAGATCTAAATTAATCCGAAAAATGGCAGATGGAATTAGATCCAGCAATATATTTGTGGATAAACGTAGATCTAATTTGATCCGAAAAATGGCAGATAGAATTAGATCCAGCAATATATTTGGGGATTAAGTAAGATCTAAATTTATCCAAAAAATGACAGATCAAATTAGATCTAGTAATATATTTCGGGATTGCGTAAGATCTTAACTTTTCCGATAAATTGCAGATGGAATTAAATCCAGTGATATATTTGGGGATTTGGCAGGATCTTAATTTATCCCATAAATTGCAGATTGAATTAGATCCAGCAGTTTATTTCGGTATTAAAATGGCAGATCGGATTAGAAACAGCAATATATTTGGGGATTGACATCTAAAACTATCCAGAAAAATGACAGATAAAATTAGATCCCGCATTATATTTGGGTACTACGTAAGATCTCCATTTATTTGGGATTAAATAAGATCCCAGACAAATATTGACAACAGTTCAAAAAATAATACACTGGCAGAGCACTGATTTTAAAAAAATTACAATATTTTGTTAAAATAAGGTTTAAACTCAGAAGGTCTCAAGTTCGATACCGTTCACGGCTATGCATTTTTTTATAAAATGAATTTCTTTTTATAAATTATAATTATATTTTTTTTTATTAAATTGAATTTTTTTAAAAAAAATAATTTTATTTACAACAAGTTCTGAAATAGATTTGATTATTTCTGAAATACAATTAATAATTTCTGTAATACAGTTGATAATTTCTGAAATAGGTACATTTAAAATTTCTGAAATACACTTAATAGCTTCTGAAATACAGTTAATATTGTAGTTGCTGATGAGTTACCATATACGACCATATATTGTTTAAATGTCACCATACATATATGACAATATATTGTTTAAATGGCACCATATGGTATGTTCCCTATTAAAAAAAAACAAAATTGATCTCTATATGGTAATATATAACTTAGAGTCATCCATGTACCATTAGATCCGAAAAATGGCCCGATAAAATTGTATCAGTTGTTTATCAGTTTTTATCTAATTGCATCAGTTTAGATCTGACCTGATTAAATTATGTGTTAATCAGATGAAATTGTATCTCGTTGGCTTAGTCGGCAAACCTGTCAAGTCCAATTTTTATGCAAATTGAGTTTTTGGTGTAGTATGCTAGTGTAACTCAAAACACATCATTTACAAAAAAAACGTGTAAAAAGGTTAAAGTCGGGCATGCCGACTATACAATACCCTACACCAGTCTGGTGTATTGTTTGGATCCGAAATTCGAATGGGTAAAAATGGGGCTTGTGTCAAAATTTTCTATAATGTGAGTCAGCGCACCAAATTTCATTAAAATATCTTAATATTAGCGACCTGCAGTTTGTAACCAAGCCAATTTTGGGGGGACCCTTATATGGGCACTAGTTCTAAACATGGACCGATGTTCACCAATATCAATAGGGTTCGTCCTTGGGCCAACATAGGTCTATGTACCAAATTTCATCAAAATATCTTAATATTTGCGACCTGCAGCGTATAAACAATATAATTTTGGTGGGACCCTTATATGGGCACTAGGTCTAAACATACACCGATGTTCACCAAAATCAATAGGCTGCGTTATTGGGCCAATATAGGTCTGTGTACCAAATTTCATCAAAATATCTTAATATTTACGACCTGCAGCGTATAAACAGTATAATTTTGGTAGGACCCTTATATGGGCACTAGGTCTAAACATGGACCGCGTTATTGGGCCAACATAGGTCTGTGTACCAAATTTCATCAAAATATCTTAATATTTGCGATCTGCAGCGTATAAACAGTATAATTTTGGTAGGACCCTTATATGGGCACTAGGTCTAAACATAGACCGATGTTCACCAAAATCAATAGGCTGCGTTTTTGGGCCAATATAGGTCTGTGTACCAAATTTCATCAAAATATCTTAATATTTACGACCTGCAGCGTATAAACAGTATAATTTTGGTAGGACCCTTATATGGGCACTAGGTCTAAACATGGACCGATGTTCACCAAAATCAATAGGCTGCGTTATTGGGCCAATATAGGTTTGTGTACCAAATTTCATCAAAATATCTTAATATTTACGACCTGCAGCGTATAAACAGTATAATTTTGGTAGGACCCTTATATGGGCACTAGATCTAAACATGGACCGATATTCACCAAAATCAATAGGCTACGTTATTGGGCTAACATAGGTCTGTGTACCAAATTTCGTCAAAATATCTTAGTATTTACGACCTGCAGCGTATAAACAATATAATTTTGGTAGGACCCTTATATGGGCACTAGGTCTAAACATGGACCGATGTTCACCAAAATCAAACTTGTTTGTCCTTGGGCCAACATAGGTTTGCGTACCAAATTTCATCAAAATATCTTAATAGTTGCGACCTGTAGAGTGCACACAAGATTGCATGGACAGACAGACAGACGGACGGACGGACATCGTTAAATCGAAATATAAAAAAATTCTGAGCCGATCGGTATACTATAAGGTGGGTCTACGACCAATATTTTTTGGTGTTACAAACATCAGCACAAACTTATAATACCCTGACCACATAGTGGTGTAGGGTATAAAAAGTCCAGCTGAAAACAACACACATTTTGTTTCAACAAATTTCTTCAATAGAATTAAGTGTGACTTTTGTTTATTTAGAGATTAACTAAATAATTATTTAGTTATTTTAACTTTAAAGGTACCCAGTGTGCAATTGGAGTCCGAAAAGACTCATAAAAGAGACCTTAGACCTTCTGAAATCATAGATATATGAGGGTGTTTTTCTTCACCGATGAAGCCTCTTTTGAGCGCACTTTTATGACTCATAAAAGACTCCAAATTATGAGCATTGCTGGAAAATTTTGAATTTTCTAAGCCATTTATGAGTCATTTGTGAAAAATTTTTGAGTAATTTATGAGCATTGAGACAATTTGAATACGCTCATAAATAAGAGTCTATTATGTTTCATTTATGACTCTAAGATTTGAGCACTCTGAAAATGTTCGTCTTTCAGAGTCTTTTATGAGTCATAATTTCTGAGCTCTCAGAAAAATGTTGGCTGGGTAACTATTACTTATAAATTTTTTCAGGAAAAACATTGTTAATTTATAAATTTTATTAGGCGATTGTCATGAATTCTGCTGACATAAATAAAAATAAAATAAAAAAAAAGAAAATCTCCTAAGTCCACAAAGTTGAAAGAAAATCTGGTAAGTCCACATTTAAAATAGAAAATTATAAAGAGCAAATCTGCTAAGTCCAAAAAGAGCCTATAAGTCTGCAAACTTTTATTTTGGAATTCTATGACTTTTTGTGGTTAAACAAGATGAACTAAAGAAGAAAACTGCGTTTACAGATTTAAAAAAAGTTAACCCAAAAAAAGTTAAGACAGTTTTTTGTCTCTCCTGAAATATTAAAAAAAACGGACTTGACAGGTTTGCCGACTAAGCCAACGATCTGATTTTTGACGTGATACAATTTTATTGGTTTAGGTGCAAATAGATTGTTTAAATGATACGATATATCAAAGTATATGGTACTATATATAGTAGCATATATTATCATATCTGGAACTGTATTGAAAATGTTGTTCTTGAGGTCCCATATATGAGCATATGTTGTTGAAATGGCACCATATATGATAATATATGGTTTAAATGGCACCATATATGGTAATATATTGCTTAAATAACACCATACATAAATATATATGGCACTATACATATTTTCTTATATTCCCGAGTAAAAAAAATTATATATAATCATATGTGGCATATATTACAATATATAATTAGACATGTGGTTATGTATATCTATATATAATTATATATGAGGTTTTTTCCGAAAAATTTTCCTTATATTATGCCATATATAATTTTATCTAATTAGATATCGGCCTTCATAATATTATATATGGCATATATAATTATATATTACATAACATGGTTGATCTTATTGCATATATAGTTATATATAGAACTATATCTTAATATATATGGTGGCATTTTAGCAATATATAATTATATATGGTATCATTTAAACAATATATAATTATATATGGTAACAGTTAAACTAGATATTATCATATATGGTGCCATTTAAACAATATATGGTCATATATGGTACCTCATAAACCAGATCTTTAATTCAGTTCCAGATATGATAATATATGGTACTATATATGGTGCGATATATATTTATATATGGTGTTATTTAAGCTATATATTATCATATATGGTGCCATTCAAACCATATATTATCATATAAGGTGCCATTCAAACCATATATTATCATATATGGTACCATTTAAACCATATATTATCATATATGGTGCAATTTCAACAATATATGCCCATATATGGTACCTCATGAACAATATTTTTAATACAGTTCCACATATGATAATATATGCTACCATGTATAGTGCAATATATATTTATATATGGTGTTATTTAAGCAATATATTACCATATATGGTGCCATTTAAACCATATATTGTCATATATGGTGCCATTTCAACAATATATGCTCATATATGGTACCTGATGAACGACATTTTTAATACAGATGCAGATATGATAATATATGCTACCATATATAGTCCCATATATATTGATATATGGTGTCATTTAAACAATATTAATATATAGACATATATGGTATCATTTAAACAATATATTGTCATATATGGCACAATTTAAACAATATATGCTGGCAAACCGTTAGCGATGGTCGGTTATGCGTTGGCAGAACGTTGCATTAACTATCTTTGCAAAAAATAGATTTCAAAAAACATTTTTCAAAAAATTGAGAAAACTTTTTTAATATTTGCTTTTAAAAACATGAAATTTAACCCAGTCCACCAGATTGTCAGCCAAGACCTCTACACTCTAATCTAACGAGACTTGTTATAGATGTGTGATAGCTACAAATTAAATGAATGATAAAAGCATTTCGAGCTAACTTATAAGCATCGAAAAAAGGTATTCCAGAAATTATTAAATGTATTTTAGAAAATTTTAATTGTATATCACAAAATATTATTTGCACTTCAGAAACTACAATATTACGCAAATTTAATTATTTATTTATTTAGTTGTGTCCAGAAATAATGAAATCTATTTCAGAATTTAATAGCTAATAGAGAAAAATTTCTCAAATACATTTCATAATTTAGGAAATACGATTGATAATTTCTGAAATACAGTTTGATAATTTCTGAAATACAGTTGTGAATTTCGGAAATACAATTAATAATTTCTGAAACAGAATTGATAAAACTAAACTTCAATTGACTAGTTCTGAAGTACAATTCATAAATGTGAAAAATAATTGATGAGTTCTGAAACACAATTGATAAAACTGAAATTCAATTGATTATTTCTGAAATACAATTGATAAATCTTAAAACAATTAATACAATTGGAAATGGTGTAGAGCGTCAAAAAGATGTAAATAAAATTATTTTATTCAAAGATTTTAATTTAATAAAAAAATAAATATATAATTTTATAAAAAAATTTATAGAAAAAAAATTTTAATTTTATAAAAAGAAATTCATTTTGTAAAAGAAATGCATATTGAACTCGTTACCTTCTGAGTTTAAACCTTATTTTAACAAAATATTGTAATTTTTATACAATCAGTGCTCTGCCAGTCTATTATTTTTTGAACAGTTGGCAATATATGTCTGGGATCTTATTTAATCCCAAATAAATGGGATTCTTACGTAGTACCCAAATATAATGCGGCATCTAATTTTATCTGTCATTTTTATGGATAATTTTAGATGTCAATCCCCAAATATATTGCTGTTTCTAATTCGATCTGCCATTTTAATACCGAAATAAATTGCTGGATCTAATTCGATCTGCCATTTTTCTGATAAATTTAGATCCAAGTTTATCCCCAAATATATTGCTGGATCTAATTTGATCTGCCATTTTTCAGATCAATTTATATCTAAGTGTATCCACAAATATATTGCTGGATCTAATTCGATGTGCCATTTTTCGGATCAAATTAGATCTAAGTTTATCCCCAAATATATAGCTAGATCTAATTCGATCTGCCACTTTTTCGGATCAAATTAGATATACGTTTATCCACAAATATATTGCCGGATCTAATTTGATCTGCCAAAATTGAGATCAAATTAGATCTAAGTTTATCCCCAAATATATAGCTGGATCTAATTGGATCCGCCATTTTTCGGATCAAATTAGATCTAAAAATATCCGCAAATATAGAGCTGGATCCGCCAATTTTCGGATCAAAATAGATCTAGGTTTATCCCCAAAGATATCACTGGACCTCCCAATTTTGAGATATAACTTGATCTTAGTTTATACCCATATATACAATGGGATCTAATACGATATCATTGGATACACCCAATTTTGAGATCTAATTGGATCAGCTAGATATTACAGCAGATCTTAAACAATATCAAATTGGATATAATTAGATATTGCGCGAGATCAATTTTTTTTACTCGGGTTATCATTATCTGGAATTGTATTAAAAATGTTGATAATGAGGTACCATATATGACCATACATTGTTTAAATGGCAACATATATAATAATATATGGTTTAAATGGCACCACATATGCTAATATATTGCTTAAATAACACCATATATAAATATATATGGCACTATATATTATCATATCTGCAACTGTATTAAAAATTTTGTTCATGAGGTACCATATATGACCATATATTGTTTAAATGCCACCATATATGATAATATCTAGTTTAACTGGCACCATATATAGTTATATATTGTTTAAATGATACTGTTTATTGAATGGACACTTTTGTCCTTCAATGAATTTGTATTGGGTTTTTTATCGAGGCAGTATCACCAAGATAAAATTTGGAGCAACTCAAGCACTTGAACTTGGTTACAGCGGAGAAAAAGTGGAAAGAAGTTGAGACACTAACGAGTTGTGAATTTCTGACTACTTTATTGATAAATTTTCTTTCTTAAATACTAAATTATTGCTAAGTTTACAATTTGTTGTTTTTTATTCTATAGTGTGTTCCCTTTGGATAAATGGGAACGCTGCTTATTTAATTAAACATACATACATACATGTGATATTTTTCTTTTCCTTTTATAATTCATTGCTAAGTTTACAATTTATTATTGGTGCATTGACCAGTGTGGTTCATTGGACTATTGCGACAATTTTATTTGTTTACATAAAGTTTTTATGCAAGTGTGTGTGTGTGTGTGTTTATTATTGGGGCAAATAAATAAATTTTTGAGTCAGCATAAATAATTAACAAAAATATAAAGAAAATAAAGAAAACAAAAAACAAGCGATGTGAATGTATGAACATGCTCCCCGCCGTTGAGCTATGCTCGACAAATTACATTGTATTGATATTTGATATTTTCAATGGTTTGAATGTTCCTGACCTAGTCACTAGATGATATAAGTAATAATAAAAAAAAAAAAAAATACTAATGTTTTTTTTGTTTTAATTTTATTTCTTTGTTGTTCAAGCTACTGTTACTGTAAATTCTGATGACGCTGCATGCTGGCAAATTGCTGCTGGTGAGGTTTGTTGACCTATTTTTCTTCTTCGACCTTGTAGCTTCTGGTAGATTGTCGCAATGATGACTCCGATTGTAAGAAGAAGGGCGGCGTAAGCTACTGCTGCATGGTGTCTTTTTATGTGAGTCAGTTGTTGGGGTAGATTAGTGAGTACCTGTTGGTGTAATTCTTGTTGGATATCCGATATATTTTTTATATGGTCTATGTACCTTTTGAGGTGAATACTGCTGACTTCTTCTTCGGTTGGGTAATTAATTTCACTCATGTTGGCAGTAGCAGTATATGATGTGTATAGGGATGTTGAATAGAGTTCGTGTCCCTGAATGAACATAGCTTTGTATTTAAGTGTGCAGTCTGGGCTTATTTTTATTAGTCCAGTGCCCTGTAGACTGAGTCGAATGTGTTCTTCGCTGCACACGGCGGTTATAGGGGTTGAGTGCGGCATGTGGTTTCTACAAACGGAGTTACGTTGCAGTTGGTACTAGTGACATTGTTCAGCAACGAAATTTCACATAGGCATTTGGCTGCATCTGAATTGAATTTAGACTGCATGCTTGAGCACAAGACTTCATCTTCTGTTAATGGTGTGCAAGATGCCCATTGCTGTTCAGTCAACGTATAATATTCATCTTGGTGAGCGTTTATGGCGATGATTTGACTGCATGGCTGGATAGCTGTCATCGTGTTGTGGAGAAGAGCTGGTATCGGGTGCAGTTTAAAAAGTTCCAACGTCTCTGGATCACATAGAGGAATTGTTATATGGAAAATTATGTGATTGTTTGCGATTCCTCCCTTCACGTTCATGATTTTATAGAGCTGAAGCAGATTGTCCTGATTGACTGGTAGTTGTAGTGCTGAGGGTAAGTTGTTTCTCACTTGTATCAGCTCGTCTTGAAGTTGTGATGGTGAAAGCAGTAATGGGCTGATCTTGCCATGTTGAGAGTCAGACAATGCCGTGATTATTGCTGTTTGAGTTCGGTGTAGTCTTGCTGACATCAATGACAATTGTGTAGCTAGTAGAACAAAACTTTGTATTAACTTAAGTTCATGTGTTTGTTGTTCGTTGTCGCGTAACCTGGAGTCAATTCTATTTACTTGCTCGTCGAGGTTGTCGAATTTGCTCTGGATCTGAGTTTCATCTTGCTTAAAGATGTTGAGGGTTGAGTCTATGAATGAGGTCTGGTTTTTTAACAGTTGCATTAGATAAGTTTCATCTTCCTTGATCTGTTCGATGGTGTTCGACATTTGTTCAGCATAGGTTGAATCCAGTACCCCAAACAATGAGTTGGCAACATTTCCCACGATATCTGCACCACGTTTATTTCTTTTGTTCCTGAGTAAAGTGTTTCCATCTTTAAGATCTGAGAAGCCAAATTTGAGACTTTGGAGAACGTTTATACATGTTGTTTTTTGAGATACGAGGGTATATAGATGCTGTAGGGATGCCGTGCCATTTGTGAAGGTCTGCATTTCTCGCCAGTACGGTTGTAATTCATAATATGTTATGATTTTCCATTCTGACCGTGAAATTCGTGTTGTGCCGATGCCTTCAAAATGTATGCCAATGTTTGGTTGGAACTTAGTTATTTCTATTTTATTCGCGTTGCAGATTAGTGGAAGAGCTAGTAATGCAACGAACATGGTCATCATTACGCCGGAGGTGACTGTCTTTCGTTTTTTCCTGCTTCGACTCTCGTCTTGTGAAGTTAGCGAAGCTTGTTCCTCTTCCTCATCTGTGTCAACTGGCTGCCACGTGGTTAGTTGTTCCTCGCTAGTGGTGTCTTGTTTGAGTCTCTGCAGTGGTGCCAGATAGTGGATGGCTCGTTTGAGCACACCGGAGGCTGTTTTTACATTTGCAACTCTAACTGTGTTGTCTTTTCCTCTGTATGTCTTTATGACACGCCCTAGTGGCCACTGCATTACTGGAGCATTATCTTCTTTGATGATGACAATGGATCCTGGTTCAAGATTTTTCGACTGCTCTTGCCATTTGTTGCGATACTGTAATTCATTTAGATAGTCTCGGGACCATCTGCTCCAGAAATGATGCTTAAGTTGGGAGACCAGTTTCCATTTAATGGCCAGGCTCGATGCCGCTGGCCTTGCTTGTGCGTCAACTTGGGCCGTGAGTGGTTCACCGATCAGAAAATGTCCCGGGGTCAGCGCGCCTATGTCATTTGGATCGTTTGACATTGGAGAGATGGGCCTTGAATTCAGTATTGCCTCGATTTCTACGATTAATATTTCAAGTTCCTCATAAGTTAGGGAAGCATTTGCTGCGCTTCTTACCAGAAGATGCTTGGCTGATTTGACAGCCGCTTCCCAGAGGCCACCAAAGTGTGGTGCTCTTGGCGGGATGAAATTGAACTGGATGCCCTTGCTGTTGCAGGCGTTTGTAATGGCTTCTTGCGCAGCCGGGGTGTGTATGACCTCTGACAGCTCTGGTAACTTATTTTTCGCTCCAACAAAATTTGTTGCGTTATCACAATATATTTGGCCTTTTCCCCCACAGCTTGTAGTGGACTGTTAGAGGGCCACAGTAGTCAACTCCGGTATTAATGAACGGTCGTGCTGGTGTTACCCGTGTTGAAGGCAGGTTTCCCATGACTTGGTTGAGCAGTACTGGCTTAGCTCTGCTACATCTTATGCAACGGTGAACAGTATTTCGAGCCATGATTTTTCCTTTCAGTGGCCAGAATCGCTGTCGTACGATTCCCAGCAGAGTTTGCGCTCCACAATGCTTATTCTCCTGATGGAACATTTCAAAGATGAGTTTTGAAATTGGATCATTGTAGGGAATTAATAATTGATGTTTTGAGTCGAATGGCAACGATGATTTTTCAAGACGACCTCCAACGCGTAGTAAGCCGAAGTTGTCCAGGAATGGTGATAAGTTGCGTAAATTGCTTGTTCCGCGCAATTCTTGATATTTTTTTAGCTGGTCAATCTCTTCCTTGAAGTCCGAATCTTGCATCCCCCTGACTATGTACATCAGGGCAGTGTCTAGTTCGATTGTGGTAAGTGCCTGCTGAGTCTGTTGATTGATGTCCTTGCGCCTGCATCGATTATTGAAATGCAGCATATAAGCGATAATGCGTTGTAGACGGGCAAATGAGTTGTTGTGTCTTATTAGATACATAAAGTCAGATGAAGCTACAGAAGTGACAAGAGCCTCAGGCGCCTTACGTTTTCTTTCTAGTTCCGTTGGGATTGCCAGTTGTGAATTGTATGTGGGTGGCCACATCGACTCGTTTCCGTGTAAAAACAGAGGGCCACAGAACCAAAGTGCACAATCTTTTAGAACGGCTGGTGAAATCCCGCGAGATAAAACATCGGCTGGATTACTTTTTGAGCCATCATGACGCCATTGATCTGCTTGGGTTGACTCTTGAATGATTGCCAGTCTGTTTGCCACAAATGTATGAAAGGCGGCAGATGATGAATTAATCCAGGCCAGAACGATTTCCGAGTCGGTCCAGAACCAGACAGGACATGATAATTGAAGATCAGTTTTGATTCTTGATGCAAGCTGAGCTCCAAGTACTGCTGCGCAGAGTTCCAACCTTGGTATAGTTTGTCGCTTAAGAGGGGCGACCCGAGATTTTGCGCAAAGAATTCGAGTCATGGTGGTTCCATCCTTGAATGTTGATTGGATGTATGCCACTGCGCCGTATGCTTTTTCTGATGCATCGGTGAAGATGTGTATTTGCATCGACTGGGGCACCTTTCCCTTACCAATGTGCCGCGATACCCGAAGAGTTTTTAACGCGTTCAGGTCGTTTCTGAATGTAGCCCATTTAGTGAGTAACGATTCTGGCAGCGACTGATCACAGTCAAACTTTAATTCCCATAACGCTTGTATAAATATTTTCGCTGTTATTATGACTGGTGCTAATAACCCCAACGGATCAAAAAGCCTTGCTAGATCGGATGTGACCGATCGTTTAGTGATTCTCCGAACCGAGTCAATGTTGACCTTTACGCAGAAGGTGTCATCCTTTGGGAGCCATGTGAGGCCTAACGTCTTGATCGAATCCACCTTTGAGCTTTCAAAATCTAAATTGACTTCCTGATCTCCTTTCGAAATGTACTGCAACAATTGTGGGTTATTGGCACACCATTTGCGTAGGTTAAAGCCATTCTCCTTCATGATTTGTATGAGTTGCTGTTGTAGTGTTAACGCTGTCACCAGGCTATCGGATCCACCCAGGCCATCATCAACGTAGAAGTTTTCTTGGAGAAACTGCGACGCGAGCGGGTACCGTATCGTGTTTGCCTTGGCCACCTGCTGCAGGCATTTTGTTGCTAAGTATGGTGCCGCTCTGGTGCCGTACGTAACTGTGTTTAGTTGATAGTAAGTTATGGGTTGCGAGGGTTCCTTTCGCCAAATTATTAATTGAAGGTGACGATCCTTAGGCGAGACGAGTATTTGTCGGTACATCTTCTCGATGTCAGTTGTGAATACATATTTGGGCAACCTGAACCGTAGAAGTATGGAGAACAAGTCACTTTGAATAGTTGGACCTGTGTACATTAGGTCATTCAGTGAGTGTCCCGATGATGTTTTTGCTGAAGCATCAAATACGACCCGAAGCTTTGTGGTTGAGCTTTCCGGTCGTTGCACGCAGTGATGTGGAATGAAATAGTTTGGAGAGCGAATCGCTTCTGCTGGTATCTTTGTCATGTGTCCCAGCTTTTCGTATTCTTCCATGAAATTAGCATATTGAGCCTTTAATTCCGGGGTTTTCTGCAATCGCCGTTCCAGAGAAAAGAAGCGATTGATTGCGATTCCGTGTGAGTCACCTAAACCCTCAGGACTTTGATGGAAAGGAATCTGCACCACAAATCGATTTTGATTATCCTTTATGGTGTGTTGTTCGAAGTGATTTTCGCATTGCTTATCTTCGATGGACATTGGTTTACTGGATGTTTTGATCTCTTCTAGTTCCCAAAGTCGGGCGATGGAAGCATCAAGTGATTCATCAGCGGTGCATATTCCGCACGTCAGATTGTTGGGTTGTTCCTCCTGTATTTTTCCAGAAACTATCCATCCGAATACAGTGTTCTGCAGTGTTGGAAGCTGATTTGCCAATTTTATTTGTCCGATCGCTAGCAAGTCGTGATAGTGTTCTGCGCCCAGTAGAATGTCGATTCTATCGGGGCGATTGAAAGCTGGATCAGCGAGTGCCACATTTTTGGGTAGTGGCCATTTGTCAGTATTGATGAACTGTGATGGTTGTGGTGCCAATATACGCGGCAGAACAAAGCCTCAAGTCGCGTCGAATACTTGTTAATTCGGGATTTGAGTCCTACATTTACTCGGTGCCTTGTCTTTGTATTTGTTGAACCGATTCCATTGATGCTTATATTCGAAATCTGTCTGGAAATGCCGAGACATTTTACTAGACGTTCCGTGATGAAATTGACTTGCGATCCGGAGTCGAGTAAAGCACGGCATTCCACTTCTGTTCCATTTGCTTGTATTTTCACAACTGCTGTGCTGAGTATCACTTACGAACTTGCTTGTTGATTATTAGATGCTGCTAATGAGGTAGCTTCTATGTCGTTGGTCGCCTGAGATGATGACGTTGAAGATGAAGGCCCTGCGCCCCCCGCTGTTTTAGTTGATGCGGCTGATGATACCTTTTGATTGTCCTTTTTGTTTGAGGAATCTTGCTTGTTGTCCAAATGCAACAGTGTGTTGTGTTTTTTATTGCACTTCATGCAACATCGTGAAGTGCATTGTTTTGCTGAATGTCCCGTACGTAAGCAGTTCACACAACGTTTTTGCCTTTGTGTGTAGTTAAGTCGCTCCGAGGGTTTAAATTTCAAAAAGGTCTGGCACTGAAATAGTTTGTGAGTGCCATCGTTGCATAGCGTGCATGCCACATTGCCTTGGTGTGTTGAAGCTACTGAAGCGCACGACTTGGCTGACCCTTTTTCCTTCTGCCCCATGGCTTCCATTGATTGAAACCGGGTCTCTAGAAATTCTAGGAATTGGCTCAAATGCTGCAATTGCTTTGGATTTTCTATTGTTTTTTCATATTGCGAGTGAAGACCCCGTTCTAACCTTTTTATGAGAAGATGAAGCAGCATTGGACTCCATGAAGAAGTGTCCACCCCTATATTGTTGAGGGCATGCAGACACTCTTGAGTGACATCATGTAGCTGTTTTATGGAGGCTGCTGACGTCCCAGATGACGGCTGATCGATTAGTTTCTGCATTAGTGTTGATACTAGTACACGCTTATTGTTGTACCGGTCTTGTAATGCTTTCCAGGCTGTCTCATAATTATCAGCGGTGGCGGAAAGATGGCTGATGAGTTTTTCAGCTTCACCGGTTACGTTCGCCTTGAGATACCATATTTTCTGCACAGCGGGAATGTTTTGGTTGACTACCAGCTGTGAAAAAAGATCAGCGAACGCAGGCCATTTCAAATAATCCCCTTCAAATTTCGGAATTGTAATTTTGGGAAGTGGCAACGCGTTCGTTTGTGCACACTCTGCCCTGTATTGTGCTGTAGGTACTGTTGTATGTTTGAAGTTTTGTATCACCATTTTTTCTAGATCCGTGTACGAGTCCATGTCATATCCTTCTTCGAGTGGGTTGACACAGTTTTCCCAAATTGAGAAATGTAGCTCCTGGATCTGTTCCCATAGCTTCTCTTTCAATTTCATGTTTGTTGTTGTTGGGTCCGTTGTGATTACCCGTTTTAGAGATGATATCATTACGTTTTGTCTTCTAATGGATAAGGTAATTTGCGACGCTCTTGCGGATGGAGTAGGTGTTGGGAAAGCCATATCCTGCTGTTGAATTTGTGGAGGCTGATGATGAGCTTGTGTCCTTGCCGTTGTTATAGTTGACTTAGCGGCGGCCAGTTCTTGATGTTGATACTCTGCTTCTGGATTGGTTGGACCTTTTTGCTGGTTAACCTGTGTTTGCATCATTTCCGACTCAAATTCCTGCCTGTATTTTTCCACGAGCGCCGCTATGTCAGTGTAGTAATTACTGACAAAATAATCGTGGTTTAATGGTGGATTTTCAAGACAACGTATTTTGTTGTCAGTTATCTCGAAATCCGCCCATGCGCTATTCAACCTCCTAAGGCGTTCCTTATAGTACTCTAGGGTCTTCCTGGACTGGGAGTCCTTCTTATAATTTTTTATGATTCCCTGTATGATATCACCCGTTTCGCGTTGGGATTGAGCCAATACGTCCATACTGATTTTTTCTTCTGCCATCTTCTGAAGCTAGCACAATGCACTGATGATCCGTTTCAAATATTAATTTTGAAATCGAATCGTTGTACGGGATGAGCAATTGGTGTTAAATCAGGATTTTGCCCGGATCTCAATTTGCCGTGTTTGTAGATGTTGTGCTACTGGTCACAGATTGAATTGTGTGAAAACTGCGGGTAGCCTTGCGCTACTGCTTACAGCTTAAATTGTGTGATAACTGCGGGTAGCCTTGCGCTACTGCTTACAGCTTAAGATCCCTGGAACTTGATGAAGTTGGGAATATTTGTTGATTTGTTGAAAATCCAAAAGACTGAAACCCGACCTGGTACGTACAAGCGTGTCTAATTGGATAATGGTTGCATATGGTATGACCAAAATGTTTACAGAAATGTTTTTCTCGAACTGATGATATTCTGGTCACCAATGTTTGTAGGCAACAATGTTTTGAAGGCTGTTGAATCGCGGGATAAATTTGTGTTGAAAATCTCCACTGAAGAGAGATCACGTCGGGGTCACCAAATGTTTATTGAATGGACTCTTTTGTCCTTCAATGAATTTGTATTGGGTTTTTTATCGAGGCAGTATCACCAAGATAAAATTTGGAGCAACTCAAGCACTTGAACTTGGTTGCAGCGGAGAAAAAGTGGAAAGAAGTTGAGACACTAACGAGTTGTGAATTTCTGACTACTTTATTGATAAATTTTCTTTCTTAAATACTAAATTATTGCTAAGTTTACAATTTGTTGTTTTTTATTCTATAGTGTGTTCCCTTTGGATAAATGGGAACGCTGCTTATTTAATTAAACATACATACATACATGTGATATTTTTCTTTTCCTTTTATAATTCATTGCTAAGTTTACAATTTATTATTGGTGCATTGACAAGTGTGGTTCATTGGACTATTGCGACAATTTTATTTGTTTACATAAAGTTTTTATGCAAGTGTGTGTGTGTGTGTTTATTATTGGGGCAAATAAATAAATTTTTGAGTCAGCGTAAATAATTAACAAAAATATAAAGAAAATAAAGAAAACAAAAAACAAGCGATGTGAATGTATGAACAGATACCATATATAATTATATATTGCTAAAATGCCACCATATATATTAAGATATAGCTCTATATACAACTATATATGCAATAAGATCAGCCATGCTATGTAATATATAATCATATATACCATATCTAATATTATAAAGGCCGATATCTAATTAGATGAAATTATATATGGCATAATATAAGGAAACATTTTGGAAAAAGACGTCATATATAATTATATATGGATATACATAACGACATGTCTAATTATATATTGTAATATATGCCATATATGATTATATATAATTTTTTTTACTCGGGTTTTTATACAGTAAGTGAGCGCATAATTTTAATGTGTTATTTCAGACCTGTTTGTAACACATTTTTTTGGACTTACTTTAAGCTGTTATGTAAGTAGTATTGTGCTCAGTATCGGTTATGTAAGTGGTTACGTAACTCCTAACATGTAACATTAAAGTAACATGTTCTTATGTTGTTACCTATCCCTCTTTTGGAAAGTACATACCTCCAATGACACGACCTTGTTAAAATAATAGCTGTTGGAATAGCAATGTAAGAGGTTACATACCTTAATTTCTTCTTACAAACCTTATTACCAGGTAATAGAAAGTTTTGCTGGGCTGTTACTATACGAATGAGTTGACAGATCGAAATGAAATTAACATGTGTTCATGTGACCAATGGAAATTTCCATATATTTCGTATTTCGTAATGTCAGTTACTGCGGAACATAAAAATTTCTAAAAATTTAAAAGATTTTTCTTTGAATTTATATTCTTGAAGGAACTACTGAACCATTGTGTATCACTAAAAGCTTTTTCATGTTTAATTACGAAAATTTTTCTAAAAATAAAGAACCATAAAAACTTTAACGAAATTCTTTACATTTAAAGCATTATGGCGTAAGTTCGTAATTTAAATGAAGCAATTTTCCTTGTTATGTTTATGATGTTAAATATTCATTTCACCCGAAAACAACGAACAATAGCAGAGAAAAACTTTGGATAATAAAAAATTAAACACGAATTTCCTACAAACATAAAAAACATACAAAAGTCCCTGTAAACATAAACGAAAAGTCGTTCTAACCATTTTATTATGAATGACTTTAAGGATCAGCTGGAATTTATAACAAAAACACGGCAGGCGACCTTTTTACTTCTCTATATTTGTTTTGAATAAAGTGGTAGTACCATATAGTTCTTGAAGTTTAATCAAATAATTTTTATCAATTTATTTAAGTTGCCATGTGTACCAAATGTCTTTTGGAAAGCCGCATATATGTAAGTACCCACAAAGACCTAGAATTGTTAACATGTCTATGCTCTTGGAAAAAAATTAAACGTTAATTGATAGTAAACTTTTTTAATGGTTAATTACAATTAAATGGATATGAATTCGTCGCGCTACCATTCATACGTCCATAATAAATTGATTTGACTATGATCTTAGAATAATATCCCAGCAAAATTTTCTGTTCCAAAGAATCGGTTGTAGAATAGCCACTTTTCCTTCACAACCCCTTCTATTGTCGATTCTAACACCGATTATTTTTGTTTGAAATTGTCCCAAAAGCAAACACTTCTATAGCTTCAAAGTGGAACCGGTTGGCTACCGATTGTAAAAAATTTTACTGGGATTTGGATCATTAGACCGTACCTCAAAAAAAAAAAGTTCGCCGTACACTGTCCATTCTAAATTATTTTTGCAAGAAGGTTTCAAAGCAACATAGGGGTCGCCATTTTACATTTTTCGTTATATCTTTGGCATTTACAGTCGAATCTTGAAGTATGATACATCGATGTTTTTTTCTCGAGGGGACCAATGTTTGGCTCTAAGGACCATTGACCTCAAGTATCCCGTTCTAGTATTTACCCACCAGATCCCAATTGCTACCACCCTAATTTACAACTCTAATGTCACAAAATTAAAACTCGCAAAAATCATTAAACTTTTGCTAAGGAAGTTTTTCGATAAACCCAGCAGAATTTTTTTTTTATTTTTTTGGTTACCGAAAGTAGGGGTCGCCTTTTAAATTTTTTTTCATTGGAGTTTTCCTTTATAGCAAAACACTGGTCTTCTTAGGGCAAACACTTTGATATATCACACTTTAAAATCCGACTTTAAATGCCGAAGCTATAACGAAAAATTGAAAAAATCTTCCCCTACGTTCGGCAAAAAAAATTAATTTTTTTTTTTTGAAATTGCCTTGCAAAAATATTTGGAGGTGTACCGCGCACTTTTTTTCCCCTGTAAGGTGGTATGGTCTAACCTACATACTACAAATTTTTTTAAATAAAATTTTCTTGTGCCGGAATCAAACCTGGGACTCCAGGTTGCCAGTCAATAGCTCTACCATCTGAGCTATATTGGCATGTAATGTTTGATAGATAAAAACATAATTAACCTGCTGCACACAAGTCAGCTTACTCGCCAACATACAAAAATCAAAAAATATGTGGTTACATATATCCTTACCAGTGTTGAAAAAAATATTGAGTCTAAAAATAGATTTAAAAAAATTTTAACAAAAATCTAGAAAATTACTTTTTATTTGAACTAATGATAAAAATAAGTCAATATCAGTAACTTATTATTATATGTTTTAAAATAATGCAGAAGGTAAGTGTGTGTCATTACTGGTAGTCCAAAAAATAATGATATGTCATTACCGTTTCTACACTGGGTGTAGGTAGTAGTTAATTATATAATTTTTCCTTTATCAATTTATAAAAAAAATTAACAATTATCTGACAACAAGAACTAAAAATAGTGAATTCGTCAAAAACAAAATTCGACCGTCAGATTTAATGTCTCCCTAGTAAACTGCCCAGGTAGAAATTGCCGACTTTGCAACAAAAATTGTACTGGGAGAGCACTGTTTTTTACGAATTGGCGGTACTATTTACTTAAAACGTGCTTTGCCAGTACTATTTTCTGAAAATTAACGAGCTTTTTTTAATATATTAAAATTAACAATTTTTTAAATTTTATGTATTTTTGCATCTATTACACAATTATTTATGTAAGAGACACATAACCATTCTTTTCTTGTAAAGTTTCGACAAAATGTGTGATGTACACTAAAAGGACAGTAAAGTACTAGCAAACTACTTAAATTGTTATTAAATATACTGGGATAATACCAAAAAAATAAAATCCCAAGCCTGAGCCAACGTTGGGAAATAACTACGGCCAAGCGTTTATTGGTGTTATCATTTCGACAACATGCCAGTACAGTAAAAGTTGAAAATCCGCCGCATTGCCCGTACATGTACTACCGTCTCCAATACCGGACCGACATTGTGCCGTTTGTATTTTTCTACCTGGGTGTGGATCGAAAATATATCCCCGGAAAATGCGCATACATATACATACCCAGCAAAATATTGGTAATGACACCTCATTACTATCTGCATTACCAAAAACGATATATCATTACCTTTTGCATTATTTTATAATATAAAATAATGACTTCCTAATAACAGCCTATTGTATTCAATGTTTTTAAATACAAAATAATGATTTACGCGTAATAGTTTAAATAAGTACTTTTTATACAGCTAAATTTTATACATTTTTATTTGTTATATGTAAATATGTTTTATGTTCAAATTTTTATGACGAGTCATAAAATTACACACTAGAGAAAACTTAACTTTTTCTGAATATATTTCCTAATAGTATTTGCCTAACTCCTTAGTTTTGAGAATCAAGTAAGCAGTCGGATAACCACTTATAATTCAACTTTTTGTAAGCATGTGTGTAACCACTTATTATTCAAAATCTCATAACTACTTATTTCTCATTTTATCGTAAGCGAGCGGGTAAGCGTGACTACTTATAAAAACGACCACGCCAAACAAAAATAATGAGTTTAGACGCCAAAAAATAAGTTGTGCGGAGCTAAGAGTTTCTATTATATAACCACTTATTTGGTAATGAAAGATTTCGCTGGGTAGGGTTCGTCAAAAAAAAATAATTTCTTTGAGTTTCGGATATCATCACTTTTTTTAAAGTTTTTGCATAAAAAAAAAGAATGGCGTTTATTTTTTTTTTTTATTTCAACTCCTTCCACTGGCGCAAGTCGGCCAAAAACGCTGATTTGAAGACCCATTTTCTGCAGAGCAAAAACGGCTGCATTTCTGGGAAATCTGATTTTACCATTCGATTCGACAGCAAAAATTAACATAAAAAACATTTTTTTTGCGTTTTCTGAATAAAGCATATAGTCATTAGAGTGGTCCAAAAATCCACTTTTTTCAAAAGTTTCAAAAAAAGTTACTTTTTTATAACACACAATTAAAATGTATTCCCTGCTGAGAATATTGGTACAAAAATTTTTGATATACCGCAACCCGTTAAAAAGTTATTTAGTAATCAAATATGTTTAGTAAAAAAAAATCTTTGTAATAAACATTACAAAACTTACAAATTATTTTGTCATTACTAAAAAATACATTTATAATGCGGCATCGAGTATTGAAAGCTGCATTTTATTTATCTCAAATACTTTTTCATTGAATTAAAAAAAAAATTCAAATTTGATTAGCTAATAACTTTTTAACGGTTCGCGGTATATCCAAAATTTTTGTACCCATGTACTCCGCCGGAAATACATTTTCATTGTGTGTAATAAAAAAATTACTTTTTAGAAGTTTTTGAAAAAAGCGGATTTTCGAACCACTCTAATGGCTATCTGGTGTATTTTGAAAATGCATAGAAAAAGTTTTGTGTATTAAATTTTGTTGTAGAATCGAATGGTAAAATCAGATTTCCTATAAATGCAGCTGTTTTTGCTCTGGAGGAAAAGGGTCTTCAAATTAGCGTTTTTGGCCGACTTGCGCCAGCGGAAGGAGTTGAAATAAAAAAGAAAAAAACGCCATTCTTCTTTTCTATGCAAAAACTTTAAAAAAGTGATGATATCCGAAAATCAAATTTTTGTGACGAACTCTAATATACACAGAGATGGGCTAAAATCATTACCATTAATTGATGTAATGCTAATGGAGCTTTTTTTATCATTACCATTTTTTGAAGAAATGGTAATTTTTTTTTTTCATTACCATTGCGTTAAAAAATGGTAATGAATATTTTTTTTAATTTTCATTTGTTTTGAAAATTAAAATGAACCTTTTTTTTAATTTTCATTACTTTTACCTAATGTTTACATAGTAATGAAACACCCATTTGTTTTTCATTACATGCCGTTTTTGTCGAAGTTTTTTATTTTAAAAATATGAGGTTTACAAATTACTAAAAGCATTTTTAGTTGGTAATCCGAGGCCTATGGTATCCATCCATATTTGATACCAAGTTTTGGTGGCTAGTTGCAAAAAAAAAATCGCGAAAAAAAATTGCATAAAGAAAAATTCTT
Organism: Leucophora obtusa; assembly: GCA_949987735.1. NCBI lineage: Eukaryota > Metazoa > Arthropoda > Insecta > Diptera > Anthomyiidae > Leucophora > Leucophora obtusa. Next base: position 55,080,381 of record OX465296.1, read on the forward strand.
GCATCAATATATTTGTTTGCAGAACATAAATAGCTGATTAAGTTTTTTAATTCAATTCTAGTACCATAGTCTTTTTTCGCGATCCGCCATTATTTTGCAATTTTGTAAGTGCGGTTTTTTTAATTAATAATCTAAGGACTCATTTCGTACAACAAAGTGGCTGGTTGAAAAAAAAAAATGCCGAAAAAAAATCGCAAACAAAAAAAATCCAAAAAGGAAAATTTTTGAATTAATATATTTGCTTGCAGAATGTAAATCGCTGATTAAGTGTTTTAAACCAATTCTTTTACCATAAAGTCTATTTTCGCGTCCCGCCATTATTTTGGAGTTTTTTAAGTTCGGTTTCTTAAAATTTATATTCTAGTGACTATAATACCCGTTTCATACAACAAAGTTTGGGGGCTAGTTAAAAAAAAAACCGCGAAAAAAAATTACAAAAAGGAAAATTCTGACATGAATAGATTTGTTTGCAGAATGTAAATCGCTGAATAAATGTTTTAATTAAATTTTTTTACCATAAAGTCTTTTTTCGCGTCCCGCCATTATTTTGGCGTTTTTTAAGTGCAGTTTATTAAAATTTGTAGTCTAGGGACTATAATGCCCGTTTCATACAACAAAGTTTGGGTGCTAGTTAAAAAAAAAACTGCGAAAAAAATCGCGAAAAAAAAAGGAAAATTCTTACATCAATAGATTTGTTTGCAGAAGTTAAGTCGCTGATTAAGTGTTTTAATTAAATTTTTTTACCATAAAGTCTTTTTTGCGTCCCGCCATTATTTTGGAGTTTTTTAAGTGCGGTTTCTTAAAATTTATATTCTAGTGACTATAATACCCGTTTCATAAAATAAAGTTTGGGGGCTAGTTAAAAAAAAAACCGCGAAAAAAAATTTACAAAAAGGAAAATTCTTACATCAATAGATTTGTTTGCAGAACGTAAATCGCTGAATAAGTGTTTTAATAAAATTTTTTTACCATAAAGTCTTTTTTCGCGTTCCGCCATAATTTTGCTATTTTTTAAGTGCGGTTTTTTTAAATTTATTATCTAGATACATACATCAAAGTTTGGTGGCTAGTTGCCAAAAAAAAATTGCGAAAAAAATTTCCATAAAGGAAAATCTTGTAGTGTAGAACAAAGAACAAAACGTTCTTTACATCATTATGGCCCATTAACTTATCTCGAGAAGTTAACTTCAACTTAACCATGGGTAACTAACCAATACTAAATATTTATCCCTAGGATAATTTAACCATAATAACTTATCAATATTTTAACTCTGGGTAGTAAACCTTAGTATGAAATGTCAGAATTAAAACAAAAGGAAAAACAAAAATTAATAACAAAAAAATTGTTTTTTCAATACGTGAAAATTAACAGTTTTTCTCGCGGTTTTTTGTGTGTTTCTGGTCATAAAAAAAATAATACACTTGACCAAGTCGTTTTTTTAAGATTCGCGGTCACTAAATACTAAAAAATCATTGTGTCTTTTTGCATACTACGCGAGGTGATTTAATTAAATCCATTTGGTAAGTCTATAAAATAAAAGTAGATTATTTGAACTATTGATTAGTATTTCGTGTTGATCCACCCGAGTAAAAATAGTTATATATTGTCATATATAATGTGATTGGGTTATATCTGACAATGAATGGAGTTACTTTAAGACACATATCATTATATACAACTACATCTGATATTATTTTCTCAACAAATTTTTTGTATGGTAAATGATGTTATTACATATCCCCAAATCTGACTTCATATATAACTACAAAAGCCATATAAAACTAATCAAAATATATGTAGTGACCGATATGATTATATATGGTTCGATACTAAGTTATATAACACTGTATGTTTCGTCATACTAAAAATATATTCTTGTAATTTTATATAACTTTCTATATAATCCCGTAGAAATTAATATATAGTTCAACATCAAATTTAGTAGTCTGCAAAATAAGAGTTAATTACTCATAGCCAAATAATTTTCACGTGGTTTTTTTTCATGTAAACTCATGTTAAAAAATGATGCGCACGATTTAGAAAACAAAAGCATTCAACTAAATTTTTATTTTATGTTATAAAATTTGGGCCTTTAAAATTGTTCAAACTATACAAATTTCAATGTCAATTTAATAGTTGTTATGCATAAAAAGTATACCTATTATCAGACAAAATTATATAAAATCAGATATTTTTATATCGAATTAGATATAATATGATGTCCTGGATATGGACAAATCTCGGATCAAACTGTATCAAATTATATCTAATTTTATATAATTAGATACATCTAGATGACCCATTTTTCGGATCAAGCTGTATGTGGTTGTATATGGGGACTTATCAAATAAGATATAATTATATATGACACCATATTAAGATTTTTACCCGGGCAGACAACCGCGAAAAGATTCGCGCATAAAAATAAAAAAAAAAAATTGTGAAATTAATTAACTAAATTGTGATAGATTATTAAAAAGGCAATTTATGTGATCAGCACAGTAAAGTAAGTAGATAAATAATCGCTGTGCATGATTTTGTATCTCATTGTAATTGCGAGTCAAAACTGTGGGTTATCCAAGGGTTCCTCACATACTTTTACAATATTTAAAACATGATTGGTTCACATTTTGTTAACTCTTTCACTACCCTTGTACACTACAGTGTACACATCTTTAAAAGAATATATCAAGGTTGGTTACCGTTATCGTTATAATACCGTTATCGCTAAAATACCGTTTCAAAGTGAATACCGTTAACGTTATCAATACCTCTAAAAAAATTTCTAAATACCGTTATCGTTACCGATACCGTTATTTTTATGGGTAGTTACCGGTATTTTACCGGTATTTATTATTTTATATAAAAATTACAATTTTTTTATTTTATAATCTTGAGTGTTTTTTTTTACAAAAAATTTATAGATAATAATTTTACTTATTAAAACTACCAGTATTGAATTTGTAGCTTAAAATCTGTATTTTCAGTACATAAAATTAAAAATATGCCATGTTTTTACTTGTTTTTATATGTTTTTAACATAATTTTTAATACCGGTACGTACCGGTATTGCTGTTTCGATAACGGTATACCGTTACCGAAACAGTCTTAAATACCGTTACCTTTACCGTTACCTAAACAAACGAAATCTGATACCGTTACTGTTACCCTTACCGTTATTCGTTTCGGTAACCAACCTTGGAATATATATAATTTAATAGTGCAAAAAAACTTTATAGTTTTTACAAATAAGTTTATTGGGATCTTGGACTTAAAATAAAAATCATTATATGTATAAGCAGTTCAACATTACAATATGGTCGCGATATTTGTTAATGAAATCATCATAATCATAATCTCCGTGAAAGGGGGGTTTTAGTGTTTCTCCTAAACTAATGAAGACAAATAATTGAAATTTGGCATATAGCATCGTTTTAGGACGAGAAGAAAACCAACCAAAAGATTTTTGGCTACTCCAATGTTTAAGAGGTAAAACGGGGCTCAGAAGTTTGAAAATCGGTTTTCGACCATCATTTTTGGTGGGTAGGAGGGGGAGGGAGCAAAAAATGTTGCATAGTTTTTTCTAATTTGAGGATCCTCAACCCTTTCGACCCCAACTTTAAATGGCTGGGAATTTTCAGACCAAACTTCTTGTAAATGTAGATCTATGGCAAAGAAATATTTTTTATTTGCGGCAAACCCCCTAGCGGAGATATTTGGAATTAAAGTTCAAAATTTAATATGCTGCCGGTCCCGAACGGGTTAAGATTTTTTTAAAAAATTTAATTTTATATTTTTTCTATTACTAAACTCTACATAAAATTATTTGATTTTTTGAATTTTCTTCATCACACAATTTTTGAGACTAATTTAAACAAAAATTTTATTTTTCCTAAAATTTTGCTGTGAAAAAAAATGCCTGTTGACACTATAAAAAATAGCTCGCAAATGAACACTATCAATGGCCTTGCAACTCTCTCAATATTTTTTATTTGAAAAAATATTAGGCGGCTTGGAACAGGAACGAACTCCGACTGGTTAATCAGGGATGGAAAAGGCTCACTTAATCGGGCTCTTATACCAAAAAATGTTAGATCGCTCTTACATATTTAAAAATGTAAGTAACTAAAAAATATCTTCTTCTTTGGCTCGTTAAAAAACATAAAAATTAAATATTTATATATTAGCAAATATTAGCACAAATTGCGAAAAAAAAAATATTTGCAAAAAGCGAAATTTTTGCAACAATATATTCGCTTGCAGAATATCGATCGCTGATTACCTCTTTTAATTAATTTTCTGTACCATGTAACAAACACGCGTTGTATCCAATATTTTAAAATTTTAAAATATCATTTTTAATAAAACTTTTATCTATAATACTATAAACAAAAGTTCTAAAAGAATCATAATCGAGGATAGGACTACGGGAGCCATTTACGAGCTAACTAATCAGTCGGTTGGGGGGTTCGGCTTCTCTCTCTCATACAATCAGTTCGATAAAACAATAATAATTATATAGACTCCCTATTTTTGTTTTTTTTTTTTAAGAAAAACTACAATGGTTAACATGACTAAAAAAAAATCTGAAGAAAATGCCCCTAATTTAGTCATTACTGTGGTAAAAAAACGCAAAAATTAGTATTAACTGAATTTGCCTACATATGAATTCGCTCCCCGATGGATGCAGGAGTAAATCGGCTCAAAACCCACCCTTACCTATGGTTCTAGGCCGTTTAATAAAATTTGAAATTCTAGAACCCCAAAAATGTAATAGCAATTTACTTTAGTACCTCTTCACATCATCATCTGCAGAAAAACACGATATTTTCAATTTAGCAATCCATGATATAAACTATTCCTTTATTCAACTCATTACCGTTTAAAAAAAATTTTTTTACAATACTAATCATATTCCCTAAAATTGTTACTGTTACATTTGCTATTTTCCGAGCGTATAATTAAATCTAAAAACTTAAGACCGAACTACATTTTTATTGCCTACCAAAAAAATAATACACTTACTAACTTTAATAAATCTTAACAAGTTTTAATAAATTCGTAGCTATGTTTCCAAAAGCTTTATGAAAGTAAACAACTATAATTTTAATACAAAAATAACAAAATAAAAACAATCATGCGCAATTACCCTTTAGGAATCACTGTGCATTATTTTACTGATTTGTTTATTATATTTATACTGTGAAAAGCCGGTATTATTGAAACTGAAGTGTAATAGTTTTATTATTAGTAAAATCAAAACAAAAACAAAAATTATTTTTATTATTATTATTTAAATGTGCTCGTACACTAAAAAAAAAAGTTAGTATAAAAATTAGTAAAACGGTTTCCAATTTTATTATACTAGTATTATACTAATTTTTAGTATAAAGTTGTTTTTTAGTAAAATAATTTGGTATTCTCATTTTATAAATTACAGAATTTTTTATTAATTTGAGTTGCTAAATCTACAAATTTAATTTTACTAAATTTTGAAACCCGATTAGCTAAAATTAGCAAAAAAAATTACTAATCTTTTTTATTTTGAAAGTTTAAATTTTTTTTTTTTGAAAATATACATAACCTGATAGAAATTTTTGTTGCAATATGATAACACCAAGTTGTTTTTAAGCGTTTTTTTCCATTTATAATAAAAATAGATTTGTTCTCTATGTTTATATTTCCAAGTTTTTTTTTTGCTTTTTTCGAATATTTCTTTGCTATAAATACAATTAGTTTTTGCATTTTTTTCAATATGTATTTTTATCATCCATATTCGTCCACTCGGTGAAAAAAAGAGTTATCATATTGATGAAACTGCTTCATAAATCGTTCATCGGCAATAAATATGACGAAGCGTTTCATAAAGCGGGTGATGTTTTTTATACGAAAATTGATGCCAAAACGTCTTTCAAATTAGTTCGTATTAACCGATAGTTCGTCTTAACCAAGTTTAGCTTAAAAGAATTTTACTGTAAATGGTACAATTGTTTTCTATTCTAAAGCTGCGTACACACGAAGGAACATTCGTCACAAAATTCCCTTCGTGTATAGCGACATATAGAAAATCAAGCATGCTGGACGGCTGTATGAATTTAATCATGTAGTGTCTAATTTGACAGCTTGTCAAACATGGCAGATTTGACAAACACGCTTTACAGTGTAATGGAAAAATTCATCAAACATTAGGGAATTTTACATTTTTAATTAGTTTTTTTGTAACAAAAAAGGGATAACGTTAATAAATGAACTAAAAAATGCAAAAACAGAAAGAAAAAAAATTAAATTCGAAGAAAAAAAATTATTGACATAAGCGGCCTTTATACGATCAAGCATGCTGTCCAGCTTGTTTGACAAACAATAAATGTTTTTTGGAATACACGGACAAGTATGCTGTAAAACTTTACTTCAAAACCACAAAATCAACACAGCGGATGATAATGACGAAATTATTTTTATTAATTTTTTTCTTGGAATTTCATTTTTGAATTTGTGTTTTTGCATTTTTTAGTTTATTTATTAACGCTATCCCTTTCTTGTCACAAAATAACTTATTAAAAATGTAAAATTCTCCAATGCTTGATGATTTTTTTCAATAGACGGTAAAGCGTGTTTATCAAACTTGCCGAAAAATCAAAAAATTTTGTTTTTCGTCCAACATGCTTGACAAACCGTCAAATTAGACATTACATGGTCAAATTCGTGTTATCAAAATTTTTTGATATTTTGTGTTTCCAAACTCAATTTTCCACCGTGTGTATCGATGTTACTGTTTTTGCTGTTTTAGTTCATTGAGAGCAGTCGTACTGGGGGGTGCTTTTGTAATTGCGCATTATGGCGACAATTACAAATAATGAAAACTGCATTAATTTTACAAATTAATATAAAAATTTATAGACAATTAAGAAAATAATTCTTAAATATAAATTGTAACAAAATATTGACCAGTTTTCCTTTAAACATATATAATACTTATAAACAACTGTAAATTGTTTATTTTACATATATAATACTTATAAACAATTTACAGTTGTTTATAAGTATTATATATGTTTAAAGGAAAACTGGTCAATATTTTGTTACAATTTATATTTAAGAATTATTTTCTTAATTGTCTATAAATTTTTATATTAATTTGTAAAATTAATGCAGTTTTCATTATTTGTAATTGTCGCCATAATAGCGTCAGAAAATTACAATTTTATTAAAATTTTTAAATTATTAAGAAAAACATTTAATTCTGTAATAAAATTAATAAGAAAGGGATAAAAATTTTCTATGACTAAAAAAAATAACGAAATGAACGATTGAACGAAAAGAACGAATAATGGTGAACGATGTCATATCGTTCAATGAACTAAACCGTTCAAATGAACTAGTTCGTTCATGAACACACAACTCTTAGCACGAGGTTTTTCTAACAAAAACATTCGGTAGTGTTTTAATAGTTAAAAAAACAAAGTGAATTAAAATAATAACTTGTAAAAATCAATAACAATGGTTCTTATTGGACCAGTACATGGTGGTCATCCTGGGGTACATGCTCCACAACCTGTGCCCACCGCATCCAGTGATCCTAATACTCTTCAAACATCATCTTCGACCTGAACAACATCCTCATCTTCAAATAAATCGTCTTTATCCGTAAAAACTAATTATACTTTAAAGTTTACTTTGGCTGGTCATACCAAGGCAGTATCAACTGTTTTCACCCAATGGGGAATTGTTGCCGAGTTCATGTGAGTACCAGAAGTGGGAAAAGAAATAATTTGGAAATTTTATGAATTGACCTGCCTCTGCCGTTCATTTCAATCGTGATGGTTCGTTAATTGTCTCTTCTAGCTATGATGGCTTATGTCGTATTTGGGATATAATATAGTCAGCGGTCAGTGTTTGAAGACTAATAGATGATGACAACCCGCCTGTAAGTTTTGTAAAATTCTCCCCCAATTGCAAGTATATATTGGCGGCTACTTTGGATAATACTTTGAAATTATGGGACTATTCGAAAGGAAAATGTTTAAAAACCTACACTGGACATAAAAATGAAAAATATTGTATTTTTGCAAATTTTTTAGTAACTGGAGGAAAGGTTAGTTAAAGGCAAGAATTTTTTTATCTATACATTTGTTTTAAGTGTTTGTAATATTTTTTAGTGGATTGTTTCCGGCAGTGAAGATAATATGGTTTACATTTGGAATCTACAATCGAAAGAGGTGGTCCAGAAATTACATGGTCACACCGACACTCTATTGTGTACTGCTTGTCATCCAACAGAGAATATTATTGCTTCGGCGGCTTTGGAAAATGACAAAACCATAAAATTATGGAAAATGACAAAACCATAGGATTATGGAAAAGCGATACATAATTTTACAATTACATATGGCTATCCCAATATTGGTACCATACGTGAATTGGTATTTAAAAAGGTTTTGCTCGCATCAATGGCAAAAAACCACCCATTATTTGTTTGGAAGATATTATTCATGAGATATTTACAGTGGGTACAAATGTTCAAGCTGTTAGTGAATTTATGTGTGCATTTTTAGTAAGTTTATTATCTTTATATTAATTTATATGTAGCAAAAATTAACTTCTATTTTGTTATCTACAGTTTTGTAGCCCACGTGAAGCTTGGAAGAATAAAGTGTCGGTATCCTTTAAGCGTGGAGGCGAATACGTCGATCGTGGTAATAGTATCAATTATTTAATAGCACGCAGTTTATAAATATATTTTTGTAAAATTTGACACTGTTACTTATAAACTAGAAAGTATTTTAGAGGCTTTGACATGTCTTTTTCATATTTATGTGGTTTTTCATTTTAAATATCCGATTTAATGTAAACATGTATGGCTCTTCAATCACATATTTTTGGAATCAATTTTCCTAAAGACAAGTTATCAACAGCAATCCTTAGCCTGACATCTAAAAAATATAAATGAAGAGTATAATTTATAAATTTTACTCCTATGTTAGTTAATTTGATAATTTCACATTTTAAGTCGTTTAAAACATGTTCTTTTTCGCTGTTTTCGAATCAATTTATTAATTAAAGGAAATAACATTTGCCTACTTTTGTTAACTTTGAAACTCTTAATTTCTAATTATAATCTTTACAGCTGAGTTTCATACTGAAGACTTTAACTTCACTATTAAACAAAAGAAAATGTCAAGAAATTTGTGTACAAAACAACAAAAAATTATGGATTGACTAAAAGTAAACTCAAAAACCTACACGGTGGTTTTCATACTGAAGGTTTTTGAGTTAACCATTAGTTATTTAATTTGTTATTTCGTATATAATTTTTGACATTTTATCTTTCAATATCGTTAAGTTCAAGTTAAATTTAAATATAAAACCGAGCGTAATAGATAAATAATAAAATGTTCCTACATTAATTTGGAATAAATTTTTTAATACTTTGATGGTGGGTCTCGTACTGTAAGTTTAACTTAACTATAAACAAAAGAAAATTTCAAAAAAATGTACACAAAACAACAACAAATTTTTGGGTAACTAATAACTAAAGTTTAAGCCTGCAGTATGAGACCCACCGTTAAAAGTGAATACTTATAAAAATTTGCATTAAATGAATGTGTGACTTTCTTTTAAATACTTATATATATTAATACTCCAAAAATTAATTTAAATGTGAATATCAATTTGATATTGATCTCAAAAGCCTATTATTTAGTACATAGATTTATAATAAATCTTTTTATCTTTTTATATACATACATTCAATGTTTCATTTATCTAAAAGTTATTTAAATTTTAAAACTTTACTTATAATTAAATCGTATTTAAAATTACATTTCATTTTATAACTAAAAAGAAATAAATGTTTGTTTAAAAAACTTTACTATTCCTAAGCATTTTTTATGGATTTTATTTTAGATTTTTTGGAAATAAAATACAGTATGCATACTAATATTTAGTATAAGTACTATTTTATTTCCATTTTAAATTTACAGAAATTTTACTAATATATAGTAAAATTACTAATTTTTGCTTCTAAATGAATTTCACTAATATTTAGTAAGAAATTTGGCTAATTTTAGCAAATTGATTTCCATTATGAATATACTAAAATTATACTAAATTTTAGTAACTATTACAAATTTTTTCCACAACTTTGACTTTACTAATAATTACAGACACATTTTGCTAAAATTAGCTAATCGGTCTGCTGGCCTAATATTAGTTAATTTTTCTGTAATATTAGTTTTTTCTGTAACTTTTACAGACTTTTTTATTTGAGTGTACCTTTACATCTGGTAATGAGAGTCGAAATTCATGCACAAATCATGATAACCAAAAAGAAGTGTGTAACAAAATTTGCAAATATACTGGTATTTTTTACAAATTATCTAAAGAGTTAATTGTAATGTCTAAAGAGACCATTAAATGAAATTAATATGAAATCTACTCTCATTTAGAGAATAATATTAAAATATTTTAAATAAAAATAGATAAATATATTTGAAATAAATTTAAATTTGTGGTTGTTTTTATTTTTTCTTTGTTCAACTTTAAAAATTTTTAAATGCAAGAAAACCGGTATTAGAAATTATGTTTGAGATACAAATCACTTACCAACATGTTTGATGACGAAGAAGGCCTTTTTCGAGGATCGAATATGTTGTATGGGTTCTAGGATTACTAATCGCTGATACTGTGGGTGGAAACTTGCATTGGATTATTATTAGACATTGAGGGTGAATTATTATGATAAAAAAAAAGTTTAAAAAATTCTGATGTTAGGTGGATTGTTATACCGCATTTTTTTTTTTTTTTTTTTGTAATATAGTTTTAAGGGACGATAATCTTTTTATGCACTATAATTTTAAGTACTCTATTGTTTTTTTTTTTTTAATTTTTCTAATAGTTATTTTCTTTTAACGTATGTTTTATTTTTTTGTTTAAGTATCAATAAAAACCATGCAATTGGATCATGAATAAATGAGAAATTACCAAACCATTTTGAGTTTCCCAAAAAACTTTTATAATAAGGGTACTTTATTAGTTGAACTCATGTTATGTTTGCAAAAACGTTTAATACTTTTAAACGCTATTGGGATTCTTTTCCAATTGCATGCTTGGTTGTTGTTTGATATTTAATTCTCTCTCCTCGTCGTTCTATTGCACATGACTATTTATTTTTTTGTATATGAACTTACTTTATTTTAACTTATTTTCACTATAATATTTTTAAATTCTTTTCCTTTAATTCTGTTTTTTTTTTTAAGCACTTTTGAACATTCTAAGATTTTCTCCAAATTTTATAATAATTCTTTTACATATTTAGTTAGAATATTCTTCCACCTCAATTCCAAATTCTAATATGATATTAGCCGTGTTTTCGACTTAACTATATCCGTTAACTCATAAAAAAATTTAAAGTGCATAAAAACCCGCTTAAGACGAAAATAACATATGACTTTTCGTATGCACGTTAACTTTCAACACGGATAATTATCAACGTTGAAAACTCAACGTTTATACATTTTCACATCTAACGTAACTTATTCGTGTTACTTCCTAAAAACTTTTGCTGAGGTACGTTCGATTATAACGAAACAATTATAAACATAATGTTTTTAAAATTTTTTTGTACTACAATGGGTTTAACGTAGATTTGCTTTAAATACTTAACGTTGATAGGCATGAGACAAAATACAGCTATTGTAATATTAGATTTTTATTTGTTGTTTCAAAAAGGGGAGTTGAGTTTATTTATAGCTGGTTTACCAAATCAGACAGTTCATATACGAAAGTACAAAATTCTCGTCCCGTTGATTTTTTGTACCTTATGTAATGTCTCGGTTTGAGTAAGAAAGTTATCATTTTCTTATTGCGGACAACTGAAAAGTAGAGTGATGTCTACGAAACATTTGTATTGTCTATCATGAAAATGATCAACCCCTTTTTGGAACAACAAATAAAAATCTAATATGACAATATCATATTAGAATTTGGACTTGAGGTGGAAGAATATTCTAACTAAATAAATGAAAATATAGAAAGTCCGAAAAAACAATTTTTGTATTTTTTAATGCAAAAATTAAAATAATTGTTGATAATTCTTTTACGATTAAAAATTTTGTTTTTTTTTGAATATCCTAGTATTTGTTCCGAAGTTGTTTTGATCATTGTTATTTTATTTTTTCTATGTTTCCACTGCACCAGTGTTGCCACTTTTTGAATAATTATTCAAAAATGGGACTGTTTACACATTCCTTGGATCATTTTTGAATAATGACATTTTTGTGTAGTTTTTGTGTAATTTCGCTTTTTACTGAACAATTTACTAAATTCCATGCTTTCAAGTCACACAGCTGATAAAATGAGTTTGATTGTGTAACATTTACCACAAATTTCAAGTTTCTGGTGAATTATTTTTGTAAATTTGTTCAACACGATACCCAACTTAGTTAGGGGCATTCAAAAAAGTTGTTTTATATGTTATTTGTATATAAACCCAGTATGTATTTTGTTCACTTTTTGAGAAAATATTTGTCAAACTCCATGCAAGATAAATGTTTTTGTCTTGGGTGGCAAGACCATTTGAAATTAAGGAAAAGAAATTTGGATTTGTTATGATTGTGACATTCTTATTACTGAAAAAACAAATAATTCTCAAAGTTTTTATAACAGTTACTGGGTTTTGATCGGACAAAAATTATCTTACAGCAGCATAAAGAGGTAGATCAAAAAATCTTTTAAATAATTCATTAATTCAGTCTTCGTCAACATGCAAAGGCTATTTTTACTATAAATGGCACCCTTAATCGGTTTTGGAGCTGAATGTCACAGCTCCCGTTAGATCTTAGGTTCGGCCTCAAAATTTAAGCTCTATGACAGTGTGAAATTTCATAGCAATCCAACCAGCCGGTAAAACGTGTCTGCATTATTTATACGTAGGAGAGTCCAAAGGATCATATATGTGCATTAAGGTTATGACTTTTTGACTTTTTTTGCAAATATCACATTTTACATGACCTAACCAAAAAGGCCATAAAAAAATATTAGGAAACGCAATCTTACTTTTTCGCTGATGTCGAAAAAGTTCCCGCAACAAAATGGTTGAAATTTGGTCTATACTATTTTAGATTAATTAAAATATTTCTCCGAAGTTTTAAACAAATGAGACTCAAACGATGCGTATTAAATAAAAGCTGTTTACTGAAAAATTACGAAACCTTTTTGGAGAGACTTTTGGATATATTTTTTGTCCTTTACATTAATTCTTGTAATAATTCGTTATGAAAATGACCAAAATCCCCGAGCAAAAATTTACTTTTAGAAATTGCATTTCGTGCGGAAGGTTTTTTTGCCTAAATGACCCGCAAACACGATTTTTATTATTAATTTAGTATTGCCCATCACGTGGTGATAGGTAACATTTTTGTTAAAAATGAGTCATAACCCTAATGTGCATGCATTTAAACAACCCAAGTAAAAAAGTTTTGATATAGTCATATATTATCATATAAAATTTTGTATAATTATATATTGGAGCATACATATGTATATACCAAGATATAATTATATAAAATTTTACGAAACTATATCCTAAATATATAACTATATCTTGTAATATATTGCACAATATATAGTGCAACATATTACAATATCCAATTATATGTAGGCCTCATATAATTATGTATAATTGTATCGAATTATATACCATTATATCTAGTTGGATATGATTATATTATATTTGATACATTTGGATGAGGACAAAATCGGGATAAAATTCTATCAAACCATATCTTATTCCATCAAATTAGATATAATTGTGTCAAATTAGATCTAATATGATCATAATACGATCTAATTTGATACAATTAGATGTTCTCATTTTTCGGATATAATTATATATAATCCCCCGTACAAATCGAATTTTTCAAAATCGAAATTAACAAAAAGTGAAATTTTCTTGGCGAATCTAATACAATTTTAGTGCAATATAAGTCTTACTTGGCTGTTAAATATTGCAATAACATTTGTTATAACGATTTTACTGTAAAAACGCCTAAAAACGTCTACGCCTACGCCTTACATAATCAGGGGGAATATCAAATTTTTTTAGTAGGGTAATGAAAAAATATTCATTTCTTGCGTAATCTCATACGGTTTTGGATAATTTTGGACCTACGGCTGTGTATTTTTTTGCTTTTCTGGTGGCAACACTGCACTGCACTGTTGTTTTCTTGATTGTTGCAATATATGTTGCTTTTGTAAGGCAAGGACAACTGCGATGCTTTTAGAGGTATTCAATTGTACTGGCTTTCTTACAAATTCCGCAGCTGGGATGGCAGCGTGCATATCACTTTCCTATTTTTTCCATCCCAATTGGGGCAACTTTATGGGGCTGTCATAAATGGAGTATCGATGCGGAATTATATAATTTCTGCAATCACGACTTCCCTTGGTATTAATTGCAGAACTATCATTAAAAACAAATGTTACTAGGCCAGATTCAATAAAGTGGTACACGACAACGTAATAGTTTTTGGCGTGGTCGTTTAAAATCACTATATTGAATTGCGGATTCTTATGAAGGATCCAACGTTAGGCATGCATCCACGAGGTTCCTAAATGTATGAAATAGTTTCTGATAAAATACATAAAATTTCCAGTTTTCTGGAGGAAATAAAAAAATGTTACCTTTGTCAATTGAAAACTTATTTACCTGCTGGAAACTGTAATTTTATCTATACAACTAGTAGAATGGATTTATATCCCAATGATTTATTTTGAGGACTAAAAATTTTTTGATGTGGTTTCTTCAACGTCTGCCAAGAAAAGGAAGTAACATGGTTTGTAGAAACGAGTCGAAAATTTTGCAAACGAAGTAACAACAGGCAAATCATGAAAAAACCTACTGATATATACAAAAGCTCAATAGTACATGACAACAAGCATAACTCGTTACCAGTGATGACACAACCAAGTAGCAGAAAAAATAGAAAAATGCTTTTTCTAGTGTAAACAAAAACATTTAAATAGTCTCTTTAAGAATAAAAGTTAGTAACTATACTCTATACTTATTTCTGACTTATCCATTAGAAATTTTATCAAATATATCAAATTAGGATAATAAATTGTGGCTTGCAGGTAAGCTACCAATTTCATTAAATCTTTGCATCTCTCGAAGAATTAGTTGCAAAAAAAAAAAACAACCCCAAATAAATTTTACACTCAAAGAAAATTAGTCATATGTTTTTTTTTTCTACTAATTTTCCACCACAACCATAAAGCCTTTTTCTAATTCCGCCGTTATTTTGCAATTTTTAAGTGCGGTTTTTTTAAATATATAACCTAGGGATTAAATTTTTGTACCATAAAGTCCCCAGGTAGAAAAATACAAACGGCACAATGTCGGCCCGGTATTGAAGACGGTAGTACATGTACTGGCAATGCGTCGGATTTTCAACTTTCACTGTACTGGCATGTTGTCGAAATGATAACACCAATAAACACTTGGCCGTAGTTATTTCCCAACATTGGCGCAGGCTTGTAATTTTATTTTTTTGGTATTATTCCAGTACATTTAATAACCAATTTAGTAGTTTGCTAGTACTTTACTGTCCTCTTAGTGTACAATACAGATTTTTAATGTATTCTTTCGAAACTTCGCAAGAAAAGAATGGATATGTTCTCTTACATAAATAATTGTGTAATATATGTAAAAATACGTAAAATTTATAAAATTGTTAATTTTAGTAAATTGAAAAAGCTCGTTAATTTTCATAAAACAGTACTGGCAAAGCACGTTTTAAGTAGTACCGGCATTTCGTAAAAAACAGTGATGTCCCAGTACAATTTTTGTTGTAATGTCGGCAATTTCTACCTGCGTCTTTTTTCAAATTCCGCTATTATTTTGCAATCCTTTACGTGCGTTTTTTTTAATTTATAATCTAGGGGCTATAATACACGTTTCAGACAACAAAGTTTGGTGGCTAGTTGCAAAAAATCGCGAAAAATAAAATTTGCAAAAAGGAAAATTTTTGGATCAATATATCTGTTTGCAGAATCTAAATCGCTGATTACGTTTCCTAATTAATTTTTTGTACCACAAAGTCTATTTCCGCGTTCCGCTTTTATTTTGCAATTTTTTAAGTACGTTTCTTTTTAATTTATAACCTAGGGACTATAATACACATTTCATACAACAAAGTTTGGTGGCTAGTTGCAAAAAAAATCGCGAAATATAAAATTTGCAAAAAGGATAAATTTTTTATTCAATATATTTGTTTGCAGAATGTAAATCGCTGATTAAGTTTTTTAATTAATTTTTTGTACCATAAAGCCTTTTTTCGCTTTCCGCGATTATTTTGCAATTTTTTAAGTGTGGTTTTTTTAAATTTATAATCTAGGGTCTATAGTACCAATTTTATACCCAAAAGTTTGGTGCTTAGTTTGCAAAAAAAAAATAAATCGCGAAAAAAATATTTGCAAAAAGGAAAATTTTTGCGTCATTGTATTCATTTGTTTTATGAAATGGGCATTATACTCCGTAGATTATAAATTTAAAAAACCGCACTTAAAAAATTGCAAAATAATAGAGGAACGCGAAAAAATACTTTGTGGTAGAAAAAAATAATTAAAAAACTCAATCAGCGATTAACAACGAAGTTGCTTGTAGGCAACTTTGGGGTCGAAAGGGTTAACAAGGATCTGAAGTCAAAATAACGATATATCCGCAATCAAAAAGTCGGTTGTGAAAGAACTAATTCGCGGGTGATTTCTATGCGCATTTTTATATTTAAGAATTAACTTCAGTAGTCTTATACTTCAAGTGTTGGGGTCAGTACGTGGGGTGGCCGTCACTTTGGGGCTACGATGTGGCTGCTTACCCTTTTTCTCTTCTTTTTCACCCTTTCATTAAAAACACTATCATTTATTTTTTTATTTAGTTAATTGCGTGTTTTATTCTATATTTTCCTTTGTTTTCTTTTCAAATATTTTCGTTTTACAAATTTCGTTTTACAATTCTTTTCAACTTAGTTTCACTGTCTTTCCTTTCGTTTTTATTAATTATATAAATTCTTTATTCTCCTTTTTTTATTTAATTTTACAATTTAATACACTTTTCACTCCCTTTCCACCTTCTTCCTTTTTATAGTTTTTAATTTAGCTTTAAATTTCACTTTAATTAACACTTTAATTTAATTTAATTTACGACTTGTTGCTGCTGTTGCCGGCCGATCACGAATAAAAAACAATAATAAAAGGAAAAAAGGATAGTGCCTTGAAGATGTGGAGTACCGGGTTTTTCATGCGAATACCCAGTACCCACACCCTCAGTGCACGATCACAACGGACATTAGGGCCAAACCACATAAGCAGTGGCGGCGGCATTTTACCGCCACGCAACCTTCACGCGTTTTGTGGTTTGGGCCCTAACTCCTGTGTTTATCAAAAAAAAAGAAATTTAAAGAGCCGACGTAAACATACCGCCGCCCTTGCACCAACAGTGCAACAGAGCAGTGTATTGACCATAGCAGCAGCAAAAAGTGAGCAAAAGAAAGAAAAGGGAAAAAAAGGGTATTACAAATACAATTAAATACATATTACGAGGAGATTATTCAAAATAATAAGATTTGAGTTTAAGAAAATACAAAATTTATAAAAGGCAATGATTTTAAAATTAATACGTGCTCGATGAGCAAAAAAAAAGAATTATTATAATCAATAAAAAACGTTAATTCAAAAATATGTGCTCTATGAGCAAAAAAAAGTGTAAATATACAATTAAAATTGAGTTTTAAGAAACAATTCAAATAGAAAAATTAAATATATACATGTTTCTTTTAACTTGGGCCCCTCATCTTCTTCCTCGCACTAATAATCAGGGTAGTCCGGATCGGTTTCATACACACCTTCGCCAAAATAAGCATCGCCAAAATTCGTCTCTTGTATATAAATTTATAAGGGTTTGCTCTCAGCGGCCCGTTAAAGCTCCTTGGGCAACTGGTTGAGGCGACGTGTAATGCTTCTTACGGCAATGTTTGCAGCAATCAAGGCTTCGGCAATCTCGAAGCAAATGGGACTGGGCCGAGTAACTAACAGAAAGGCCATTTTCGGCTTCAAAGAAACGCATACATCGGTGCATGGCGTGCAATCGAATGCATATGGGGCAACCATAATTCGTGTTGAACCATCTCATATCGCTCATATTGTGCTGCAAGTAAATATAAACGTTAAATTATAACGAACAAAGGTGCAAGGAAAAACGTGGAGCAAAGGAACTTAGTTTTCAGGACAACGTGGCAATAAAACCAATTTATGAATTGGCCGTTTGACAACTCCATTCTGAGTTTTAATATCGACAACTCGCACTCGGTCATCGAAACCGAGATAAACTTTAACTATACGACCTAAGCGCCAATCAGTGGGGCAAAGTGGTTCATTTCGAAGCACTACAAGGTCGTTTTCTTGCAGATCAATTTGGGGTGTTTTCCATTTGCTTCGTTTATGCAATTCTTTCAGATACTCGTCTTTCCAGCGCCGACATATTTCATGTTGCATTGCCTTTATTTTTCGCCAACGATTTAGAAGACTAACAGCGGATGTGAGTTCTTCGGGCTCAGCCGGAGTAAGCATCGCCGAACCAATTAGGAAATGACCTGGAGTAAGCGCAGACAAATCTTCGACGTTTTCAGACAAGGGGCCAAGTGGACGAGAGTTAAGGCATGATTCTATCGTAGCTAACAAGGTAGAAAACTCCTCAAAGGTGTATTTCAATTGACCGGCCATTTTTTTGAAATGGGTCTTAAAACTTTTGACTCCTGCTTCCCAGAGTCCGCCCATGTGCGGAGCTGCAGCGGGAATAAAGTGCCACAATAAACGCTGAGGTTCGTATTTTAAAACGGCGTGATCGCGAAGTTCTTTTACGCATTTTTCGAAGTTTAAATCAATCTCCTTTGCTGCGCCAACAAAATTTCTGCCGTTGTCGGAATAAACAGAATTTGGGCAACCGCGACGGGCTACAAAACGAGCGAAAGCTGCTAAAAAAGCTGGAGTTGATAAATCGCTGACTGCTTCGAGGTGGATCGCCTTTGTAGCGAAACAAACAAAGAGACACACATAACCTTTACTTATTCTGGAGTAACGACCGGTGAAACTTTTTATTTCGAAGGGGCCAGCGAAATCGACGCCCGTGTTGGCAAATGGGCGACTCAAAGTTGTCCTTTCGTCGGGCAAAGCAGCCATAATTTGTCCTTGACGCGTTTTTTTGTGTAAAATGCATTCCTTGCAGTTATTTACGCAGGTTTTAATCAGATTTTTTACTTTAATAATCCAGCACTCGTGTCGAATCACACTATGGACTAACCGTAAGCCGCCATGATGAGTCATTTTGTGGGCAAAATCGACGTACAGGCGAGCTAATCTGCTGCGATAGGCCAAAATTATGGGATATTTTTCTGAGTACGAGAGACTGGATGCTGAAGTAAGACGACCATTGGCACGAATAATTTTATTTCCATCTAAAAACGGCGTAAGCGTCAACAAAGGGCTACTAGATTCAATTTTCCTATTTTCAGCCAAGCAATTATAATCTTTAGGAAAATATATCTGCTGGGACAACGAAAAAAGACGATTCCTTACAAATCTTAACTCCTCAGCAGAGAGCCTTACAGAATGAATAGTTTTGCGAGTTTTTAAACGAGCATTATTAAAAAAGCGAAAAATGTATGCAATTACGTGAATAGCTTTGGGCAAACTGGAAAAGCGATCCAAAATATCTTCATTCTCAGACGATCTAGCAACATGAACCTGGATACTTTTCATTTCCTCTGTCGTTTCATAATCAGAGGGCAACGCCGGCCACGCAGATTTTTGTAATTTGAGCCACCCAGGACCATGCCACCATAGCTTGCAAGATTTTAATTCCGATGGGATCAGCCCCCGGGTTGCTAGATCGGCGGGATTATCCTGAGAAATTACATGGGCCCATTTTTTATTACCGACTTTTTCCAAAATTGTGGCAACTCTGTTAGCCACAAAAGTTTTCCAACTACATGGAGGTTTTTTCAGCCAGGCTAAAACAATCGTTGAATCAGACCAAAAATAGAGCGAAGATTCTTTCAAATTGAATTGGGGCATAATACTATCAACCAATTTTGCTAAAAGTACAGCACCACATAATTCTAAGCGAGGGATCGACGGTTTTTTAATTGGGGCGACTTTTAATTTTGAAGTCAACAGATTTGAAAAAATTTTTTCACCAATTTGAACCCTTGCGTATAAAGCAGCAGCATACGCCAATTCCGATGCGTCACAAAAGCCATGAAATTCAATATAAGCATTTGGAGAATATTGAATCCAACGTGGAATTGTAATTGTATCAATATCGTTGTATTGAGAAACAAAAGACTGCCAATTTTGTAAAGCCGCTGGTTTAATTTTCTCATCCCAGTCAATTTTATCGAGCCACATTTGCTGCATCAAAATTTTTGCGGTGATAATTACTGGAGCTAACCAACCAGCGGGATCAAAAAGTCTTGCAATTATAGAAAGAACTTCCCTCTTAGTATAAGCAGATTTGAGCGGAATTTTCTCCGTCGTAAAATAAAAATAATCAGCTGACGCATTCCAGCGAACTCCCAGAGTTTTTGCGTTGCTTTCCTCATCAAAACATAAGAAATTTTCATTTAACAAATGATCTGCGGGCAACCCATCTAAAATTTCTTTTGAATTTGAAGTCCATTTTCGTAAATCAAATCCAGCTGATTTTAATATTTCAATTAGCTGATTACGGGCCCTTAAAATGACTTCTAAACTGTGCGCACCTACTAAAGCGTCATCTACATACATGCACTCTCGTAGAATTTTAGCACCACATGGAAAATTACGTTCCTCATCATCAGCTAGCTGCAACAACGTTCTGAGAGCCAAATAAGGAGCGCAATTAACGCCAAAGGAAACAGTTTTCAACTGATAATCCTGCACTTCTTCGTCAGGAGATCCACGGAAAATAATTCGTTGAAAACGAGCGTGTTCAGGGTTAATTAAAATTTGCCGGTACATTTTTGAAATGTCCGCATTAAAAACGAATTCATAAAATCGCCATTTTAAAATCAAAAAAACTAAATCTTTTTGAAGCACGGGGCCAACGTGCAAAATGTCATTCAGACTTGTCCCACTGGATGTAATGCTTGAAGCATTAAAGACCACTCTCAATTTTGTTGTGGTACTTTCAGGCTTAAAAACGCCATGATGTGGCAAATAATAACTCGGGCCAACTACAGGATTTTCAATTTTTTCCATATGTGCCAAAGTTAAATATTCTTTTACAACCTCATCATACATAGCCTTATTTTCAGGCTTTTTCAGCAAAGATTTTTCGTTTCTAAGAAACTGACTTAGAGCTATGTGTCTATTCGGGCCAAGAGATGAAAAATCAGCTTTGAAAGGTAAATCAACTACGTATCTCCCTTCTGTATTTCTCAAAGTAGTGGACCGAAAAATCTCCTCACATAACTTATCTCCTTCCGAGATTACAGGCTTACGAGAAACTTCTTCAAGCTCCCAAAATTTTGACAATTGATCATCAATCGCAACTTTAGTGACAAAAGATCTACTACCTGGACGCAGCGGTTTCGTAGGGCCAGTTACAATCCAGCCAAATATTGTTTCCTGAGCAACTAATGAATTAAAAATACCATGCTGAACTCCCTTACACAAAATCGCTGGATATGATTCACCGCCTAAAAGCATATCAATGGGACCGCTTTCGTAAAACTTCGGATCAGCAAATTTCAAATTTGGTAGATTCATCATCGCTGTAGGATTAAAACTTTGCGTTGGGGTATCTATAGTTACTTGAGGTACCACTAACGCATCAATTTCAATAGAAAGGTTTGGATTTACTATTGAAAACATAGAAAAAGTTGTCATTTTTTCAATTTTACTGACAACTTCACAGCCCAGACCTGTAACGTCAGCTGACACAGGTACGGTTGGCAGTTTTAACAATTTTTGAATTTTTCTTGAAATAAAACTCTCTTCAGAGCATGGATCAATTAACGCTCTGACTTTACAACTAGCACCATTATATACAATATTAACCCACGCAGTACCAAGCATAACTTTTTTCGCCACAGAATGATAATGACTTTGAACAACATTAGACGAACTTGTATTCGAAATGGACTGTATTCTAGATTGAGTAGAAGTCGACGGAATGTTATCACGAGCCGCATTAGTTCCCTGAGACACATTATTCGATTGGTTTCTTTGGCCTCCCTTTTTTATGAATTCTTTGTGTAAAAGAGTGTGGTGTTTTCTACTGCATTTTGAGCAACCAGTAGAATTCGGACAATCAGCAAACATGTGACCAGTTTTCAAACAATTAAAACAATAATTAAATTTCCTCAATGTTTCAGCACGATTTTTATTATCCATATTTAAAAATTTTCGGCATTTGCTTATCGGATGATTTTCTCTACATAATTTGCATTGAGCAATATCAACTTTAGTATGATGTGTTTTAAATTGTTTGGGTTTATTGGTACTTGTATTATTCATTTGACCAAAAGTTTGGGAACTACTGGCACGCATTTTGCCAACACTTTCAAGGGCTTGATATCTGTCGGTCAAAAATTCATTAAATTCACTCCACTTGGGAATATCCTTTTTATTTTTCACGGATTGTTCCCAAAGATTTAAAGACAACACCGGGAGCCTAATTGAGCAATGAAATACAAACAGTGGTTCCCACGCCTCAACATCAATTTTGTATAATTTTAAAATTGACATAATATTGTTTACTCCTCTTTGGAGCCCTTTAATTTCAGTTGCGGACTCGCCCTGGCATGGAGGCAACGCGTATAACGCTGTCATTTGTTCATTAAATAATACGCGCCTATTTTCATACTGGGTTCTTAAATTTTCCCAGGCAACCTCAAAATTTTCTGCCGTAATGCTAATGTTAGCATTTACTGCACGGGCATCACCCGTGAAAAAGGCAGCACAATTTAGCCACAGGATCTAATCGCTCATTATTAATGTAAATCGCAGTAAACAAATCCCTAAAGGTGGGCCACTGCGAATAAGTACCATCGAAAACCTCAACTTCACATGCTTGTACTGGTAGTGAATACCCATGTTTGGGAACCACTGTACTAGACTCCGAAGACTCTTCCCTAGTTAACTTTCTCTTTGCTTTTGCAATATAATTTATACATTTAACATTGATTTTATAGATTAAATTATATTTAGTGTGAACCGCCACCATTTCTTTTTTCTTCTCGAGTGGTTCACTTGAACAACTGTCATATAAACATTTAAATTTTGTCCACAATTTAGTTAACTCTGTTTTTTCAAACTCTAGGGCCTCTATTGTGTATGAGGAAAAATCTTCATCCTTGAGCCGATACTCAAATCTGACCATTTCATCAGCTGCCTCGTTAAATTTGTCTACATTCGACATTTTGTTGGCCTTTTATTTAAGTTGTAGTGAAATTGTAGTTGAAATTGATAAAAATAGCCCAAATTTACAAACTTGGTAAAACTATGCAAGTTTTGTTGAAGAAAAACAATCTATAGTAAAAGGGCCAACAAACTTGGTAAAATAATGAAAGTTTTATTAAGCGAAAGAAGTTTTCGTTTAAGAGACAAAAAACTTGGTAAAATGGTGCAAGTTTTGTTAAAAAACCCAATCTTCAGTAGAAGAGCAACAAACTTGGTTAAATGTTGAAAGTTTTAATTAGCAAGCGTTGTATAAAAAACAGGAAAAACTTGGTAAAATGGTGAAAGCCGTATAAAATTTCCTTCCGCAATCGAAATTAACAGCAAACTTGGTACAAAACAAATGCCAAGGACAAAATTGCACCGCAAATTAATCCAAGAACCACAAATCCAGAAGCAAAGTTTCAAAAAATCTGTAGGAATTTGTAAAAAATCGATAAGTGGCTTTAAATGGCGTTAAACTTGTGAAAAGTTTGATAATTTTCACCGAAAAATTCAAAATGTTTTACAAAAAACAATAAAAAGGCTTCCAGCATACGTATTTTCAATTAAATGTAAGATTCAAGCAGCAACAAAATAAAATTATATTTCCAAAAATTGTACCCCAAGTACAGCAGCTTAAGACTCGCTGACAAATTTTGTATTCCAAAAATATTCAGCGAGCAACCAAAATTTCAATGCGGGGAAGAAATTTTACAAAAATATTTAAAAATTTTGTAAAATAATCCAAAACTTTCACTAAAGCAGCAACTGTGCAAAAAAAAAATTCAAAACAACAGGAACAATTGATGAAGTCTTAAAGATGGATGCTTTTTCGTTTTTTCTTTTTTTGGATTGCGAAGAAAATTGAAAAAAAGATGGCTTTTTAATTTGCGCCAGTAGAATCGTGAAAAAAAGATGGCTGCTAAAGAGCAATAAATGGCTTAAGGCGCGAATTTTTATTAAAACAAAAGGGTTGCAAAAAATGGCGGTGTGATTAAAAATGTCGCGTCGAAATTGATGTAACCTCAAACTGAGCCACAATATCGCAGATATTTTCCCAATATAAATAAAATTTCACGTACGTACCTCGTTTCAGCTTTCAATTTATGATGTTCCTTACCGGGAGATGGACCAAATGTTGGGGTCAGTACGTGGGGTGGCCGTCACTTTGGGGCTACGATGTGGCTGCTTACCCTTTTTCTCTTCTTTTGCTCACTTTTTGCTGCTGCTATGGTCAATACACTGCTCTGTTGCACTGTTGGTGCAAGGGCGGCGGTATGTTTACGTCGGCCCTTTAAATTTCTTTTTTTTTGATAAACACAGGAGTTAGGGCCCAAACCACATAAGCAGTGGCGGCGGCATTTTACCGCCACGCAACCTTCACGCGTTTTGTGGTTTGGGCCCTAACTCCTGTGTTTATCAAAAAAAAAGAAATTTAAAGGGCCGACGTAAACATCAAGTGTACAAAAATTCTGCAAATTCTTGATAACACACCTCAACAAAATTTAAGCGGTTTGAGCTTTATACATCCTTAAATGTAAGTTACCCAAAATTGATGGAATAATTTCTAAGAGTGGGTTTTAAAAGAATTTTTTCCTATGACGGTACACAAATTTAAAAAATGTTGTCCTATGTATTTTAGAGAACAAAGTTCATTCTTTACTACCATCGTAACAAAAAGTCTTAAGCTATTTGTATGCTTTTTGTATAACATTTCAAAATAGGTAAAAAAAGCTTTTTGCCACATTTTCAATCACGATTTTTTCAAATTTGAAAGGTGAGAGACGAATTCGGAATCTAGATTTGGAATCAGCAAGTAAAATACTAAAAGTATGTATCAAGCTTCTGTCAAATTGTTCTTATATTGGTAACCATTTTGGTTTTAATTACTCAAGGCAGATTTTGGCTCCTTGAACCAATAAAAATATAAATTTTTCCTATTTTCTTATATAAGGCCAACTTCCGTAAGCTATCGCAAAAACCTAAATCCTAAATAGTAAAAATTTGTGCACGATTTTAAGTACTGATGCAATTTTTGTAAGTTTTGGAAAGTGGGGAAATGTACATCGAAAATACTTATATGTATCATAAACGATTATTAGTCAAAGTTTGGTTAAAGCTGCGCTTTAGATTTTTTTAATAATCATCATTACAAGTTTGATGTATTAAAATATCTTATGTAGGGTGAATTGTTTTAAAATAGCCTTGGTTAAGTTCCTTAACAACAGAAATTTCTAGCAGCGGTCTTAACCAGGGCATAAATTTAGATAAGTTAACGGGCCTATGTTAAGTAATGGTATTGAAATTTCATTTGTCTACCTAGTGTAGAAAAAATGAAAATGATTTTTTGTTTTTACTACCATTGCGTATTGTATTGTAAATTATAAAAACGTTTCATTACATGTAAAGAAAACAAATGAAATTAACATTTTTTTCATTGCAATTACATTTTTTAATGGTAATGATTTTTTTTTTTAATTTTCATTTTATAGATTTAATGGTAATGAAAACCCGCAATGGTCATTGCAAAGTAATTAATTACTCCCGTCTCTGAATATACATATGGTATATATTATATTTAGTGTTTCCAATTATTTGACCTAGACGCACTGTGTCAGATTTTGCCAATTTAGGGGAACTAAACTCAATTTTGTTTTGTTTTATTGCTTAAGTTTGAATTCAGTATGAGACACAATTGTCAAAACAAGGTAACGTTACTCCAAGTGTCGTGTTTATTTCAAAAAATAAAAATCTAATTTCTACTTGCTGCGTGTTCACTAATTTTGTGACTATCATAGGGTTGCCATCCGTCCTCTTTTCTCCGGACACCGTCCTCTTTTTTAGGACGTCCGGGGTAGTCCTCTTTCTTTTTTAGTAAGTGTCCGGAGTTGTCCTACTTTTTGCACTTTTCTCCATAACTTTTTTTATTTCTTCGAAACTTTTTAATTGTTGGCATCGCTACTTTCTCGCTGTTTTCTCAATTGACTTGGCATCACTTACTTTGATTGCCAAAATGTGAAGCTTATCAGCAGTGAGCCAACGGTTGAATTTTTAAAAAAATTTAACATTGCTTTTAATGATGAAAATATATTTAATGAATTCCTTGTCATCAAAAATTATGTAAAAAACTTAAATTCAATTAACACGACTAATAACCAGTTTAGTTGCGATTTTTTTATTAAAAATTATGTTTTCTATGAAATGAAAAAACTTGTTGAGTTTTATTTTTGCTTTCCAGCACATAAGGCCAAAGTAGAACCAGAGCTTTGAAGAATTAATTCCTTTTTGATTGAATCATTGAATTCGTTCAGTCAATTAAAAAAAATAAAATTACGTTCAATGAACTACAAAAAAAAAAAATACGCTCACTGAATTAAAAAAAAAAATTGCGTTCACTGAATTGAAAAAAAAAATTACGTTCACAGAATTAAAAAAAATTACGTTCACTTAATTGAAAAACAAAAATTATGTTCACTGAATTCAAAGCCTGTTTCCTGTCGTTCAGTAGAAGAAAACATTTATTTGTAAATAAAATTTGTAATACGAGTACTAAGCAATTTTACGGCGTTTGCTAGTAAAAATAAATTATATATTAACCCAGCAAAATATTGGTAATGACACCTCATTGCTGTCTGCATTACCAACAATGATATATCATTACCTTTTGCATTATTTTGTGATATAAAATAATGACTTCCTAATAACGGCCTATTGTAGTCATTGCTTTTTAATATAAAATAATGACTTACGCACAATAGTTTAAATAAGTACTTTTTACAAAGTTAAATTTTATACATTTATATTTATTACTTGTAAATACAGTTGCGAGCATAAAAAATGCAACGCTACGCTAAATCATCTAAATATGCTTTTATTTCTTCTAATAGTTTTTTATTTGCGCTTCTCTTTTGTTAATATTTTCGTTGATGTGTATTTATTTTTTTATTTATTTTACAATTTCAAACCAAGCCCATAGGGCCAAATGTGGCTCATATACAACTCACTAAAAAATACTACTAAATAAAGTATACATATATAATTAACAACAAAGTAAAATTAATTAATTTACAAAAAATAAAAAAACATTTATGTATTTAAAAATAAAAATGATACAAATGTATATAGAATTCTTTCTCTTTATATTTACTTTTCCCTAATGATTCCCTGTAGATTATTGCGTTCAAATATATAAGATATAAATTATCAAATTCAACAATAAAACGTTAAATAATTATTAAA
Source organism: Leucophora obtusa (assembly GCA_949987735.1). Lineage (NCBI taxonomy): Eukaryota > Metazoa > Arthropoda > Insecta > Diptera > Anthomyiidae > Leucophora > Leucophora obtusa. The sequence continues at coordinate 55,108,093 of OX465296.1, forward strand.
TTAATTTAAAGATTGTTACAGTAGGCATATTCTTTTAGTTTGGCTTTAAATACATTGACCGAAAAGTTAAAACATCTAAGTAATAAGGGTAAAGAATTCCAAATTCTAGCTACCCTATACTGAAATGATCGCTGAAGAATCGATGTGTGTATTTTCATATTTTAAGTCGTTTGATTTGAAATTATTTATGTGAATTAGTTTTTACGACCTTTTTTTTGAAACTAGTACCTATTTTGTGCGAGCAAAAAAAATGCAACGAAAGAATAATATGTATCAGGTAAGTAGAAAAATTGTATTTATTCACGAAATTTGGACTGAATTAACCAAAATTAACTAAATTGTTTATTCTTTACCAAATACAACTATCAAGTGATAGCCGTGTTGCTATTATTACAGCGCTTTGGGAAGGCAAACCTTTACTTGAATTCGGAACTATGTTTCAAGGAAACAAGTCCACTGGGTCACGAATTTCAACTCGGCATTAGGCTCGCAGTTATATTCATAGGAAAATAGGAAGTTGAAGACTCCGAAAAACAATTAAAAGGCAGGACAGAAATATGATCTCTATTGTTAAAGTGACTCTAATAAGACCACCCGTAGATGTTATGCAGTATGCTTCACAACATTTGGGCGCAACCGTCGGAGTTAATACCGCATAGAGACGCTTAAAGGAAGCAAACTTGTTAGCAAGAAGTCCAGAAAAGAGACCTTTTATAAGTAAAGTGAATACAAAGAAGCGTCTCGATTTTGGAAAGCATCATAGGCACTGGGCAAAAGAACAATTGGCAAAGGTTGTATTTAGTGACGAAACAAAATCAAATTTATTTGGATCCGATGGATTGAAGTTCATCCGCAGACCATCAAATAAACGGTAATCTCCTAGATACTAGAAACAACGCGTTAAACACGGCGGAGGATCCCTTATGCTGTGGGGTATGAAATCGTTGTGTTAAATATAACACTCTGGTTCAAATTTTTATATTGAGGTGTATTCTCCCGTGATGGTTTTGGACCAGAAGTCAAAATTGAGGACAGAATAAACACAGAGGGTTACTACAAAAGCACATACTTCTTCACATGCAGGAAAAAATGGCTGCTGGAAGAATATTCCAATACGACAATGACCTTAAGCACACCGTTCGCTTAGCTAGGCAATTTCTAAGTAACAACGGTGTAGAAGTTTTACAGTGGCCAGCACAGTCATCCGATTTAAACCCCATAGAGAATCTATGGGAGCTTGTAGACATCGAAATACGAAAGAAAAAGCATTCAAATTTAAGGGATTTCGAAATTGTGGCCAAATAGGTGTAGCAAGGCATACCTTCACAAAATTGGTTGCGCTCATGGATTCTATGCCTTCACGAATCAAAGGAGTTAAAAATAATGGCTATTCCACTAAATAATAAAAATCTAATTAATATGCTAAATTTTTAAACAAATAAAATCGATTAAATATAAAATACATAAAAGTTGCATTTTTTTGCAATATCATAAAAAAATTAAGAAATAAAAAATCTCCTGGGTCAGATGGAATAAACAATAAATGTTTAAAAAACCTACCAAATAAAGGAATTAATTATCTGACCACTATCGTAAAAGGTTGTCTTAAGCTGTGCTATTTCCCAACAGCATGGAAAATTTGAAAACCTATTCCGATACCGAAGCCGAATAAGCTTCCTGACTCTCCACTTTCTTACAGGCCGATAAGTCTACTATCTTCTGTAAGCAAAATATTAGAAAAAATAATAAAGGAAAAACTAATTAATTTCATCGATTCAAATGACATTCTTTCAAAACAACAATTTTTAAAACAACACAACAAGGTTTTAGAAGAGAACATAATACCACTCAACCACTACTAAAAATAAGAAAATTAGTTAAAAATAACTTTCAAGACAGCAAATCGACAGGTATGGTTCTTCTTGACATAAAATCTGCTTTTGATTCTGTCTGGCATAACGGCCTTATTTTCAAATTGAAAAACTTTAACTTTCCGATAGAGGTTATTAAAATAATACAAAGTTTTCTATCTGGCAGATCATTTAATGTTCACCTGGGATCAACGTGTTCGCAACAAGTTAATATTACTGCTGGCTGTCCCCAGGGATCGTGTCTGTCGCCCATTTTGTATAATGTATTTACAGCTGATATTCCAACATTTGCCAATTGTATAACGTCAATATTTGCAGATGACACCTCAATTCTCTGCTCAGATATTCACTCAGCTGATGTCATCACGAGCCTATAATCAGCTCTAACAAATTTAAATTGTTATTTTAATAAATGGAATATTTTAGTAAACCCAGAGAAAACCCAGGCTATATATTTCACAAGGAAACGTAAAAATTGTTTTATTCCCCAAACCCCTCTCCGATTTATAAACCACAACATCCCCTGGGAAAATAATGTAGAATATTTAGGAGTATTACTCGATACCAAACTCAACTTTAAAGATCATATACCCTATTTGGTAGACAAAATAAATAAAACTACTAGAATAATGTACCCACTAATCAACAGAAATTCGGAGTTAAACATCAACAACAAAAAACTCATCATAAAAGCTATATTCCACCCTATAATGTTTTATTGTGCCCCAGTATGGTCCACATCCGCTAGATGTCATATTAAAAAACTACAGGTGGCCCAAAATAAGTTACTGAAAATGATCTTTAGATTGCCATGGCACTATTCAACGCAACGCCTACATACAATTTCTAACTTTGATCTCGTGAATGATAAAATTGAAAGACTGACTCAAAATTTTAAGAGGAGGTGCCAATCCTCCCAGTATGCTCATATTTATGATTTGATCTCAACGTAATTTTAAATAAACTTAATTGAACATTTTATCTTATACCATTGCTTCAAAAGGTTTTTGTTAATTTTTTCTATTATTTTATTATAATACACAATTGAAATGTACATATGTAAATATTATTTATAAAATGTATTTCTAAGTAGAAAAGGAACAGAGTTCCTAAACTCTTTATTTTTATTAAATTTAAATGTACAAAGAAATAATATTATATGAAATAAAATAAATAAAAGTTGCATTTTTTTTGCTCGCACAAAATGGACACTACCCAGGTAGAAATTGCCGACGTTGCAACAAAAATTGTACTGGGAGACTACTGTTTTTTACGAAATGCCGATACTACTTAAAACGTGCTTTGCCAATACTGTTTTCTGAAAATTAACGAGCTTTTTTTAATTTATTAAAATTAACAATTTTATAAATTTTACGTATTTTTACATATATTACACAATTCTTTATGTAATAGTGACATAGCCATTCTTTTCTTGTGAAGTTTCGAAAGAATACATTAAAAATCTGTGAAGTACATTAAAAGGACAGTAAAGTACTAGCAAACTACTAAATTTGTTAATAAATGTACTGGGATAATACCATAAAAATAAAATCCCAAGCCTGCGCCAACGTTTGGAAATAACTACGGCCAAGCGTTTATTGGTGTTATCATTTCGACAACATGCCAGTACAGTGAAAGTTGAAAATCCGAAGTGTTGAGTCTATTAACTCCCTTTCCACTGATCTTATCAGGATTAATAAAAAACTTAGAGGGTTTTTTTCTTTTCTATTAGAACAAAGCCTCTTGCTTTATTGAGGGCAATTCTTAGACTAATTTTATATATAAAAACTAAAATGGAATTTAAAGTTCTCTAACTAATTTAAAGCATTATGGACAAAAAAGGCGCTATAATAGTAGCCAATAACAAATTAGTTCTAGGAGAACTCTAATTAGAAAAAATACTCTCCTTGAGTTATAAATAATAGAAATTATATGCAGCAAAAAATACTGTTTTATGAGAAAAGATTTAAAGAGTATACAAACTGAATTAATGAGTTATTTTGCCAATCGCTTATTTAACCCTTACTGTTGAACTGGGTTCAACATACTGCCGGGCGAGAAATGTGGTTACTAGACAAATGTTGAGTCTAGTAACTCCCTTTCCACTGATCTTATCAGGATTAATAAAAAACTTAGAGGGTTTTTTTCTTTTCTATTAGAACAAAGCTTCTTGCTTTATTGAGGGCAATTCTTAGACTAATTTTATATATAAAAACTAAAATGGAATTTAAAGTTCTCTAACTAATTTAAAGCATTATGTACAAAAAAGGCGCTACAATAGTAGCCAATAACAAATGAGTTCTAGGAGAACTCTAATTAGAAAAATACTCTCCTTGAGTTATAAATAATAGAAATTATATGCAGCAAAAAATACTGTTTTATGAGAAAAGATTTAAAGAGTATACAAACTGAATTAATGAGTTATTTTGCCAATCGCCTATTTAACCCTTACTGTTGAACTGGGTTCAACATACTGCCGGGCGAGAAATGAGGTTACAGTTGCATTCTTTTTAGGACATCATCTTTGAAAGTACGGTACCATCTAGTTCAAGGCATGTTTCGAGCCTTTACTGATTGAAAATAGTATATTTTTTCCTGTTGGCTTCTAGCATTCTGAAGATACAAAAGCTGGGCAAGTTTGAGGTTGACTGACCTAAAGTCGTGGGTTGTACTTATGTGGATGGTTGTGTAGCCACAAGCTGCAACTGCAAATTTCTGACCATTGTAATGGCTAGCTAGGGAGAAAAAAAGAATATATACTGTGTAATTAGAGTTTTTTTTTTAAAGCGACTAATTTCTCATTTTATATGGCTTTAGAAATATGTACATCTGGTTGGTTACTTTGCGGGTTCTAGTGGGATCTTTGGTAAACACTTTCGTGATCGGGTGCATTATAATACCATTTTGCTACTTGTACTTTGCCGTCTCTCCCATATACGACTTTTGTAATGCGTCCCAGACGCCACTCGGTGGGTGGTAGAATATCATCTTTCACGATAACAAAATCGTTCACCTTTACATTATGTTGTTCGGTTTTCCATTTGAATCTTCGCTGAAGCTCGGTGATGTATTCATTTTTCCAGCGGCGTGCGAAAATATGTTGTAGGGCTTTTAGACGACCCCAGGGGCTTCAGGAGGAGCTATAAGTGGCGTGTCTCTAAGGAGATGACCTGGAGTAAGTGGAAGTAATTCGGATGGGTTTTCGACAAACGATGACATTGGGTGCAAATATAATGCAGCTTCAATTTGAATAAGCTATTTAGAAAGTAGGTTTGGGATTATGTGCTACCTTTTCTAAACACGATTTTATACTTTTAACGTCGGCCTTCCAGAGGCCACTCATGTGGGGTATGTATGGCGGAATGAACGAACACGTAAATCGGTGAGAGCCATATTTTTCCTCCATGGAGATTTCTTCTATTGTAAGGAAGCATGGTTTGTTTATTGTGCAGGTTTTGCAGCTACTTATATATTTTCGGGTTGTGTTTCTAAGTCGGGGAAGGTGAAACAAATGTCTTATAGCTCGGAGCAAAAAATAATGTTCTAAATGACATACAATTTTGTAAGTATATCCAATAAAGACTGTAGTAAAATAAGATTCCTCAGGAGTCATTACATCACGACATTTTTCGTAACTTAATCCTGAATATTTTAGCTTAACCCCTACACCCTGGTTAAGAAAACGTTTATCTTTAAGAACGATGTGTATAAGACAATTTGTTGCAGAGAGAATTGCTGCTGTTTTGATAAATGGACCGGTTTCAAACGGTCGTTTTAAAATGCGGTTGATATACCAAAATTGATAACTAATGACTCTTAAAGCGTTCGAGTTCTTCCTAGTTTTATCTTTCGTCTTATTAGCAGTCAGATGAAAATTTGAAACCCTATTGGTTTCCAAATCTGTTGAATCAAAAGTTTGTGGTTTTGACCACAGTTTAACAGGCTGTTTAAGCCAGGTGGGCCCATGCCACCATAAATTACTCACGAAGAGTTCTTGAGGGCAGCAACCGCGGGATCCGAAATTAGCCGGGTTGTCGCCCGTCTTTACACGTTTCCAGTTTTTGTTGCTGGTAATTCTTTTGTTTTTCGTTACACGATTCGTAACGATAGGTTTTAATGTATGTGGTTCCTTTGGTAGCCAATCAAAGACAATTGAGGTATTTGTCCATATGTAAAGTTCATAGGGTAACTTTGAGGTTTTCATGAAACTTTTTACTAATATTGGGCGAAATAAAGCCTCACACAATTTAAATTTAGGGATGATTATCTTTGTCATAGGTGCAACCTTGATTTTTGCCTCTAGCAAATTGCTGCTTATTTCTCCATCTGCATTCGTAGTCCGTTTGCAGGCTATTCTGCAGTAAGCTTTTTCTGATGAATCACAGAATCCTTGTATCTGCATCGGTTGATTTGGTGAAAAGTTTGCCCATTTTGGAATTCCTAGTGTGGAAATTTGTGGTAAATTTTTCAAAACAGAGTTCAATATTTTCAAAATAATTGGTGGGATACCCTCATCCCATTCTAACTTTCTTTCCCACAGCACTTGTATTAAAAGTTTGGCTTTACCAAATATTGGACAAAGCCTTTTCGTAGCAGAAAGTTTGATTTGTGTCGGTTCTGTGTCATAATAAATACAGTTTGACATAGCATTCCACTGAATCCCCACAGATTTCATTGTGCTGGATTCGTCAAGCTTTAAAAAATCTTCGTCTAGAAGATCTTCCCGGGCCAAGTGTGGCAATAGATAACGACTGTTGGCAGTAATTTTCCTCATAGAGAAGCCAGTTGAGTATAGAGTTTGGTGTAGTTGATATTGTTTCAGTTTGGCTTCCTCTAAGTGATCCTGAACCTTATCTACAGTAACCGCAATGGATGTAACAGTGTTGCTATCCTGGGTACTAAAATCAAAAATTTGATCTTTAGGACCTGAAGTCGAATGCTTTTGCTCATTTTCACGATTTGGCCGCGACTGAGATTTATTATAATTGTTGTTCTCTATATTTTCGCGTTTCTCACAGTGCAAGAATATATAATTTTGTCTTTCCGTTCTAACTTGTGAATACCTTTCCTCTTTAGGGGTTTTCATAAACTCCATTTTCGACGATATAAGTTTCGCTTTTATTGATATATAAAGGTCACAAGCCTTTTTATATTGTAGAGATAATTCGTCAGTGAATACTAGCTCTTCATTATCTCCACCTATTATATATTCTTCATAAGACTCATTTAGGTTATACCACTTTCTTTCTAATTCTTCGAGTTTTGCATCAAAAAACTCAAATGTGAGATTTTTGGTAAATGTTTTTTCATAGTTCGTGCAGAACACCGCTAGCTGTTGCAGGTCTAACCTACACCTTCTCTCAGATGCTGTCATTGAAAAATTTATAAATGAGAAAATTTTTTCCCCAATATAAAAAAAAATGCTGATAGTTGGAAAAGCGCACCACTCTAATTATGAAATTTTTCTCCAAGAAAAATTTTTTTTTTCAATAATTGTAGATTGAGGCCACTCTTTGTGGAAAATTTTTCCCCTTAAAAAAATTTTTTTTTTTTTTTGATAATTGAGCAATCAATCCCCTCTACTTTGAGAATTTTCTTTCCAAGAAATACTTTTCTGAATTTTGCTCCACCCTAATTTGTAAAATTTTTCTCCAAGAAAAGTTTCTTTTCAATATTTGTAATTTTTAAGCACTCTTATTTTAAAAATTTTTCCTCCAAGAAAATTTGTTGATGATTGTTAATTCGAACCACACAATTTGTGAAAATTATAAAAACGCACCACTGTAATTTCTAAAATTTTTCTCCAAAAAAAAATTTTGCAATTTGAAAAAGCGTACCACCCTAATTTTAAAAAATTTTTTGCTATGAGCAATTGTTCCACTCTAATTTTTGAAATTTTTCCTTCCAAGAAAAAATTTGATAATTGTAAATTTGCACCACACTAATTTGCAAATTTTTCTCCAAGAAAATAACCTTTTCCTTCGGATAATTGTAAATTTGTACCAATCTAATTTATGAAGATTATGAAAACGTACCACTGCTTTATAAAATTTTTCTCCAAGAAAAATTTGTTTGATTAGTTAAAATCGTACCACTCTAATTTGCGAAAAAATAATAAATTTTCTTTCCAGAATTATCCATCAGATTTTACTAATAATATAATTGAATATCACAATTGTTTAAATTACTCACCGGTTCACACAATTTTCCCCGGTTTTTTTTCATTTGTTCGGCTGGGATACCCTTTTTCTTTTTTCTTCTGTTTAAAGTGACGTCACTGATCACCACCAGTTTTTTGTTTTTAATGTTTGTGTTTCATGGATATGACGTCACTCATAGATGCAAAGCTAATGGTACTGTTGTTTTAACATATTTGGCATACACTTATTGTTGTTTTTTAATATTATATAACACGCTGATTTTCTTTCTTCAATTATTCCTTAATTTAAACAATAATCATGTAGATTTTTTCTGCTTTTTTTCTAATTTAACACAGGAGAAAATCCATTTTTTATCTTCCTTTTGTATTAAGTTAAATCGATTTTCTATGGATATTTTCGTTTTGTTTAAACACAATCACTTTTCTCTTTGTAACTTGGTGGATTTTGCGTTTTATATCTATCACACTTGAAGTGGTTTATTATATTTATTATTTTATTTCTCGACAAATATTAAACTTTTTTTACTTTGCTTTTTTTATAAAAGTTTTACCATGCACTGCACTTGACAATTGGTATTTGTCTTTATTGATTCTGAGTGAAGTTTCTTGGTGTTTTGTTATAGGGACGATTGAAATTTAAACATTAGCCGTTGTGCATGCGTACTCTTTTGCCTTTTTTCTTTTGTTCTTTTTTTTATAAATACTATTGGAGGTATGAATTTTAGTGGTACTTTATTTGAAATTAGATTTATTTAGTGGTATTCTTAGTTGTTTGATACTTTTGTGTATTTCAATTTTCTAACCAAAATCTTTTTAAGGTTAACGCTGATTTGCACACACTTTATGCTTTATCACTTCATAAATTTAAGAATTTTTGTAAATTTGTAGTTTTCACCTTTTTTTATGAGAAAAAAAATGTCGCACACAAAAAAATTTAATCACAACAGTACATACCTTTTTCCTATTGAAGTTTTTGCCAACGCTTTCTTCATGTATAGCTTTCCTTGTATGCTGCGTTGTGTTTAGACCTCTTGTTGTTAGTTGATATGCACATCTAATGCATACTTCTTTGCCTTTTTTATATAGACTCCCTTGTCTGTTTTCGTTGTTGTTGGAGTTGCTGCTGGGGGAGACAACTGCCAGTTTGTAGATATTACGACTTCCTTCTGCCGGAATGCACAATGAAGTACCTTTATTGTATGATTCAGACTGTCTTGTCTGTTACTGCTGTTGTTGGAGTTGCTACTAGGGGAGACATCTGCCGGTGTGTAGATACTAGTAGACCCTTTCTCCTAGTTCTTTCCTGTCCTAGCCTATTCTAGGACTTTTTCGAAGGACCAAATGTTGAGTCTAGTAACTCCCTTTCCACTGATCTTATCAGGATTAATAAAAAACTTAGAGGGTTTTTTTCTTTTCTATTAGAACAAAGCTTCTTGCTTTATTGAGGGCAATTCTTAGACTAATTTTATATGTATATAAAAACTAAAATGGAATTTAAAGTTCTCTAACTAATTTAAAGCATTATGTACAAAAAAGGCGCTACAATAGTAGCCAATAACAAATGAGTTCTAGGAGAACTCTAATTAGAAAAATACTCTCCTTGAGTTATAAATAATAGAAATTATATGCAGCAAAAAATACTGTTTTATGAGAAAAGATTTAAAGAGTATACAAACTGAATTAATGAGTTATTTTGCCAATCGCCTATTTAACCCTTACTGTTGAACTGGGTTCAACACGACGCATTGCCAGTACATGTACTACCGTCTGCAATACCGGGCCGACATTGTACGGTTTGTATTTTTCTACCTGGGTAGTTTCATAAAAAAGTTCGTAAAAACTAATTCACATAAAAAAATGCAAATCAAACGACTTAAAATATGAAAATACACATCAACGAATACATTAACAAAAGATAAGCGCAAATAAAAAACCATTAGAAGAAATAAAAGCATACTTAGATGATTTAGCGTAGCGTTGCATTTTTTATGCTCGCAACGTTATGTTTTGTGTTAAAATTTTTATGACGAGTTCTAAAATTACACAAACTTTAATTTCTCTGCATGTATTTCCTGAAGCTAATAGTATTTGTATAACTTCTTATTTTTAAGAATCAAGTAAGCAGTCGGATAACCACCCAGGTAGAAAAATACAAACGGCACAATGTCGGCCCGGTACTGGAGACAGTAGTACATGTACTGGTAATGCGTCGGATTTTCAACTTTCACTGTACTGGCATGTTGTCGAAATGATAACACCAATAAAGGCTTGGCCGTAGTTATTTCCCAACGTTGGCGCAGGGGTGGTATTTTATTTTTTTGTTATTATCCCAGTACATTTAATAAGCAATATAGTAGTTTGCTAGCAACTTACTGTCCTTTCAATGTACATCACAAATTTTTAATGTATTCTTTCGAAACTTCACAAGAAAAGAATGGCGATGTCTCTCTTTCATAAATATTTGTGTAATTGATGCAAAAATACATAAAATTTATAAAATTGTTAATTTTAATAAATTAAAACGAGTAAAAAGGTTAAAGTCGGGCATGCCGACTATACAATATCCTACACCAGTCTGGTTAAGAGCCAACTAATGTTTGGATCCGAAATTCGAATGGGTTAAAATGGGACTTGTGTCAAAATTTTCTATAAAATTATAAAAGAAGAGAAAATCGTAAATATAGCCCATATGGGCGATAGGTCCAAATATGGACCGATTCTATCTAGAATCTATTGGTTTTGTTCTCGGGACCATGTGAGTCAGCAAACCAAATTTCATTAAAATATCTTAATATTTGCGACCTGCAGCGTGTAACCAAGCCAATTATGGGGGGATCCTTATATGGGCACTAGGTCTAAACATGGACCGGTGTTAACCAAAAGCAATAGGCTTCGTCCTTGGGCCGACATAGGTGGGTGTACCAAATTTCATCAAAATATCTTAATATTTGCGACTGCAGCGTACAAACAATATAATTTTGGGGCGACCCTAATATGGGCACTAGGTCTAAATATGGACCGATTTCAACGAAAATCAATAGGCGTCGTCCTTGGGCCGACAAATTTCATTAAAATATGCTAATATTTGCGACCTGTAGAGTGCACACAAGAATGCATGGACAGACAGATGGAGGGACGGACGGACAGACGGACATCGTTAAATCGAAATAAAAAAAATTCTGAGCCGATCGGTATACTATAAGGTGGGTCTATGACCAATATTTTTTGGTGTTACAAACATCAGCACAAACTTTTTATACCCTCTCCACGTAGTATTGTAGGGTATAAAAAGCTCGTTAATTTTCAGAAAACATTACCTACTGGCAAAGCACGTTTTAAGTAGTACCGGCTTTTCGTAAAAAAACAGTGCTCTACCAGTACAATTTTTTTTCTAACGTCCGCAATTTCTACCTGGGAACATTTCAAAATCAGTATTTCAGCTCCAAATACCACCAAAAAAAAACTCGGCATTAAAATTAAAAAAAAAATTATAATATTTTCGTATTTTCAATTGATATAAGTGTATTGAGTTTTTATTATTTCAAATACCTAATTTCATTTAAATTTCAATTGCTATTCCTTTATTTCAGTTGTATTTTTCAAATTTTATGTTTTTGTTAGATTAAATATTGTTGACCTTTGGTGTTGTTATATTGGTCATAAATTTTTAAAAAATAAAAATACAAGTATTTTGTATTTTATTTTTCAATATTTTATTTTTTAATTTTCTTCCGATATTTCGATTTGCATCGCAAATCATGCTCTGGGATATTTAAAAAATACAATATATTAAAAAATATATTTTTGAACGGGACTGAGTTGAAAACTTGTCGCTGGACTTAAAGCTTACTATTATTTTTAAAATAATGCATCAAATGCTTTTTCAAATTATTTTGGATTTTTTATATGTTAATTTAAAAAAAAAAATGCAACAATGAAAATTAAATAATTTTTTTAAGTAGTTGTGCCATAAAAATGTCTATTCAAAAAATACCAATTAAAGTTATAAAACTATTTAATAATATTTTAGTGTCTATTTTAATAAAAAGATTTAGACGATTTGCCTAAAAATTTGTGTGAAAAATACCCACTTTTAAACTTTTTAATAAAAATAGACGAATACTTCTGAAAATCTACATAGAAACAAAATATCTAGAAATAAAAATTTTTGGGTTCTATATTTAATCAAAAAATCGATCTTAGTTCTGATTCTAAAGCTGGTCCGACACAAATTTGCACCCATTACCAATTCCATTATATCCTGAAAGAATTTATGATTCAATTTGTTTAACCGTTTAAACCGCGAATTAATATTTAATTAATGTATTTCTAAGAGTTGTTTTAAAATTAAGACGGCCTTCCATACAAATATTAGTTCGCTATTTAAACTGTTAAACGAATTGATCACGTAAAAGTGGAAGATATGGATATTTTATATTAAGCCCTTATTTCAGAATATGTATATTAAGTAGATTTTCTCATGACTGCAACCAAAAGGTGAACTTTGTCGTAAGTTTTTTTTAATAGATATCGAGTTTTTCAAGTAAACATACGTCGGATATATTCATTTTCTAAAAAAAATTTCAGAAAAAAATCCCGGGTAATGAAAAAGTCCGGGAAAAGAAAAACCCTACTTAATATACATTCCCAAATTAGAGTGCATAACACTTGTATGACATGAACGATGGCAACCCTTTTTTAGTTTAGTTTGTTTTTTCTTTTCTTACGTAGCCTTTAGTTATATTTTCTTTTGATTTAAGTATATAGAGTTTTTAAGCGCCAAGAAGGCCAATAAGAAATTAATTAATAAAATACCATCAAACGCACATCATCGAGTTTCATTAAAAGTTCTTAAAAAGAACATTTGGTCCTTCGAACCGGATCTGAACCAGTGACCTATGGAGTGCCTCAAAACAATTGAAAAATAAATTTATCAACTAAAGTGATCAAGCTTCTGAATTAAAAGAAGATTACTTGGATAAAAGAAAAGAGCAAAAGGTGCGTAATATTTAATTTCTTTGTATTAAAACGGTCTCAGGAGCAAAAATCTTAAATTTATAAAAAAAAAATATATATATGGCAAGATTGGTTGATGAGTAAAATTTATTATGCAATTATTAAATAACAAAAACAAAATTTCACTTTAGAACATTTAAAGGAACCGTTAGCCCATTGGATTCTTTTGGTATTTATTATATATTTTACTGTTTCAAATTCAAGTACTGTTGTTGTTTATTATAGCACAACGTGATTTTTGTTTCTCTCATTTGTCACATCCATCGTTCGTACCATTTCACAATTGCATATTAACGCACAGTGGGCTATTAGTACAAAAATTCATGCTCAGTATTTACATATTTTTTTTTTCTTCGAATCTTTTCTATTTATTTAACAACTTTGAATAATTCGAAGCAAATAAAATTTAACACACAAATAATGGCGATATTTCAAGAATAGCCGCTGCTGAAGAAATATTTAAGTTCACCCAATGTCTCAAGGATATAGACAATGCCAAGCTAAATAAAGAAGCTTTGGATGCGGAGAGAAATGAACTTGATGACACATGGGCGGATTACAAAAAAGCATATAAAAATTATTTGACAATTGCTGTAACACTGACTCCAGAGGAAAATACGTCAGCACAATCGAAGCACAATATTTCTCATAAAACATATTTAAATTGTGTTGCCTATATTTCTGAGAAGCGAAATGCATGCAAAGACGCATCTGTCTCATCAAAGTCAGAGGTTCCCAAAGAAGGACCGTCTGTTTCTATCGCTCCATGCAAAGTCCCTACCTTTTATAGTGATTACATTTCCTGGCCATCCTTTAGAGATATGTTTACAGCAGTATACATTAACAATAGTAAAATATCGGAAGTAAAAAAATTTTGTCGTTTAATGGAATGTACGGAGGGCGCTGCAAAGGAAGTTAATGAAAATGTCCCTTGCACAGAAGAAGGCTTTAGGATTGCGTGGCAAATCCTGTATCAGGATTAAATGAAATCGGAAGTGATTTTGTTCCAGCTAGCAAAAAACACAAAAATTAATACTATCATCTTAATTATTGGCCAAAATCACAATTTTCTCTAAAATTTTCAAATTTAAAACTCCGTCATAGTTCAGTTAAAAGAGGGATTTGTGTAATTTTCAGCAGAATTATTCTCTAAGGTGTATTTAATAAACCACTATACGTTGACCACTTTTTTTATATTTTGTTGAACAAAATTTAAAAAAAACTCAAAAATAGGATTTCATAGGTTATCATAACCCAAGACAGACAAAAAATTTTATCTAAATATTTGTGGATCTTAAAAATGAAACTAGGGTATAACCTTGTACATTTTTGAAAGAAGTATTTTATTTTTTTTCTATTTTCATAATTTATATCATTTTAACCCTACAATGGTCTGAGGAAATTGCAATTACTGAAATATTTTCCAACCGATTTTGAATTTTTATACATTACCAGAAAGAGAATTCAGTTTAGATTACGATTCTATTTACATTTTCCTAAAATACAGTTAATAGCCTGTATTTTCAAAAAAGCCAAAAAAGTGATTTTTTCGCCTTGTAAATCGTATTTCAAACTTTGAGCCTTAAGCGGCACGGGTTAACAACTCCAATACAGCTCAAATTTCGGCTATCTCAATATCTGGGAAGGGGAATCGTTTTGTGGGGTCCAGACGAACAAGATTCCGACATTTTTTTCCTTCTCTATGAGATCCGGTCACCCTACTGTACATACATATGTACATATATAGTCTTATTTGCACGTTGCAGGTCGCAAATATTAAAATATCGAAAAGACGAAACCTATTGATTTTGTTTAAAATCGGTCATTGTTAAGGCCTAGTGCCCGTATAAAGGTCCCCCAAAAACTGGCTTTTTAGCACGCTACAAGACACAAATATAAAGAAATTTAATGGGAATTGATTCTAGTTAGAAGCGGTCTATATTTGCATCTACCGACAGTATGGACTATATTTTCGTTTTTTCATAAAATACACCTCACATTAGAAAAATCTAATTTTTGTACAGGCTTTAAAATTTTTCTTTATCAAGTTTATTTAAACCCATTCAAATTTCGGATTCAAACATTGTGGGAGTTATAGTGTAATGGTTAGTGCGATGGATTGTTACACATAAGGTTGCGGGCTCTATCCCTTATAAATATCGTAGCGTCCTCTTTCTGTGTTCCAATAGCACTTAACCCCATAAAATAACATAACTGGGCTATGAACCAAAAAGCTTCAACAAAGTTCGCCAGGATTGCAACATTTGATGCCCTTCATCTTTCATCACCTTTCATCTCTTCTCTATTCCCTTTCCAAAGAAAACAACACGTTAATTATTATGAAAAATTTCCTGAGTGTCACTTCTATTTTTTTTTTTAATTTATTGACTTTCAACCAGACTGGTGGAGGATATTTACCTGGGTAGTTATGTATCTAGCTTAATTTCTTAGAACAAAAGTCATAACCGGTTAAAAGAAAGGTTAATTGGGTTATTTGTTTTTTTTTTTGTTTTTGTGAGGAAATTAAATAGTAGCCGTTTTTTCTAATCACTTGGATCTAATAAATCCAAAAAGTATTTCTAAAAGTGCTCAACAGATGGGGTTAGATTCTCCCTATTTGAAAAAGAATTTTCTGTCCGACACTTCTTTCACCCTAATTTTTAATGCCGAATTCGATGATGAAGGATTTTACTTTAATTTTTAATTATATTTTATATAAAACAGCGATAAACAGTCAGCCTTTTCTATTTTATCACTTCATTTTATATTTTTACACAATTGAAAAATTCCATTGCAATATTTAATATTCACTAATTGGATTTAATTAAATTACTTACTGTAAAATTGCCATTTCTATTTCAGCTATTTCTCCATGTCCAAGATGGGAAATATGTATTTGGTGAGGTGTAGTTTTTTTTCTAAACATAGTTCATAAAAAAAATTAAATAAAAACCTTTTATTCGTTAGTTTTTCAATTTTTTTGTTTCTCTTTTAATTTTCATTCGTATTTTTTTCTGACATTAAATTAATAGGCTGTTTCATATATTTGTGCTTTAATGTGGATTTATTAAATACAGCTTAATGTGGATTTATTAAATACAGAAAAATTATTTTTTTTCATGCTTTTTGAAAATATTTTCCACAAAACTTTTTTTGCTTTCTGTTTCAAAAAAATATAATTTTGAAATGTTAGTTAGGAAAAGTTTTAAGTAAAAAAATTAAATAAATTAAATTAATGATTTGGCCAGTTGCCGTTTAGCAGGCGGCTGTGGATCAACATCACTGCTCTCTCTAATATCTTGGTCATCGTCATCATCATCAGAAAGGTCGATAATTTCGTCCAACAGATATTCTGGAATTTTATCTTTGTCTTCCCCTTCTTCCTCTTTTTCCTCGTCTTCCTCTTCTTCAAAGGTATTTTTATACCACCAACAAATTTCAGCGAGTATTGTATGTGGAGATTTCTTTCCTCTGTACCTGAAACGAAAATAGTTTTCAATCGTTAACATGTTTAAATTGTGCACTCTGACAAAGATATTAGAAAAATCTAGGAATTCAAAATATGCACACTCTATAGCTACCTTATTTCAAATGGAAGCGCAGTTTGGTGATAACGTTCGCCTTTCTCATCAGATTCAGTTGGCAACTGTTGAGCGAGTTGATGAAGATGCTGATGCAAGAGATGAATTTTGTACGACATATTAACCCCAATTTCATCGAAAGCTGCCAACATGTTTACAACAGATTGCCTGTAGTTGTCTTTGCGTTCTTTACCCAAAAGTCCTTTAATGACTGCTTTCAATTCGAGCCATGCATTTAATTCTTGGTCTGTCAGAACTTGGTCAAAATCATGACGACTCATTAGTTTCCGTATGTCGGGACCATTAACAACAACTTCCTGAATTTTGGCGTTACTTAGTCTTGGAAAAATGTCTTTTAAGCGGTTGAATACTGCTGGTCTTTTTGCGATACATTTCAAAAAATGTTTAGCAATGCCAAGTTTAATGTGGAGCAACGGCAACAAAATTTTCATTTCAGGAACAAGACTTTCGTATAGCCTATTGTCTTTAGGCCATTTCCGTCCAATGCGACTATTCCAGTTATGCTGTTTGTACTGCTTTCTTCCTTTAATACCTTCTCCGTATCGTGAATCCCAATCGCACAAAAAACACGGATATTTTGGACGCCCAGATGCTGTTAAGCCTGTAATCAATGAAACTATTTTGAGGTCGCAGCACATGCGCCACTGGTGTTCGTTATATTTGACTACTTCCAGAATGTGTTTCAAATTATCGAAATTTTCACTAGTGTCAGTGCTATACGCAATCGGAACAGAAGGCATTCTATTTGTCTTGTGTAAAAGCACAACTTTTAAGCTGATTAGTGAACTATCGATGAATAAACGCCAATCATCTTTTTTATAGGTTAACCCTATCGTCTCCATTAACTTTTCAATATCGTTGCAATAAGCGAAATTTTTTGCATCATTCACATTGAAGAACTTTTCTAACTCTTTTTGGCGTTTTCGATATGCTGTTACTTTGGTACCCTTCGCCAGCAAATTATTTCCTTTCAAAAATGAAGCCAGTAGTTCTGTCACAAATTTGCAACAATTCCATCCATTTGGTTTTGTGTGACTAGGATTGGGTCCTTTGATGTTTCAGAGGATGTACCTTCACCAGGGCCGTATTCTGAGAAGAAATCCATGGATGTAGCAGCGGCGGTTATAGTGCTGATATCTGTTTGAAGATCAATACTTCGGTATGTTGGTACTGGAACGAATTCTGAGTGCGGTAATGGTAATTGGACACTTGGCACTGCTACATAAGTTTTATTCTTTGCTTTCCTTCTATTCAAAGTTTTATGGTAGTTGATACGTCCATAGAAATTTTCTTCTTGATGCGGGCTGTTGTCTAACCACATCATTGGTATACCAAAAGGCATAGCCTTCTTCTTTCCACTTTTCCATTGCATAAGAGTTGAATAGCAATTAAAGCAAACTTTTTTAGGGGCATAGTTTACGTCAGTGATAAACTCTTGCGAGAAATATTGTTTATAGGCTTCCAAAAAAAGTCACTCGCATTGCCACATTTTTCATCGCTTGCTATGTCCACAAACATTACAAAAATGGTCCATTTTACATTTTGGTTCCGACATTTTTAATACAATATATATTATACAATGTTTTTTTTTTTGTTATTTTTATGAAACCGATGCACTTAACTTAAATCACTCACAAAATGAAATAAGTTCAAAAAAAATTAATAGCTAATTTTATCACGACCGAGCGAAAATTAAAAGACATCAGCTACGGCTGAGTTCCGAGTCTTAACTGAATCTTTATTTTTGAAATTAGTTCGCTTGTACAAAATAAAAAAAATCACTGTCTGTGCGGTGGTTAAAACAAAAAAGTTGTTTTGTTGGTATAAAATCACCTTTGAAGAAGAGGAAAAAGAGGAAGAAGGGGAAGACAAAGAAGAAATTGAGAAGCATATTATAGATCAAACAGAAAGCAAAAAAGACTTAGCTTTGTGGAAAATATTTTCAAAAAGCATGAAAAAAAATTATTTTTCCAACATTTTGCTTCATAAGCACCACAAAAATTTTCTAAATCAATTTTTTAAAAAAAATTTAATTGTTGCACAGGTCTCTAGCAATAATTTGGCTTTTACAGATTTAAAAAATATCAACTAGTCGAAGAGTTATAGCCAAAAAACCATATAAACAATATGCTGAAAATCGGCATTTGACTGCATAGTTCGAAGCTCGATTAAAAAAAAATTCGAACTAACATAAACAAACGCCGCGATACGAGTCTTCTAATTTAGCCTCTATTTTCACCCCTCACTCTCAGAATCAACATAACTTTTGCTAACCTGAATTTGTTCCACAGTGTTATTCGACGTAGACGGTTAACCAGTTAGTGCATTATTCGAAAAATCACTAAAATTGATTAACCGGTTATTCGGGTCGGTTAATCGAGGAAATTGGCGATTAATCGATTAATCGTTGAATGCAAAATTAATGTTTTTCCTTAATTTTTATACCCTACACCACTACTTGGAGAAGGTATAATAAGTAGTGCTGATGTTTGTAACACCAAAAAATATTGGACCTAGACCCTTATAGTATACCAATCGACTCAGAATCACTTTTTATTTCGATTTAACTATGTCCGTCCGTCCATCTGTCTGTGCGCACTCTACAGGTCGCAAATATTAAGACATTTTGATGAAATTTGGAACACAGACTCACGTCGGCCCAAGGACGAAGCCTATATATGTATAAAATTGGTCCATGTTTATACCTAATGCCCATATAAGGGTATCCACAAAATTAGCTTTTTTACACGCTGCAGGTCGCAACTACGAAGAAATTTCAATGATACGAAGAAATTTACGTTTCTTAAAGCACCGTAAGTTGTTTGAGTTTCACGTAAAAACTGTTATACTCCATATAAAAAAACAATTTTTCACGACAATGAGTTTCACGTGAACATTGTGTAGAGTTTGTTTTCACGCAAATTTAATATACAAGACTATTATTTTTCTTGTGAAAAAATGACATTTTATGTTTTTTGTGATTGTGTCTTTGTTATAAAATTAAAATATTGTCCATTTTTATAAATTAAATTGCAATTTGAGGCCTTTAAAATTCGAGTGAAATTTTTCCACGTTAAAAACAACTTACGGTGCTTACGGTTGAAAAGTTTCGGAAGTTGAGATTTCTAAATTGAAAAATTTCTTATACTAATTGAAGAAGGTCTATAAAAATGATGCTAAAGTTACTAAAAATAAGTTAAACATGGCAGAAAAAACTGCTGAAACAAACAGATTTTTCTTGCAAAATATTAGTAATTTAAGAAGAGCAAACCTAAAACTATTACATATAGCGTACTTGGGATTTTTTCATTGGCATTGAAATTTTATTTGCATTGGTTGACTAATGCTAATGCCAAAAAATTTCATTACCATTTAATGCTACTGAAATTTTCTGGCATTAGAATTTGTAATACTAATGCTAATGAAATCGCACTAATGACTTAAAAATTAATTACAATTGAGCAAAAAAAGCATTTGTTTACAAAAAACAGGCGATGGATAGATTTCTTTATATTGGCTGTTTTATAA
This sequence comes from Leucophora obtusa, assembly GCA_949987735.1. Lineage (NCBI taxonomy): Eukaryota > Metazoa > Arthropoda > Insecta > Diptera > Anthomyiidae > Leucophora > Leucophora obtusa. The sequence continues at coordinate 55,128,270 of OX465296.1, forward strand.
ATATGGAATCAATTGGGATCTCTCCTGGACCAGACCTATTTTGATTATCTGAAAAAATGCATTAAAAAACTTAATCAGCGATTTACATTCTGCAAATAACTATAATGATGGAAAAATTTTCATTTTTGTAAAAAAAAAAATTTGTTTTTAAACTAAACGCCAAACTTTGATGTGTGAAATTAGTATTATAATGCCTACATTATGATTTTAAAAAAACACATTTAAAATATTTCAAAATATTGGCGGAACTCGAAAAATGGCTTTATGATACAAAAAGTTGATTCAAAAGCTTAATTAGCGATTTACGTTCTGCAAACAAATATAATGGTAGCAAAATTTTTTTCGCGATTTTTTTTCTGCAACTAGCCTGCAAACTTTGTTGGATGAATTGGATATTATAGTCCCCATATTATGATTAAAAAAAAACACACTTAAAAAATTGCAAATTAATGGCGGAACGCGAAAAAAGGTTTTATGGCACAAAAAATTAATTAAAAAACTTAATCAGCGATTTTCATTCTGCAAACAAATATACTGATGTGAGAATTTTGTTTTTTTTAAATTTTTTTTCCGCAAATTTTTATCGTGATTTTTTTTGCAACTTGCCACCAATCTTTGTTGTATGAAATGGGTATTAAAGTCTATATCTCTATATCGAGTCATGAAAGCAAAAAAAGCTTAGTTGACAGAACTAACATTTTACAGGGGAAAGAGTTTTATAATTTTTTTTGTTTTTAGTCTTACTCAAGACCGATTTTGATGAAATTTGGATATGTTATAAAGGATAAAAAATTAAAAAGTAATTTTTACTTTTTAGCTGCCCAATCTCACTTTTATGGGTTAAGAATGACCCAATTTTAATTTTTCCCATTTTTTCATGTTGGGTCAAAAAATTTATAAACGTATAAGTGTCAAACGAAATAAATTTGAACGACGCAACCAAAGATGCATTATTCAATAAAGAAAAAAAGGCTTAAGCGCCACTTTGCGGTCACGAAAAATGTAAACAAACTGTAGTTTATGCATAGGAGTTGGCACTTAAGATATTTTTGCTTAAATTCGTAACGGTACTTCCCAGAGCTACAAAATTTTTGGAGGTGATGCAATTGATTAAGAACTGTAGATTTTTATCAAAAAACTACAGTCGAAAATCATGTCGCTTAAGCTTTTTTGTCGTTTATGGCTCGGTTTTTAAAAGAATAACGTGACTGACTGACTCACTGATTCAACATCGTCCAGCCCAAACCGCTGAAGCTAGGAAGTTGAAATTTGGTATTTAGGTTTCTCCTCCGGCGTAGACGTCCACTAAGACGGGATTTTTGGAAATTCCTACCGGAACGGGCAAAAACGGGAAAAGTCTCCCCCTTGACGGCCTGCCAAAACCCCTTTGTCTAGCTCACTTATCCGGAAAGTACTTTTTGGAATTTTGGACAGGGACGTTGTAAAAATGTGGGTTCAAAAGGGGTAAAATCTCCCCCTGCACGCCCTGCTCAAACTGCTGGAGCTAGGAAGTTGAAATTTCGTATGATTTGGGGACAAAAAAGTACCTTTTTGCAAAAATGTACCTTTTTCCAAAAAAGTACTTTTCCAAAAAAAAAGAACCTTTTTCCAAAAGAAGTACCTTTTTCCAAAAGAAGTACCTTTGTCCAAAAAAATACCTTTTCCAAAAGAAGTACTTTTTACAAAAAAAGTACCTTTTTACAAAAAAAGTACCTTTTTACAAAAAAAGTACCTTTTTACAAAAAAAGTATCTTTTTACAAAAAAAGTACCTTCTCCAAAACAAGTACCTTTTCCCCCAAAAGTACCATTTTCAAAAAATGTTCCTATTTTAAAAAAGTTCCTTTTATGAAAAAAAAAATTTTTTTTCCAAAAAATATGTACCGGTTTCCAAAAAAAGTACCAAGAAGTACTATTTTCTAAAAAAAATACTTTTGCAGAAACAAAGTACTTTTTCCAAAAAAGAAGTACTTTTTCAGAAAAAGGACTTTTTCCAAAAAAAAGAAAGAATCTGCTCCTTCGCAGGAGATCTCCACTAAAACGGGATTTTTTCAACAGGGAGGGCCGAGAGTTATTTATCCAAAAAAATAATCTTTAAAAAAAAGTTCTTTTTCCGATATAGACCCCCACTAAAACGGGATTTACCCAAAAAAAGAAACTTTTTCCAAGAAAAAGTACTTTTTCCCGAAAAGCATCCTTTTCCAAAAAGTAACTTATCCCTATGAAAAAAAATTAATATGGAGCTTTATATGCTAATATATAACTTAATGTGATCCATATACCATTTCATCCGAAAAATGGCCCGATATAATTGTGTCAGTTGGTTATCACTTTTTATCTAATTGTATCAGTTTACATCTTAACTGATTAGATTGTATATTAAGCAGATGAAATTTAACCTGATTTTTGACCTGATACGATTTTAGGGGTTTATGTCGCATGGTATTAGTTTAGATCCAAATAGATACATTACTATATAGTTATATCTTATATAGTTATATCTGTATTTTGACCTGATGCAATTATATCTGCTTTAAAACTTTGATAAAATTATATAAGGCAAATGTCGTATACAAAAATATTTTATTTATATAAAATTGTACCAACTACGATCTAAACATATACATTTAGATATAAACCGCTCAAAAAACCGCTAAAACTGTATCAGGTCAAAAATTGGATATAATTTCATCTGAATAATGTATAATTTTATTAGTTGAGATCTAAACTAATACAATTAGATGAAAACTGATAAACAACTGATACAATTACATCGGGCCATTTTTCGGATGAAACAGTATATTTATACAGATATAACTTAATCGCATTTTATACGGCTATATGTAACTATTTTTACTCGGGTATACAAAAAATACCTCTTTGTAAAATAATTACTTTTTTTCAAAAAAAAGTATCTTTTTTAAAAATAGCACATTTTTCCAAAAATTCATTTGGCACTTTTTCTAAAGAGGACCTTTTTCCAACAAAATTACGTTTTCAAAAAAACAAATTAGCATAAGTATTTTTATGGATTTTTGACTTTTCAAACAGTAAGTGCCAAAAAAAGGATAACGTCCTCCTTTTTGCAAAAAACGACTTTTTCCACAAAAAGGTACCTTTAAAAATTAAAATATTCGTTCCCTGGAGTATGAACAGGGACGTTGTAAAAATGGGTGTTCAAAATTGGACAGTTCCCCCTTCACGGCCTGCCAAAGCCGCTGGAGGTAGGAAGTTGAAATTTGGTATAATGGTTACCCTCAATCGTAGACATACAGTAAGACTGAATTTTTGGAAATTCCTAGGGAGGGGCCAAAAGAGGGAGACATTTCCCCCTTGACGACCCGCCCGATCTGCTTGAACTAGGTCGCTGAAATTCGGAGTGTAAGTTCCTCCTCCTATGTAGATGTCCAATAAGATGGGATTTTTAAAAATTCCTATCGGGAGGGGCAATAAGGGGAAAGTCTCCCTCTTGATGGCCTGCCCAAATCCTTTTGGCTAGAAACCTATAATTTAAAATACATATGTACAGTAGTTTTGATTTAACTGCCTTTTTCTTAAGTGCTCATTTGCTATAGCTGCACAAAGTTTTGGTTTTGTTTCTATTTTACCAAATTATATACGCAATTGCCTTCTTTAAGTGCACTTTTTGTACCTGCGCATTTAAGATAACTGCCTCATATTTCTGGCAGTTTTACATTATTTTCATAAAAAAAAATCTCCATTTGCTGCCTCTTGTGTTTTGCTTTGTTTTTCAATTCTAGGAAAAAAAAACACACATATAATAAATGTGTTGTCAACTTTTTTTGTGACAAAAATATCAGTCATTAGTCATTTTTTAACCATAAAAATCGCAAGATCTGGTGCAAAGCACAAAGTTGTCATCATTAGCTTCATTTGTTTTGTTTTCAGTCTGTATTGGTATACCTGCACATTAAGGCAGGTAAACAATTTGACTTAGCTGCGTTTTTGGCTTACCTGCACAAAAATTCTTGCAAAAGTTGGTTGTGCAGCTACAGGGGCGGCTCCAGCCCAATTCTCTTGGGGGGGGGGGGGGGGGGGGGGGAATTTGGAAAAAAAAAACATTTTTTTTTTTAAATTTTCACAAAAAATATTTTTTAACCCCATTTGATTTGGCCATACACTACTTGTTGGAAGTTTTTGGACTCCGCAGCGCAAGGTTAACGATTTTATGAGCCACGCTTTAGGTATAAAAGACAATATAAAGTCCAACGGAAAATTCTAAGTTATATTTTTCATCAAAAACTTTAATATTTGATACTTATTTGACATCCAACAAGGATGGGTTAGTAATGCCTAAAAAAGTTTATATTAAATAACATATAAAATCAACAATTGAAATTTCCGCACTCTATTTGAATTGTATGAAACTTGCTATAACTTGGAATACTTTGTATAGCTAAAATTGGTGTTCAATTGGGGAAAATTATCAAAGTTGCTATAGACTTTCCGTACATATTTGGGTCTAACTTTTGTATTATTTTAGCTATGTGACTGGTTGATATATCACTTTAAAGCTTCTGAAAGCGAGCCTGAAGTTGGTCTGCAACTCATTTTTTAATTTGATAATTTCTGATTTATTAAAAAAATTTAAATTTTTGAGAATTTTTCTACAATTAATTAATTGTTTCTATCCTTTTATAATTGAAGCCATGATTGACCCACGAGAAAAGTTATTATTTTGAAATGAACTTTAACCATTTATCGTTATCAAAGGTCTAAATCCATTTTATCTTAATACGCGGTTCGGGATACTTTATCGTAGCCTTTTAATATTTTTGTATTAGTTCTTAGTTTTTTATCAATGACACTGTCAAATATCTGTTTGGTACTCCTTTTGGTTCCTGAGTTATAGTATAGTATTAAATAAAAAAAACAGATTTTTCAGCATTTGTATGAAAAAAGACCCAATAAGAGTGCCAGTATAAGATTTCGTAAAGGCAAAAATAAAGTAATGAGGAATAACATAAGCGAGTTCGTTTACTTACTACAAGTTACTACTTTTACTACAGCTGCGAAATTTCAATATAAAAAGTAAACAAAACTTTCCAATTGTAGTAAAAGTAGTAAGAATTTCGACTAATCGAACACACCGCATATATTGTTTCAGAAATTTAAAAGAATCCATTTTTCGATATACATATGACGATTTAAATCGCGGATTTCATTAAATTCAACTTTGAAAATTTTACGAAAAACGTCGCCGGAATCTGAAAAGTCCTCAAAACTTGATTGAGATGATTACAAGGATTTAACTCAGAGATTACTTTTTAACAACTATACAAAAAGTTAATATTTCCTGAAAAGTTTTGAAATTATTTTCATTATTTTTATATTCAGTTTATTTATTAGAAGCTGATTTTTTATACTTCAGTTATAAATTTTAACTAAAAACTTCTAATATTTAAAAAATTCTTATTTTTTAATTATTTTTTCGGAATGTTTCGCAGACCTCCTAGGATGCGATTAGGGACGCTCAGGGGTTCGTGATCAACATTTGGAAAACTTTGTATAATTAAATTTTCATATCGGTTTTGGTATAGCTGTGGGAGTCAGATGTCGTTATTAACAAAAAGAATTACTGGCCAATTTTGCTTTGACGCTACACCAACATTCCGTATTTTAAAGTTAAAACACTTTGCAGGTTGGGAAGAGTGCAGTATCTAACGTTAGTCAATTACTCGCAGACAATCAAAAATTCAGTATTTCAAAAGAAATTTTTTCAGGAACATAACTATATACTCTACGATATCAACATGTATATTCAGGATTTCCGAAAGACAGACTGGAATAAGTTCAATACGATCTTTTGGAAAGACCTAAAAAAGAACTCCACCATATCTTTCCGAATGAAATTTGGAGAATTTCAAGTGAAATTAATTGTGAATTCTATTTGGAATTTGTCAAATTTGATCTTAAATTTGAACAAAAAGAACGGCAGTTAATTGTTTTCTTACAATATTGAGAAAATTTTAAGAGAAATTTCGATTTTTTATTTCGAAATGAGAAAATTCTAAAATATAGTAGCATTTACCACTTCAAATTTAGAAAATTCCATTAGAAGTTCAGTTCTGCAATTTTAATGAAAAAAATTCAAAATAAAATTTAGTCTTTTTCCCAAAAGCACCGTAATTGGTTTTTCACATTGTAAAATTTTACTCGAACTTTAATTTTACTCAAATTTAAATTTAAATTATAAAAATGAACAATTTTTCAATTTTATATCAAAGACACAATCACAATATACAAAAACTATGATTTTCCCCAAGAAAAATAATAGTCTTGTACATTAAATTTGCGTGAAAACAAACTCTTCTCAGTTTTCGCGTGAAATTCTTTGTCGTGGAAAATTATAATTTTTTTATATGGAGGAGTATAACAATTTTTTCACGTGCTTTACCATCAAACAGTATTTTACTTTTAAAGTCGACTTTATATTTAAACGGCTTTGTTCATTTTGTGTATGAAAATCCTAAAGAAATATTTACATTTTCAAATATTTTAATTGGTTGAAAATAAATTAACCAATCAGAATTCTCCAAAAATAAACTTGGAATGCCACCCAAAATTTTAACTAAAGTCAACAAAAATATACATTTGGAAAATTTTGATAGTAAAAGCGTTGATTTTTATTAAAAAAATTTTCAATTAAAATTGGAATTTTGTATTAAAAAATGCGAAATTTTAAAATGAAATTTCTTTTTGTCGTTTGAAATTAGAAAAATTTCAAACGAAATTGATCTACATACAATTTTAAAAATCTAATTTGAAATTTAGATCTTTTAACTATATTTCTCTACAAACTTTATTTTTTTTATAATCAAAATTATCAGTTTTTTAATTAATTTGTAAAAATATCTATTGAGATTTTTTAAATGACGACTGGTTAAATGAAAATAAGGAAACAATTTTATATTTCATATTATTATTCATAACAAATTTGTATTTCTTTCACTTTATCCTTTTTTCTCCTCTTTTTTTCTCTCCTTTTTCCTTTTTTCTCTTCGAAATGGGAAAATGTCCCTAATAACTGCCTGCCAAAACCGCTGATATAACGAAGTTGAAATTTAGTGAAGGTTCCTCCTCTATCGTAGACAGCCTTGAAGACGGAATTTTTGTAAATTCCTACATGGAGGGGCAAAATGACGAAAAGCCTCCCATTGATGGCCTGTCAAAACCCTTTGGCTAGAAACGTTAAATTTGAAATATGTGTCCCTAGAGTATAGGCTAACTTATAAGGAAGGTATTTTCGACACAAATGTTGCAAAATGGGGGCTCAAAGAGAAAAGTGGCCCCTTAACGGCCTGTGCAAACTGCTGGAACCAGGAAGCTAATCCTCCCCTAGCTTAAACGCCCTCTATGGTAGGATTTTCGGAAAGGGACACAAATAGTAAAAGTTTCCACTCTAACGACCTGCCGAAACTCCATTGGCTAGAAACCTGAAATGTAAAATAAGTTTTCCTTGGAGTATGGGCTCACTTATCGGGAAGGTACTTTTTGGAATTTTGGACAGCGACTTTGGAAAAATGTGGGTTTAAAAAGGGAAAATTGCCCACTTAGAGGCCTGCCCAAATCGCTGGAGGTAGGAAGTTGAAATTTGGTATGAAGATTCCTCCTGTAAGACGGCATTTCTGAATATGTCTACAGGTAGGGTTGGGCGAACTGCTGGAACTAGCTTCGGTTTGTAGGTTCCTCCTCCAACGTAGATGTCCGCTAAGTCGGCGTTTTTGAAAATTCTTACCGGGAGGGGTAAAAAGGGAAAAAGTCTCCCGCTTGACGGGCTGGAAAAACTGCTGGAACTAGGGAGTTGAAATTCTGTATGTAGGTTTTTCCTCCAACGTAGACGTACGATACGACGGCATTTTGGGGAAAAAGGGAATAATTTTCAAATTAATTTTTTTTTTTTTTTGATGGGCTGCCAGAACTCCTTTGGCTGGAAATCGGAAATTTATAATATGTGTTCCTTGAAGTATAGGCTATCTTATCGATAAGGCATTTTTTGGAACTTTGGACATGATCAGGTAAAAATGGGGGTTCAAGTGGGGAAAACTGCCCCCCTAACCGCCTGCCTCTTTTGTTGCAAACCTAAAATTGAAATAACAGGGATGCTTGGAACGCTAAAATTAAGAAACGAAATGGGAAACGAGTGGAATTGAAACACAAGTGGAACGAAATGTTAATAAACGGGGAACGATTGGGATTGTGACAATTGACAATGGAATGGAAGAGGGAACGAAATGGAATGGAATATGGGACACAGTGAATTGAAACATTGGAAACGAATTGGAATTGAAACATTTCAGTTAAAAAAAGGAATGGAATGGAGCAACTGTTCAGAAATGTTGTGGAAAAAGAAACAATTGATATTAAAACACAAGAGAGTAGGAACGAAATGAAATCTGGGAACGACTTGCATTGGAACACTAAAATTATTAAACGAAATGGAATGGAACGTGTGAAATGGAAACATAAGTTAACTGGAGGGAAATGAAATGGAATTTGAATGGCCTAAACTGCTGGAGTTTATTACTTAAAATTTTGACTTGACTTCCTTTAACATATATAGCAAAGGGCCAAATTTGGGATTTCACAAACATACGGAGGGCCGCACCAATTAATAACATTACTTTATGAGTTAATATTGCGGAGAAGTACATCAAAATCTTTTATATTTTTATGATTTTTTATATTTTTGATCCAAATATATTTGAAAATATAGGCACAAACTCAACAAATTTTTAAAAAAATTTGCCATCCTTAATATGAATCTGAAGTCAAAAAACTTTGTCTTAATCTTCGAAAATATAATTTTCGTTATTTCAGACAATTTGGTTTAAGGTTTTCATCAATTTTTCAATTATTCTTAAATTTACTTAATGGATTTTGATCCCTTGTTATACCCTACACCACTATGTGGTCAGGGTATTATAAGTTTGTGCTGATGTTTGTAAAACCAAAAAATATTGGTCCTAGACCCACCTTATAGTATACCGATCGGCTCAGATTTTTTTTTATTTCGATTTAACGATGTCCGTCTGTCTGTCTGTCCATGCATTCTTGTGCGCACTCTACAGGTCGAAAATATTAAGATATTTTGATAAAACTTGGTACACCGACTAATGTCGGCCCAAGGACAACGCCCATTGATTTTGGCTAAAATCGGTCCATGTTTAGACCTAGTGCCCATATAATGGTCCCCCCAAAATTATATTGTTTATACGCTGCAGATCGCAAATATTAAGATATTTTGATGAAATTTGGTACACAGAGCTAAGTTGGCCCAAGAACGAACCCTATTGATTTTGGTGAACATCGGTCTATGTTTAGAACTAGTGCCCATATAAGGGTCCCCCCAAAATTGGCTTGGTTACAAACTGCAGATCGCAAATATTAAGATATTTTAATGAAATTTGGTGCGCTGACTCACATTATAGAAAATTTTGATACAAGCCCCATTTTAACCCATTCGAATTTCGGATCCAAACATTAGTTGGCTTTTATCCAGACTGGTGTAGGGTATTGTATAGTCGGCATGCCCGACTTTAACCTTTTTACTCGTTTTATTTATGGAAATGTGTAACATGAATTACGTGACGAACGGAATTTTGATCAATGGCCTTGCAACTCTCTCAATATTTTTTATTTGAAAAAATATTATGCGGCTTGGAACAGGAACGAACTCCGACTGTTTAATCAGGGATGGAAAAGGCTCACTTATTCGGGCTCTTATACCAAAAAATGTTAGATCGCTCTTACATATTTAAAAATGTAAGTAACTAAAAATAGCTTCTCTTTGGCTCGTTAAAAAAAATTAAAATTACACACAGAAAAAAGATTGGTGGGGAATCGGTTATGTCTAAGGAAAACCAACAGGGCTATAAGAATTTTTATTGAAATTCCCAATTGCATGAAATTGCTATAGATTTTATATATTAATTACTATAATAATATAATAGTAATCAATTAAAAGTATCTACAACAGAAACGTAAGTTGCTATTGCTAATCTAAGTCTTAAAACAAATTAATAAACTAATTCTATTTTTACAACTAAATTTAATAAAGTATAATATGAATTAGACCCAAATATTGAGGACTAGAACCAGAGTGCACTATAGTGGCCCCACTCATTAAAAAATTGAGAGCTTGTCCCTATCTCATGTGGTTGTAGTGGTATTAAGAACCATATGTACAAGTAAAATTACAAACACTACTTAATTTTTTCAAATGACAGAAAATGAGTAAAGCTAATATATTATACTATGACTGGAATTTAATCATTACAAAACATTTCAAACTAAAATTAGGTTTTCAGTTATGCCAGAATTTTTTAGTTGTTAAGATACAGGTTAAAATTGTATTTCAAATAATTTTCCTGTTACAACAACGAAAACCTCCAATTTAAACCTCTTTTTGGTATTGGTCACCGAAAGGAAATAGTGTAAATCGAATATTTGAAGCAATTCGAACAAATTTTTAAATATTTTTACTTAAACAGCGTAAAAAGAATTTGTTGTTATTTGACATTTTAAAATAAATAAAATAAAAAATACAAATAAAAGTTTTTACCATAATTAAAGGAAAAAGAAAATTATCTGTGAAAATTATATTTATAAGCAGAATTTACAAAATAAAAAACCAAAGAATGTTATGAATAAAAAGAGATGTTCAGCTTATATTTTATCTGGAGATTCAATAAAACAAATTGTTAAGTACTTTTACATTGCAATGGATATGCTGTGGTGATTCTTGTGTTTTATTTTTTATATGGTAAAATAATAAAAAATCTAAAGCGATCTCGAGAGTTTGATTAAAAAAGAGTTTGTTTTAATGAATTAGTGAAAACAAATCTCCAGAAATATAATATGTATGTGTGTATGTTCAAACTTTGCAATGCGATTTACCGCTAAAATCAACAAATGGTCGTGGTTTTCCAAAATATAAAAAAAGAATTAATAATTTATTTGAGTTTTTATTTCAAAATACATGTAAAATCATTCTAAGATACCCAGCAAAACCTTGGTAATGGGTTTGACCTTTTTCACGCATTGCCTGGCAATGGGTACCCCTTTACCCTTGGTTTTACTTAGAAACTTTAAGTAATACGTTACTAATATTGTGATACATCAATACTTATGTGGGAGGTATGAAATAATGAGTTACCGATATGGAGATATATCACTACTTACTTGGAGCCTTTAAAATAATATATTATATTATTATATTATATTTTATAATAACTTATTAATAAGGGTAAAAATAAGAAGTTATTGGTATTGCATAATATAATTACTTATTATGCGAAAGTACGATTATGTACTAATGTGTAATGACTTACTTAACTCACTTATTTTAGCCTATACCGGTACGATTTAGGCAACCATTTACCCTCAATGACACCCCCATGTTAAAATAATGTGTTATGCGACCACAGTGTAAGTAGTTACAATTTTTGGTTTCTTATTACATTTCCCTTTACCTGGTAATATACGGTTTTGCTGGGTAGCCAAATTATTTGTATAATTTTAGTTTTTAAATCATGTTGTTTTCTATGTAAAAGTAAATTTAAAAACTAAATGCTTACATCATATCTGTATTTCTATGAGATTTTGTAAACTTTAAACAAATAAAAATTTAAATAATTTGAAAAATATCTGCATTTTTTTGACTACAACTGCTATTAGGAATAATAACTATACAAATATTGTTGTAATTACCAATAGATTGGTTGTATATTTCATTTCAATTCTTACAACCGATAATAGCTTTTCATTTTCTGTTACTTCAACTAATATTTTCGATTAGAATAACCAATAGTAGTACTAAGAATCAGTTGCTTTTAATAAAATTCGGCAGTAAGAAAATAAATTGCAATGAAATTATGTGATAGTACATGTGACCGCATAAATTCGATTGGCAACAAATTCGGTTGCGACAAAGAATCTGTTTTCTGGGTGTAAATATTTAGATATTAGCAAATATTAGCACAAATTGCAAAAAAAACATTTGCAAAAAGCGAAATTTTTGCAACAATGTATTCGTTTGCAGAATATCGATCGCTGATTATCTCTTTTAATTCATTTTCTGTACCATAAAGCCTTTTTCGAATTCCGCCGTTAGTTTGCAACTCTTTAAGTTCGGTTTTTTTAAATATATATCCTAAGGATTAAATTTTTGTACCATAAAATTTTTTTCAAATTCCGCTATTATTTTGCAATTCTTTACGTGCGTTTTTTTTAAATTTATACCCGAGGGGCTATAATACACATTTCATACAACAAAGTTTGGTGGCTAGTTGCAAAAAAAAATCGCGAAAAATAAAATTTGCAAAAAGGAAAAATTTTTTCATCAATATATTTGTTTGCAGAATGTAATTCGACGATTAAGTTTTTTAATTAATTTTTTGTACCATAAAGCCTTTTTTCGCTTTCCGCGATTATTTTGCAATTTTTTAAGTGTTTTTTTTTATAAATTTATAATCTACGGTCTATACTCGTAGTACCAATTTTATACACAAAAGTTTGGTGCTTATTTTGCAAAAAAAAAAAAAAATAAATCGCGAAAAAAATATTTGCAAAAAGGAAAATTTTTGCGTCATTGTATTCATTTGCAGATTGTTAATCGCTGATTGAGTTTTTTAATTATTTTTTTTCTACCACAAAGTCTTTTTTCGCGTTCCTCTATTATTTTGCAATTTTTTAAGTGCGGTTTTTTAAATTTATAATCTACGGAGTATTATGCCCATTTCATAAAACAAAGTTTGGTGGTTAGTTGCAAAAAAAATTGTTGGCATCGTTTGCAGAATGTAAATCTTTTAATTAATTTTTTGAACCCCAAAGCCTTTTTTCGCTTTCCGATATTATTTTGCAATTTTTTACGTATGGTTTTTTAAAATTGATAATCTAGGGCTATAATACTATTGGAATAGTATAATTCCATAATATAGTTCCATTTATATAACTAAATTTTTATAACTAAATTATTATTTTCCATCCCTGGTTACAATCGATGTTTTGAGTCATACAAAGAGCGCACATAATGACCCTGCAAACATTTAAAAGATACCTTCCAAAAAGATATTAAAGCGATATCTTCTATTTGTGATTTGAATGAAAATAATCAAGTAGTATTTGCTTTGAAATTTTCTTCCTTTTATCACTTGGAAGATAATTCGGCGATATTTGGAAAAAAACATCAAAAATTTTATCTTTTGTCATAACTCTTTATGACAATATTGCGGCAATATCACCTTTGTATCATTTGGAAGATAAAGCAAATTTGTTTGAAATCTTTTATCAATTTTTTCTTCCTGGCGATATGTTCGGAGAATCTTTTTCGTATTGCCATGTTTGCTGGGTGATATTGGTTTGAGTATGTTCCTGTTCCAAGGCACATAATAGAACAAATGCTTTCTCTGTGATAGAGAGTCCCCCAATCTCTTTATTATGTATACTCTTTGTTTTGATACAAAACATGAAAAAAAATTTTATAGAAAATCTGAATGTAAAAGAAATTTAAAACTCATAGGTCTACATTATTTTCGTATCGAAAATATATAACAAATAGCAAAACTCTCAGGCTCGGATTGCATTAAATTAATTCTTAAAATTTAAAAATTCATTCACAAGACTGATAACCCAGCCAGAAAATTTGGATATACAGAGGGAATTTTTCTGGACGATTTTTAATGGAATTTTTCAATGAACTAATGAAGTTTTCTTCATAAAGTAAATGAAAAATTTCTTATATTTGATGGAAAAAGCTTCATATATTTCCTGATTCCAGTTTTAATGAAACTTTTTCATTTAGTGTATGAAACTTAATACATTTTATGAAAAATTCCATTAATTCAATGAAAAGTTTCAATGGACAAGTTTTACCGAAACCTTATTGGTTTTAAGCAAAAATTCATAAATATCATGCAGATAAGTCTCTCAGTGTACTTTTATGAGGGTTCTTATTCAGTAAATCAAAAATTATTCAAACAAGGCACATATTAACTGTGTTTGTGTGACTCTCTATCAGTGTTATCAAGAACCATTTTGACAGTTTTTTAACGTATACCGGCTTTCTACTGTCAAAATTATTCGAGATATCATTGATAGGAATGCCGCACAAACGCAGCTATTGTTAAAATTTTAAACTTATTTTTAGTTTTAGTAAAATGAATCATAAAAGCAGTGTTGCCATTTTTTGAATAATTATTCAAAAATGTGACTGTTTACACATTCCTTGGATAATTTTTGAATGATGACATTTTTGTGTAGTTTTTGTGTAATTTCCCTTTTTACTAAAAAAATTACTAAATTCCATGCTTTCAAGCAGGGTTGGCAGGCAATACCGCTAAAATACCGTTATCGATTCAAAACCCTTTCAACTGACTACCGTTACCGCTAAAATACCGTTACAGAAATAACCGAAATACCGTTATCCTTAAAATACCGATACCGAAATAAATGAAATATCGATACCCTTAAAATACCGTGACCGAAATAAATGAAATACACTCACAATATATTTTCCATAACCGATTGAGGTTTATTTGAAAAGTAATAGGTAAAGTTTGTTTTCAATTGAAGAATCAATTAAAATACATTGAAACATATTGTTTAACTTTTTATATTCGTCAATAAAAAAACAAACTACAAGAAATATTTATCGTCTGTAGGAGTTGATATTTTCAGTCAAATAATCTATTTTTAGATTTCTATTTTTAGAAAAAATAATTTAAATAATTTCGTTGTTTTCTGTTTTAAAACAAAAAATTCAAATATTTTCGGTTTTCAGTTAAAAATTGACGATTGTTTTAACAGACTTTACAATTATCCTTTCATTTTTTAATTGTGTTTTCAATTAATTTAATATGTATTTTAGGTGGTTTTTAACGATAAAATATTTTAAGTGATGAGATTTGTACCACACCCTCAAAAATTGAAATTTTGTCAATGCCTGACCTTCCAGACATCTACACCACAACCGATTTGAAAATTGTATAAATTAAATTTGAATTTAAAATATTTTAAAATATTTATTTATACAACAAAAAGAAATTTAAACAAACAAATGTACCCAACACACAATTTGAATTTATAAAAATAATTTGAATCTATCGCACGACTAGAAAAACTGAACTTCGTTTTATATCTAAATTCTTTTGTTTGTTTTAACTTCAAATAGTTGAATATTAAATAATATGAATTCAATCAGTGTTTACGATAACGAAATTATCGAAATTGATTGCCAATTTTATTTGAATTGTTAGTAAAAATGTTTAAATTGATTTGATAATCACGGGGTTGCCGGGTTGTAAAAATGTGAAGAAATCTCGATGATGTCAGCTGCTAGCAATAGGGTCGGCATATACGACTAAAATATTTACCATACAAATCGTTTTAAATGTTCACCATACAAATCGTTATAAAAACTAAAAATATAAAATACTAAACTAAAATTTAAAAACAAGCTTTTTTATAATGCTCTTTGGGGGGAATTTTTTTTACAGAGTTTTTATTTTTAATTTTGTGTGGAAGTAAAAACGAAAGATTTTATATTTTATGAATTTTTTTTTATTCTCAAAAAGTTTTATGCATGTCAGAAATTAAATAAATACAGGGTTATAAATTTTATTCAAATGAAAATTTAACTTAAAAAATCAAAAAAAGTAAATAAAACGCAAGTTCTTCTTAATTAAAATTAAATTTTATAACTGCAGTTAAACACAAAATTCTAGGGACTTTGATTTATGTAAATTGGTATTTCTAGTCAGTCGACTAATCTTATTCTCATTTAATTCAGAGAGTATTGTCACTTTTAAGATAATTGTCGTCAAACAGGATGATTTTAAAATCTTAAATAATTTTATGATAAAAATATTTTTGTGCAATTTTGCTCCAAAGTTTAATATCGATGGCTTAATAAAGAAAGACGCTACACAGAGAGAATTTTGCTGGACGAGTTTTAGTGAAATTTTTCAGTAAACTGTTGAAGTTTTCTTCACAATATAAATGAAAAATTTGTGAAATTCGATGAAAAAGCTTCGTATATTTTATGAATATAGTTTTAGTGAAACTTTTTAATGGAGCGTATGAAACTTTAAGCAAATAAAATGAAATTTTTGATAATATTTTATGAAAAATTCCATTTATTCAATGAAAAGTATCAATGGACGAGTTCCCGTGAAACTTTATCGATTTTATGCAAAAATTCATTAATATCATGCAGATAATTCTCTCAGTGTATCTTTATTCTTAATTTCTATAGAGGGAAAGGCAATAAAAATATAAAAGCGGTGGAAATATTGTTTCTCAGAATGAAACTTTATATTAATACAAAAACAATAAAATAAAAAGTATAATCTAAGTTTTTCAGATTTCCATTTCCTCTAATGGAATATTAATTCCAGTTAGGGCCTTTCTGCATTAAGTATTAAATTTATATACCAAAAATTTGAAAAGAGCAGCATGTTCGTTGTTACATTTAGGGCATTTCTTTTAACTATTATATTTATGTGTGATGGGTAATTTGAAATTTAAAAAGATAGATGCAAATAAAATAAAAACAATTTGAATTATAAAAAAATGTTTATGAAACTATTTGTATCAATATAGTTTGGCTCAAGGGGTAAGGCGATGAACTTCTAAACCAAAGGTCGTTGGTTCGAATCGTGTCTGGTGTTGGAACAAAACAAAATTGCTTTGAATTTAAAACGAAAGTAAATTAAATTAAAGAGAAATTAAATAAACAAAGAATGTGTGCGTTATATGTGCAGTGTTTTGAAAATTGAAACAAAAAAAAAACTTTCGAATATGAAAAAACAAACCAAAAAATCGTTTTTTTTTACGTTTTGTTAGTTAAAAATTGCTGATTGTTTTAACAGACTTTTCAATTATTTTTATTTCTTTTATGGATTGTTTAAACAATGTTTGAAAATAAATAGCAAAATGGTTTGAATATAATGAAAAATCAGTAGTCCTTTTTTTAATTGTGTTTTTAATTAATTTGATATGTATTTGAGGTTGTTTTAAACGATAAAATATTGTGAGTGTACTGTTGTTTAAGTTGGTAAATTGGTTCTGTTTTTAATTTCGTTTGTTTTTTGTAAAAAAAATTGCGGGATGCATCCAAGAAACTGACTACCGCTATCCTTAAAATACCGTTACCGAAATAAACAAAAAAACGTTATCCTTAAAATACCGATACCGAAATAAATTAAATAGCGTTACCCTTAAAATACAGTTACCGAAATAATCTAAAATAGCGTTACCCTTACCGATAACCGCATCGTTTCGGTTACCATCCAGGCTTTTAAGTCCAACAATAGATAAAATGAGTTTGTTTGTGTGACATCTACCAGGAATTTCCAGTTTCTGCTGAATTTTTGTAAATTTTGTCAACACGAAACCCTATTTAGTTAGAAGAAGTCATATTTTATTTGTACATAAACCCCATATTTTGTTAGTTTTTTGAGAAAATTATTGCCAAACTGAATGCAAAATATTTATTTTTGTATTGGGTGGCAATACCATTTGAAATTTTGAAATTTTTTATTATGATTAAGACTTTTTCATGACTGAAAAAAACTTGTAATTTTCAATGTTTTTGTAACAATTACTGGGCTTTGATCAGATAAATTTTCTTACAGCAGCACAGTTGAGCAGATTTAAATATCTTTAAGTAATTCATGAATTCGTTTTCGTTATGCAAAGGCTATTTTTATTACAACTGGCACTTTATAATTGATCTTTTATATGACCTTTATACGTAAACTGTGTATAAATATTAACCCATTTCCTCCAAATTTAGCACATATTATAAGATTGTAATTCAAACACCATTTGCCAACTTTCTGCCGAATATAATTCTGTGTTACGCTTTTAAAATCTGTAGATATATCGAAAAATGGCAAGCTTTCGAAATTTTCATATTTTAGAGGTGGCTTTTTTTTGGAGCTAAGTGGTAGTGCTCCTGTTGCGTCCATGGGTTCGGGCCTCAAAACTTAAGCTCTATGACATTGTGAAATTTCATAACAATCTAACCAGCCGGTAAGAAGTGGCTGAATTATTTCCAAATTATTTCGATTCTACCCCACTGTGAGCAGGATATTAACCCTTTGACACTGGAATTTTAATGGCTGTGAATTTTCCGACCAAATTTCGTGGAAATGTAGATATATGCCCAAGAAATATTGTTTATTACTTTTATGGCTTTGCAGCACCCCCTAGCGGAGATATTTGAAATTAAAGTTCAAACATTAACATGCTGCCGACCCGAGCGGGTTAATATTTTTTTAAAATTTTAATTTTATATTTTTTTTATTACTAATCTCTACATAAAATCCTTTGAGTTTTTGAATGTGATTCATCACACAATTTTTGAGATTAAAATTTAGCCTTTCTTTTAACTTCTAACTTCCAACACATTCTCTGCAGCATTGACGATCACAAGACAAACGCACTCTACTGATCTCATGTTATTTTGAAATTTCACAGCCTGCATAAAATTTTAATAAGAACAAAATAACGAACCGATAACAGTAAATGAATAGCGCTTTGGTTAAAATTTAAATCATTGCCGAGTTGATAAAGTCGACGTACATTATAATGTACGCCACTCGCCAAAGGGTTAAGTTTTTGTGTAATTTCATACGGTTTTGAATAATTCTTGACCTACTGCTGTGGATTTTTTTGTTTTACTGGTGGCAGCACTGCATAAAAGGCACAAACTTTTGAGGAAAATTTTTAAACCCAAAGATGAGATTCAGAAACGACTCAGAAATGGAAACAAATTTAAATATTTTGTGAACAATTCAAAAATGACTCAAAAGAAGATAAAATTTTTAGCAGAAAGAATTTTTTAAAATATTTGAGTAATTTTTTAATCAAAAAAGAAGGCTCTTTTGAATGCACCACTTTCATACCAGTGATAGTTTAATGATATATTTTGAGCACTTTTCTGATTAATTTTTGGGCTCGTTTGCTGGCTGGGAACTCTATAAAAAATAAATTCCCAGCAAACAAAGATGATCATTAATGACTCAGAATTGAGCTCCAAAAACATAAACATTTGTCCACTTTTTCCTATGAAAGTGGTCCGTCCAAAAGAGCCCCCTGTGTACTCAGAAATGACTCCGAAAAAATAACGTATAAAATTTTTTTGGAATCTTCTTTGAGTTCGAAAAATGAACCCTCGTTTTGAGACAGCTTTTTAGATTGTAGAGACAACTTTTTGGATTGTTTTCTGAGGGTTCATGTTTTCTACCAAAAAAAGAGTGTTTTCAAAACAACAAGCATCATTTCTATGAGCCATTTAAAAATCTTATTTATGAGCGCTCCGGAATTGCTGGCTGGGTTATAAAAACTTAATTCATAAGTTGAATATCCTATTAAAAAAATTGGGATAACGCGGAATTTTTTGCTTTAAAAGCGGGATAAAATTCAAGGTCAAAAGTGGGTTAAGTACACTAATAGAAAAAAGCCTGTAAAAAGTTTTGCTAAATCTGCTAAAAATGCAGAAATAAGCAGATTTTCTTTGCTAAATATTGGTACGATAAGAAAAGCAAAAATAAAGCTGCAAAATATTTGAGCTAAATTTTAGTTAATTAAAATAAAAATGTATTCTGTTAGAATCAGCAACAAATTTTACTGAATATTAGTGGAATAAAAAAACACAAAAAAAATGTTAATTGTTTTAAGAGAATAAAAATTTATTTTATAGTCTACTATTTTTCATCATATATTTCTATTGATTTTAGCAGGATGACTATTATTTATATATTACCAGTTTATTTTAGCTCTTCTAATCTTACTAATATTTAACGAAAATGGGCAAAAATGTTTATGCATAGTCACTTTTAAATAATAAACCGTAAAAATAGCAGAAAAAGCTACTAATTGTTTTGCTATTTTCACAACTTTGTTTCTACCCAGCAAAACCTTTCATTACCATCCCAGCAAAACCTTTCATTACCATGTAATGAGTTTTAGGTATTGAAATCTTAAGTGTTCACTAGTTACCTTTTAATTACTAAACTACTTATTTTAACATGGTGGTGTCATTGGAGGAAAGTCATTACACTGATGTTACCTGTAAGTAGTTTATCAACTGTTCTATAAAAAGATGTTGAATATAAATTTAAAAAAATATAAAAATTTAAAAACCAATAGGAGCTGACACGTATTGATCAGCGTACCCCACGATTGTCAGGCAAACACTCTAACCATTAGACCACGACATCGCTATAATGTTTAATGCTTTAACTTATGTACACATTTATTGTGGCAACTGTTATACATGTCTATTTTTCACAAAACTTGTTGTTATTAAATACTGCTTAATGAACATCAACATTTCTGTAAATAGATGTTTAATATAAATTACAAAAAAAAACAAAAAAACAAAACAATGGAAGCAGACACGAATTGATCAGCGAATCTTATGTCTGTCAGGCAAAAACGCTAATCCCTAGGCTACGCCATAGTTATGGTTTTTAATGATTTATAACATATATTATTTGTTTCAGCTATTGTGAATTAGTAATGTGTGGGGTATAATTATGGGTAACTCATTACATTCAGTTTAAAAGTAATTCAAAGGGTAAGGAGATATGAGATCTAAGTAATGCATGAATAATGACTAGTCATTACCAAGTTTTTGCTGGGCATGTAATGAGTTTTAGGTATTGAAATCTTAAGTGTTCACTAGTTACCTTTTAATTACTAAACTACTTATTTTAACATGGTGGTGTCATTGGAGGAAAGTCATTACACTGATGTTACCTGTAAGTAGTTTATCAACTGTTCTATAAATAGATGTTGAATATAAATTTAAAAAAATATAAAAATTTAAAAACCAATAGGAGCTGACACGTATTGATCAGCGTACCCCACGATTGTCAGGCAAACACTCTAACCATTAGACCACGACATCGCTATAATGTTTAATGCTTTAACTTATGTACACATTTATTGTGGCAACTGTTATACATGTCTATTTTTCACAAAACTTGTTGTTATTAAATACTGCTTAATGAACATCAACATTTCTGTAAATAGATGTTTAATATAAATTACAAAAAAAAACAAAAAAACAAAACAATGGAAGCAGACACGAATTGATCAGCGAATCTTATGTCTGTCAGGCAAAAACGCTAATCCCTAGGCTACGCCATAGTTATGGTTTTTAATGATTTATAACATATATTATTTGTTTCAGCTATTGTGAATTAGTAATGTGTGGGGTATAATTATGGGTAACTCATTACATTCAGTTTAAAAGTAATTCAAAGGGTAAGGAGATATGAGATCTAAGTAATGCATGAATAATGACTAGTCATTACCAAGTTTTTGCTGGGTATGAGTGTATGAATAACATTTTATTGTGTCTAACTGTTTTACCAAATCTAAGTGCTTTAAGACCAATTCTCAAAAATAGATTTTAGAGATCCTTACGAGCTCCGCAGAACAGCCTTAAACATTTTATAAAATAAAAGGTAATTTTTTTGAATTCAAACTCATTAAAAATAAGAGACTCCTAATACTTCTACGTCATATCAAAAAGTATACATAATAAAGAGATTGGGGGACTCTCTATCACTGAGAAAGCATTTGTTCTATTATGTGCCTTGGAACAGGAACACACTCAAACCAATATCACCCAGCAAACATAGCAATACGAAGAAGATTCTCCAAACATATCGCCAGGAAGAAAAAATTTATTGCCGGCAATATCAATTTCGTATTCCGGAAGTTTCCTCCGTCGGAAACAACTGTTACACTAAAACAATACTTCCAGGCAATATGAAAGCAATAACTCATATGGAAGATAAAAGGGATATGTATCACTAAATAAACTCCCGGTACAATAAAAAAACGATTTAATTCTTTCATTATTAAATTTAAGCCTCAAAAACAATATCTGATAGAAGATATCGCTTTAATATCTTCTTGGAAGGTATCTTTTATATGTTTGCAGGGTCATTATGTGCGCTCTTTGTATGACTCAAAACATCGATTGTAACCAGGGATGGAAAATAATAATTTAGTTATAAAAATCAAGAATGGAACTACACTATGGAATTATACTATTCCAACAGTATTATAGCCCTTGATTATGAATTTTAAAAAACCATGCATAAAAAATTGCAAAATAATATCGGAATGCGAAAAAAGGCTTTGGGGTTCAGAAAATTAATTAAAAGATTTACATTCTGCAAACGATGCCAACAATTTTTTTTTGCAACTAACCACCAAACTTTGTTTTATGAAATGGGCATTATACTCCGTAGATTATAAATTTAAAAAACCGCACTTAAAAAATTGCAAAATAATAGAGGAACGCGAAAAAAAAGACTTTGTGGTAGAAAAAAATAATTAAAAAACTCAATCAGCGATTAACAATCTGCAAATAAATACAATGACGCAAAAATTTTCCTTTTTGCAAATATTTTTTTCGTGATTTATTTTTTGAAAAAACCACACTTAAAAAATTGCAAAATAAATGCGGAAAGCGAAAAAAGGCTTTATGGTACAAAAAATTAATTAAAAAACTTAATCAGCGATTTACATTCTGCAAACAAATATATTGATGAAAAAATTTATCCTTTTTGCAAATTTTATTTTTCGCGATTTTTTTTTGCAACTAGCCACCAAACTCTGTTGTACGAAATATGTATTATAGTCCCCAGATTATAAATTAAAAAGAAACGTACTTAAAAAATTGCAAAATAAAAGCGGAACGCGAAAAAAGACTTTATGGTACTAAAAATTAATTAGGAAACGTAATCAGCGATTTAGATTCTGCAAACAAATATATTGATGCAAAAATTTTCCTTTTTGCAAATTTCATTTTTCGCGATTTTTTTTGCAACTAGCCTTTGCAAACTTTGTTGTCTGAAATGTGTATTATAGCCCCTAGATTATAAATTAAAAAAAAACGCACGTAAAGAATTGCAAAATAATAGCGGAATTTGAAAAAAGACTTTATGGTACAAAAATGTAATCCCTAAAATTAATTAAATTAATTTAATTAAAAAAACTGCACTTAAAAATTGCAAAATAACGGTGGAATTCGAAAGAGGCTTTATGGTACAGAAAATGAATTAAAAGAAGTAATCAGCGATCGACATTCTGCAAGCGAATATATTGTTGCAAAAATTTCGCTTTTTGCAAATTTTTTTTTCGCAATTTGTGCTAATATTTGCTATTATCTAAATATTTAATTTTTATGTTTTTTAACGAGCCAAAGAGGAAGCTATTTTTTAATTACTTACATTTTTAAATGTGTAAGAGCGATCTAACATTTTTTGGTATAAGAGCCCGGTTAAGTGAGCCTTTTCCATCCCTGATTAACCAGTCGGAGTTCGTTTCTGTTCCAAGCCGCCTAATATTTTTTCAAATAAAAAATATTGAGAGAGTTGCAAGGCCATTGGTCATATTGAGCCATAAAGTGTCTTTCCCAGGGTTAAGGTTTAAGTAAAGGAGAAGGAATTTTTCACCTAATATTCTTATCTAGGAGACGAAAATACTTTAGTTTAGTTTATTGATCCAAACTATCACAACAAGAATAAATCTTATAAATTACGGTAAAAGCACGTAAAACTTTCAAGTAAATGTTTTGTCAAATTCAAATACAATTTATAAATTGATATTAATTATAAACTAAAAAACTTAAAAATAACATAGTGAAATTTAAATTGCACAAACATACATATAAATTAAAATATACATTATAAAATTGAAAAACATTTAATACATTTTAAACAA
Source organism: Leucophora obtusa (assembly GCA_949987735.1). Classification (NCBI taxonomy): domain Eukaryota; kingdom Metazoa; phylum Arthropoda; class Insecta; order Diptera; family Anthomyiidae; genus Leucophora; species Leucophora obtusa. Next base: position 55,152,043 of record OX465296.1, read on the forward strand.
ATTTAATAGTTCCATTTTAAAGCGTATTGCGTTGCTAACCAATTGAATATTTGATGGTAAGTTATTCCAAAGACCGATTGTGTAATTAAAAAATTGTCTTGTAGATAAAACGTATTTATATTTTTGTGAGATCAGGCCTCTTCCACGTGGAGATTTGGCAAAAGTAATTCTTCTATAGAGATATTCAGGTTCCTTTGAATATATCAGCTTATGCATCATCAAAAGGCTTTTATACTTTAGTAAGTCTTTAAAACAAATATTATGCAACTGATATGTGAACGATGATATATTATCCCTTCTACTGCGGTTAAATACATATCTGGCTATATTATTATATGTGACTCGAAGTCGATCGTAATCAGTGGTATAACAATTTTCAAATATTTCACATCCATACAGCAAAACAGGTATTAGATATGTTTTTGCCAGGAGCATACGTATTTTAAAGGGCGTCGACGCTTTAACAGCCCACAGGTTTCTCAACATCCCATGAACTTTTCCAGCCGAAATATTTATGTGATTTTTCCAACTTTAAAAAGTTTTTGAGGAAGTCTGTGCAAAAAAATCGATATTTGTTGATCGGTGTAATTTTTTGAGGCTCGATTGGATGTTTAGTTTGTTATCGCTGTTTTCTATATACATATAATACGTATATTTTTAAATTCTGATTTATTTTTTTTTTAATTCAATTTAAATATACATATTTAATTTTGTTTAAAATTAAAAATTTTTTATATTGCTGTAAAACTAACAAAGGGCCGCAAAATATTTGTTGACGGGCCATGTATGATATATAGGATTATTGGGTATTTTTACGGGGAGGAACAGAGAGGGGTAAAGAATCCCTTTTAATTACCTCTGCAAACATTTTAGGCAAGAAATTTGAAACTTAGCATTGAAACGTACGCTGCAAATAGGTTAAATAAATTAATTAAAAGAGAAAAAACCTTAGAAAAAGAATGCAATTTATATATTCCGATATTTAAACTAGAGATGGGCTCGTGAGTAAATTTTGACTCACGCTCACGCACGCTCACAAAAGAAAAATAATAATCACGCACTACTCACGCATGAACATTTTTTTATAATTACGCTCACTCACGCTCACGTGATTAATTTTAATTTGAATCACGCTCACGAAGTACTCACGAAAAATATGGAATTTGTTTTTATCCATGGATGGTAACCGAAACAATGCGGTTATCGGTAAGGTTAACGCTATTTTAGATTATTGCGGTAACTTTATTTTAAGGGTAACGCTATTTCATTTATTTCGGTATCAGTATTTTAAGGATAATGGTTTTTTAGTTTTTTCGGTAACGGTATTCTAAGGATGACGATTTTTTGATTATTTCGGTAACGGTATTTTAAGGTTAGCGGTATTTCGGTAACGCTATTTGAAGGATATCGGTAGTCAGTTTTTCGATGCATCCCTCAATTTTTTTTACGAAAACAAACGAGATTAAAACCATAACCAATTTACAAACTTAATGTACGAAAAATACTCAATAATTCAATGAAATTGCCAAAAACAGAAAATTAAAAATATCGGTAATGGTATTTTAGGGCTAACGGTATTTCATTTATATCGGTATGGGTATTTTAAGGGTATCGATATTTAATTTATTTCGGTATCGGTATTTTAAGGGAAACGGTATTTCAGTTATTTCGGTAACGGTATTTTAAGGATTGCGGTATTTCGGTAACGGGGTAACGGTAGTCAGTTGAAAGGGTTTTGGATCGATAACGGTATTTTAGCGGTATTGCCTGCCAACCCTGTTTTTATCTTAATTATTTAAGGAAACTTTCTTTATTGAATATAAGTTTTATTTATTTAGGGCCATTAACAATAATCAAAAAAATTGACCTAAAGTTTGAGCTAACTTAGAGTTACAGATGTCAAATTCCATACAAATTTGAATTTATTAACTTTCAGTTCGTTTTAACTTCAGGTTATTTGTTTATTGTTAATGGGGGTTAGAATTAAAATTAGCTTAACTATAAAAAAATTTTGTTAAAAATTTATCTAATATGCAAGTGCTTGTGCAAATATAAATATTACTGACACTTTAGAAAAACTTTTATTTTCTATTGTTGATTATACTTGAATTGATGCCACCACATTAGTGCTGGTAAATTCGGTTACTTTTCAATACTCGATACTACTCGATATTTTTGATTTGGATACTCGATACTACTCAATACTTTTAACGGTTTTTAAATTTGAAATTTTTTTAAATTTTTTGAAAATGTTTATGGTAATTCAATATTTAAATTTATAAACATATTTTTAAACTTTTGCACCAACTATTCATTGTCTTTTTCATAATATTTTAACATATTATTTTAAATATTTTACTTCTGATTTTTTCTTTTAGCAGAGTTGTAATTTTGTGACAAATATTTTAGCAGAGTCACATTTTTGTGGTAAATATTTTCGCGGAGTCACATTTTAATATATTTGGTCTGTCCAAAATGCAACTCTGAAAATATCGAGTAGTAGTTTTGAGTATCAAGTACCCAAAAAAAGAGACAAATACTCGATACCCACTACTCATATTTTTACCAGCACTACACTACATTGCTAGATCTGTCAAAACAACAGAGTAGTATATTGGAATATGAAAAAGCAAATTGTGTTTTTTTTTTTTTTTGATATTTTAAATGTTTAGAAACGCTCCTAGACGAGAAGAAGAAATTCTCATTGAGTTTGCACTTTAACTTAATAAATATTTCTAGAAATCCTAAAAACGTCGCTCCCTGACGATTGCCTTATTCAACAATAAAATTTGGATAGGGAGATGTTTTTAACAGATTATTTTTTATAATTTGTTAATTAGGTTTTGGGATGTTAGCGCATTTAATTCCTTTAATTTAATTTTATATTAAAAATTTTTAAATAACTTAAAAAATTTACTGTAAATCTTTAAATGTTATTCCAAATTTTTGTGGAGGTACAAAATTTTTCAATGTTTTGTACAAGATGTTTTGGAATACACAAGGAGGGGAAGATCTCTGGCATTTTTCCAAAACTGTAAATTAACGCAATCTGGTTTAATATAATCACGCAAACTCACTCACAAAAATTTACTCACGCACGAACATTTTGTTTAACTCACGCTCACGCACGACTCACGTGAGTGCTATCATTTTAACTCACGATCACGTGTGAATCACGCGTGATTCACGCGTGACACGAAAATTTCGTGTCACGCGCCCATCTCTAATTTAAACTGCCGCGGCTTGCCGGTAACGAAACATCGGTGAAAGAAACCCATGCAGTAAACTTTCCAATTGAATTCGTGAATTTACTTGAATTGCCAGGTCTACTTTTACATAAACTGGAATTAAATAAACTTTAAGGCACGCTAATAACGTAGCGGGCTTTGCCCGCTATAAATACATACATATACCCAAAACAACATATCTGTTGGCTTAACAGAAAAATTTGTTAATTTAACAAAATTTATTGTTTCTTTTTTTTACGCAATTAACAAATCTAAATTTAATCTTAGCTTTCGCGATATAGGCCATTTTAAAAAATCATGAGGACCAGGAAGTCACAAAATGTATAAACGTTTCAAAACCGATAATTATCCGCGATAAAAGTTAACGTCCGTACGAAAAGTAATGTGTTTTGCCTAAAACACATTTTTGTAAACTTTGAGGTTTTCTATGAGTTAACGAATATAGTCAACGTGAAAACACAGCTAATATCAACAAATTCAATTTATATAAATACGAATACATACTAACGAAAATTATAAGTTACTTTTTGCATCATTAAATTCGTTTGCAGATTGTTAATCGCTGATTAAGTTTTTTATTAATTTTTGTGCCATAAAGCCTTTTTTCCCGTTCCGCCGCTATTTTGCAATTTTTTAAGTGTGGTTATTTAAAATCATAATCTAGGGACTATAGTACGCAATTCATAGAACAAAGTTCGGTAACTAGTTGCAAAACAATCACCAAATAAAGACGAGGAAAAAAAATTTGCAAAAAGGAAAATTCTTACATCAGTATATTTGTTTGCAGAATGAAAATCGCTGATTAAGTTTTTTACTTCAATTTTTGTACCATAAAATCTTTTTTTTCGTATTCCGCGATTATTTTTTTGAATTTAAAATTTTTTTTTAAATTTATATTGTAGGGATGATACCCAATTCATAGCACAAAGTTCGGGACAAATTGCAAAAAAATCGCGGAAAAAAATTTGCAAAAAGGAAAAGTCTTACACCAGTATATTCGTTTGCAGAATGCAAATCGCTGATTAAGTTTTTTACTTACATTTTTGTACCATAAAACCTTTTTATTTTGCAATTTTTTAAGTGCGGTTTTTTTAAATTTATAATCTAGGGAATATAATACGCAATTTAGAGAACAAAGTTCAGTGGCTAGTGGCAAAAAAAAAATCGCAAAAAAAAAGTCGCACAAAAAAATTTTGCAAAAACAAAATTCTTACATCAGTATATTTGTTTGCAGAATGAAAATCGCTGTAAGACTTTTTAATACAATTTTTTACCATAAAGTCTTTTTTCGCGTTGCGCCAATATTTTGCAATTTTTTAGGTGCGGGTTTGTTTAATACATAATATAGAGGCTATAATACACATTTCATACAACAAAGTTTAGTGGTTAGTTGCAAAAAAAAAATCGCGAAAAAAGTAGCGGAAAAAATTTGCATAAAGGAAAGTTTTTAAATCAGTATATTTGTTTGCGGAATGAAAATAACTGATTAAGTTTTCTATTAAGCTTTTGGGCCATAAAGCATTTTTTGCCGTTCCGCAATTGATTTGCAATGAGGGCTGTGTTTAAAATTTATAATCTAGGCACTATAATAAGTTGTACCAAAGACCAAAGTTTGCAAAAAAAAAGTTTGCGAAAATAATTTTGCAAAAAAGAAAATTCTTGCATTGATATGTATGTTCCTTTGCACAATGTAAATCGCTGATTAAGTATTTAAATTATTTTTTATACCACAAAAACCCTTTTCGCATTCCCTACTTGGAAGCTTGGAAATGACTATGAAATCTGTAAAGTAACGTTTACAAATGCCAATTCTTATAATTGAGGCATTAGTAATCGTAATGAATTTACTATACAATTGGCATTAGTAATGAAATCGATGTATTTCAAGCATAAGCATTAGTCCAAATAATAATAATGCCAAAAATTTCATTAGCATTAGTTTCAATTTTATGTTAATGAAATCATTAATTACCCAGCAAAAATGTGGACGCAGTAAAAACGTTTATTGCTTCTTTACTGCTATGTTTACCGCTTTACTAATGAAAGGCGTAAGTTGATTAATTGTTTACATCGCTTTTTGCTGTGCTTTTCAAGAAGGCATGAAATGCGCAATACATTTTGATTGCTTAAATATTTTTGCGGTTCTATTATCAAAATTTTTTAAAATGCGGAAAAAAGTTATTTTAATGAAAATAAGAGGTTTTACTTAAAATAAGAGGCATTTTCTCCTCACGGAAAAATATGCAGGAATATTGTGCTTTTGAGAAGGCTAAAATCATTGAAAAGCTTACTAATATGCACTTCCGAGAAGGTATGAATTATCGACATTTTAAAAGAAAAACAGGAGCACTAATTAAAAGCGGTGAATTTATGCCTTTTCGGATCTCGAAACTAGTGCTTTCACGCGAGTTATCTCGAACAAAAATCAGGCATGATATCATCAATAATGCAATCGCTTCAATGCTCAACTTTCCCTGACAAACATGCTTCCAAGCAAGCAGTAATTTGTCCAAATAATTAATTAGTCTCATGTATGTCATCATTTAATAATTATTATTAAATCGACAATCGACAAATGCAACCTTGTCCAGAAGAAGATGGAAATATAATTTACATTAGTTTAAATTTAGAGCCTCATTCATACTGAACCCAAAACTAGAAGTTTTTGTTTTTTTTAAGTTTTCGATTTGAAATTTGTATGGGATTTGACAATCGAAAATAAAATAAATTTGAAAACTACTAGTTTTGCGTTCAGTATGAATGAGGTATAAAATAGAAATGAAAAATTATCTATTGTATTTCCTAAAGCCTGCTCCAGCCAGACACGTCGTTTTTTTGAGAAGTTTTTAAAAATACCTTTATTTTGGCGTGTTTTTTAAAGCCTTTTTCTTACAAATAGAAATTTCGATATTTTCGAAAATTATTTGAAAAAAAAAATTATTACAAATTAGGAGTCTCTAAAAACACATGACGTGTCTCGCTGGTGCAATGTCGACTTACTTGGAGTTGCTCAAGAAAAGGTAACTAAAGGGTCACTCGATTTCTGAAGAAGACTATGGTATTTTAGTTAGCATTTGTTTTTCTAAGCTTTTCTCGCAATTTTTTGGTCAAGATTAAGAAAATTATGAAGTTTTTGGGAAAAATTTCAGTATTAAAAATGTAACCGGTTAATAGACCTAGTTTAACCGATTATTCGGGTCGAATAATTATTTGAGTTTTAAATTATTTGTTTCGACATTAACCGAAACAGAGGCGATTAATCGAGGAATCGGTTAATCGATTAACCGAATTGGAAACACTAAAATTAAAGAAATACGTGTACATTTATTTGTAAGCAAGAGTGGGTATATTTGCCTCTGGTCTTAATTAAAAATTTTAATACCAGAATTTGAGCTATTACAACAATGCTGTATTATTTAACCCTTTTTTTGAAAATTGGTGGTAAGGATAAAGATATTTGGTTTAATGTGTGTATTTGCATAAATACCTAACAAATTAAAATGAACATATTTTCAAATTATTCCACTTTTTCGGCTTTTATTTTCCATAAGAGTGTTTTACTAAATCGTAATAATAAAACAACAACACCATACTATATCATAAAATTTGTAATTACTAAAGTTTATATGGGTTATGGATATGAAGAGAATCCATACAACAAAAAATTTTTTTTTGCTTTAAGCCTAAAAAATACATTTTGCATCGTAGGCTTCATGTGGCTGATGTTCATTTTAACGTGCCACATGTTTCGTAATTACTTTACGGTTGTGATTTTGTTTTAACATTCACAAAGAAATCCAATTAATTTTACTTGATTTTTATTTTGAGAGTTTTTATAGAGAAAATTACGAACAATTTTAAAATTTATGTCATTTTTACAGGTTCATTAAATTTGTTTTGAACAAATTAGTTCTATGCAAGTGTAATCAAAACTTATATTTATGTATATGTCACATTAGGGTGGCATTGAAATGTATGGAGCAATTTGAACTTTGGATTATCGCTTAGGTCTGCTCGGATTATCGTGACACTTGGTCTAAATATCATATGGTGAAAATTTGAGCTAATTCGGATAACTCTAAGCCGTGGACCCTAGGGGTCAAAGTTCAGATTTTACGAATTACTGTATTTATACCCTACACCACTATGTGGTCAGGGTATTATAAGTTTGTGCTGATGTTTGTAACACCAAAAAATATTGGTCGTAGACCCACCTTATAGTATACCGATCGGTTCAGAATTTGTTTTTATTTCGATTTAACGATGTCCGTCTGTCCGTCCGTCCGTCTGTCTGTCCATGCAATCTTGTGCGCACTCTACAGGTCGCAACTATTAAGATATTTTGATGAAATTTGGTACGCAGACCTATGTTGGCCCAAGGACGAACAAGTTTGATTTTTTTGAACATCGGTCCATGTTTAGACCTAGTGCCCATATAAGGGTCCTACCAAAATTATATTGTTTATACGCTGCAGGTCGTAAATATTAAGATATTTTGACGAAATTTGGTACACAGACCTATGTTAGCCCAATAACGCAGCCTATTGATTTTGGTGAACATCGGTCCATGTTTAGACCTAGTGCCCATATAAGGGTCCTACCAAAATTATATTTTTTATACGCTGCAGGTCGTAAATATTAAGATATTTTGACGAAATTTGGTACACAGAGCTATGTTAGCCCAATAACGCAGCCTATTGATTTTGGTGAACATCGGTCCATGTTTAGACCTAGTGCCCATATAAGGGTCCTACCAAAATTATACTGTTTATACGCTGCAGGTCGTAAATATTAAGATATTTTGATGAAATTTGGTACACAGACCTACATTGGTCCAATAACGCAGCCTATTGATTTTAGTGAACATCGGTCCATGTTTAGACCTAGTGCCCATATAAGGGTCCTACCAAAATTATAATGTTTATACGCTGCAGGTCGCAAATATTAAGATATTTTGATGAAATTTGGTACACAGACCTATATTGGCCCAATAACGCAGCCTATTGATTTTGGTGAACATCGGTCTATGTTTAGACCTAGTGCCCATATAAGGGTCCTACCAAAATTATACTGTTTATACGCTGCAGGTATTAATATTAAGATATTTTGATGAAATTTGGTACATAGACCTATGTTGGCCCAAGGACGAAGCCTATTGATTTCGGCGAACATCGGTCCATGTTTAGAACTAGTGCCCATATAAGGGTCCCCCCAAAATTATATTGTTTATACGCTGCAGGTCGCAAATATTAAGATATTTTGATGAAATTTGGTACATAGACGTATGTTGGCCCAAGGACGAAGCCTATTGATTTTGGTGAACATCGGTCCATGTTTAGAACTAGTGCCCATATAAGGGTCCCCCCAAAATTTGCTTGGTTGCAAACTGCAGGTCGCAAATATTAAGATATTTTAATGAAATTTGGTGCGCTGACTCACATTATAGAAAATTTTGACATAAGCCCCATTTTAACCCATTCGAATTTCTGATCCAAACAATACACCAGACTGGTGTAGGGTATTGTATAGTCGGCATGCCCGACTTTAACGTTTTTACTCGTTTTACCTATATAGGTATATATATATTTAATTGTAGAAATCAGGGGTATGGCATCACCAAAAACAAAAGTTATAACGACATCGTTATCACTAGATGGCACTTTGTTCAAAAAATTGACAATTTTTTTTTTTTATTTAAATTGAAATAATAACAAACAAAAAAGAAAAACCAAAAAAAGGAATTATCAAATTTAATTATTTGAACATATTTTGCGCTTGATTTTTTCTTAATTTGCGCAGTTTTCAGCAATTTTTGAGTTTAAATATAGGCTCAGCTGATACTAAATTGATACTAAATAGTTGCTCAGGTGATACTAAATTTCAGCGCCCCCTACCGGTGAGTAGTATAAGTTTTGATTTCCTATCTCTATAATTAATAGTCTCTGGTAGAAATACTTATATTTCAAAGCATCCTGCTAAAAAGTTGTAAAATTATTGTAATTAATATTCTAAATTACAATATGAATTTTTTATGAAAAAATTAACCCTTTGGTGATACCGGGGTCAAAATGACCCATTTTTTAAACACGATTTAAAACCCTTATTGTCCAAATACGATTAAATAGCAACTATTTTTTATTATAGCCTGACATTTTTTTATAATAATTTATGAACAAATTAACCCTTTTGTGCCACCCGGGTCAAAATGTCTCTTTTTTTAAACACGATTTGAAACCCTTGTTGTCCAAATACGATTACTAAGCAACTATTTTTAATTATAGTCTGAAATTTTTTTTTTTTTATTTATAAAAAAATTAACCCTTTTGTGCCACCCGGGTTAAAATTAACCAGTTCAAAACACGATTTGAAACCCTTTCTGTCCAAATACGATTAATAAGCAACTATTTTTAATTATAGTCTAAACATTTGCTTGAAAAAAATTAACCCCTTTAGTCTTGGAGTTCGAAATTAACCACTTTTTATCTTATATTACAAGATTGGGTGTAAGGGTGCATTTTGCCGAAGTTTTTTAATGCACTCAGAATCAAACAATTTGTTTATGAACCATTTACTGATAAATATAACCAAAAACCAATTAGTAAGGACATAAACCAGTTGTTAGTTTAAATTTAACGGATTTAAGAATGAACAACTACAACTTTGACCTTTAGCCATGAACTGACCCAAAATTATACAAGCGTATCAAATTTCACATTCAAATTTCAACTCTGTGATTTCCCGTTTTATATTACTTCAAAGAGTAATTTTAGAGCATTTAATACGGGTTTTCCCCTATTAAAAAACAAATAAACAAAAACTAGTCAAATCCACTTTTTTTAATTGATTGAAAGTGATTAACATTCGTGTAAAGTGTGTCTTAAGTTATTTGTTATCGTAATTTCTTTAAAATTAAATATGCCAGTACTAAGAAGTGAAATTTACTTAATTGGCCACCAAAAAAACAATTATCTGGTAGTAAGCTTCCATCAAAATTAGATTGTCTAAGAGTTTTATTTTATAATTTAAGAACTAAAAAGTTAAATGTTGCTAAAAGTGCTCGCATAGTTATAAGGGAATGCTCAATTTTTTGGGAAAGGGCCCGTATTCCTGTCATTTCAAGATCAAACGCAGAACAAAAATTAGTGAACCTGTATAATAAGTGGAAGCAGTTATCGAGACGTAAGTTAAGAGATTCTGATAGTTTAAAACAAAAGAGAGAATCTTGGAAAGACTCACTTGATGATTTATTTGATATGGCTCATGTGGACGCACTCAATCTAATAAAGATCGAGGAAGACAAGCAGTTTTTGATCCAGCAGAGATTAAAAGACCGCCCAGGGTGCATGATAGGTATTGATGCAAACTTAAAAAAAGGGAAGAAAACCGTGAAAAACGTCAACAAGCATTTGAACTTAGAAGACAACAGCTTCTGGAAGCTCCATCAACCTCAAAAGGTAAATATATATTTAAAAGTATACCCATTTTAACCAAACTGCATCCATAAAAAATCAAAAGATTTCATCTCACCGAAAATTCGGTTGCGAAAACCGAATTTACCATTGAAAATCGGTTGCGGCAGCCAAATTTGTTATAAGAGTGTGTTAAAACAAAAGAGTTATGGGTTAAAAATGGGTACAGAGGCTTTGATAGCAAAATTATTTTTTTTAACCAACCTGATTTTAACAGATTGTATTGCCTACGATTCTTTATGTTTGGATGAGTCAGACAACGAAGAATCCATCCAAAACGAGAATAATAATTTTGGTTTAAATGCACAAATAGCGGATAATGTCACAAAACCAATAAAAAAAAGACCTCGCAAAGAAATTTTGACACCAAGACTAGCAGCTGTTTTGGATAAATTAAAGATAAGTTCCAGAGATACAGTTCATTTACTAGTTGCTGTTCTGGCTGCAGTTGGGCTCAGCTCATCCGAATTTATTATAAACCGTAATTCGATTCGTCAGCAAGGGATGCGTTGCGCAAAGCAAAGAGCACAAACATTGTATCAACGTTTAAACAAAACTCCCAATATTTAACAATTCACTGGGATACAAAACTTTTGCCTAGCGTAACAGGAAAATCCGAAGACCGTCTCTCAATAATAGCAACTGCTCCAAAGACAGAACAAATATTAAATATTCCCGATATACCATCGGGAACTGGCCTAGAAATTGCATCTGCAGTCTACGACACTCTTGAAGACCACAATATTTTAGACAAAACCGAGGCCTTTGTATTTGATACAACAGCGTCAAACACAGGCAAATTTAGAGGAGCCTGCAGTATTTTAGAAAAGCGAATCGGACGAGACATTTTATTCCTTGGCTGCAGACATCACATTTTGGAAATTGTGTTACCAGGTGCATTCGAGAAAGAAATGGGCGTTTCAACTGGCCCTGAAATCACTATATTCAAAAAATTTAAAAAGCATTGGCCCAAAATAGATTAAAAAAAAATTTCGACGGGATTTACATATCCACGTTTTAAAACTATTTTAGGTGATGAAAGCGATGAGATTTTAAGCTTCGCAATGCAAAAGATTAGAGAGGACTTTCCACGGAGTGATTACCAAGAGTTTCTTGAGTTAATTATAATCTTTTTGGGTGGAGTTCCTCCCCGTGGACTACAATTTTCAAAGCCAGGAGCTATGCACCATGCTAGGTGGATGGCCAAAGTTATTTACTGTTTAAAAATTTTAATTTTTCGGAATCAATTCCCTGAAATAACCGAATCAGAAATAAATGGTTTACTTGAAATTGCTGGCTTTTTTATTAAGTGTTACTCCAGATTCTGGTTCAATGTAGACAAAGCAGAACAAGCACCTGTAAATGATTTAGAATTTTTAAGAAAATTAGAAAGCTACAAAACTATTAATATAAATATAGCAGAAAAGGCTATATCTAAATTTATCAATCACTTATATTATTTAAATGAAGAATGTGTGGGATTCGCTTTATTCGATGATAGAATTGACTGCGAAGCGAAAGCCAATTTATCTGAAAAGATGTGCTTGAGTTATGTTGAAGAAGAAAATAATGAAGAAGGTGAAGAAATTTTAAAAAAGCTACTTATCAAGAAGGAAAATCTAAAAGAATTCATTGACAGAGACAATTCATTAATTCTAAATGACTTGTTCTCCAAAAATACTAAAAGGCTTTTGAATAGGTTCGATATTCCAACAGATTTTTTAGAAAGAGACCCAAGTACTTGGAATGATTTGGAAGAGTATAGAAAAGGAAATTATTCAAAACTTAAAAATTGTAAATGACTGAGCCGAGAGAGGAATAAAACTAGTTCAAAATTACCACGAAAAAATTACAAAAAATGAAGAGCAGAGACAATATTTATTAAAAGTAATACAAAATGTAATTAATATTTCATTCGAAATTATTAACTTGGTTTTATGTATGTTTTAATTTTTCAGGTTGTACAAAATTATAGACAACAATATTCAAAAGAAGGAAATTTAAAGGACTTGAGAAATGATTATAATTAAATTATTTTTCAAAAATTAACAAAAAATCACATTAATTTTTCAAAATATCACACTTGTTTTTCAAAAAATAGCAAATGTAATTAAAAAAGCCCCATTTAAAATTCAAAAACATCATTTGTAATTTAAAAGAATTCCAATTGTTATTAAAACAAGTGAAATGGTGTAAAAATTATAATCATTTGTATTGTCTTTAAGTGTATTTGAAAAAAATTAAATTTAAAAACTTAATAATTTATTTAAAATAATTATTAAAATAATTTTCAATATGCAAATCTAAAATTTTTTGTTTTGTTATTTGAGATCTTATGGCTCAAAACTATTAGTATTTGAACTCTGAACTACGTTTTACATGTTTTTGGATATACTACATTTTTTTCTAAAAATGGGTCACCCATGCCACTAAAGGGTTAATTTTTTTATATATATATTTAAAATAGGTATTTAATGCATTAATTAGAGCAATTTTACTAATGTTTTCAAGATTCTAAAAATGGGTCATTTTGGCACCCATGGCACTGAAGGGTTAATTTTTATTATATATATTTAAAATTGGTATTTATTGCATTAATTAGAGCAATTTTACTAATGCTTTCAAGATTTAAAAAAAAAAATACGATTTTTTCAAGCAATTACAGCTAGATATACATTTGTTCGAAAATCTGAACTTTGACCCCTAGGGTCCACGGCTTAGAGTGGTCCGATTTCGCTCAAATTTTCAGCATACATATTTTAGACCAAGTGGCACAATAATCCGACCAGACCTAAGCGATACTTGATTTTTTTTTCAATGCCACCCTAATGTATATACACACTTCATTCACAAGTTTAAATAACAAATCACAACTACATACGTATACGTAGGTATATTTTTATACCCTACACCATTATGTGGTCAGGGTATTATAAGTTTGTGCCGATGTTTGTAACACCAAAAATATTGGTCCTAGACCCACCTTATAGTATACCGATCGGCTCAGAATTTTTTTTTATTTCGATTTAACGATGTCCGTCTGTCTGTCTGTCCATGCATTCTTGTGCGCACTCTACAGGTCGCAAATATTAAGATATTTTGATGAAACTGAAAAAAAATGAAAAATTTCATTCCCTCGAAGCAAATTCCGGTTAAACCAAAAGATAAATGTTGGTTTAACCAGACTTGCAGAAATGCAGTCAGATCAAGAGAGTTAGCGTTCAATAATTGGCGGGATAACGAAAACGCCAATACTGATATGCTTCGCAAACGGGCGAGATACGAGTGTTCCAAAGTACTTAGACGTGAAAAGTTTCTTTACGAACGACGTCTCCGTACTAAAGTTCTTTCTGCTCCTAGGGGTAGTAAGAGCTTTTGGTCATTCGTTAAAAGAGTAAAGGATAATGCTATCCCAACTCTTATAAAGGATGACCAAATATTCACTGAACCGGTTGATAAAGCTAACCTTTTAGCTGAGATGTTTGCAAGAAATTCATTCCTGCCGGAAAGCGATCAACCACTGCCCGAGCTAGCTTGAAAGAGTATCGAGTACTATGCCTAAGATATTCTTTCGAGCTCGAGCAGTTAAAAGGGTTCTTGCCGACCTCACCGTAAATAAGTCAACGGGGCCAGATGGCATACCAGCACTGGTGCTGAAACAGTGCTCTTCGACGCTAGCTCGTCCATTGGCTAACCTTTTTGGCGCTTCTTACCATGCGGGAGTTTTCCCCTCGTGAATGAAAATTACCGCCCGATCGCAATATGCTCTGCGCTCTCTAAGGCGATGGAGAGTATGATTAATTACCATCTTGTGAATTATCTAGAGTCTAACTCACTTCTTAATGACCGACAGTATGGCTTCCGTAGAAATCGTTCTACGGGAGACCTGTTAGCGTTCCTCTCGGAGCGTTGGAGCCCGTCCATCCACCGTTTTGGTGAGAGTAAAGTGGTTGCTCTGGATATTTCAAAGGCCTTTGATCGTGTATGGCACGGGGCGCTTGTATCAAAGCTTATTGCTTTTGGTGTGGGTAATGACTTCGCTCGTTTTATTTCGAGCTTTCTCAGAGATCGCACTATTCGTGTTGTTATAGATGGGATCTCATCCGACGAGTTTCAGCTGAATTCAGGGGTACCGCAGGGTTCTGTTCTTTCTCCTTCCTATTTCTTATCTTTCTCAACGACCTCCTTGGTCAAACTTTCAACCCTATCTACTCTTTTGCAGATGACAGCAACATTTGTCATTCATTTTCCTTCAATAGTAGGCCAAGCCTTGAGATTGGGGGCAAAAGGCAAATTATGAATGACACACTCAATCCTGACCTTTCTACAATCTCAGAGTGGGGTCGTGTGAATAAGGTCGACTTTAATGCAGGCAAGACCCAATGTTGTATGTTGACCCATAGGGCTGTGGGGTCAACACTGCCATCTGTAAATATGGGTGATATCGATATTGACGAATCGGATACTCCTGATGTTCTGGGTATGAAGATTCAATGTGTCGTCCGTTGGAATAAGCATGTTTTCCAAGTGTCGAAAGAAGCATTCAAGTGTCTAGGTTTTCTACGTCGGTGCAAGAAATACTTCACTCCATCCGATTTACTCAATGTTTATACCACCTATATCCGACCGAAAATGGAATACAACTCCCATATATGGGCAGGAGCTTTGAAGTCTATTTTGGAGCTTCTGGACCGTGTGCAAGGGAGGGCGTCGGCCCTTATCAATGACAGTAGAGTATCCAGCTCTATTGACTCATTGGAGCATCGTCGGAATGTGGGTTGTGTGACTCTGTTCTATCGATATTACCATGGGAAGTGTTCTGCTGAGATAAGTGAACTTATCCCCAGAGCCCGAGTTTTTATTCGTAATACTCGCCTATCAAGTAGAGCACATTCCGTTTGTAGTCGATTGTCCAGTGGATCGCACAACGCATTACAGAGAGAATTCGTTTATCAGTCGTACCAGCCGTATGTGGAATAAACTCCCCGCAGAAGTCTTCCCTGTTACTTACAATGTAGAGAAATTCAAATCAAATATTCACAAACTCTACTCCCTCTTTCCTCCTCCCCATAACCTATTTTCCTAATACCAACACAATGCACTGCGTTAATAGGGGGCATTCCCTGAGTGTTGGTCCAACAAAAAAAAAAAAAAAAACTTGGTCCACTGGCTTATGTCGGCCCAAGGACGACGCCTATTGATTTTGGTTAAAATCGGTCCATGTTTAGACCTAGTGTCCATATAAGGGTCCTACCAAAATTATATTGTTTATACGCTGCAGGTCGCAAATATTAAGATATTTTGATGAAATTTGGTACACAGACCTATGTCAACCCAATAACGCAGCCTATTGATTTTGGTGAACATCGGTCCATGTTTAGACCTAGTGCCCATATAAGGGTCCTACCAAAATTATACTGTTTATACGCTGCAGGTCGCAAATATTAAGATATTTTGATGAAATTTGGTACACAGACCTATGTTGGCCAAAGGACAAAGCCTATTGATTTTGGTGAATATCGGTCCATGTTTAGACCTAGTGCCCATATAAGGATCCCCCCAAAATTATATTGTTAATACGCTGCAGGTCGCAAATATTAAGATATTTTGATGAAATTTGGTACACAGACCTATATTGGCCCAATAACGCAGCCTGTTGATTTTGGTGAATATCGGTCCATGTTTAGACCTAGTGCCCATATAAGGGTCCCACCAAAATTATACTGTTTATACGCTGCAGGTCGCAAATATTAAGATAGTTTGATGAAATTTGGTACACAGACCTATGTTGGCCCCAGGACGAAGCCTATTGATCTTGGTGCACATCGGTCCATGTTTAGACCTAGTGCCCATATAAGGGTCCCCCCAAAATTGGCTTGGTTACAAACTGCAGGTCGCAAATATTAAGATATTTTGATGAAACTTGGTACAACGACTTATGTCGGCCCAAGGACGACGCCTATTGATTTTGGTTAAAATCGGTCCATGTTTAGACCTAGTGCCCATATAAGGGTCCTACCAAAATTATACTGTTTATACGCTGCAGGTCGCAAATATTAAGATATTTTGATGAAATTTGGTACACGGATCTATATTGGCTCTATAACGCAGCCTATTGATTTTGCTGAACATCGGTCCATGTTTAGACCTAGTGCCCATATAAGGGTCCTACCAAAATTATACTGTTTATACGCTGCAGGTCGCAAATATTAAGATATTTTCATGAAATTTGGTACACAGATCTATATTGGCCCAAGGACGAAGCCTATGGATTTTGGTGAACATCGGTCCATGTTTAGACCTAGTGCCCATATAAGGGTCCCCCCAAAATTATATTGTTTATTCGCTGCAGGTCGTAAATATTAAGATATTTTGATGAAATTTGGTACACAGACCTATGTTGGCCCAGTAACACAGCCTATTGATTTTAGTGAACATCGGTCCATGTTTAGACCTAGTGCCCATACAAGGGTCCTACCAAAATTATACTGTTTATACGCTGCAGGTCGCAAATATTAAGATATTTTGATGAAATTTGGTACACCGACCTATGTCAGCCCAAGGATGAAGCCTATTGATTTTGCTTAACACCGGTCCATGTTTAGACCTAGTGCCCATATAAGGGTCCCCTAAAAATTATATTGTTTATACGCTGCAGGTCGCAAATATTAAGATATTTTGATGAAATTTGGTACGCAGACCTATGTTGGCCCAAGGACGAAGCCTATTGATTTTGGTGAACATCGGTCCATGTTTAGACCTAGTGCCCATATAAGGGTCCCCCCAAATTGGCTTGGTTACAAACTGCAGGTCGCAAATATTAAGATATTTTAATGAAATTTGGTGCGCTGACTCACATTATAGAAAATTTTGACACAAGCCCCATTTTAACCCATTCGAATTTCGGATCCAAACATTAGTTGGCTTTTAACCAGACTGGTGTAGGGTGTTGTATAGTCGGCATGCCCGACTTTAACCTTTTTACTCGTTTAGTTTTATATTCATTTTCAGCTGTAGTTTTATTTCTTCAGCTAAAACCTTATTTTTAACAAAAGTTGTGTGATAGAGCACACATTTGGCAGGAAAATGTGTCTAAGCCATGCTCTTAATTTTAAAAAATACCTGTATCCAAAAACCCTTAATATCGGCATCGTAAAGGTATTGAATCGGTTCCCAGCAAAATCTTTCATTACCAAATAAGTGGTTATATAATAGAAATTCATAGCTCCGCACAACTTATTTTTTGGCGTCTAAACTCATTATTTTTGTTTGGCGTGGTCGTTTTTATAAGTAGTCACGCTTACCTGCTCGCTTACGAAAAAATGAGAAATAAGTAGTTACGAGATTTTGAATAATAAGTGGTTACATACATGCTTACAAAAAGTTGAATTATAAGTGGCTATCCGATTGCTTACTTGATTCTTAAAAATAAGGAGTTAAGCAAATACTATTAGCTTAAGGAAATACATTCAGAAAAATTTAAGTTTTCTCTAGTGTGTAATTTTAGGACTCGTCATAAAAATTTAAACATAAAACATATTTACATATAATAAATAAAAATGTATAAAATTTAACTCTGTAAAAAGTACTTATTTAAACTATTACGAGTAAGTCATTATTTTATATTTAGAAACAATGAATACAATATGCCGTTATTAGGAAGTCATTATTTTATATTATAAAGTAATGCAAAAAGTAATGATATATCATTTTTGGTAATGCAGATAGTAATGACGTGTCATTACCAATATTTTGCTGGGTTACTAACAAAATATTTTGTTTTACGTTTTTGACCAAAAATATAAATTTTTTAAAACAAAATATCCAAAGTTTTAATATAATTAAACTTTCTTTAAACATTCATCTTAAAACACATTGACACGGTGCAAAAAATATAATTTAAATAATATACATTTAAATTTAACGGTTCGTTGTAATTCAAAAAATCTGTGGTTATCATACACAGAGTTGAATAGAATCAGCTGAGATATCTTAAGAATTAAGGTTCAAAGCAAAATAGAGTAATAATAACAAAGGATAAAAATAGCATTGTTAAATTTCGTTGATGTTAGTCTAAGTTGAGTTGTTGATACGAAATCCGATTTTCTTTCAGCGGTCACATAAGTAGACAAACATTAAAATATTAGCCCACACAAGACGATATACACTGATGATGGCTTTGTAGCGAAAGCCGAAAATACGTATTCTGTATTGCTGGTCTTATCGAATTCTTTCAAATATATTTTTATTCTTTGTAATTTACTTGTAAAAATTGTATCATCCTTCTTTGATTTGAAAATAATTTAAACAGAAAGTGATATTAATTTATGATCTAGAGTCAAACTAAAAAGAACATTCATTTACTTAAAAATAAGAGATCAACTAAATATTCCCCCATTAAACTTTATCTGTGTTTGTTAAAAAATTGTATTGCTAGCTGGCGTATTGCTATTATTTTTTTAATTTGGTTTATTAACATTGTTTTTTTACAACAGCACATTATTGCGAAAATACATTTCTTCAATAATACCGGTGCGTACCGGTATTGATGTTGCGGTACCGGTAATACCGGTACAAATAAAATACCCTTGCCGATACCGAAACAAACAAAAAATCGATACCAATACCTTATTGAGCTTATTGAAAACTAAATTAGATGATGCAGAAAGACATGGTATGTTGTATAACAACCAAAAAAGATATTTTGGAAAAACTCTATTTTTCATAATTTTTTACAAAACAACAAAAACGTACCAAAGAAAGGTACCAAAAATGGCCCTTAAAAATCCCTATCCGAAAATATAACATTTGTATATAGTTTACTTAGATCAAATGACAAATTAATGGAAAAAATGGGTAATTTTAAACCCGAGTTTTAACCTCTTAAATGCCCGAGATGGTCGATAATCTCAGACACCCCAACCTTAAAATTTTTTCTCCACAAAGTATCCGAATTTGATTAAGGGTTAAATACTGTAACAGCAGCATTGTTAAGAGCATATTTGAATGGTTTTCAAAAATTTAAATAATAATATTTTTATAATTTTAGTTTTCTATTTAAAATATATGTTCTTGCAGCGCTTTGAAAAATTATTAGTTTCAAATTTTGCTAACCAAACTCTACAGAGTTGACACTTCACCACACTATGCGACAGTCAAAATCAGGATGGGATGAAACCAACGGGAAATGTTATATCGGTCAAAAACAAGTTATACGTGTCCGGCGTTTCGCTGGGTCACCCCTAGGAATCGAGATATATTTTTTTTTTTTGACATTACTCGAGAACCACTAGTCCGATTTTGCTCAAACAATTTTAAAAAAATTAAAAATTACAATTCCTTTAATCTGTTCATGTAACGTTTTTCTATATACTCAACAGTTTTGCCGGTAAAAATAAATGTTTGTTACCGCTACCATAAAAATCAATAACCTTTTGTTTATTACTTTTTTTTAATATTTTAGGCAAAAAATATTTTTTTCTTCATACATTTATTTTTACCGGCAAAACTGTTGAGTATATAGAAAAATGTTATATAAACAGATTAAAGGAATTGTAATTTTTAATTTTTTTAAAATTGTTTGAGCAAAATCGGACTAGTGGTTCTCGAGTTATGTCAAAAAAAGACCACCAAAGGTCAAATCGATATATCTCGATTCCTAGGGGTGACCCAGCGAAACGCCGGGACACGTATAACTTCTTTTTTACCGATATAACTTTCCCCGGTAGTTTGAACCCTTCCCGATTACTGACCCCTACCATTTGTCTCACAGTGTTATTGGCCCTATTTAAAAAAGGCAAAATCGGCTGCCACTGTGCAGCTTTCATTAATTATCGGAAAATAAAAATATAAAGTGATTAATGCCAGATACATTCCGTACTCCTTATCGTGGCCCGATTTTTATTTTCTTAAAATCTTTTTAACAAAGTTGCCACACAAACTTAAAAATTCCAAAAGGCAAACTAGCTTTGCTCGGTGATATAAAATTTATTTGACCAAAATTCAAAAAAGGGCCACCATAAGGACTAGAGTTTTTTGTTGCCTACGAAAGAAAAAAACCGGATCGAAATCGGTTAACGCGCCCTGGCTGTACGGTGGCAGCCGATTTTGAACTCAGGGTTGTGGAAAAACGCGTTTAACGTTTGAAATTAATTTTACGCTAAGAAAACAGAAAAACAAAAACAAAATTTAGATCTCGCAGTTTTCTACATGAGTACCGGTTAAGGAGTATTTTATATATTAACCCTAATAGCCTTAAAAACGATGGTAGAGAAGTTATTAGACATTTCATTTCGGTGAAAAGGGTTTTATTTCTTAGATTTTTTTTATTTGTTTCTTATTTTTTATATACATACATTGATTATTTTTATAGCTTATATAAAGCCATCAGTACCTGCCCCATATGACGTGCTTTCTCCCACCATCGAGGAATTGTCATTGGATTTTCTTTAACGACTGCGTGCAATTCTTGCATCTTTGGAGGTAGTTTGTAAATATCTTTTTAATAAGTAAAAATAAAATAATAAAAAAAATTAAATAGAAATGCAAAAAATGTTATACACAAGGTAAACGCTTAGAATATTACTTGAGACTAAAACATATTTTCCAAAAACATGTTGAAATTTTATTTCTGCAAATTTTCAGAGCATATAGGTGAGAGTATGCTCTACCCAAAAGAAATATAAAAAATCGAAAAAAAATTTCTTCTATAATCGATAAAAAATTCAGATTTTATAAGCATAAATAAATACACGTATACACTAGGGTATTCAATCGATTAATCGTTATTTGATTAATCGAACAATTTTGCCCAAAAATTGTTCGAATAATTGCAAATGTCCAATTTTCGAATAACGAATAATTTCATACGATTAATCGAAATTGGTAGAAAATTACGAAAATTGTTTAGAAAAAATAAATTTTTTAAAAAATTGTGATAAATAACTTGCTGTAGGCTTCTACCTATCCGGATTTCATTCTGGCCTAAAAATATTCAAGGGGCGACTTTTAGAATTTTTAGAAATACTTGTTAGCTTCAACTCAATGACAATTTTATGTTTTCAAGTAGGAACGTTAACAAACATCTTAAATCCCAAGGAAAAAAACAAAGACAACATAAAATGATCACAGTTTGCTTTGTCATCTTCCAGCTTACTACTCTGTTCTTGTGACTGATCTAGTAAAGTAGTGGCATCTATTTACGTATAATACATTTTTAAGTATTTTTACGACTTTTTTAAATGTTGATATTAAACGAAAACTTTACTAATTATTGTAATTAATAATTATTAATTACAATTAATGCTCAATGAATTAAAGCTTGTTTAAACGTATAATTCTCAACAGATATCTTCCCTACATTTACGTTTTTTATGTATTCCATGCATACGATAGAGATACAAATCAATGTACGGGATATTATATTAACCCTTTGACACGGGAATTTTAATGGCTAGGAATTTTCCGACCAAACTTCGTGGAAATGTAGATCTATGCCCAAGAAATATTGTTTATTACTTTTATGGCTTTGCAGCGCGCCATAGTGGAGATATTTGGAATCAAAGTTCAAACATTAACATGCTGCCGACTCCGAACGGCTTAAAATTTTTTTTAAATTTTAATTTTATATTTTTCCTATTACTAATCTCTACATAAAACCTTTTGAATTTTATTCATCACACAATTTTTGAGACTAAACTTTAGCTTTTTTATAACTTTTAAATTTAAACACATTCTCAGCAGTGTTGATGATCACAAGACAAAACGCACTCTACTGCTCTCATGTTGTTTTGAAATTTCACAGCCTGCATAATATTTTAATAAGAACAAAATAACGTTGAGTTGATGAAGTCGACGTACATTATAATGAGCGCCACTCGCCAAAGGGTTAACTCTTTAACTCATTGCGGTGTGTTCTCCCCGGTTTGGATAAAATTTGAATATGTGGATAGAAAAAATAAAAATATTAACAAAATCTGATCTTAATTATTACATTTTTTATTTTTATGAATTTTAGAAGAGTTACTGTATTTAGTTTTGTTTCTTTTTTAAATAAAATTATTAAAAATACAACAAGTGTACGTATATTAATTTACGTAAATTTTTTTCGATTAATTTTAAAATTTTGTTCGATAACCGGTTAAGAAAAAAACCCGAATAATTATTTGCGCGATTAATCGATTAAAATAAAAAGCTGATTAATTGAATACCCTAGGATACACTCACAATAACTTTACCGTAAAAGTTCAATAGTTGTAAAAGTAATAGTCAGTAAAAGTAGTTAAATTGTAAAGAAATATATTTTTTAACTTTTTCTATCAGTCATTCAATAATCAAGGTACACAAAATATGGACTTTCGGTATAATTTAAAATATTCAGTCAAAATTTTCTGTTAAAAACCATCAGTTGTTATAATAAAATTATTTTTAAAATAAACGAGAAATCTATAATTTTTTACCGACTTTGCCAGTTAATTAATTAACAATTAACGACAAAACACAATGTGGTAGTCCTTTTTTAATTTTACTAGTATTTTTTTACTATTATTTAGCAGCATCATTTTTAACTAATTTTTAGTAACTTTTTCTGCTAAAAAAGAAATATAAAAAATCGAAAAAAATAAAAAATAATTTTATTATAACAACTGATGGTTTTCAACAGAAAATTTTGACTGAATATTCTAACTTATACCGAAAGTCCATATTTTGTGTACCTTGATTATTGAATTACTGATAGAAAAAGTTAAAAAATATATTTCTTTAGAATTTAACTACTTTTACTGATTTACTTTTTAAAAAACTATTGAAGTTTTACGGTAAAGTTATTGTGAGTATATACTAGGGTATTCCAAAATATCTTTTTTGGTTGTTATACAACATACCATGTCTTTCTGAATCAGCTAATTTAGTTTTCAATAAGCTCAATAAGGTATTGGTATCGATTTTTTGTTTGTTTCGGTATCGGTAAGGGTATTTTATTCGTACCGGTATTACCGATACCGCAACATCAATACCGGTACGCACCGGTATTATGGAAGAATTGTATTTTCGCAATAATGTGCTGTTGTAAAAAAACAATATTGATAAACCAAATTAAAAAAATAATAGCAATACGCCAGCTATCAATAAAATTTTTTAACAAACACAGATAAAGTTTAATTATATTAAAATTTTGGATATTTTGTTTTAAAAAATTAATATTTTTTTGTCAAAAACGTAAAAATATTTTGTTATTAACCGATTTAATACCTTTACGATACCGATATTAAGGGAAAAGGTTTTTGGATACCGGTATTTTTTAAAATTAAGAGCATGGCTTAGACACATTTTCCTGCCAAATGTGTGCTCTATCACACAACTTTTGTTCAAAATTAGGTTTTAGCTGAAGAAATAAAACTTATTGTACATACCTAACAACTTCAAAATATATTTTCTTTTAATTAAAAGGTATTTTTGATTTCAAGTGAAACTTGCCAACATTACAAATTTATTGATTTGTCTAAAATATTGAAAAAACATTTAATTAACTAATGGGAAAAATTAAAAAAAGCTTGCTCAAAAACAAAATATTAATCAGAAAACAATAATAAAATATGGCAAAAATACCTATGTAGGTATTCGTATTAGTAAAACATTAAAAAAAATTTTTTTTTCTAAAAATCCAAAACTATACAGAACATACATATATATGTAAGTACATATGTAAATGCATTTTTGAAAAATATAGTTCGGTATTAATTAGTATTGTCATTATTATTACTATAATTAATATTTTCGATTTCAGGTGAAACTTGACAACATTGCAAATTACTTGATTTGCAGAAAAAATTTAAAAATATTCAATTAACCAATTTTCTTTTTCTTCCTACTCTTGAGTATACATATTATACTATTTATTAAAGCATAGAATCATATACCGATTAATGGAAAAAATAATAAAATTGGTTAAAAAAATATATTTTTTCTAAAATATTTTAACATTAATATAATATCAAATATATGTAGGTACCCAGTCAGAAATCGCCAGTGGTACAAAAAATCAAGCACTGGCGTACCACTGGGTAACCACGGTATTAAAAATAAATGACTGGCAGAACATTCATTTGGGACGCTTTGCCAGCGTTTGCGACAAGCGTTTTACCAGTATTTTTTTTACAAAAATTCCGGTGGTTTATAAAAAAAACCACTGGCAAAGAATTGGCTTAGAGGGATATGCCAAGGTTTGCAACCAGTGGTTATCCAGTGCTACCTAGCCAATGCTACCACTGGTATAAAAATCAATTCACCAATGGTAGACCAATGATTTTATAAAAATGCTGACGCTTCGTTAAAAATGTTTGTAGTCGGAAGGTTCCGAGTTCATATCCGGTTGCAAGCAAAAAAATTTTTTTGCATTTTTTTTAATTTAAAATTTTTTTTGTTTTATAAAATCAATTTTTTTGTTTGTGGGAAAGCTCCTTCAAGACCAACTTTTTTTTTGCCCTCCCAACACTGGCATACTAGTTACTAAAAATTGTTTGCCAGTACTAGCATTTTGGCACAGCCAGTAGTTGTCCAGCTATTATCACTCATTTATGTGTTTAGCCATTAAATATTATATGTCTCGTTAGCTCAGTGGGTTTAGCAATCGTCTGCCAATCTGATGACCTGGGTTCAAATCACGGCAGGACCAAAAAAAATACATATGAACTTTTTTTAAATTTTATTTTGGAAAATATATTTCCAGACCACCTATTTATTGGTTTTACCAGCGTTTTGCCAACGTTCAAAAATTTTGTTCCTCCAGTGCTTTTCCGGCGCTTTTTGAACAGCCGGTCCTTTTGTCTAATGATGTTATCATTTTGCGAATGGGAAAGCACTTTTTGCCAGTACTTGTACCACCTGTTAAAGTGCTTTACCACCGCTTTACCGTTTATATTTTTCTGATTGGGAAAATGTATTTCAGTGACCCTTCTTTGATTTTCATTGTTTGCTGATCGGATATGTACTTTATTTGAGTTTCCATTTTCACCTCTAAAGCTCCACCCACAGGAAAGAAGGTGTGGCCGATTAAAAATATCGTATTCTTTAAATAAGCTTAAAAAGTACAATATTGGGAATAAAAATTAGGGTCATCCCCGTAAACTCCTCTTGTTCCCCAGATACTTTTAATCACAATTTTCATATTAAAATGGTTCGTCCAATATTAATTTAGCTTTATTTAAAAACTTTTTGCATTCTTTTTGGCGAGTTAAAAATATGCAGTCATTTTTATGAGTCATTTAATATACTGTTTATAACCGCTCCAAAATTGGTGGTTTAGTTTACAAAAAATTTGTAAAATTAGCAAATCTTCTGTTAAAAATTAGTAACTAAAATTCAGCAAAATACTGTAAAGTTAGCAAATTTATTGTTAAAAATTAGTAACTAAATTCAGCAAAAACACATAGCAAAAAAATTTGTAAGTTAGTAATGTGGAGGTAGCAAAAAAATTAACTAAAAATTAAATTTTAACTAAAAATTAGTTCAAAATTTGTTAAGTTTTACTAACTTTTCTACAAACTTTTTGCTATGAGTGTAATTTTTTTCAAAAGTTTTCTTTGGAAATCTTTGTATACCCAGCTAAATCTTTCATTACCAAATAAGTAGTTATATAATAGAAATTCATAGCTCCGCGCAACTCGTTTTTATAAGTAGTCACTAAAAAATGAAAAGTAAGTAGTTATGAGATTTTGAATAATAAGTGGTTACACAAATGGTTACGAAAAGTTGAATTATAAGTGGTTATCCGACTGCTTACTTGATTCTTAAAAATAAGGAGTTACCCAAATAATATTAGCTCCAGAAAATACATTCAGAGAAATTAATGTTTTCGCTAGTGTGTAATTTTAGAACTCGTCATAAAAATTTTAACACAAAACATATTTACATAAAATAAATAAAAATGTATAAAATTTAACTTTATAAAAAGTACTTATTTAAACTATTGCAAGTAAGTCATTATTTTATATTTAAAAGCAATGTCTACAATAGGCCGTTATTAGCAAGTCATTATTTTATATTACAAAATAATGCAAAAGGTAATGATATATCATTATTTGTAATCCAGACAGCAATGAGGTGTCATTATCAATATTTTCCTGGGTAATCATATCTGGAACTGCCCAGCAAAATCTTTGATTACCAAATAAGTGGTTATATATTAGAAATTCATAGCTCCGCACAACTTATTTTTTGCCGTCTAAACTCTTTATTTTTGTTTGGCGTGGTCGTTTTTATAAGTAGTCACGCTTACCCGCTCGCTTACGAAAAAATGAGAAGTAATTAGCTATGAGATTTTGAATAATAAGTGGTTACACACATGCTTACAAAAAGTTGAATTATAAGTGGTTATCCGAGTGCTTACTTGATTCTGAAAAATAAGGAGTTACATAAATACTATTAGCTTAAGGAAATAAAGGGTTTTTCAATAAGAGCGCTACAAAAGTTTTTTTAAATAAAACAAAAACGGTTTTGGATATCAATGAAATTCTTTATTCCTGTGAAAGTACGTTCGATACCATTATGTATGGAAATCGATCTCTTTTGCATGGCCACCACGGGCACGCTTGCAGAAGTCCAGACGCTGAACCCAATTTACGACGGTTTTCAAGCATAAATCGGCAGATATTCGTACGAAGTTTATCAATCGTCGCTGGCTTGTTGGCATAGACCATAGATTTGACGTAGCCCCACAGGATTTAGTCCAACGGCGTCAAATCGCATGTCCGAGGCAGCCAATCGACTGGACCATTTCGAGAGATAACAAGTTCTCCAAACCTAGTTTGCAATAAATTGATTGTGACATTCGCTGTGTGGCTTGTGGCGCCGTCCACATGTCCTCCAAGTCCATATCATCCAACTGGGGCCAAAAATATGCGGTTATCATTGAACGGTAGCGATTCCCATTCACAGTAACGTGCCGGTCTTGATCATCACGAAAGAAGTACGGCCCAATGACGCCGCCGGCCCAAACCGTAATTTGGTAATGATGACTCATGGAGTACGTGTAGATTGCTGTCTGACCAGTAACGCATATTTTGTTTATTGACGAAGCCATTCATTATGACGACCATAAATTGGACGTAGCGCTCTTAACGTTGAGGCCACTGACTTCGAATTTCGGTGGTAAATTTTAATAATTTCGACTCGTTGTTGGCTCGTATATCTTTCCATCAGAAATGTCAAAAGAGCGGCAAGAAATATGGCGTCGTTTGCTGTCCCTGTCTTTCTACTTTTGTAGCGTCCCTGTTGAAGAACCCTTTACATTCAGAAAAATTTAAGTTTTCTCTAGTTTTTAATTTTAGAACTATTCATAAAAATTTAAACCCAAAACATATTTACATATAATTTTTTTTTTTTTTTTTTTTTTTAATTAAATTTATTGAGCCTTTTTTTTCAAACATTAAGTGTATAATATAATAAAAAAAATATAGAGCTAAATTTTAAGATTATAACGTATTGTCTTAAAAATGTAAAGCTAGGCTACTACAGTGTCATACTTAACATAAATGAATTAAATCGTATATGATAATGTTACAAGATAACGCCCTTGCTCCCGAGGCTATCAATGTCGTGAAAGTATTTTTCTTAAACTTAGAATAAAACTTATAACTAAAAAATACAAACTAGGGAATTAACAAAAAATAATAAAACCAAAAGATAAACTATATTGAAATAAAATATAAGTTCTTATAAAAATTACAAAATTTACCCCCTGTGTGAACCGGGTGCTGATTTTTTAAAAAAATCCGTTGGAGAATTAGATATATCAAAATTAATATTTTCGTTTTGTAATCCGAGAGGAGACAAATAAGAAGTATTTGTCCAATTATAATCTCTCTGGGATTCTATTATTTGTTTCAAAATATTTACATATAATAAATAAAAATGTAAAAAATTTAACTGCGTAAAAAGTACTTATTTAAACTATTACGATTAAGTCATTATTTTATATTTAAAAGCAATGAATATAATAGGTCGTTATTATTTTATATTACAAAATAATGCAAAAGGTAATGATGTATCATTTTTGGTAATGCAGATGGTAATGAGGTGTCATTACTAATATTTTGCTGGGTGTATTAAAAAAAAAAAAAAATGTTGTTGATGAAGTACGATATATGACCACATATTGTTTCAATGGAAACTGTTGTTCATGAGGTACCATATTGCATTTAAATGACACCATATATACAAATATATAGCTCAATATATATGTATGCATATTAGGGCGGGTCGATTTAATAATCGCCCATGGCTCGTATTCTAGGGATCAAAATAAGAAACTTTGCCGAAGGAACCATACCTCTAAAACGAATTCTACTACCCCCCAACTGTTGACTTTTGTCCCGTAGGGTCAAGTTTTGAAAAATCCCACTTTGACCCATTTAGAGTGCCCCAATCGAGTCCAAATGTATGACCGACCCCCACTAACTTTGGAGGGCCGATCCACCCATGCCAGTGGCACACCCCCTGGAACTCCCCTGGGGGGTTCCCATTACAAACATTTTAAAAAATCACCATTTTTGGCACTTTATTTTATTATTTTTTATTTATTTTATTTATTTTTATTATTTTATTTATTTTTTCTCTTTAGAAATTTATTTAGTCAGAACATATGTAAATGAAAAAATTAATTTAACTTAGTAATAGAAAAGAAAATAAAAAAAATTACTGTTTGAAGTCTTTTTTTCTTTCAAGTCTGGGCAATTTCGCACGGCTCTCTAATGTCGTCACCATAACAGCCTCTACATTTTCCGGTATAACTCGTTTGGAAACGCTAGCTAGCAATTGAACGTGTCGTTCTGTTGCAGGTCGTAAAATAGGTTGTGTGGGTTTTTTAAGCCACCACAAGACACAGCTGCATGTCGTAAACTTACTTAAGCTAAATCGGTTACAGGTAGAATTGAGCATAAAATTATCATAAAGGATTTTCCAGAAGTAATAAAAGGCGCACTTGCTTAACAGAATTTGTGGTCAGATTAACGTTTAATTTACATGTAAGTACTTTATGGGCAGTTTTGACAACAAAATCGGTTACAGGTAGAATTGAGCATAAAATTATCATAAAGGATTTTCCAGAAGTAATAAAAGGCGCACTTGCTTAACAGAATTTGTAGTCAGATTAACGTTTAATTTACATGTAAGTACTTTATGGGCAGTTTTGACAACAAAATCGGTTACAGGTAGAATTGAAATTACCATTTCATTCTTATTACCTCGTCTCCTAGACCATATATAACGCAACAGTTTTTGTGAATGCATTAAGTCGTTGTGAAGAACTCGAAGTGTGAAGTGCTAATTTGAGATAAAAAAATATTAAAAAAAAAATCATTCCAAATCAAGAAGTTTACAATGAATCCACCATCCTCTACACCGCAAGATGAAGCAATAACAACATCAACAACTATCGAAAACCCAATGAGTCATATACCCAGGCATGATGTTACTGTTTTTGGTGTGTCTACTGATTTGACTGATCTTAATTTACCAACCCATCTGGATATCTTGAGATATTATTTTTACTTGAGCGAACAAAAAAAGTTGTCCTATAAAGCATTCACTATTCAAGTACAAGATAAGTTGATTGGAATTTGGGAAAAACTTGGTATGGAAATAATGCTGAAAAAAAGTGTATGTAATAAATTGAATAGATTGCTTGACAAATATCAAGAGCAAATCAAGAGAAGAAACAAACCCCAACAATTTACAGAGTATGTAAAATCTCTGGAAACAATTTTTTTCATTGGAACATGTAAATGCGATTTGAAGGCAGCTCCATGTGCATGCGGTTTGGTTCCCGAACGCCTCAAAGAGTTTATGCACGATCAACATAATCAGAGAAGTCTAACAATGGATGGATTTGCGATGGAAATTGAAGAGTAAGGAGCAACGTCTATGTCATCAATGCCAACATACCAAGATCCCGATGATTCAACATACGCACCGCCACCGGTTCAAGAAGATTTGGATATAAGCACAAGTTCACAATACACACAGAGATACGATTGTTTTAACTTTGCCTTGGTATGTGACAGATTTGGCGTGCCTGATAGAGTAGCATCAGCAATGGGAACAGCTCTTTTCCAAGATTTTAAAATGAAAGATATCCATGGCAAACCTCTCATCATGGATAAATCGAAAGTTCGCCGAGAAAAAGAGAAATGCAGACAAGAAGTGCTTCGCAAACGGTTAGATGATACCAATTTGTTAGCATTTTCATTCGATGGCAGAAAAGATGATACTTTAACGAGAGATACAATTGATGAGAAGTATCATACTAGAATGGTAAAAGAACCTCATCTTGTTATTTTGAGAGAACCGAATTCTGAATTGATTGGTTACGTAAGACTGGAACATGAAACCGCT
Organism: Leucophora obtusa; assembly: GCA_949987735.1. Taxonomy (NCBI): domain Eukaryota; kingdom Metazoa; phylum Arthropoda; class Insecta; order Diptera; family Anthomyiidae; genus Leucophora; species Leucophora obtusa. The sequence goes on from OX465296.1 coordinate 55,183,148, forward strand.
GAATACAAAACAACCAAATTAAATGATTTTTTCAACGATAAAAATATATCACTGGATGCATTAATTGGCATATGCACTGACGGTGAGCCAACAAACACTGGCCCAAACGGTGGAATTATACGACGATTCGAATTGCTGTTAAAAAGACCATTGCATTGGTTCGTTTGCCTTCTACACTTCAACGAACTTCCGTTTCGGCATTTGTTTGAAGCTTTGGATAAATCAACCAGTACTGGACCAAGATCGGCAACCGGAAAATTGAGCCGTCAAATCGAAACTTGTGAAACTCTTCCGGTAAGTTATTGCTATCACTCATTTATTATAATTGTCAACCGTTTTTAATTGTTTTATTTTTATATATTTTCAGGTGGTGGACGGCTTTCAGAAAATTGAGTTGAAAAATATGCCCCCTGCTCCAGAAAAAATTGAATTTTCCACCGATTCCAAGTACTTATACGACATGGCCCATGCAATTTCTAGCGGCGTGGTTTCAGTGGATCTGGCAAACATCAAACCAGGGAAAATTGTACATTCTCGGTGGCTCACCAAGGCCGCTAGACTATTACGATTATATGTGACAACGGAAAATCCAGATGCAAATTTAAGAATACTGGTTGAATTTATAATTACATGTTATGTGCCAATGTACTTCAATATCAAGTATTACAGCTCTGTCGTGTACGGTAGTAGATTATTTTTCAAATTCATTAGTTGGTCAAGATTTCTAGAACCTCGTTTACGCAAAATTGTCAATAAAGTAATTACAGATAATTCATATTATGCGCATTCGGAAAATATCTTGTTATCAATGTTGTTTGACGATAGCAAAGAAAAGCGCGACTGTGCTATCAAGATAATTCTACGCTATCGAACCGATGTTGACGACCCAACGGGACTTAGAGCTTATAAAAAACCAGATATAAACTTTTATTGTACAAGTTACACGGAAATATGAATGACATAAATGACGTATTTGAACCACCATTCACGCGAAGCATTCCATACGATACTTTGAAAGAATATTTAAATCAAGATGATCCACCGTTTAATGATCCAAAAATCCCATCACACATACAAGAAACAGAACGACACGTTCAATTGCTAGCTAGCGTTTCCAAACGAGTTATACCGGAAAATGTAGAGGCTGTTATGGCGACGACATTAGAGAGCCGTGCGAAATTGCCCAGACTTGAAAGCAAAAAAGACTTCAAACAGTAATTTTTTATTTTTTCTTTTCTATTACTAAGTTAAATTAATTTTTTCATTTACATATGTTCTGACTAAATAAATTTCTAAGGAGAAAAAATAAATAAAATAATAAAAATAAATAAAATAAATAAAAAATAATAAAATAAAGTGCCAAAAATGGTGATTTTTTAAAATGTTTGTATGGGGAACCCCCCAGGGGAGTTCCAGGGGGTGTGCCACTGGCATGGGTGGATCGGCCCTCCAAAGTTAGTGGGGGTCGGTCATACATTTGGACTCGATTGGGGCACTCTAAATGGTTCATAGTGTGATTTTTCAAAACTTGACCCTACGGGACAAAAGTCAACAGTTGCGGGTAGTAGAATTCGTTTTAGAGGTATGGTTCCTTCGGCAAAGTTTCTTATTTTGAACCCTAGAATACGATTTTCCCTGAGCCATGGGCGATTTTTTTGCCTCCCCACAAATCGACGCGGCCTAATGCATATGCATGGACACTGCCAAAAAAGTGCCCGAACTATGCGATATATTGAAAAGAATCGAGCAATTCGGTAGACTAATTAAGAGTTTGAGGATAGTCCCCAAACTCGGCAAATGTCTCCAGAGTAAACTGTAGTTATATATTATAATATATTATCAGACGAGGCGACATATGATTACATATACACTTTTTTACTCGGATATTTGCATGTGACTAGCCGTGGTATGCTATTTGTCAGTATTATTATACAAAATTCTCGTCCCTTTGAATTTTTGTACCTTATGTAATGACTCGGTTTGTATGTTACAATCATCATTCTCTTATTGCAGACAACTGACCCAGCAAAATCTCAGTAATGCACATTACTACTATCTAAATAATAAGCAGTAGAATTAGGGTCTACTGCATATAATTCGATGTCAAAACTCATTATTTTTGTTTGACAAGGTAGTTTTTGTACGTAGTTGGCCATATTCGCTGCATGAAAAACCGTACAAAATTTGTGCACCCACTTACCCTCTGCATTATAAAAGTATATAAAATAAGTAGTTACCAAAATTAGTAGTTATTCATGTGCTTATACGCAGTTAAAAATTAAGTGGTTACAAGTTGTTAAATAATACGACTTATTTAAATACTTACTAGTGGTTAAAAAATAAGTAGTTACCAAATTCACATTAGCTTTATAAGTAAATAAGTAGTCGCGCGAAAGCTAGACTGCTTATAAAAATGGCTTCGTCTAACAAAAATAACTGGTACTGACGCCGAATTATAAGTAGTAAAAAATTTTAGTTTCATTATATAACCACTTATTTGGTAATGAAAGATTTTGCTGGGGATGAGTGTGGTGATGCCCACGAAACAATTGTCTTTTCTATCTGGAAAATGGTCAACCTTTTCGAAACAATAAATAAAATCTAATATGACATTATCATATTAGAATTTGGACTTCAGGTACAACAATATTCTAACTACTTATATGAAAATATAGAAAGTCCGAAAAACAATTTTTGTATTTTTTAGTGCAAAAATTTAAATAATATTTTAAAGAAAAATATGTACACTGCCGAAATAGGTATCTGCTTCAAACAGGCATTTAAAATTTGCAAAATGGCAAATTTCAGAAATCTGTATCGCAAACGCTTAAAAATATCAGAAAAACAAAAAAATAGAAAAATACTTTGAAATACTTTTATTGGAAAAAATTTGGTTCTTCAAAAGTAAAAACTAAAAATATGCCATAAAATATGCTTTTGTTCTAATACAAAAAATACACAGTACAACAAAATAAGAAAAATTTGATGCATCGGGATTGCGACATATCATTTCTAATAGACTTTGGGACGTAGATCACGAATATGGCAAAGTAATAACGCTATTTTTTTGCAACATTTTAAAATGATGAAATACGCCCTTTAATTTGATACTTTGCACGTTTTGACAGCTGCGATAATATTCCCTATATAAAGGGTTTTTCAACAGGACGCTACAAAAGTAGAAAGGCTTCAGTTGAAGAAAGCCCAAATGTGTCTCTCACACGTCGTTCTCAAGCGTTGGGCATCTCTGTGACGTCGTTGTGGCGAATTTTGCGAAAAGATCTTGGCCTACATCCTTACAAGATGAAATTGACGCAAGAACTGAAGCCGCTTGACCACCAGAAGTGTCGTATGTTCGTGAATTGGACTGAGCAACAACTTCAAAATGATTCGGATTTTCATCGAAAAATCATCTTCAGCGATGAGGCTCATTTCTGGCTGAATGGCTTCGTCAATAAACAAAATATGCGTTATTGGTCAGACAGCAATCCACACGTACTCCATGAGTCATCATTGCATCCCGAAAAAATTACGGTTTGGTGCGGTTTATGGGCCGGCGGCGTCATTGGGCCGCACTTCTTCCGTGATGATCAAGACCGGCACGTTACTGTGAATGGGAATCGCTACCGTTCAATGACAACCGAATATTTTTGGCCCCAATTGGATGATATGGTCTTGGAGGACATGCGGTTCCAACAGGACGTTGCCACACAGCGAATGTCCCAATCAATTTATTGCAAACCAAGTTTGGAGAACGTGTTATCTTACGAAATGGTCCAGTCGATTGGTCGCCTCGGTCGTGCGATTTGACGCCATTGGACTATTTCCTGTGGGGCTACGTCAAATCTATGGTCTATGCCAACAAGCCAGCGACGATTGATGAACTTCGTACGAATGTCGAACGTGAAATTGCAGCAGTATCGGCCGATTTATGCTTAAAAACCGTCGTTCAGCGTGCCCGTGGTGGCCATGCAAAAGAGATCGATTTCCATATATAATGGCATCGAACGTACTTTCACAGGAATAAAGAATTTCATTGATATCCAAAACCGTTTTTGTTTTATTTAAAAAAACTTTTGTGGCGCTCTTATTGAAAGACCACCCATGAAATGTATGAGATTTTCAAAAATGTTTTTTTTTGTTTTCTCCACCGGCAGTTTCCGGTAGACTGGGTGCAAAAAATAATATATGTGTAAAAATTGGATTTTTCCGTGGCACACAGGCCAGTCAGTTTGAACTTTTGAATCTAAAAATGAACTAATAAAAGCACAAACATTTTCTTCGTACTAAGTTTGGCCTAAGTGTTACTTATCGTGGTGTTTTAAGCGGATAAAGTAAAAATTTGTGTTAAGATTTAAATTTAAACGGCCCTCGTTAAAATTTGGACAGAGCCAGTGAGGATCGGTTTTAATTTTTTTGTAGAGTAAGATATGTGTTGTTTTTATAAACCAATTACATTTGGAACATATATCTGTTATTCCACGAAAGATACCAAAATCGGTTGAAATTTCACTTTTTCACCATTTCGTTAATAATTAATCTGCGATGAAAGGAATATAAATTTTTTTAATTTATACCATTAGTAAACATCTCATGTTACTTAATTTATCAAAAAAATTTCGCACTTTATGTTTTAATTTTAAGTAAAAATTGACTAAAACTGAAAAAAATTGATTTTTTTAATACCTAAAAATTAAGCAGTCTGTGATTAATCTTAAATTGAAAACTCAGATAAAACCATTGAAATATGTAACACATATATTTTCTAATCAATTTCAACAAAGTTTTAGATAATTGAATTGCAAATTCCTGAAAAAGACGATTTTAAAATATGTATGTTCAAAAAGGTACTATAAAAGAGCATTTTAAATTTAATTGATTTTATTTCTAAACTTACGGTTTTGTTCATTTTGTGTATGAAAACCCTACAAATATATTTATATTTTCATTTTGAATGGTTGAAAATAAATTAACCAATCAGAATGCAAAAAAAATAAACCAAGTCAAAGCATACTGCCATCCAAAATTTTAAATGAACAAAAATATACATTTTTAATACTTAGATAGTAAGGGCGATAAAATTTGTGTTTCAGATTGAATTATCGGTAAATGTAGATGCAAAAGTTGTGATTTTTTTGATAAAATGAATTTTGTGGAATTTGGGTTTACATCATGTGTTAAGGGTTTGCAAATCCGATTAAGGGATTTTGCTATATTTTCACTTGAATTGCAATTAGATCCTAGATTCTTTACCTAATCAAAATAAGTTGCTATATTTGCAAAAGCCCAAAGTCTATACTTTTAAACCATATTTAGAATTATTCGTGGTTTAGTCAGATATATGAATAAATAAGAAATTTTAACGAAAAAACTGACTTTTTGGTAAAAATTAATTTTGCAAATATTTCAAAAACTAGAGCTAATTTTAAAATTTGGTATTCACATTCGTGATATTCATACTAAAATCTATAAGTTTTGATAAGTCGCATGCCCGATGCATTTTTAGTGTTGTGCTGTGTAATAAACCTACAAAGATTTCATAAATTTTTTTTATTGAATTAGGGGGCTCAAAATATTTATCAAAATTTGGTCCAGAGCACCGTGAAAAATGTACTAAATTTGCAAAATTCTAAACTATATTCATTCATCGATGAATTGAAATTCCATATTGTTTCCACCATATTGAATTTCTGATAAAACGGGGAAAATCGCGAGTTTCAAAAAAATATGAAACACGTGTTCACTTAAATCATCTATAGATTATCATATGTAAGTTTGTCACTTCAGTCACAAATATCTCCGTACAAGAGTCAAAAATTTGTTTTTTTATAGAATATCTTTGAAAATAGGACATGCCAGGATATGCTTGAATATGTTATATATACCGCTGGGCGCGCCTATAAAAAACCTTTCATATTGATACCCATATTGAGTATGTTGTCTTCAGCTAAGATGCAAATTTCTTACAAAAACTAAAAAAAATACCTTTTTTAAAAATGCTCCAGCTCGTGAGATCTCATTGCTAGATCCTAAATTTTTTGGGAATCATCTTATAACAAACCAAGGTTTATTTTGAGGGTGCATTGGTTTTTTACTTTTTTTCGTGAGTCGGTCTAGTGTACAACATATCCCAGCAAAAAATACTGCTTGCTTGGAAGCAGATTCGTCAGGGAAAGAAAATAGTGTAGCGCTTTCATTATTGCTGATATAAGGCATGATTTTTGTTCCAGATAGCTCGCGTGAAAGCACTTGGTTTGATATCCGATATGCGCTAGTAAATTCGGTTATCATTGTCATTTTTTCGTGCTTTGTTAGAGCGATAAAGTGTGGTAAACAAAACTCTATTGCCTTTTTTAATACACTACTGCAAGCTATAAATCCTAAGAAGCAGTAAACGAAGCAGAAAAGAAGCACCAATCATTTTTACCGCTTCCGAATTTCTGCTGGGATAATAAATCGGTACTTCAGCCCGATTTTGGTATCTCTTTCGTGGAATAACAGATATATGTTCCAAATATAATTGGTTTATAAAAACAACATATCTTGCTCTACAAAAAAATTAAAACCGATCCTCACTGGCTCTGTCCAAATTTAAAGAGGGCCGTTTAAAATGAATTCTTAACACAAATTTTTACTTTATCCGCTTAAACGGCCAAAACTTAAGAAAGTGTTTGCCCTTTCATTCTGCATAACAACACTTATATAGTATTTTTGCGAAAAACGTAAAATTTTGAAGTTATAGCGCAAAAAATCTTTAAAGTGTTTTTAGTTCATTTTTAGGGTCAAAAGTTCAAACTGACTGGCCTGTTTGTGCCCGACAGATCCAATTTTTGTACACGTATTATTTTGTATGTCCAATCTATCGGAAACTGCCGGTGGAACAAACAAAAAAATACTTTTTGAAATTTGGGTGGTCTAGTATACAGTTATGTTCCATGAATTTGAACTAAAAATGAGGAAAACTGATAATGATTTAGTGCTAAAGCCATTTTAACTACGAACAAGTTCATGATTTTACTTACTAAAAGGAAACTTATTAAACTTGATATTGGTATTCATTTAGTAAAACTAACTAAAAGTTTATTATACGGGAATAAAATTTAACTAAAAAATTTTAAAAATCCCAAAAATTTAGTTTAATGTATTGGCAAATTAGTTCCAAGTTTTAAGAAATATTGCATAAAATGAAGTATATATAAACTAAAAAAAACCTAATTTTACTAAAAGTTGGGTTATTTGTACTTATTTCTAGTTTGCCATGCGCTCCTTTTTTTTATAAAATTCAAGTTAAAAGTACAAGCATTTAGTCCAGAAATTAATTATACGAGAATAATATTGAACTAAAAAAAACAAAAAATCCAAAAATTTAGTTTAAGGTATTGGCAAATTAGTTCTAAGTTTTAAGAAATATTGCATAAAATTGAGTATATATAAACTAAAATTAAACCTAATTTTACTAGAAGTTGGGTTATTTGTACTTATTTCTAGTTTGCCATACGTTCATTTTTTATCAAATTTAAGTTAAAAGTACAAGCATTTAGTCCAAAAATTTATTATACGGGAATAAAATTGAACTAAAAAAATAAAAAAAATCCAGAAATTTAGTTAATGCATTGCCAAAAAGGTCTAAATTTTGAGAAATATTTGCGTTAAATTAAGTACATAAACACTAAAGTGAAACCCAATTTTATTATAAATTGGGTTATTTGTACTCATTTTTAGTTTACCGTGTGTTTCCTTTTTTTCATCAAATTTAAGTTAAAATTACTAGAATTAAGTTCAAAAACTACTGAAAAATATCCTACATAAGGAAAAATTACTAACATTTAGTTTATTTTTAGGAATTTAAACTTAAAGTAATGAAACTTTATTTATTTGAAGTACGTATAATATCTCCTAATTTAGAGAAAATTGTCCTATGAATAAGTTCATTTTTATTTAAAGTAAACACAAAAAAAGATATTATATTCAATTAATGTACTTAGTGTGAGTATATACTTCTTCGTTTTGTGTAAATGTGCCCTATAGTAAAAGAAAATTATAATTAAAACAAGTATATATTTTATTAATATAGATTTATTTTAGTTAATATATATACCTAAAATTAATACAAAATATTAAATATTATGAATTAAAAACTTAGATATAAATATGTATGTGTACTATAATATTCTGTTCCTATTTGATTAAGAGTTATACCAATTAAAATTCGAAAATTTAACATTTCTAGATGCTAACAGAAAAGACCAACAGTTTTTGAAAAGTATTAACCACCTCTTAATAATAGTGGGTCAAATAATTTTATATGAAATTTTTGAAAATTTAAAATCCTTTTAGTTTTTTTCTAAAATTTTGATAGAAAACTCATGATAAAGAGTCTTGAAACAAGTCAGTTTTGATATTTTTAAATTAAATGTTTGAATTAAATCTTAAAAAATATTATTTTTTAAATAATACCTAAATTTATCTTTGATTTACTAAAAATAATTAGTGTATATTACAAAAAATTTTAATTTTTTTAATTTTCATATTTACTTGTTTTTTATTTTTGATATGATAAATACTTAAACAAAATTCCATTTGGTCTTCTAAACAAGTTTTAATCACTTCCGGTTTCTGGACGAGATCTAAAAATAAACAAATATGTTAGTAAAGCTGGTCACTAAAACATTTATTTTAATTTTAGATTAGATTTTTAAATTTATTAAATTATTGAAATTTTTTAAAATTTATGCTGTTGGATGAATATCAATGGTTTAAACTAAGGTTGGTTACCGTTATCGTTTAAATACCCTTATCGCTAAAATACCGTTACCAATACCAAAAAAATTTTTTTCTGAAAATGATATACCAAATTTTATAGCTAATGATAATAGTAAATTTTTTCGTGAAGTAATATTTTTGTGTACGATTTAAGTTATCTATGTTTGGATTCAAAACTGAAGGTCCACAAATATATAAAAGGGCCGGAGTGTTCCAAAATTCTAGGGTAATGACATAAGAAGTGGTGGAAAAAATGTGCAAATGTTAACATTTCTCCACCAGACATTTTTATTTTAAAATTATTTAAATGGTGCATTTCTATTTCTGGAAACTTATTGTCACTTTCTATTTCGCCATAATTAATATTTAGTTTCCAAACAACATTATTACGTTAAAGCGCAAACTTAAAAATTGTTTACATTTGCTAATAAAATTTTAAATTTTTATTTTAAATATTTATTATTTTTTAAATATAAAATGCAATATCAACTTTAAGTATTTAAGTACTTTTAAAGTATTCATTGTTATCTTAAAATTTCTACAAGTTTAAAAATTAAAACGATGTACGTTAGGTTTCCCTACAGCGAAATAAGTTGGGATTAAATCCAGTCTTATTTTGGCCAGTTAAAAGCTTTCATATATTTACCAGTCACATTTGTGACCTTGGCTCATTGATATGGGCAGAATGCTTTAATTCTTAAAAAATATTTACACAAGACAGGTTGAACTTTCGACTTATTTAAAAAAATTGATACATAAAATAATTTACTGTCAAAAGTCAACTTAGCTAATGAAAACATTCTCCAGAAATGAATGCAGGATCCACACACTACCATACTGGATTCTATGTTAGCCATGATTATAGACGCGAATGTTTCTATGAACCGCTATTTTAGACTATCAAAAAACTCAATGGCCGATTATAAATTACTGAAAATTACAGCAAACTGAACCAATTGTACGAACAAACAACATTATTCCGCTGATGCTCAACAATTATATTTTTTAAACTTGTATAAATTAAAAATTTGTACTAATATAAATAAAAAAAATACTTTTAAAAATGTTAAAATAATAAAGTGCTTTTGCACAATAATTTGGAAACCTTATAATACGTTTATAAAATGTATTTTGCATAAGAAATTTGTTTTATAAGTCACTTATAAATTTTAAAAGTGATAACGCATATGATAAAATTTGAAATTAGTATTTTAAATATTTATTATTTTTTAAATATAAAATGCAATATCAACTTAAAGTATTTAAGAACTCATAATGTTAATTTATAATAAGGAAATTTCCCTTGAACAAAATTAATAAATTTCTAGTTAATAAATTAAAATATGTGCAAAATAATAGCACTTTGACCCTCTGCGTTTATTCTGTCATCAATTTTGACTTCTGGTCCAATACCATCACGAGAGAATGCACCTTAAAATAAAAATTTAAACAAGTCTGTTATATTTAAGACAACGATTAGGTATCCTCCGCCGTGTTGAACGCGTTGTTTCTAGTATCTAGGAGAGTACGATTTATTTGGTGGTCTACTTCAATCCATCGGATCCAAATAAATTTGATTTTGTTTCGTCACTAAATAAAACCTTTGCCCATTGTTCTTTTGCCCAGTGCTTATGACGCTTTCCAAAATCGAGACGCTTCTTTGTATTCACTTGACTTATGAAGGGTTTCTTTGCTGGACGTTTGCTTCCTTTAAGCGTCTATGTGCGGTATTAACTCCGACGGTTGCCCCCAAATGTTCTGAAGCATACTGCATAAAATCTCCGGCGGTCTTATTGGGGTCGCTTTAACAATAGATATGATATTTCTGTCCTGTATTTTAATTGATTTTCGGGTTCTTCCACTCCCTATTTTCTTATGAATATAACCGCGAGCCTAATGCCGAGTTGCAATTCCTGACACAGTGGCTTTGTTTCCTTGAAACATGGTTCCGATTTCAAGTAAAGCGCTGTAATAATAGCAGCACGGCTCTCATTGGATAGTTGTTTTTTGTAAAGAATAAACAATTTAGTTCAAATTTCGGGAATAAATTAAATTTTTATACTTACCTGATACATACTATTTTTTCGTTGCATTGTTTTTGCTCGCACAGTTGGTAAAAACTAATTCACATAAATAAATGAAAATCAAACGACCTGAAATATGAATCTACATATCAACGAATATAATAACAAAAGATAAGCGCAAATATAAAACCATTAGAAGAAATCAAAGCAAATTTACATGATTTAGCGTAGAGTTGCATTTTTTATGCTCGCAACTGTGTGTACCCCTTAATATTAAACATATGCAAATTTTTGACTTGTGTTTATGTTTTTAACTTAATTTATATAAATATAATATTATAATATACCGTTACCGAAACAACCGAAATTGATACCGTTACTCTTACCGTTATTCGTTTCGGTAACCAACCTTGGTTTAAGCCCTATAAAATGTTTGGTTTATTAGAGTATTTAATTTTAAAGGAAATATTCCAACAAAACCTCCTATTACCTTTGCGGTGAAGGTTTTGCTTGGCTATTAAATCTTACCTATTCTTGGCGCAATTTGATAATACATAATTACTCGGGATCCATATCAACGTTTAAGAACATATAAATAAGAGAAGAAGAAAAAAGAATCAAATTAGAACAAAACACTATTTTTAGAAATTTGAATTTAATATAATATAGTAAGTAATATTTGAGTATTTGAGTTAAATTTTTGTTGGTAGAAAATAACAACTTAACCTGCTAAAATCAGCAAAAAAGTTTGCAAATGGAAATCCAATCTTAAACAAAATTTACGATAAAACATAAAGAACTTTATAAACACCGGTTAATATCGTCTTGAATTATCAATATGGGCATTTCCACCGAAAGGTCCACCGAGACTAAAATATTAAAAGTTCTTGAAAACACTTTGTTTTATAATATTTTCATAGGCAAACAATCAAATTTAAATAACGTAAAAAGATTTCGCATTTATTCATAACCCATTTCGAGGTATTCGAATGCAAAGTCGCACAAGCGCATCTTTTCTTATTTGGATATTTCTATTGCACATTTTGTTTTGATAAAAGTTTTTAAACAGAGACGTTATGCATTGACTTTTGCTTTCTAAAATATTTCTAAAGGTACAAAGAGTCATAAAAGAATGCATAATAAACAATGCAATTGAAAATAACTGTAAATTTTTGATTTGAATTGTCGCATATTTCGATGTCCCGTGCGACATTGAAAAACAACATTTGTTATCAGTGCGTCGAAAGTACACGCAGAAAGCTCATCAAATATTGATTACAAACAGAGATTTTTTATACAATTAAAATAAAAAAAACCTACCTGAAAAATAAGAAGAATTGTGATCTTGGTACTTATTCACAGTTGGTCACGTGCGACATCGTAAGTGTGAAATTTAAAAATTTTAAATTTGTTTTTCTTATGTAAATGTTTTATTTATATAAATACTTACTTTTAAATTTTTTTAAAATTGACATGCACCATGGTCAAGAAGTAAAAGCAGCTAGGACTGCCTATTCTAAGAAAAAATTGTTTTTTATATTTTCATATAATTAAATACTTCCCAGCAAAAGTTTTTTGAACTGGTTGCCTCTGAATCTGTTCTAGAACAGGTGTTTTTACCACCAGTTACGTGGAACAGGTTCTAGAACTGATTTCTGGGAGTCGAAATGGAAGGTTTCACCGTCGCGGAACCAGTTCTATAACTGGTTCTAGAACCGGTTCCAAAGTAACCTGTTCTAGTTTGGAGGAAAAGAACCTGTTGCTTTTGGGACAAACTCAAACAAAAATCACCGATGATAGAACATAAATTATAACAGGTTGCAAGCACGTACAAGTTGTTCTACAATGGGTTCTTTCCATCCGACAATTTTGCTGGGTTAATTCATACTACATATTTCTTTTAAGTTTGTTTTTGGTTATTATATTAAAATAAATACCTTGCATACTTCTGTCGATTTAAAAACATTTTTACTAAGCTTGTTTATATATAATTTTGTAAAAAGAGCAACAGAAACAACATAAATCTCATGATGGAAAAAAATGTCCCGTGCGACAGTGAATAAAATTAAATTAAAAAAAAAATATGAATCGTTTTTGGGTAAAATTACAACCATTTTTAAAAGACATCAATGCACAACAGTGTAAAATTAGTCACATTGAAATATTGCTTCAGGTTTCGCTGAAATCGGCATTTTAATTGTTAGCCGCGAAAACCACTTCTCTTTTTGTCCCGTGCGAATGCCTTGTTTTTTTACAATTATCTTGAAAACGAAAAATTGCTAAAAATCAACCTCAGCACCAATTGTAGGGCTAATAAAAAGATATAAGTAAAACCTATTGTCAAAATAAAAATCCATTTTATTTTGACTTTTTTTCACTTTAAAGGTGTACGACGGTCCCGTTCGACATGATGGAAATGCCCATATGTATTATTATTAATATAATTATTTAAAATTTAATATGAATACGTGTATTCAAAAATTGTGTATTATATTATTTGCAATAATGTAAACAATTTACAAAATGTACTTCAGAAAACCCTGAAACATGGTAAGCTGTGACAAAGTCAGAACCTTTTTATGGTCAATTAGAGTTCTCCTAAAGTGAACTACGATGAAGGGACGCTCTTCGTGACACACGGCTCTGTGGCTAAGGCACACTAGAGGTCCTTAGACTTCACTAATTGACCAATTAAAGAAAATCGTTGCAAAAACGAGACTGCAAATATGTAAAATCTAAATTTTTTAAGTTTTTTAGTAATTATGCGAAAGTAATGTTTCAAAATCTTTGTCAATACACTCATAAAAAAAGTCCGTACAAATAGGTCAAAATTGTGGTGGTCAAAATTATGAGTGTACATTTGAAGCTTAAACTAAAAAAACTTATATTGTATTATACTGAGTTTGCATAGTATTATACATATTTAACATTCTTGTCAACAAACAGCATTATTACATTAAAGCGCAAACTCGAAAACCATTTACATTTGCTAATAAAATATCGAATTATTAGTATTTTAAATATTTATTTTTTTAAATCGAACAAAAATCGAATATTCAAGAAAATTTTTACAAGGTATAATAAAATCATTTGTTTGCCGTCACGCAATGTTGTTTAGACAAATTTTATATTCCAATTAAAAATCTACATATATAATTATAATATTATATAATCGAAACTGAAACGAAATGGATAAAGAACTAATATCATTTAATTTAATACGATATACCATTAAAGTCTTAAATTGTGAATACCCTCATTGTTCTGAATTATTAACATGTTTTATTATTAATATAATTATTTAAAATTTAATATGAATACGTGTATTCAAAAACTGAGTATTATATTATTTGCAATAATGTAAACAATTTACAAAATGTACTTCAGGAAACCCTGAAACATAATAAGCTGTGACAAAGTCAGAACCTTTTTATGGCCAATTAGAGTTCTTCTAAAGTGAACTACTATGAAGGGACGCTCTTCGTGACACACGGCTCTGTGGCTAAGGTACACTAGAGGTCCTTAGGCTTCACTAATTGACCACTTAAAGGAAATCGTTGCAAAAAAGAGACTGCAAATATGTAAAATTTAAATTTTTTTAAAGTTTTTTAGTATTTATGCGAAAGTAATGTTTCAAAATCTTTGTAAATACGTTTAAAGCTTAAACCAAAAAAACTTATATTGTATTATACTGAGTTTGCATCGTTTTATACATATTTTAGATTCTTGTCAACAAACAGATTTATTACGTTAAAGCGCAAACTCGAAAACCATTTACATTTGCTAATAAAATATCGAATTATTAGTATTTTAAATATTTATTTTTTTAAATCGAACAAAAATCGAATATTCAAGAAAATTTTTACAAGGTATAATAAAATCATTTGTTTGCCGTCACGCAATGTTGTTTAGACAAATTTTATATTCCAATTAAAAATCTACATATATAATTATAATATTATATAATCGAAACTGAAACGAAATGGATAAAGAACTAATATCATTTAATTTAATACGATATACCATTAAAGTCTTAAATTGTGAATACCCTCATTGTTCTGAATTATTAACATGTTTTATTATTAATATAATTATTTAAAATTTAATATGAATACGTGTATTCAAAAACTGAGTATTATATTATTTGCAATAATGTAAACAATTTACAAAATGTACTTCAGGAAACCCTGAAACATAATAAGCTGTGACAAAGTCAGAACCTTTTTATGGCCAATTAGAGTTCTTCTAAAGTGAACTACTATGAAGGGACGCTCTTCGTGACACACGGCTCTGTGGCTAAGGTACACTAGAGGTCCTTAGGCTTCACTAATTGACCACTTAAAGGAAATCGTTGCAAAAAAGAGACTGCAAATATGTAAAATTTAAATTTTTTTAAAGTTTTTTAGTATTTATGCGAAAGTAATGTTTCAAAATCTTTGTAAATACGTTTAAAGCTTAAACCAAAAAAACTTATATTGTATTATACTGAGTTTGCATCGTTTTATACATATTTTAGATTCTTGTCAACAAACAGATTTATTACGTTAAAGCGCAAACTCGAAAACCATTTACATTTGCTAATAAAATATCGAATTATTAGTATTTTAAATATTTATTTTTTTGAAATCGAACAGGAATCGAATATTCACGTAAATGTTTACAAGGTATAATAAAATCATTTGTTTGGCATCACGAAATGTTATTTAGACAAATTTTAAATTCCAATTAAAAATCTACTGTAGGGAACTAGTCCTGTACTAGTTCCAGGGGTTTGTTGCAGCGCTACTGTTGGGCCTCTTGAGGATCGCAGTAGTGCTGGTAAGTAAAAGAAAGACGTCGCGTTTTGATTTAAATTAAAGACTGTCCCTTTATTCAATTTACTCTGGTATTTATACTACTTATCAGAAGTTGACATAACGTCCAGAACTTCTTCTCTAAGAGAGATTTACTAAAATCACTCAATAACTTATTGATCTACTATTGTCATTGATTGGGCGGAGTCTTTCTCTGATCCCATTATTTTCAATAATTGTTTGGAGTTCCCCCAAACTCACTCAAAAATACTTTACTTTTCGTACTCTAGTTCATGTGCTACTCAATATGTAGCTATGTGTGTGGCCGTATATTCTACTATAGTGTTTATTCCAACTACCACACATATTTGTCATAAGTGGGTCGCTAAGTTAATGCACTCGTCAAGTGCATTAGCCGCATACCAAAAAGGATCTCATATTTCTTTGTTAATCAAAGAAATTCGACCGTCCAATGAATGACAATACTTGTGTGCATGCATTGTGTGGTTTGTCTACATTACTCACACGCTATGCTATGCACACACTAAACTAATTTATACCCTATGTTATGTATACACTACACCCTTACCCTTAAAAAAAAATCGTACAATTGTTTGTAATGATTTTTCAAGTACATTTTAATGTGAAGTGTATTCCGAAATTAGTTTACTTTTATTCTCTTTTTCTTTTTGTTTGTTTATATTTTTGTTCTGTAACTTGAATATTTTAGAATTTATTCTGCATACATATCTTTTTATATTCCCTTTTTTTTTTTTTTTTTTTGGTTAAATTTTTGTGTTGTAATTTGAATATTAATTTTACATGTGTTCATATGTTTATATTTTCTTTCTTTTTTTCTGTTTAATTACTACATATATAATATTGCTTATTATGGTTTTTTTTTTTGTTTTAAATACTACAATTTTCTTATTTCTACTATGACCCACATTAATTAATTATAAATTATTCTGGTTTCCATTTTTTTTATGTTATATTTCTTTAATAGGTTTTTGTGCACAATTCTAGTTTTATTCTTAATTTCTATTGTTACATTTAAGTTGTCTATATTTATAATTTTATAAGGTCCATGATATGGTGATTCACCCTTTTTTCTACTCTCTAATTTTACTAATACTAAATCTCCTATTTTAAGATCTATACTATTTGCCCTATTATATGATTCTAGACTTCTTTTTCTCTTTGCTATTTCCAATAATTTTCTTGCGTTTTCTAATGAAAGTTTCATCCTAATCTTCATTTCATTCGCGTAATTCTCCAAATTATACACCCTGTCACTGTTCAGAATTTCCTCACCTGGCATAATTGGTAATTTTCCAAAAATTAGTTCAAATGGGGAATATCCCGTATCCATATGTGGTGTTATATTATATGCAAAAGAATAGTATGGTACCCACTCACCCCAATTGTCATCATTCACGAATGAAAGGAAATATTCATTTAAAACCCTATGGTTTCTTTCTACTGTCCCTACTGTCTCGTGATGATATGGTGTGGATAGTCTTTGTTCTATTTTTAACAAGTCGCATACTTCTTTCATCAGTTCATTCACAAACTCTGTACCTCTGTCAGATTTAAGAGTCTTGAATAAACCATATTTCAATATCAGGTTCTCCGTTAAGCACTTTGCCACGGATTTGGCTTCTTTAGTCTCCATTGGGACTGCTATAACATATTTAGTTAGTTCGCACTGCATCGTCAATATATATCGATAGTTCTCTGAGGGACGTAGTGGTCCGACTGTATCGATGACTATGGTGCTAAAACTATTTTCCGGCGTGTCTGTGACGCATAACGGTTCTTTTGTGTGTCTTATCTGCTTGTTCCTCTGACAAAGATCACACGATGATACATATTCTCTTATCATTTTATTCATGTTTTTCCAAATGTATTTCTGTTTCAATCTTAATACTGTTTTTCTTATTCCGAAATGTCCTCCGCATGGTGTGTTGTGATACAATTTTATCAATTCTTGTTTTTCTTTCTCATCTGTTATTTCCTGAGGATTACTGTATAATAGAATTCTGACTTTATTTCTTTCACTTTTGTTTATTTTTTTCTTTAATTTTTCTTTATCTATTCTCTTAAATATTTCGTCACTTTTCTCTAGTGCGAAACTATTGAAATCCAATGTGCCCAAAACAGAAAGTAGTTTCTCCAACATTTTATCTAGATAAATGGGATTATCGCTACATCTGACGGCCGTTTGATTTAAAGCATCATTGTTCTCAATACTGAATTCTCTTCTCGAATTCTTTTCTTTTTCAATTTTTAAATCATTTTCCTTTCTATGATTTGCCGGTCTTTTTTCTAATATAAACTTCAACTTTCTTGCAAGTTTTATATCTCTTATGGATGTACACTCCCAAATATTGAGTTGATCAGGCTCATTAGGATCTGTATTACCATTTTTGTCAGTTTCTTTTTCTCTGTTCTTTATTTCTTTATCTTCATTTCTTTTATTTTCTCTTACTATATCTTCTTTTTCCTCATTTTTCTTTTTCTCATTTTCTTTTTCTTCATTTTTCCTCATGCTTCTTGTTATCACCAGCGATTTTTTGATTGTCTCATCAATTCTTTGAGGTATCATTTCCTTTAGCATGTCTGAATCTATCTGTATTCTAGACAGCGCATCCGCGTTTGTATTGTTTATGCCCTTTTTATATATTATTTCAAAATCGTAATCGGATAGTTCAAGTCGGATTCTAGTTAGTTTTGAACTTGGGTTCTTATGTGAGAAAAGAGATATAAGTGGGCGGTGGTCAGTCACTACAATAAACTTTCTCCCATATAAATAGGGTCTAAAAAATTGTATCCCCCAATGTATGCCTAGTAATTCTTTTTCTATCACTGGCTTGTTTTTCTCATGTTTGTTCAATGAACGACTTGCATAGGATATTGGTCTATCATTTCCAATTTCTCCTTGCGAAAGTATGGCTCCAAGAGCGAAATCAGATGCGTCCGTTGTTAGTATAAATGGTTCCTCGAAGTCAGGATATTGTAAAATTGGTGGGCTTATCAATTTTTCCCTCAGTTTATCAAATGCCGCTTGGCAATGTTCTGTCCACTCGAATTTTGTACCCTTCTTTAACAAAGCATTTAAACAACTTGCTGTATCAGCAAAGTTTTCAACAAAGCGTCGGTAGTAGTTACAAAATGCCACGAACCTTCTAACTTCGTCGGCATTCTTCGGAATCGGATAATTCGTTATCGCATCGAATTTTGCAGGATCGGGTTTAATCCCATTAGGAGTGATCAAATGACCAAGATATACAACCTCCGGTTTTAAAAAACAACATTTACTCGGATTCAGTTTTAAGTTGTATTTCTCCAATCTATCTAGAACTTTTATCAAATTGTCATTGTGATGTTTTAGGCTACATCCGAATATTATAATGTCATCAACATACAAAAAAGCTTCGGACTCTAGGCCAGATAAGGCTATGGTCAGCATACGCTGAAAACTATTTGATGATATTTTCAGGCCAAATGGCAACCTAGTGTACTGGTAATGACCATTAGGTGTAGAAAATGCTGTATAAGGACGAGACTGATGATCAAGCTCTATTTGATGAAAAGAACTTGTCATATCTAAGGTTGAAAAATATTTGGCTCTACCTAGTTTGTCTAAAATGTCGTCCAGACGTGTCAATGGAAACTTGTCATTTACAATTTTGTCATTTAACTTTCTAAAATCGACTACTAATCTCCATTTCCTCAAATCTGTGTGTCCCTTTTTTGGAACTAACAGTAGTGGTGCGTTATACGGGCTTATTGATGGTTCGATGATGTCTTTTTCCAAAAGTTCTTGTACTTGAGATTTTATTTCCGTCGTGTGTGTATGAGGTAATCTATAGTTTTTTATGTACACTGGACTATTGCCGTGTAAATTTATCGTTTGTCTATAGAAATTATTAGTGGTCAAATCCTCATCATCAATATGAAATATTGATTGGTATCTTCTTAGTATTGACATAATATTTTCTTTATTCTCATCATCTAAGTCATCTAAATTAAAATTTTTCATTAATTCTTTAAAGCGTTTATCCATACATTGCTCTTTTTTTTTCTTACTGTTTACTGCGCATATTTCATAACTGGCCAAAGGGATAGTTTCTAGTTTTAGATTTTCCACTATCACTATTTTATCCGTTACATTCAATAACTTAATGTGTTGGTTTCCCTCTTTAGGTATTATCGCATTCGCCAAAAACACTCCTTTAGTTATTTCCCTATTTAATACAATGGCGTCTTCTTCCAATTCGATTGAAAAAGGCAAAATTATCTCACTTCTTTGCGGTATTCTTACTTCGTTTACTCTAAACGTGTTATCGTGTATCGGTATCGTTATCGTCTCACCGTTCATGTTGAATGTCAACACATATTTGTCATAATCTATATTGCACCTAAACTTGGATAGGAAATCTCTTCCTAATATTCCATCTGTGCTTATTGGGAAATTATCTTCCACTAATTGTATTTTCTGTTCTATTATATTTCCGTTTATTTCCATCCCAATAGTTGTGGAACCCAGAGACTTAATAATATTCTCTGATATTCCTGTTAAATTGCAATAGTCATCCTGATCCTCCTCATAATTCTCTAAGAATTTCCTTTTGCACAGCGAGACATCTGCTCCTGTATCTATCAAAAATGTTACGTCGTTGTTTGTATCTATTATGCTTAATCTTACGTAATTCTTGAGGTTGGATGATATGCTATATATTTCTTTATTTTCTAATTGTTTCCCCTTGGAGTCTCCGTTCGTGAGGACTCCTGGTTTTGAGAGTTTCCCTGGTTTTGTACTTGATTTATTGTGCGATCTCTATTATTCCATCTTCTTCTATTGTTCGTCTGGTTATTGTTGTTGTCATTTCTGCTGACATTGTTGCTATTGTTTGTCGTATTCTTAGCAAAACACATTTTCGCAAAATGGTTGAGCTTTCCACAGTTGTGGCATTTATTGCCGTCGGCAGGGCATTTATTATCATGTTGTCTTCCGCATTTTTTGCATCGCGGTTGTTGCTTATATGTGCCGTTCCTTTGCTTGTGGTGTTGAGCGGTTTGATGGAACACCTGTTTCCGCTCCACCCGTGAGGAAACTTTTTCAGCGATCATTAGTGCTTCAGTGAAAGTTTTGACTTGACTCGCGTCTATTGTGGTTATTGTTTGTGGATCGGTCAGACCGTTCATGAAAGCGTTGAAAGCAATTTTCCCATTCGCGCTCACAATGGAGGCTCTAAATGATTCTCCCTCCTCGTCAATCTGGATTTCATTAAGTTCTGTGATGAGATTTTCAATCTTTGTCGCAAATCCCAACAGGTTGTCACCTCTCTGTACCAAGTGTGTTATCTCGTTAAGGATGCTATTCGATGTCCGCATTGGCTTATACGCCTGCTTCAGTCCTAGCACTAACTCGTTTATGGTCGTCGGTACGTTGTTCTGTTTTACTCTATTCTGAACCTTTAGTTCCAGTCTTGACCTGAAGATAAAATCAAAGAATGATCCTTGCTTATCAGTGGGTATTGTTACGCTAACTGTTTCCAAACTGCTCAAAAACTCATGTAATTCACATTGTTTGCCTGAAAATTTCGGTACTAGTTTTGTTATCATAGATAACTCGCTCATATCGAGGTTAGCCATTATAATGCTATGTCCTCTTTCCAAAACTAATCTTTTCCCTGAATGTTGTTCCAAAATATCCGTCGCTTCCGATTTTAACCTTTCAAATCGCTCCAATAATTCAGTTGTCTTTTCGTCTTCCTCCTCTGAGTTCTGTATATAGACGCTTAAATTCTTTTCTATTTTCTGAATTTCTACTTTTTTTTCTTCTATTGTCTCTGTGGTATAGGGTCTATTCAATGACTTTCTAGCATTTATACTAATCTGTTCTAATGACTTTATAAATTCCATTTAGAACAAAAGGATGGATACCTCTCATGGTCTCTTTTGTACAAAATAAAAACTTTTATTTTATTCTCTTAATTATTTTTGATTTTTACATTTACAATAATAATTGTCTGAAAGTCCCTTTATCAATTTTAACATGTCTCTATTTAGGTTTATTATAACAAATATTAACATTGACAAAAATATTATCAGCATCAAGCAGGTTATGCATTTGAAAAATAAATCTTTCAGTGATTCCCTCATTTAAAAAAAAATTTTCTATATGAAATTATATTTGCGTGAATTCTTCTTCTTCTTCTTTTTGTTATTATTATCTCTGTTTTTGTACGTCACTTTACTAATTTTGTTTACTTCTCCTATCTTGTTCGATGCCCATTCTTCTAGGTCTTCTGTTTTCTTTTCTATATACTTAATAATAAAAATTATTACAAAAGTAGTTATAATTATTGACACAATTGCGCCTGTTATTTTCATCGCTTCTTCTTCTCCTTTTTCTGTTTGCCTTTGTTATTTCCTTAAGCTCTTTTTTGAGGTTGATAACTGCAGTTTGAAGCGTTTGCCGTACTTCTTCGTTTTGTACGTAGGTTAACTCGTGCCTCTTGACTGCTATTTCTTTTCGGATTCTGGCCACTGTCCCACTCCTTGATTTACTGGTATTTGGCAGGGGGAATATCGGTATTTTAGGTTCTGCTGGTTGTTCCCTCCGCAGGTATTTGGGTCTAGGCCCGACCGTTAGTATTGTTGGCCTTTCTTCTCTCTTTGGGTTGCCTTCCTCTTGTAGTTTCTTCCAGCGAGCCTCTGCCTCCTGGATGTCTTTCAGCACTTCATCCAGTGGTTTCCCCATTCAGTGGTGGGATCTGTAACGATATTCTATTGTTCCGCAAGGATAATGGCTGAGCATAAGCTACAATTGCCTTTATCCTTTATTCAGATTTGTATTTAAAAATACAATTTCTAAATGTTTGGCAGGATCGCCATGTAGGGAACTAGTCCTGTACTAGTTCCAGGGGTTTGTTGCAGCGCTACTGTTGGGCCTCTTGAGGATCGCAGTAGTGCTGGTAAGTAAAAGAAAGACGTCGCGTTTTGATTTAAATTAAAGACTGTCCCTTAATTCAATTTACTCTGGTATTTATACTACTTATCAGAAGTTGACATAACGTCCAGAACTTCTTCTCTAAGAGAGATTTACTAAAATCACTCAATAACTTATTGATCTACTATTGTCATTGATTGGGCGGAGTCTTTCTCTGATCCCATTATTTTCAATAATTGTTTGGAGTTCCCCCAAACTCACTCAAAAATACTTTACTTTTCGTACTCTAGTTCATGTGCTACTCAATATGTAGCTATGTGTGTGGCCGTATATTCTACTATAGTGTTTATTCCAACTACCACACATATTTGTCATAAGTGGGTCGCTAAGTTAATGCACTCGTCAAGTGCATTAGCCGCATACCAAAAAGGATCTCATATTTCTTTGTTAATCAAAGAAATTCGACCGTCCAATGAATGACAATACTTGTGTGCATGCATTGTGTGGTTTGTCTACATTACTCACACGCTATGCTATGCACACACTAAACTAATTTATACCCTATGTTATGTATACACTACACTACATATGTGACCTTCTCCGAGAAAAGGGACCTAGTGTGTGAAAATGAAGTTTTGAGAAGAACGCATTTAAATTTTCAAATTTTAATGTTTTTCTCATTTTTATCGATTTTCCCAAGTTCCCGTTTTTTGACACACTAGGTACCTTTTCTCGGAGAAGGTCACATATACATATAATTATAATATTATATAATCGCAACCGAAACGAAATGGATAAATAACTAATATCATTTAATATAATACGATATACCATTAAAGTCTGAAACTTACTGGGAAATATGTATGTGCATAAACTGCTCCTCTTTTAGAGCAACCAGCACTTCCAACAAATCGTCAGCTTCACTTCGCTCTCCATAAACTGAAAATAATATCAAGAGAGGAAAACACATTTTTTTTATAAATTGCTTTTTTAATAAAAGGTATTTTTATAAAATGTATATTTTATAAATGATACTTATTATAAAAGGTACATTTTGTAAAAGGTACTTTTTGTAAAAGAGTCAACCTTGTTCCGAAAGTTGTACACATTCATTCGGTTTAAAGAAAATACTTGAAATTTGATCTACGAAAGGTTCTTTTTATAAAAGCTACATTTTAGGAAAAGTACTTTTTATAAATGGTACTTTTTATAAAAGGTACTTTTTATAAAAGGTACTTTTTATAAAAGGTACTTTTTATAAAAGGTACTTTTTATAAAAAATATTTGTATAAAAAATATTTGTATAAAAAATATTTTTATGTAAGGCACTTTTTTAATAAAAATGTAGTTTTTATATAAATACTTTTCAAATATAAATTTTAAAAATACTGTCAAGTTTTACTAAAAAATATATGGTTTTTTATATGTATTTTTAGTACAGGTTAGTTTACCTTGAACTAAAACAATATAATTAGACCATATTTTAAACTTTAATTCAAATATGATAAAAATAAAAGTTCATATAACTTAACTTTTAGTTCAATTAAACTAGTTAAAACTTTGCAATAATATTAATATTTTGAACTAAAATCAAGTTAAATTAAACTTGAAGTGTTATTTTATAAGTAACTCAAATTATAAGAAGTTTAAAGCAAGTTCAGTTTTATTAAAAATATGGAATTTTATTATTGAGTGTATATGAGTAGCTAACAATTTTAGTTCACTTTAGTTCATTTTGAACTTGAAGTTTATAAATATTATTAAATACAGTTTAGTTTAGTAAACTAAAACAATGTAATTTGGCCATATTTTAAACTTCAATATAATAAAAATAACTAGAGCGTTTTTTTTATAAAAGGTCATATTACTTAACTTTTAGTTCAATTAAACAAATTTTTAGTTAAATTAAACTAATTTTCTAAGCTTTGCAATAATATATGTAGCTAATTATTTTAGTTCATTTTGAACTTAGGAATACAAATTGACCCTTGTTTAAACTAAACTAAAACTAATGCGATTTATTTATGAAGGTACATATTTAAGTTCAACTAAACTAATTTTCATACCTTGGCATGAACTGAAATTAAGCTAAAAGTACTATATGAAAAGAAAAAGTTAGTTTACTTTTACTCTGTATAAAGAAATGTGTAATAAGATTCATATTGTACTTTTGACTGTAACTAAGTTCAACTGAACTAAAATTTAAGTATTGAGAAATCTTATTAAACATGTGAGAAACAAGAATGATTGTGCATGTATTTGTAGCTTGGCTTTCTGTTTTAAGTTCAATATTTATTCCTTCTTAGTTAAATTATAACAATATGTTAACTAATTTTAGTTAACATGCAGTTCACTAAACTAAAATTGAAAAAATATAAACTGAAAAAAGGACGCCAAGCTACACACACATTCACAAACAATACATGTTTTTCTTCACTTTTTTCACATTGTTTTTTGTTCTTTTAATTAATTAATTAATTTAATAAGTACTTACCAATTTTTCTAACACAACACACACTTAATAAAATTTAAATATTACACTTTTAAACAAATTATTTTTAAAAAATTTAAATATTTTTATAATTTTATTAAAAAAAAACTATACATCACCCCCGCACGATCTGTATACTTTAACGAGAACTTTCGTACTGATTTTTTGTTATTTATTCTCTTTCTAGTTACTCAGATTTTTTTTTTATTTTTGTCAACACTTGAATCAGTGATGGTATTTGAGAATTTTCGTTTGGTGCCTAAATGATGCCAAAAAAGTGCCAAAAAAGCTTTAAAAGTGCCAAAAAAAAAATTAAGCAACATGCAAATGTTTCAAAAAATATGTTCAGCTTTTATTTCAAATATTTATACATTTACACCCTTATTATAAACTTTATAACAATAACAAAATTGTCACAAAACTGGTGTGAATGGAAATTATTATAATTTTGGTATTCCCAGAAAAATTGTCACAGCAAAACTTTGACAAAATTGTCATGTAATAAAAAGCACATAACAAACAAATATTTTCATTTGTCAACAATTTAAAATATTATTTTCTTTTGAAGAATTTTATAATTTTTCTTCACAGAAATAAAATATGAAATACCTTATTCATATTTTGAGATATTAGTTTAAGATGCATCAAACCCTTTACCGATTCTAAAATTCCTGCAAATTGCTCCAAAAGATTACGTTTTAACATGGGGCTAAAGTTGTTGAGAATAAGCTCAGGGTGCTTGATGCTAAAATTTAAAGGAAACTCTCGTGTTCTGCGGTTCCTGGACATTTTTTGCAGTTTTCTTTCATTTAAGATTTCATAAAATTTATATTATAAATTTTTCACAAATTACAATTTTTTGATAATTTTATTTTATTTTTGGCAGAAAAAGCTTTCGCCATTGTATGGTGAAATTTTTAAAACTTTTGCTTGTCATAAAAAAACTAGAATACCATAACAAATTTTTGAAAAATTCCAGTGACGGACAATACAATAAAATCAATTAAAGTTTTTTCTAATTTTATCCTCATTGCTTTTATTTTTTAAGATCAAAATAATGATTAAATTGTCCCCAAATAACTGGAATCTGGTCCAGAAAATTCTAGAAATTTTTAGTGTAGCTTTTGTTTTTTAATTTTGCTACCCGTTCTACCAGCCTTTTATCAAATTATATAGAAATTTTCTTAAAAAGTGCCAAAATTCTATGAAGAGTGCCATGGTGCCATTGAACATTCAATAGTGCCACAAATGGCACTTTTGTGCCACTTTTACCAACAGTGACTTGAATACTTCTGTTGTATTCTTTTTGTAGTTGCTGTTGTTTTAAGTATTTTCAACACATATATAAAAACCTGTTTTATTGAAAATAAGAGACTACTCAAACGATACCTACTTTTGCTTTTTAAGTTCATATAAACTTATTTTGAATGATAGAAAAGTATATAATAAACTTTGTTCATATAATTAAAACTATTATTAAGAAAATTTTTATTGCTTTAAGTAAAATTTCCTTAAATTTTTTTTTAAAAATTTTTTAAAAAATTATGCAAACATTTTAGTTTATGTTTACTAAATCTGAATGCAAAAGCAACTTGGAAAAATATTGAATTTTTTAGTTTTGGAAGAGTTTAAATTCTTTTACTTTAGTTAAGCTATGTACTTTATTTTGGTAAATTTATAAACTTGAATCATTTAACTTTAACTTAAATTAAAATTTAACACAGAAAATTATGATGAACTAAATTCAACGGAATAAACTATTCAGAAGCTAAAATTATTTTCTACAAATGAGTAAAATATACTTAATAGAATAACAATATAACTAATTTTTGGTAAAATAATTTGAGTAAAATTTTGAACTATTCCTGAGTTTATGAACTATTTTTTTTTATTCACATTTAGTAAATTTTCCAAATTTTGAGTTTTTTTTCGCTACTTTAAGTATAATTTAACTTATTTCAATGAACTTTTCTGGAGTTCATTTTGAACTATAGTTTAGTTCACTTTAGTTCAAACTTTTTTCTGAGTGTATGCATTTAAATTGAAATTTACCTTTTTTCAGGATTTCCTTAATAAATAATCTGCAATGAAAGGAATATCTAATATTTCTATTTGTACCTTTAGTTATTTAATTTATCAAAAAAATTTCGCATTTTCTGTTTCAATTTAAAGTTAATATTGACTAAAACTGAAAAAGACTGACTTTTTTAATACCTAAAAATTAAGGAGTCTGTAACAAATCTTAAAATATAAAACCCAGATAAAACCAATTAGAAATATTAAACATATGTTTTCCAATAAATTTCAACAAAGTTTTAGATAATTGAAGTGCACATTTTCAAAAAATAACGATTTTAAAATATGCATGTTCAAAAATGTACTTTTTTCCCTTTTGCCATAATAAATTCATTTAAAATTTATTTGAAATAAAAAAGATGTAAAATGTGTACTTCAGATTGAATTTTCTGCAAATATTGACGCAGAAGTTGTAATTCTTTTGTTAAAAAGAATTTAGTGGAATATGAATTTACTTTATATGTAAAGATTTTGCAAATCAGATTACGGGATTTTACTAGATTTGCAAAATAGGAAAATAAGTGAATTTTTCACTTTAATTGCAGTTATATCCTAGATCCTTTATCTAATCAAAATAAATTGATATGTTTCCAAAAGCCCAAAGTCTATATTTTTAAACCATATTAAAAATTACACAGCTCTACAAAAAATTACAATATTTATAAGTTGCACAACTTTGCAGTGGTTTTATGATAATTAGGGGTGGTGATTTCGAATCTGCAACCAGTTTTTTCAATTTTGCTCTAGGTTTCGCGTAATTCGCGATTTAAATTTATTCAATTTTTCAGCCGATTTTTTTCAATAAAAAATGTATAATTTAGTAACTATAGCTTCGGAAAGAAAACGCTTTACACAGTTTAAGCTTAATTCCGTGCCCTATTTTTCAAACTTAACTGTGTATCAATATCTCAATAACTTTTCTAAATATAGTCGCTGAAAGTCAAAATTTAAAATTTTTTAAGATTTTCTTAAAAAAAATTTTTTAAATATAACACGAAGTCCGATTTTAAATATCAAAGCCAATTTGGAAAGAAAAAGGTCCAAAATTTATATATATGTCATATTGCATTAAAAAATGATGTGCAGTTTTACAGCCTTTTGTAATTAAATTTAGACTTAAAATGAACGAAAAAATTTTTTACTGTACTAAAAATCTACTGTACTATTAGATAATTTTTTTTTCCAAAATCATCAGATTTCATTCGCTATTGGTTTTTCTGCGAAATTATTGCGATTTTCAAAGTTTATATTTAAATAATGCCTTCGCACTCTTTCTACAATTATTTCCCGACGAAATCATTTTGAATGTATACGAAAATATTGTGATTTAAATATAAACTTTGCAAATCGCAATAATATCGGAAAAAAATTAATAGGGAAATGAAATCTGATGTTTTTAGAAAAAAAAATTCTGTAATAGTACAGTAGATTTTTAGTACAGTAAAATATTTTTTTGTTCATTTTAAGTCTAAATTTAATTACAAAAGGCTCTAAAACTGCACATAATTTGTTAATGCAATATGACATATATATAAATTTTGGACTTTTTCTTTCCAAATTGGCTTTGATATTTAAAATCGGACTTCGTGTTATATTTAAATTTTTTTTAAAAAAAAACCTTAAAAAATTGTTTTATTTTGATTTTGCGCGACTATATTTAGAAAAGTTATTGAGATATTGACACACACTTAAGTTTGAAAAATAGGGCACAGAATAATGCTTAAAATGTGTAAAGCGTTTTATTGCCGAAGCTATGTATAGTTACTAAATTATAAATTTTTGATTGAAAAAATTGCTGAAAAATTTAATAAAATTAAATCGCGAATTACGCGAAACCTAGAGCCAATTTGAACAAACTGGTAGCAGATTCGAAATCAGCACCCCCTAATTATCCTAAAACCGCTGTAATAACATCCACCTTTTTTTTTGTATAGCAGTGTTATCCATGGTTCAGTCAGGTGTACACTGATAGAATTTTCGTTCATACTATTAATGAATCGATTTCATTAATCTGAATTCAGTGATTTAATGAAAAAATGTCATTGAGTTAATGAAAAATTCATTAATTTAATGAATTTTTTCATTATACATTTTCAACTAACCCGTAAGATATGCTATAATTTTTATAAAGGTTTTGAATTTGCTAATTACTAAAATAGATATATGTTCCAGTAATGAACGCTAGGGTTGCAAACTGAAATTATTTAAATATGAAAGTCTAAATAATGATAATAATGTTTACATTCTGGTGATTGCGGGTTCAAGTCGACTTCAGGGAGATGTCAAAAACGTTATAAAAACGAAAAAGAAATATATGTACAAACAAAAATTAATAAAATAAAAATAAATAAAAAGTAAGCAAAAAAATATATTTTTTTCAATTAGTTTTCATTTAATGAATACGTTTCATTGATCTAATGAACGCGTTCTTTGGGGACTTTTTAATGAAAAAAATCATTAGATTAATGAACAAATTCATTAATACTATGCACAAAATTCTATCAGTGTATGAATAAATAAGAAATTTTAACAAAAAATCTGTCTATTAGCTAAAAGTTAAATTTGCCAATATTTCAAAAACTAGAGCTAATTTTGAAATTTGGTGTTCACATTCGTGATGTTCATCCTAAAATCTATCAGAATTTATATGTCGCATGCCCGATGCATTTTTAGTGTTGTACTGTGATATGCTAAAAAATAAGATTTTTTGAAACATTAGCTTTTAAGACAAATATCCTATTAAAAATATACTCCAACAAATCGACGTAAAATATTTCTAAAACGGATAAATATCTTACCCACAGTGCGGAGGAAAAACATGATACAGCATATTTGTGGTTGTCCTGGTAATTATTATTCTTTAAAACTGACATTACCACTTTCTTAATGTAAATATGTATATAAAAACTTGAAAACATTTACGTAAATTATCGAAAAACTTTTATTAAGTGCTTAGTTATTGTGTTGATGTAGTTTTATTTTTCCTATTTTCCTATTAAAGAAAATACACTGAATAGGACAACAAAACATGAAAAACACAACACCAAAAATTGATTAAAATATAAAAAAGTTTTTCGAACACAAACTAAATAAAAACATGTTTTTCTTTTAACTTAAGTTCTGTAACAACTAGGGTTTGGGATTTCCCGGACTTTTTTATTTCCCGGGAAACGGGAATGAAAAAATTTGATTCCCGGGAATCCCGGGAAATATTTTTAAACAAAATTGTTAATGAAAACCACCTATATAAGTAATTTTTGTTAAAAAAAAACACTATTTCAGTACAAATGCAGTCTGTGTAGTGAGAATTCAAAGGAAAAAATATCAGAATGTTGAACATTTGATTTCACATAAATTACTCGCAGCACTGCCAAATGAATTTCATGATTCCAGCAGAAAGCATCTACTACTGGACTGTCGGAAACAAACCGTTTCATCACACTTGGCCCATTAGATATGGTGGCCACAATGTTATTTTCCAAAGACAAATAAAACTCTTGTAGTCTTATTTCTACAATTCTTCTTATTTCATCAGCATTACATCTTCCTGATATATAAACCAACCCCAGGTTATAAAATGAATTATTTCCGTTTATACATATGTTCAAATATCTCTGTTGTGATATTCTTGTCCATTCATCTAAGATTATAGTAAATCTCCTATTGTTAGAAATATTGCTCGATATTTCTTTCATCATGATATCTTTTACATGATTGTAGTAATTTAATATAATGTTCTTTACATCGGTTTCATTTTTTTGCAATGCCAGGTTTTTATTATAAACATTTTCTCGAATAAACGAAGATCTAGTTATGGTGCGGATTGACTGCGGCTAATTGGGATACCATTTCAGGAAATGTTTGCCCTACCATAAAACCTTTAATGCCTATTCAGCTTACACTTTTTTCTTCGGGTACTTTGCTAATTTTAGCTGAAACGTTATTCTTGTTGTTGTTTTCTTCAAGAGAAGTTGAATGACCATCAATTTTTTTTTTTTTTGTGAACCAAATTTAGATGTCGGATAACCAAATTTAGATACCACCGTTAACCATTAGTCTTTTCTTTTCACATTTATTAATGAAAACGTTACTTATAAAATTATTGACCCTTAATATAAAGGACTATTTTTAATTTAAAGTCGACTTTATTTTTAATCAAACGGTTTTGTTCATTTTGTGTATGAAAACCTTACAAAAGTATTTCTATTTTCAAATATTTTGATTGGTTGAAAATAAATTAACCAATAAAAATGCTCCAAAAATAAACCAAGTCAAGGTATACTGCCACCCAATATTTTAACTAAAGTCGACTTTACCTAAATTATACATTTGAAAAATTTAGATAATAAGGGCGATTATTTGTAAGAAACAAAGGTTTTTTTTCATATTTCTTTTAAACATTTTACCAAGTTTTTAGGTTTTACTACTTAAATTTTGAATAAGTTATGCGAAAAATCTTTATTTGTTGAAATGCTCCTAATTACTTGGCAAATATTTTATTTGTGTGTCAAATAAAATATCTTTAAAAGATTTTAACAATGACATTTTTGTTTTGGTATTTAAAATGTTTTTTATGACTAAAATTAAAAAATCCTTTTCGAAACAAAAGCAATTTAAAAAATTTGATATTTTTAAAATTTCCCGTTTTCCCGGGAAAAATATATTATTTTCCCGGGAATTCCCGGCAAACTTTTCCCGGGATTACCCGGGAATTCCCGCCCGGGAATTCCCGAACCCCAAACCCTAGTAACAACAAAAAAGAAACTAAAACAAAAGTATTTAATCAGCGCTGCCAGCGTTGCTACCAGGTTTGATGATTTGTCGTCATCTTGACGATTTCTGTTCTAAAATTATTTGCTGATTTTTGTCCCAAAATGAAGATTTCTTTTTTTTTATCTAAACAGGGAACGACACATTCCCATGAACAGATTGTTTTTCACAATTTGTTAAATAGTTTTTGGAATTTATCACATTTTGTTTTAGGAAATTTTGTTAGACGATTTTAACTAAACTATCGTGGTTGACAATGATAATATGTATCGGCTCGAAATCGAAAATTAAAAATTTTTTTTTTAATTTTTCTTTGGTTTTATGTTTTTAGTTTTCTTAATTTTAAAAATTCAATTTGAAATACTCAAAAAATTATTTATTATTTTTTGATTGCCCATAATTTAGAGAAAAATAGAAAATTAATTCATTTTTAAAAAATGTTAACCTATTAGCTTTCGTTCCATTTTTTTTCGATACGGGGCATAGTAAAGCGCCAAAAATACTTCTCAGCCTCAAAAAGTTTTGTTAGAAAATCCCAGTAAAATAAAATTTAAATAATGAATAAGCAAGTACCCGGACAAATTGAAATGTAAATGGAATTTATAGAAAACATGATTTTATATTGCTGGTTATACATTAGTGTTTCCAATTCGGTTAACCGATTCCTCGATTAATCGCCTCTATTTCGGTTAATGTCGAAACAAATAATTTAAAACTCGAATAATTATTCTAACCGAATATTCGGTTAAATCTGGTCGATAAACCGGTTAGATTTTAAATATGTTAGTTTTTGCTTTATTTTTTCCCAAAACTTCATAATTTTCTTAACTTTGGCTAAAAAATTGCAAGAAACGCTTAGAAAAAATAAAATACGATCAAATTGTTTTAAATTGATTGAAAGAGAAGCCTTTATACCTTTTAGATACCATTTTTTGAGCAAGCTAGTCGACATTGAACCAGCGAGACACGTCATGGGTTTTAAGAGAAAAACATTGCGTACTAATTTTTAAAATTTTATTATTGCAAACATATAATTTTGAAAGGCTGAAAAACTGCTCTCACTTTCGAAAATCTGCGATAAAGTTCAAACAAACAAATCTGTTTGGGATTTGACATCTGTTACTGCTCACTAGGGATGCCAAACGGGAAATCCCGAAATCCCGGGATTTTCGGAATTGGCAAAATCCCGAATCCCGGGATTATTTCTCAAAAATCCCGGGATTTTCTTATTTTTTAATATTAATATAAACGCAAATAAACAAAGTGAGCAATTTTAGATTACCTACGGTTTTTCTTGAATTTTCTCATATTGACAAGAAATTGATTCCAAGATATTAGTAAAATTATAAATTAAGTAGATTATTCGAGTAAACTATGCAAAGACTTTGCAGAAAAATTTGAAATTTTGGTAAACAATATTAAGTTTTTGAGTAATACATGCGAAAAATCAAGTTTGTTTGTTATTTTACCGATTCTTCCAAGCGAAATTCGATTTCTGAAACTGGGACTGTAAGTTTTGGATGGGACTGTAAGTTTGAATTCTTCCATGAAAAATTTGATAACGATAACCCAATAACTTTGTTGCTGTAATTACACGATTTAGTGGGCAAGGTTATCGCAACGAATCTGTTTTAAAATCTACTTACAAAATACTGGGCACAAGTGTACTTAATGACAGGCCTTCATATATTATCCCAGCCAGAAAAATACAAACGGGAAAGCGATGGCTAGGTATTTTCACAGGCGGTACAAGTACTGACAAAAATTGCTTTCCCATTTCCAATATGATAACGCCAATAGACAAAAGGACCGGCAGTTCAAAAAGCACCGGAAAAGTACTGGAGAAACAAAATTTTTAACTTTGGCAAAACGCTGCCAAAACCAATAAATAGGTGGTTTTGAATTATATTTTCCAAAATAAAATTTAAAAAAAGTTCATATGTATCTTTTTTTTGCCCTGCCGTGATGTTTTGTAAAACAAATATTGGCAAAACGATTTTTGCAAACGCTGGCAAAGCGTCCCAAATGAGTGTTCTTCCAGTTATTTATTTTTAAAATCGCGGTTAACCAGTGGTATGCAAGTACTTGATTTTTTGTACCACTGTCAATTTCTGACTGAGATGTTTCAATATTCATAAAATGTACCACATTATTAATTAACAACTATTAAATAATTATAAAACGCTTTATTCTATAAAAAAAATTAGTTACATAACATAAAAATTTTTACAAATAAAGGAAAATTTAAATCCCAAAATCACGTAAAATCCCGGGATCCCGAATCACTAAATGAATTGTCTACATGCTTTTTATGAATTTTTATATTGATTCAATGAAATTTCGGTGGAATTCGTCCATTGAAACTAGGGTTTGGGGTTCGGGAATTCCCGGAAATAATGTATTTTTCCCGGGAAAATGGGAAATTTTAAAAATATTAACCCCTAAATTCATAAACGCTTTGTAAAATTATAGGAGGTTTATTGAACAAATTTTGTATGAAAATGACGATTTGTAAACCTGCTATAACTTTACAAAGCATTTATGAATTGAGGGGTAAATTTTTTAAATTTTTTTTGGTTTGGAATAGGATTTTCTAATTTTAGTCATAAAAAACATTTTAGATACCAAAATAAAAATGTCATTGTTAAAATCTTTTAAAAGGGAATCAATTTATTTGACACAAAATATTTCCCAAGTAATTACCCAAGAAGCACATAGGTTTTAAAAATTCAAGTACTTTAAATTTTGTTTGAAGTAAAGTATATTTCAAATTCTAGCATTTGTATATGGGCATTTCCACAGAAATGTCAACCGCAGCCAAAAAATTCAAAGCCTATAAAAGTATGTTGTTTTAACACATTTTTATAGGGAATCTATCAGATTTAACTAATGTTAACAAATTTTACACTTATTCATAACAGATTTTGAAATATTCAAATACAAAGTCGAACAAGTGCAAAAGTTCTGTTTTGAACATTTCTATTGCACGTTTTGTTATAATTAATGTTCGCAATGAGAGCCATTATGCATTGACATTTGCTATTTTAAATATCGGTTTATATTTAAAGAATATAGGAAAAATGTAAAAGGAGCGATGCGATTGCCAATTACGGTAAATTTTTTCTTTGCTTTAGCATACATTTCGATGTAGCGTGCGACATTGAAAAATAACATTTGTTATCAGTGCGTCAAAGGTGTTTGTGCAATACGCGTCAAATATTCGTAGCAAACAGATATTTTTATTTCAAATTAAATAAAAAAAGTTTTGCTGGAAAATATTCAGCGGTTTGCTCTTGGTACTTATTTAGATTTTGTCGCGTGCGACATCGTAAGTGTAAAATGTATAAATTTTATATAATTTTTTTTAATGTAAATCCAAAATATAAAATTTTTGAATGTAGATGAGTAAAGACGAGAAAAATAAATCAAACTGTAAACGGTGGAGAGAAAGTTTAAAGGATGATGAACCAAAATTACAGAACTATAAGTTAAAAAACAAGGAAAGAATGCGGAATGCTAGACAGAAGTGGAGAGCGCTGGCTGAAGGCAAAGAGGATTTAATTCAAGAGAAACGGAAATATAATCGCATACGACAACGAGAGAGGCGCCGAAAACTTTTAGAAAATGAAATGTCATACTCACGACAAAGCCAACCTTACGAATGTAGACAAACCTTGGCGAAAGCGGTTAAAAAAGTGGAGAAAGCGATGCCAAAGGACATGCACAAAAGACTAAAAGTTCTTGATGTCCTGGTAGAAAAATATAAACAGATTGAAGAAAAGGAAAACGTAAATCTATCCAGCAGAACAGTGTCAGAAAGCTCCGTTAATGCCATCAGTGATTTTTATCAGAATGATAATGTTAGTGTGCAAGCTTCGGGAAAGAAAGACACCGTTATAATTGAAGGCAAAATAGTAGCTAAGCGCTTTATGTTAATGACGGTGTCTGAATCATATGAGTTGTTCAAAAAAGAATTTCCAAGCGAAGAGGTAGGCAAATCAACTTTTTTTAAAATGCGACCTCGCCATGTCCAGCTGGTAAATAAAATGCCGCACAATATGTGTGTTTGCATGTATCATGCAAATTTCGGCTTTCTTTTGGAAAGTTGCACGAAAAGTATTCCATCTTTTCCCAGAGATTTTGAAGCATTTCTTAAAGCAGTTTGCTGCGATATTCAGAATGAATATTGTATGACAGGTAATTGTAAGAAGTGCCTAATAGATTTAAGAGATCAATTTATTCCTCTTGCATATTTGGCTAATATGGAAGATGAAGTAAACTGGCAACAATGGCGTAAAACAGATAAACACATAGTTCTGTCAAATACAATTTCAACTTTATCTGAGTTAGTCATTGATATGGAGACTAAGTTACCATCATTTAAAACCCATTTTTTTGTAAAAAGAGCTCAGCAAAAATATTTTGAGGAAACAAAAATTAACTTAAAACCTTCCGAGCTCGTTCTTCAAATTGACTTTGCCGAAAATTATAGGTTGACACACCAAAACGAAATACAAAGTGCTCATTTCAGCTACCGCCAGGTAACAATTTTTACTTGCGTAGCTTGGTTGGCTGGTACTTCACAGTCGTTTGCGGTCATAAGCGATAAACTTACGCATAATAAGCATGATGTATTTATTTTTGTTTTAAACCTTTTAATCGAAACTAAGACAATTTACGGGCATTTTTCAAAGATTTCAATATTTTCCGACGGAAGCTGCGCTCAATTTAAAAATAAATATATTTTGACAAGCTTGATTGACATTATTAAAGAAATTGGATGTATATCTATGGAATGGAATTTCTTTGCTAGTTCTCATGGAAAGGGAGCCGTTGATGGAGTTGGAGCCGTCATTAAAAGAAAAGTGTGGCAAGTAACAAAATCTAAAAACGTTGTTTTACCCGATGCACATTCGTTTTATAAATGTGCAGAAAACAACATAAATGGAATCAAAATATATTTTATGCCATCTGCTCAAATTGAAAATTTGTCTTTACATTATAAGTTGGACGAAAAATGGAAGGAAATGAAAAGCATTCCATGTATATCCCAGTTGCATTCGTTTTGTTGCGATGGCCAACAGTTAGAAGCAGCTAGGACTTCATATTCTATTAAAAAAAATTTATTTGGCATTAGTAATACTATTCTCACTTGTTAGTTTCTGTTCTTTCCTTTTTAATATATATACTATGAATATACTTATTTTTGTTTTTCTTTATTGAAGATATTTTGTTAAGTTTATATTTTTTGTTGTGAAAATAAATATATTGAATATATTAAAAATCATTTGTAATCGTCTTATTCATGTCTAATTACATAAAAAGTAAAAAAATATACATAAAATGTATGATGGAACAAAATGTCGCATGCAACATGTCGCGTGCGAAAGTGATTAAAATTGAATAAAAACTAAACTATTTAATATTTTTGAATCAAATAAAAAACATGTTTAAGATACATCAATGCATAACATTTTAAAATTAGTCGCATTAAAATGTCCCTTCAGGTTTCGCTGAAATCATTGTTTAAACTGTACGCCTTGAAAGCTAGTTCTGTTTTTGTCGCATGCGAATGCATTGGTTTTTCGTAATTATCTTGAAAACGAAAAATTGCCAAAAATCAACCTTAGCGCCGATGACAGTGCTAATCAGGAGCTATAAGTTTCACCTTTTGTCAAAATGAAGAAATGTTTTCGTATATGTCTTTTTTTACTTTGATTGCGTACGAATGTCGCATTCGACATTGGAGAAATGCCCATATATAAAAAAAATAGATCAAACTTGAATTTTTGTTTCCCTTTTGCTGTAGTATGCTATTGAAATAAAATGTAATTAAAGTTTTATTCAAGCCATGAAACTGGAAAACAGGGCTGGAATTGGACTTGCTTTCAACTTGAATTCCAATGAAATTGTTTATAGGGTAGGAGCATTTCAACTAATAAAGATTTTTCGCATAACTTATTTAAAATTTAAGTAGTAAAACCTAAAAACTTGGTAAAATGTTTAAAAGAAATATGAAAAAAAAAGTTTTGTTTCTTACAAATAATCGCCCTTACTATCTAAATTTTTCAAATGCATATTTCAGTTAAAGTCGACTTTAGTTAAAATATTGGGTGGCAGTATACCTTCACTTGGTTTATTTTTGGAGCATTCTGATTGGTTAATTTATTTTCAACCAATCAAAATGTTTGAAAATATAAATATTTTTGTAAGGTTTTCATACACAAAATAAACAAAACCGTATGATTAAAAATAAAATAAAATTTAGTCTTTTTCCCAAAAGCACAGTAAGTGGTTTTTCATGTGGAAAATTTTTACTCGAACTTTAGTTTTACTCAAATTTTAATTTAAATTATAAAATTGAACAATTTTTTAATTTTATATCAAAGACACAATCACAATATACAAAAAATGTGATTATTCCCCAAGAAAAATAATAGTATTGTACATTAAATTTGCGTGAAAACAATTTCTACTCAGTTTTCACAAGAAAATTCATTGTCGTGGGAAATTATCATTTTTTTTATATGGAGGAGAATAACAATTTTTTCACGTGAAATCCGAACAACTTACGGTGCTTTACTATCAAACAGTATTTTGCTTTTAAAGTCGACTTTATATTTAAACGGCTTTGTTCATTTTGTGTATGAAAATTAGGGTTTGGGGTTCGGGAATTCCCGGGAAAAGTTTGCCGGGAATTCCCGGGAAAGTAATATATTTTTCCCGGGAAAACGGGAAATTTTAAAAATATAAAATTTTTTAAATTGTTTTTGTTTCGAATAGGATTTTTTAATTTTAGTCATAAAAAACATTTTAAATACCAAAACAAAAATGTCATTGTTAAAATCTTTTAAAAGGGAATACATTTATTTGACACATTTATTATAACTAATTATAACTTATTCAAAATTTAAGTAGTAAAACCTAAAAACTTGGTAAAATGTTTAATAGAAATATGAAAAAAAAGCTTTGTTTCTTACAAATAATCGCCCTTTCTATCTAAATTTTTCAAATGTATAATTTAGGTAAAGTCGACTTTAATTAAAATATTGGGTGGTTTATTTTGACCTAGTTTATTTTTGGAGCATTCTGATTGGTTAATTTGTTTTCAACCAATCAAAATATTTGAAAATATAAATATTTTTGTAAGAGTAATTTATGTGAAATCTTATCTTCAACATTCTGATATTTTTTACTTTGAATTCTCACTACACAGACTGCATTTGTACTGAAATAGTGTTTTTTTTAACAAAAATTACTTATATAGGTGGTTTTCATTAACAATTTTGTTTAAAAATATTTACCGGGATTCAAATTTTTTCATTCCCATTTCCCGGGAAATAAAAAAGTCCGGGAAATCCCAAACCCTAATGAAAATCCTAAAAAAATATTTACATTTTCAAATATTTTAATTGGTTGAAAATAAATTAACCAATCCGAATGCTCCAAAAATAAACTAGGTCAAAATTTTAACTAAAGTCAACAAAAATATACATTTGGAAAATTTAAATAGTAAGGGCGTTTTTTTTTATTTAAAAAATTTTCAATTAAAATTGGAATTTTGTATTAAAAAATGCTAAATTTTGATCTACATACAATTTTGAAAATCTAATTTGAAATTTAGAGCTTTTAACTACATTTCTCTACAAACTTTAATTTTTTTATAATCAAAATTATCAGTTTTTTAATGAATTTGTTAAAATATCTATTGAGATTTTTAAATTACGACTGGTTAAATGAAAATAAGGAAAAAATTTTATATTTCATATTATTATTCATAACAAATTTGTATTTCCTTCACTTTATCCTTTTTTCTCCCCTCTTTTTCCTTTTTTCTTTTCTTTTTCCCTCCTTTTTCCCTCTTTTTCCTTTTTTTTCTTTTTCGATTTCGCTGAGGGGGGGGGGGGGGGGGAAATTTCCATATTTTATATTATTATTCATAACAAATTTGTATTTCCTTCAAAAATTTCCATATTCCCCCCCCCCTGGAGCCGCGCATGAATTAAATTCTCTCTGCGTATATTACCTCAAAATTTGGTGTTGTTAAGGGCCCTTAAGAAGCGAAAATACTGAGAATTTAACAATTATTTATGATATTCTCAGACTACTAATATTCAGCAAAATTATTTGCTAATTTTTGCAGAGTAAATTGGTATTTTCAAATAGAGCTTAACATTTTTTATATTGATGGCTAAATGTAAAAAGCTCTTCTATTTTTTAATATTAAAAAAATTTATCTCTTTGTGTTTTTATTGATAAAAAGTTAGGAAAATACATTAATTTTGCATTAAACGATTTATCGATTAATCGCCAATTTTCTCGACCCGAATAACCGGTTAATTAACTTTGGTGATTTTTCGAATAATGCATTAACCGGTTAACCGCCTATGTCGAATAATTGGAAACACTATAGGGTCCGCCATCTAACGTTTTTTTTTTCAACTAGTGCTTATTTCGTGAATGGTAACAATTAGCTCATGTCTGATTTGACAGATAATTAGTTTTATCCTTCCGCTGAACGAATATGGTTGTGTATACGCTTGAACAACGCTGGGAAATATTGCGACATTACTTTGAAAATCATGGTAATGTTGCAGAATGTGTGCGAAGTCAATGGCGATCGTTATCGGGCCATGTTGAACGAATTTTTATTCACAAAAATTGAAGAGGAGAATATTGGCAACATTTGGTTTCAACAGGACGGCGCTACGTGCCACACACAGCCGAAGCTACACTCGATGTTTTGCGCCCTGTTTTTGAAGATCGCATTATCAGCCGCAGAGCTGATGTCGTTTGGCCACCTCGGAGCTGCGATTTGACACCGTTGGATTATTATTTGTGGGGTGCCGTCAAAGATAAGTGTTACGCCGACAAGCCAGAGACAATTGACGCTTTAAAGAACAATATTCGTGAAGCCATTGGTGAAATACAGCTGCACACAATCGATAATCTGCTTAAAAATTGGGCCGATCGTGTAGGCTACTGCATGGCCAGCCGAGGCAGCCATATGAATGAAATTATTTTCCATTATTAACCGGAAGGATTGTACTTTCAAATAAAAAAAGAAATTTGAGAAAATATTCAGTAGTTTGTTTTTATAGCATTTTCAAAAAAAAAAAAATTATTTGGCGGACCCTGTATTATACATACATGAGAGTGGACCTTGTTCTTCAACTTGCGATTTAAGGTGTATTTAATAAACCTCTATGCTTTGACCAATTTTTTGTATATTTTTTTCGACAAAATATACAAATATTTAAAAAAACTCAAAACTAGAGTTTTGCAAACTTATAAAAAAATCCCATTTTTGGCCATACCTGGGACTAAGTTATCATAATCCAAGAGAGACAAAAATTTACATCTAAATATTTGTGGATCTTAAAAATGAAAAATTTACAGTATTAGATAAATTTTAGAAAAAAATATTTTATTTTTGTTAAAGACATGTGGCTTTCGTTAGTTATAATAATGAAAAATGGATAAGTAAAAATGTTTGAATTTACTTCTCACAATGCATTTCTTTGAAATTGAACATATATATACAAAAAACTAAAATCTACATTATAGCCTAGAGAGGACCCCATAAAGACAATCTGATGATAGTGAGCGGTGTCACTTGAAAATGCATTAATTGTCAACCATTGGTTCTAGGAAAGTTTTTTTTCATAAGTTTTTCTCTATTGGTTGTAAAATAAAAATTGTAAATTCTATTTAGAATTTGTAATATTTGATCTTAAACCGAACAAAAAATAACACTCATTGTAAAACATCTTCAGATCAACTAAAAATCTACAATAAAATTTTTTACGATTTTCATAATTCTGTGGCTTGGAGCTAAAAGGGCCAATGTCACTATTTTGTTGTTTTGAGTTAATCATTGTATTAGATTTCTTTTCTTGCTTTCTTTCATAATGTTAAAACAGCTAATGTCAAAATTAACCCAGAACAGCTTCATAAATGTAATGGTGACCAATGTCACTATGAACTCATCTATAAAAGTTAAAAAGAATTTTCATCACTTCAGTAATGAATTTCTTCATAGTTTCAATGAAAATTGTCACTGAAACTCGTCCATTGAAACTTTTCATAGAATCTTTGAAACAGGTTTCATTACAGTCAATGTTTATGAAAAGTTCATAAAATTAATGAAACTCTTCATAAAATTAATAGGCCACCCGTCCAATGAATAAATCATTCACCCAATGAAGAGCTTCATAAAATCTATGAAGCAATTTCATTTACTATTACTTTTTATAGTTGGTTGTTGTCGTTGCTAAGCTGGAGTGGATAAATAAAAAGTACTTAGCAACTGCAAAAGGTGTAATTAAATCTTACCATATTTTACGGATGTACAAAATATATCTAAAGAAAGAATTTATTAAATTAAAAAGTTTCATAAAAGAAAGTTTCGAAAAAATTAATATGATTTATAAAAAAATTTCATAGTCTAAAATTAATAATAAAAAATTAATAAAAAAAAAATAAAAATTATAAAGGACTAGCTGACCCGACAAACGTTGTTTTGCCTTAAATTTTTTTTTCACCTATAAAAAAAATTTGCACTATAAACGTAAGTTGGGTTTATTCCCAGCAAAATCTTTCATTACCAAATAAGTGGTTATATAATAGAAATTCATAGCTCCGCACAACTTATTTTTTGGCGTCTAAACTCATTATTTTTGTTTGGCGTGGTCGTTTTTATAAGTAGTCACGCTTACCTGCTCGCTTACGAAAAAATGAGAAATAAGTAGTTACGAGATTTTGAATAATAAGTGGTTACATACATGCTTACAAAAAGTTGAATTATAAGTGGTTATCCGACTGCTTACTTGATTCTTAAAAATAAGGAGTTACATAAATACTATTAGTTTCAGGAAATACATTCAGAGAATTTAAAGTTCTTCCTAGTGTGTAATTTTAGTACTCGTCATAAAAATTTAACACAAAACATATTTACATGTAATAAATATAAATGTATAAAATTTAACTTTGTAAATAGTACTTATTTAAACTATTGCGAGTAAGTCATTATTTTATATTTAAAAGCAATAACTACAATAGGCCGTTATTAGGAAGCCATTATTTTATATTATAAAATAATGCAAAAGGTAATGATATATCATTATTGGTAATGCAGACAGCAATGAGGTGTCATTACCAATATTTTGCTGGGTTGTGCTTCACTACACTAAAAAGAATGAAAACTTCTAGAATTTTTTTATATGAAAATTTCACGAATTTGTTTTATTTTTGAGGTCTTATTTTAATTATTAATGTAATACATTTGGATACACAACATTTTTTGTTTTTCCATCTGGAGCATGATTAAACAAAGCATTTGGAATGCCAACT
The DNA here is from genome assembly GCA_949987735.1 of Leucophora obtusa. Taxonomy (NCBI): domain Eukaryota; kingdom Metazoa; phylum Arthropoda; class Insecta; order Diptera; family Anthomyiidae; genus Leucophora; species Leucophora obtusa. Next base: position 55,226,378 of record OX465296.1, read on the forward strand.
CTTGAACAGGCCACGTATAGCTGCCCATGACAGAAGCACGGCTCCTCCAAATTCAATCAGCATACTTGAAGCGTTTGTCCTTGCGCCTTGTTGATAGACATGGCAAATGATAGATGCACTGGGAATTGCAAGCGCTTGAATTCAAATGGTATGTCTGTTGGTATCAGTGGAATACGCGGCATAAGCACAATTTCGCTTTTCGCTTTGCCAGTCAATATTGTGGCTTCAATCAAATTCGGCATCAATTTTTTTTACTGCAAGTCTTGTGCCATTACACAGTTTTGGCGCATTTAAATTCCGCAGTAAAATAGTAGATGAGCCGACCTTTAAATTCAAACAATGCGGTGGCGTACCAGGCGATTCTAAAAAAAACTCGTTATGTTAAGTGTGCTGCTTTACTTGTTGTGTAAAGTTCAATAAAATGATAGTAATCACAAAATCCTCTATCTAAAAGTCAAAACTATCAAAGTACGCTAACGCTCAAAATCACTTATTAACCCAAACTATTTAAAAGAAAAAAAAAATTAAAATGCGTATAGTTTTAGTCTCAAAAATCGCACAGAAACACATATTTTTTGCATTTAAAAGTTTTTTTGGCTTCGCTCAGTTAATTTTTATATATAGAAGTTTTATTTTGTGTATTTCTTTGCTTACCCTAGTAAAAATGATTTTTATATATTCATATATGATTTTTATACAATCATTTATGATTTTATGAAATTATAACTTGTCGAGTATCGTGAAACATATATTTTTATATGATTATATCAAAAGATATTTAATTATATAAAATTATATTAACCAGATCCACCATTTTTCGGATCAAATAATATATTTTTTATATAATTATATTAACCCATACATGATTTGATCCGGAAAATGGTGGATCTGGTTAATACAATTTTATATAATTAAATATCTTTTGATATAATCATATAAAAATATATATTTCACAATACTCGATAAGTTATAATTGTATAAAATCATAAATGATTATATAAAAATCGTATCTGATTATATAAAAATCATTTTTACTAGGGTAATTAAAATTTAGAATTTTCACAATGGTGTTATTTGTTTATCATTGCACCGGATGTCCCTTTTACAATTTTTTAATAGTAAAAAGAGAAGTTAGTAAATAGTAGACAGAGTCAGCAAATTTTATAAAAATATCTGTAAGAACCCAAAAATATCTGTAAGGGCCTAAAGGTTTAATATTATAATATTATATTATAATATTATAATATTACAAAACTAAGAGTGGCTAATAACCATAAAGGAAAATTTAATTTCTAACGCATTTTCTAAGTTCTAAACTAAATTATATATTTGAATTGTAATTTGATTTCTAGGTGTTTTCAATTTTCAAAAATTTCAGTTTTTTGTCAATACTTAAAATTTTCTGCAATCCGTTTGTGATATGGAGTATAGGTTTTACCCATTTTATGTCAAGCATGGATTCCGTGATTATTTTCTGACAAAACTTCGTAGAAGGATAGGTAGACGTGTCTTTAGAGATATGTTGGTAAAAAATGGATTAAACATTTTAAATACTGTTTCTCATAGTTTTGTTACTTGATTTTAATAGTGAAATTATCTTTTAATACTTTTTGGACAAAGGTCTTTTAAAAGGTCGCAGCACTTGGATGTAATGCTTTACAAACTACTTCTTCCACTGCTTCACAAGTATCTGTTAGTGTATTTTTACTGCTTTTTTAGAAGTTATTCTGAACATCAACAAAGTACTTCTTTCATTGCTTCTAAGATATCCGTCAGTATATTTTTACAGCTTTTTTAGATTTACTTCTGAATAACATCCAAAAAATCACTTAAGTATTGCTGCTAAAGAGTAATTGCTCTAAAAGTGATCCTAAAAAGTGATTTTCGTATGATTTGGCATTTCCAAACAGAGGGTCGCGGGATCGATTTTCGGCGGGGCCAATAATTTGTTTAAATTTTTTTTTTATTCTGTTAATTTTTTTTTTAAATTCAAAATTTTTTTAATTTTTAAAAATATGTATTCTCACCATTTTTAATTTTTAAAAATGGTGAGAATTTGCTTTTTATGCAACTGTGAAAATAGTACTGAAAACAATACTGAATTGGAGTGCACCTTTTATTCTTGTTTAATAAGTACTTTTATTGAAGAGAATAAGGAACAATACCTCGCAGTAACAAATTTTCGTTTTTAGGTCACTCAACTTTTATATCAAAGAATAGCTCAGCGGTAGAGCGCTAGACAGCAATCGTGAGGTCGTAAGTTCGATACCCGATGGCGGCAATAAAAAACTTTTGTAAAATAAAAAACACATGATTTTTTTGCGAAGAATGTTGAAGTTGTAATACTCCTCTCCTAAGACAACTCAATTAGTGTTTATGTTAAAAAAGAAGTGCATCTAGATCATCAATTATAGTGCTTTTTCTACTGCTTCGGCATCTCTTTTTTTGCTGGGGTTTTATTACAATTTTATAGATTATCGGAAAGGTTAAATATTTAAAGTAAATTACATCATTATTATTTTGATTTCCAATTGAGTGCGCCATTCCAATTTTCAAAGCACAACAATAATTTTTACAGCGAAATGAAAGTAAAATTCCAGAGGACTTTGCAAAGTTAGCTCGAGTTTTTATTTTATGACCTCTTGAAATATCTGTGTGGCGCGAAAGCCCAAAAATGTTGCACATTTTAAGAGTTAGGAACTCTCTCGCTTTCACGAATAAGTTAAATTTCAACTATTCTTTTCGGTTCTTTTATTTTATTCGGAATTATCAAACAAACCACTGACATAATAGCCGTTTTTGCTAATCACTTGGATTTAATAAATCCAAAAAGTATTTCTAAAAGTGCTCAACAGATGGGGTTAGATTTTTCCTATTTAAAAAAAATTGTCTGTCCGACACTTCTTTCACCCTAATTTTTAATACCGAATTCGATGATGAAGGATTCTACGTCAACTTTTAATTTATAATTATATTTTACATACAACAGCGATAAACAGTCTGCCTTTTCAGTTTTATCACTTCAATTTATATTTTTACACAATTGAAAAATTCCATTGCAATATTTAATATTCACTAATTGGATTTAATTAAATTACTTACTGTAGAGTGAAAAATTGCCATTTCTATTTGAGCTATTTCTCCATGCCCAAGATGAAAAATATGTATTTGGTGAGGTGTAGTTTTTTTTCTAAACATAGTTCATAAAAAAAATTAAATAAAAACCTTTTATTCGTTAGTTTTTCAATTTTTTTGTTTCTCTTTTAATTTTCATTCGTATTTTTTCTGACATTAAATTAATAGGCTGTTTCATATATTTGTGCTTTTATTGTGGATTTATTAAATCCAGCTATTTTTGGATTTAATAAATCCATTTTTTGTATGAAAAATTCTAAATCCAAGTGATTAAAAAACACGCTAAATATAATCTTATACTGATAGAAAAATCCTAAAAAATAGCAAAAAAAAAAGGTACTCAAAATTAGTTAAAAGGGGCCCTGTACAGAAATCTTTCCAAATTAGTAAATCCTTTTTGCTAAATATTAGTAAGATAAGTACAGCAAAATGCAACTGTTTTAGTAATATTTGAGTTAAATTTCGTTTAATTAAATTGCAAATTTACCTTCTTAATATTGGCTAAAAAATATTGCTGAATATTAGTAGACAAAAATCAGTAAAGAAATATTATATATTCAAAAGTTAATTTATCTTTAAATTTGAGTTGAATACAAATAGCGGTGTCTCCTGCTACAACAAACAGAAATATTTGTTAGAAAATAGTAGACTGCTTTCTGTAGTGCAGATTTTTATTCACATTAAGAAAATAAAAAAAAATACTAAAAATTTTAAATTCTTTGTGATGGTTTGGTCGACCAATTTCCATGAATTTTTTTGTGGATTTTAGCAGGATTTTCGATTAACTAAAATATAGCTGAAATTTTGTAAATTTAACAGATTTTTTCTTGCTGTTTGTATTTTTCTAATGTTTAGCAAAGAGATTCTGTTGGATTCAGCTGTTTTTTCAGCAAAAAGTTTTAAAGACTTTTATATTAGTGTATGAACAACTGAAAAAATTTCTCGAATGAACAAGTGAACTAGAAGAACACACTAGTTCAAAAATAAAATTGATTGAAATGAACTGTGAACTACACTCTAATAAATTTTTGTTGAAATCTACTCTATTAAAAGTAGGTAACTTGATACCTACTATAAGTTGGACAAAAATAGACACAGTGTTTAAAATTAAAATATGTAGACACATTGTGCTTAAAAATAGTAGACACAATGTGTCTAAAGGTACGTTTTTAATTGTATCAATATAATTATAATTTTGTGTAAATTTAAGTGTTTTGTGCCTACAAAAGCGCTTTTTAATGCATAATCTTAGATTTGAGGTGTTTAGAAACAAGCGTGATGATGTTTATATATAAAACCTTTTCAATTTATTTAAAAAATATGAAACTCTTTACAATTATTTTATTAATACAAACTATGATTACAAAATAGCGGACTTGTTCAACTAATCATTTATATATTTAGTAAAATAGAAATGAGCTCGTACAATTGAATGAAACCAATTCCATTTTCGCATCAAAATTGGTTTAACGAGTTTGCCTCATCGTTTTGGATTGTTAGTTTGCAATTTGGTCATGAAAAGACAACAAAATCATTGAAAAATCAGAGAAATATATATTCTTCCTTTAATTTACCTTAAGTAATTTCCACAGTAGAATTTTGGGATTAATCCATACATCACACTGCCCAAATAGAACTGTGCCATTAAATATCTTTTCTTGAAATTTATTGGTCCATGATATTTGTATTGTTAGTTTTTGGAAGTGTTTGTAATGAAGAAAGACTGAGAGGCGGCAAATACTATAGTTTTTCCTACATTTGGTCTATTATAGCAACGGAATATACACCATCTCCATGTTTACCGTATATTTAGCCACAAATTTGGAGTTATAGTAAAACAAAAGTTGATTAGTTGCTTTTTGTAACAAATTTAATTTTTGTTTTTTGTGATTTTTCGTTTTGACAATTTATTTGTTTTGATGTTTCTTGGGATTCAAAATGTATATAAAAAACACTGCACACATTTTCTGCTTTTTTATACACACTTTTTGTCTATACAACAAACAAAAACATTTTAAACGGGTTTATAAACACAAGTTACTGTAGTTTGTGTTTATTTTTCTACAAAAACTGTGTATATAAAATATTCAAACATTTTTTGTGTTAATTTAAGCATAGTGTCTTATTTTACATAAAAATGTACATCCTTTATAGTAGTAATATTACGAGCCCTTTTTAGAGTGTATAATGCCAAATTCTAGTAATTTTTATTCCGATTATTTGTTTGTATAAAATGTTTTATTTTGTGTGAAAATTTCCGGGTGTGCTCACATTTTTACTCACAATTTCTAATTTTTTTTTACTCAGGTGATGCCCACTACTTATGCGAGTGCATTGTGTTAGAATTAGGAAAATAGAATAGATTTCGACAATTTCTAACACCAAACTGCTACTAACAAACAATCTGAATAAAAAGCAACTGATAGTGCGTCTTTGTGACGAAAACGTGATTAAAATAGACACATGTTTCAAGAGGCCATCAAATTAAAAACCGAGCTAGATTTGCAAAACTCTTTGAGAGTTATGTTTTAGAAACAGTGTACTTTCATTTCGTGCTCGAAACATTGATTCTGATCGCGATCATTTTGCAGGATCTTCTAAAACCGCAGAATAATCCGAATTTATATATGTATTTAATTTACAGTCACTTCCAGAATAAATTTCTTGTTTCTCCTAAAGTACGCTTTTTCACGGACAGTTAATAATTTTAATTAAAAAAAAAAATTATGAAAATCCAACATTATAATGCTTAACTTAGGGTGGGAAAAAATTGTAAAATGTCGAATTATGCCAAATTATCACTATTAAAAAACAAAACAATTTCGTCTTTTAATTTCGAATTTTTGTAAGACACTGAAATTCTTTATTTAAAAATAATGCTTAATAACTAAAAATCCTGAAAACTAAACTTACAACTAAACTACCTGCCTATGTGCTGTTGACATGCGAGCATCATATAACTAAGTGTGTGTATTTCCCAGCGATAACATGCCATAAACTTTTATCATCACTGTGTCCTTCATTTGTTTTCCTGAGTAACATCCCAAACAAACAGTAATTACCGATAATTAGCCTACGGGGAATGAGGATTCAATTGACCTCCAAGGACCTACACCGTGACCGGTCCACCGGAGGCATATTACTAAATTAGTACAATAATAGAAAGAAGTCCATAAAAAATTTAGTTAAAACTACTAAAAATTAGTTAAAAATGATGCTGCAGAAAAAACTGCTAAATTAGCAGATTATTTTTGCTATATATTAGTAATATAGGTACAGCAAAAATAAAACTGTTAAATATACAGAATTTTAGTTATATTTGAGCTAAATTTTTGTAAATGGAGAATAGCAAATTAAACTGCTAAAATCATCAAAAAAATTTGCTAAATAATTAGTAGCCTAAAAAATCACCAAAAAATTTAAAATATTCAAAGTTTTTTTTTCGATTTTTGTTTTTAAAGCAAAAAAAATTGCGCCTTTTGAAAACAGCAGTTTACAATTTTTTAGCAAATATTTTTGCTGATTTTAGCAGAATATACTGCTATTTGCATTCAACTAAATTTAGCTTAAAAATAGCAAAAATTTTGTTGATTTAACAGTTTATTTTTGTTATTTTTAGTGTAAAAATATTTAGCAAAATTTTCTGCAGACTTTACAGTACAATTTGCTATTTTCAATTAACTAAAAGTTAGCCTAAATATAACTAAAATTCTGTAAATTTAACATTTTTAATTTTGCTGTTCTCATTTTACTAGTATTTAGTAAAAAAATCTGCTAATCTTAGCAGTTTTTTCTGCAGCATCATTTTTAACTAATTTTTTGTAACTTTTTCTGCTATTTTACAGATTTATTTCTATGAGTGTAGAAATATGAACCAAAGAGAATGAATTAATTTTCTAAGTATTTTCTGATCCGTTACTTTCACTGTTGCTTTTAAAAAACTTGGCCGATACCGTAATAAAAAGCAAAATTCGCGGCATATTTTTAAAAATATTTTTTTATTTATTTTAATCTTTTTTTATTTATTTTTAACTTTATTTTTTACGATTTGCTTATTTTAGCTCTTATTTAAAATTTCTATAATTTTTTGGTAAAAAATTTTAAGTTTTGTAATTTCAACGTTTTTTAATGTTAAATCTGATTTAGTTTTAACAATTAGTATTTCATTTAGCTTTTCTTTTTAACTTAAGAGGAATTTTTAAAATTATTAATTATATTATCAGAGTTTTTGAGGTAATTTTCTAATTTTTAATTGATTTTTTAATTTAATTATGGCCAACGCAAAATACGAGTCAACTTGCCATTAAAGGACCTATCCCATGACCGGTCAATCGGGGGCATATTCAAGGCACTTCCACTATATTTGTGTGTGTGTTAGTGTTGTTTTATTTTCTATTTTTTTCTTTTCCATTTTTTTATTTGCTTGTAGTGTTTGTTTTTTCTTTTTTATTTGAACAGAAACGAAAAATACATAACTTTACCATCAGCCAGCCATCACGCCCTACGGGGAAAGGGACCGGTCCCAGATGACACCCATGATAGGTCCCAAGGGGGCGGAGACCGGTCGTTGATCGGTCTTTTTGTTTGAAAGAGACATATCACTTTAACATGGCGTTGTCATTGGAAATGACCAATTGCCACAGTTTAGACACATTGTGGCAGTAAGGTGGTGTGTCTAAAAATAGCTTTTCAAATAAACTAATAAAAAATTATTAAGAATTAAAAATAATCTTCTTGGCGTCGAAGTAGGGCTCGATAACACAACCTTCGGCTAGTAAGGCAAACGCTCTACCGTCTGAGCTATGTTGCTTATGAGTGATGACTGGTTGATGGTTAAGTTATATGTTTTTCGTTTCTGTTCAAATAAAAAAGAGAAAGAAAAACAAACACACACACAGCAAATAAAAAAACATGGAAAAGAAAAAAATAGAAAAGCAAACAACATTAACACACATACAAATATGGTGGAAGTGCCTTGAATATGCCCTTGATTGACCGGTCATGGGATAGGTCCCTTAATGGCAGTTGACTTGTTTTTTGCTTTTGCCATAATGAAATTAAAAATCAATTAAAAATTAGAAAATTACCTCAAAACCTCTGATAATATAAATAAAAATTTAAAAAATTCCCCTTAAGTTAAAAAGAAAAGTTAAATTAAATACCAATTGTTAAAACTAAAACAGCTTTAACATTAAAAAAACGTTGAAAATACAAAACTTAAAATTTCTTAGCAAAACATTATAGAAATTTAAAATAAGAGCTATAATAAGCAAATCGTGAAAAAGTAAATAAAAGAGTAAAATAAATAAAAAATATTTTTAAAAATATGCCGCGAATTTTGTTTTTTATTTTGGTATCGGTCAAGTTTTTTTAAAAGCAACAGTGAAAATAACGGATCAGAAAATACTTAGAAAATTAATTAATTTTCTTTTGTTCATATTTGTACTAATTTAGTAATATGCCTTCGGTTGACCGGTCACGGGATAGGTCTTTGGAGGGCAATTGACTCCTCATTCCCCGTAGGGCGCATAAGCAATATTAGCTCAGACGGTAGAGCGTTTGCCTAACAAGCAGAAGGTTGTGTTATCGAGCCCTACTCTGACGCCAAGTAGATTTTTTTTAAATCTTAATTTTTTATTAGTTTATTTGAAAGGCTATTTTTAGACACATCACCTTACTGGCACAAGGTGTCTAAACTGTGGCAATTGGTCATTTCCAATGACAACGCCATGTTAAAGTGACGTGTCTCTTTCAAACAAAAAGGCCGATTAAGGACCGGTCACTGCCCCCTTGGGACCTATCCTGCGTGTCACTTTGGACCGGTCCCTTGCCCCGTAGGGTATAGTCCATGTGTTTATTACATGGAATATCCATAATTATCAGTGGGTAACAAAAAATACAGATCATTAGGATTTTCCAAATAATCCTTATCCTGAAAACGCATACACAGGTAAAAGAAAACATTATCTATGCCCAGCTTACACACACTTAGTTATTGTCAATTATTCCCCATTCACCTAGACCTAGAAACAAAAAACATGTTTAATGGATTTAAACATTCACCCTATAGTAACAGCTTGGGCCTGTAAGCAGGAAAGCTGGAATTTTTAAGGAAAACCTAACCTATGACGAAAGCTATCAATAGTAACAATAAAAAATAGCCACTTATCAATGAAAAGTTGGGAAAAAAATTTCTCTTTCCTATTTGCAGTCACATTTTATAAATTTTTTCTCAGTAAAAGAGAGGATTGCATTCTATTTATTTTCTTACCTCTTTGATTAAGCCTAGCACACATAACTATTCAAGATTTTTACAAAAAAAAAAAACATAAAAAACAGTTTCTATGGCCACCAAAAATCTTAGAAAAAATTTTAGAAAGCTGTTTTCGCAATTGGATTTAGATTCTCTTTTATTTATGAAAACTTAAAAAACTTGGCCATTTGGTATTTGATTTCAACAAAAAATAAATATTTTTTATTACATTTTTTAAAAAATGTTGCTTTCGACGTATTTTGTTACGTTTCAAAATTTGTCAAATTATTTAGGGGGGGGGGGGCTCGAGCCCCCTAGTTACGTGCCTGCATTGCGCTATCAACAGATTTGTATGATGTCACTGGACCTGGTAACTTTTCTTGAATGTGATAATAGATTGCGTTGACGTGCACATTTTTTGGTGCGAGTATTGTGAATTCTCTCAACCAATCGTGATTCCTATAATTTTGAATAATATTTGGGAAAACGCGTTCAATCAATTCTGCTTTTAATTGTAGAATTGTACAAAAATTGTTGGCCAAAGTAATCAATCCATTTGTATTATCGATTCGAATTTTGTCATTTCCGATTTCTAACAATTGTGTTTTTGTCACTATAAATCAATGAATGAAAATACTTACATGGAAAGTTTGAAAATTTTTCGTGTGTAAATGCGCTCGAAATTTCTTTTGGAATGATGAAATGAGTTTGGACAAAAAAGTATTGGAATGAATGAAATAAATTCGAGCGAAAGGTAAAAAAGCATGTGTGCAGCTTAACGTTCCAATAAGAGTGACCGAATGTCATTAGTAAATCAAAAATTTAATGATTTGCATAAAAGTACCGTTCTAACAGCAACAGCAACAACAACAATAACATATACCTAGGATACAATGCAGGTGTATAGCAAGTGAAAAATCGAATGGTCAGCGCACAAATAAAATGACGCTCGAAACAACGAATGAAAAGATTCAGCTAAACATTCCAATTAGAAAGACCGAATGTCATTGTACACATAATGCTTAAACACATAGACGACTGCGGCAACACGACTACAAATGCTGCTGGCTGCAATTGTAGTCGTGTAGTCAGCTACTTAATTTTTTTGAAAACGACAGCAACATAGTAAACTTCTGATCCTAAGAATTTGACGTTTTGATAAATATTAATTTTTTTTGGTTTGTGCTTCTAAAATAATGGCTACCCTGTTAAAAATGGTTTTAATATAATAGTATATAATTTAATATAATTATATCTAATCAGGTGTGTTTAATGTTATATCATATAAAAATGTATATAATTTCATCAATATAAATAAAATTATACAACTTAGATCTAATAATATTGGGTCATTACCCTAAGTTGACTACAGCGGCAAAAGTAGTCGTGTAGCCGTGTAGCTGTGTTGATCTCAAAATAATCGTTTTCATATAAACGTGTGTATTTTATTTTTGACAGGCTGTGGTCGTGTAGCTGCGATACATGGTTTGGTAACTTTTCAAGTCACAATAAAAAATCATAATATGGAAATGTGGATATGGAATTGTGTTGATATTTGTATGGGAATATATAGGAAAATCTAAATGCCATATCTCCGGAACCACTGGGCCAATTTCGTGCAAACTTCACATAAACCATCTACAAACCATTCTCAACGTACTCTGAAAATCGGTTGACCCGTTTCAGCAGTTAGTGGTGACATCAAAATGTACACTTCTTTTTATATACATATATATTATTCTCTAAGTAAATGACGATATTTTATAAAAAAAAGTAAATACTATTGAACAATTTCATAAATATAATACTACATTTATACCTGAGCAAAAACTACCTGGTTTTTGGCTCATGTAGTTTTTAACTTGTCAAAACGCATACAAAAAAAAATCAAAAACTAGTTTCATACAAAAACTAAGTGGTTTTTGCTCAAGTATAAATGTAGTATAAAGAACATTTTAATTAAATTTATGGCGATTTAATTTATGAAATTCAATGAATTTTTTTAATGAAATTATGAAATTTTATGAAAGAAAAGTTATGAAAAATTTCATAATATTAATTAAATATTATATACATAATGAAATTCTTCATTGGTTCTACGAAACAAATTCTATGATATTATATCATTAATATCATGAAGGATAATTCTCTCAGTGTAATGTTATATATTTTTTAAATAAACATTGGGCCAATGTCGCCATTGGGCCTTCTAGCTTCAACTTGTATTAGGAGTCTAGTTTAGTAAAACTATTTACGCAAAGAAAAATTTTGGTTGAAAAAGATTATGAATTTTTGGATGATAAAAAATTGGAATGAAACAGTGGCTGGACAGGAAATCGGTTCTTGTGTCTACCATTACTTTAATAATCTTTCAACAAATAGAGTGAAAAAAAAATGTGTAAAATCAGCTTTTAATTAAATAACACTCTTGATGGACATAATAAGTGTTTAAGGAAGACTACTACCTCATATCCATCGATGGATACCAGGAGCAAAGCAGAAACCATTGTTTCAAAGAAAAAGTGTGGCTTATGAAGTTTTTGCAGAAACTATATTAAAGATTTTTTTATTTTGAAGAAATTTTAGGTGTTTTGCAGGATTTTCATACTCTTTATACATTTTATGAGTGATAAAGTAAGTATTATACCATATATCCCTCGCTGGAAAACTAGAATACAGTAAAAACCGTTTTATTAAAATAGTGTGGCTTATCAAGTTATTGCAGAAACTTTATTCAAGATTTTTTTATTTTGAAGAAATGTTAGGTGTTTAGCATGATTTTCATACTCTATATACATTTTGTGAGTGCTAAATTAAGTCTTATACCATATATCCCTCGCTGGAAGACTAGAATACAGTAAAAACCGTTTTATTAAAATAGTGTGGCTTATCAAGTTATTGCAGAAACTTTATTCAAGATTTTTTTATTTTGAAGAAATTTTAGGTGTTTTGTAGGATTTTTATACTCTATATGGGTGATATCAAAAAATGTGATAAAAACCATGTAACCAGCTAATTTCTAATGCATGGATTAGATTTGAGTTATATATTTCGATATACAGTTGTGGCCAAACATTTAAGTCAATTCAAGTTTTTTTATAATTTTATTGTTTTTGCCTTTATTTTTAAAAATCAAAATAGTGGCTAAATTCGCCACGAAAGGCAAGGAGATGGTTCAGAAAATTGTACAGAATTTTAACGAAATTTTTGTTTTTTCATTTTGTCAATTGTTTTAAGTGGGCGTGGCTTTTAACGAAAAATTAGTGATATAAACCTCTTATCAAATTACATAGTAAAATTTAGGCAGTACTGATCGGTTCTATACAAACTGTATATTTTTGGAAATCGTAAAAAATTTCCCTAAGTCTTGCATTATTTTTATCTACAAATAGTCACCAGACTTAAAAGTGCAGCACTTTAAACGTGACCAAATTTTTCTTTGTTTTTAGCGATTTTTAATAAAGTTAACAGCACTGAAATTTTAAAGTGAATAGTTTTATGCTTTTCTTACCACAATATAGCAAATCAGTCAAGATTTTTTTTACGTTATAGTAAAAAGTATTTCATGTAAAAATTTCAGTGTTGTTAACTTTCTTTTAGAATCGCTAAAAACAAAGAAAAATTTGGTCATGTTTAAAGTGCTGCAATTTTAAGTCTGGTGACTATTTGTAGATAAAGATAATGCAAAAATTAAAGAAATTTTATAGGATTTCCAAAAATATACAGTTTGTACAGAACCGATCAGTACTGCCTAAATTTTACTATGTAATTTGATAAGAGGTTTATATCGCTAATTTTCCGTTAAAAGCCACGCCTACTTAAAACAAGTGACAACATAAAAAAACAAACATTACATTAAAATTCTGCACAATTTTCTGAACCATCTGCTTGCCTTTCGTGGCGAATTTAGCCACTATTTTGATCTTTAAAAATAAAGGCAACAACAATAGAATTATAAAAAAACTTGAATTGACTTAAATGCTTGGCCACAACTGTATATCAGCGCATTGTCACCTGTTTTACAAAATTTATAACAATCTGACCAACTTTGGTTAATACATAAAATTTGTGGCCAATTTTATAGGCCAAATGTAAACTCCGTGACCAGTAACTCATAAGGTTTTTTAACTTTAATAGTTTATATTTTAATAACCAATGAAGCTAAACACTAACTGTAAGAATTTTTGTGAAGAGGAAAGGTAGCGTTTTTAGTAAAAATTAATACAATCTACAAACTTTTCTGTATGTTTATGCTAACACGACTTCAACTCTGTAACGATTTTTCGTCACAATTTTTTATAAAAATGCATACACCAGAATTTTGGAGTTATCTATTAATTATGTTGCGAAAAGTAAAATGTTATTTATACTCAAATGATCCTTGGACTGTAAATAATCATCTAGTATAACAGACTTGAAGTTTTTCTGCAGCATGTAACTTTTTCGAAATGAAAAATTATGTCTTTAATAAGATTTGAAAAAATGTTCCGTTCCTAATTTTTACACCAAACTATTTAACTAGTAAAAAAAACGATGGCATATTTGGATTCACCTTGTAGTCATCATACGATTTTGTTTGGGAAAGAAAATTCGAACAAAGCGTTTCTGAAATAAAACGAAAAAAATAACCAAATGTAAACTCCGTAACTGTAAACTCCGTAACCAAAATTGTTTGCATCAGATTGCGTTAAAAAAAAATGTAGGTAAATGATTAAAATAGTTTAAAATAACCATAAACAGAGGTGATTCAACTAATATTTATGCGTCAAAAGCGGCCCTATGTTCCACTGGGAATTAAAGGATTAAATATATATAAAAGACGATTTAACTAATAATTTTGCGTCAAATCAAAAAAAGTTATCAGTGTTTTACCCTAAACTGCTGGAGCGAAAAACGATTGATTTTGCATTTCATTGGTTTGGAATCGATATTTCGAGCCATTACTGATATTAGTTTGACAAATTAAATTTGTTTCACACAATTTAAGAATTTTTTGATCGCGAAATGTTATGTTTTTAATATATTATTTTGTAACTTCGCAACCGCTGATTGGATATTAAAAAATATTATATTTTTGAAAAGCATTTAAAGGAGCAAAAATAGAAAATTGAAAAAAATAAAAATTTTTTTCGCGGAATGAATTGTATTTTTATTCGCGAAACTGCCAATTTGATAAACACAAATTGTATATTAATGAAAAGCATGTTGAAAACCCAAATACGAAAAACTAATAAATTGAAGAAAATTCGTACGCAATTTTTTTTGTTATATATTTTTCTTGTGAAAATGTAAACTCCATTTCCATTAAGAAAAAACCGAAATATTGACACTTTTTGTTTCTCACAAAATTGGCCCAAAAACTTATCACATTTTTTGATTTCACCCATATACATTTTATGAGTGATAAAGTAAGTCTGATACCATATATCCGTCGCTGGAAGACTAGAAGACACTTGTCACTAGTGCCAGAGTAAGACTTCTATCTAGAAGGGTAAGGGATTCTCTATTTAATTTGGGACCATTTTTTTTCTCTGTTTGAATTTTTACCTAAGCACTTGCTACAAGTGCATGAAAGTCCAGCAAATACCAACCTTTTCTTCAAAATAAAAAAAATTTTTAATAAAATTTGTGCAATAATTTGATAAGCCACATAATTTTAAAATAATGGTTTGCACTATCTTCCATTCTTAAAGCGACGAATTTGTACTAGAGGTTTTAACATAGCACTTATCATAAGTATCTAAATTTTTACAGTACTACAACAAATCTACCTTTCCATTTCAATGGCATCTAGTGGTCCAGCAACGGATATCTGATAGTAGTTTTGCATAAATTCTGAGTACAAGTATCCTAAGTATGATAGTCCTGAGAAGGAGCTACGATTTAAAAAAAAAAATATCTTTAAAAATTTCTTCAATAACTAGATAAGCCACAAAAGTTAATATAAATCACATATTGCTGGTTTCTGAAATTACTTCACCATCAGTTGGCAGAAAACCTTTGTCCACCATACTACCTCCATTATCTTCACAAAAAACTTTATTTCCGCTTATATTTTTTCAGAATTCATCTTTTTGTTTAGAGGTGTAGTTTATAAGTGTGGCTTATCATGTTTTTGAATAGAAAATTTTCACAATAAAATCGAATTGTAAAAAGTATTTTTTACGCTAGATCTGAAATTTATTGCAATATGGCTTAGATATTTTCAGTGCATGTTTTTACGGTATTAGGTAATACAATAAACACATAAAATCAGTTTTTGAAATTATGTGGCTTATCATGTTTTTACACTAAGCCCTTCAATTTTTTTATTTTCAATATAATCTCCTGAAACTTCAATACACTTAGTCCAACGTTTTTCTAGCAATTCTATCCCTTGATTAAAATAATTTTCCAGAATCTCCTCAAAATAATCATTTTCAGCAGCCATTGCATCTTCATTCGAGGTAAAACGTTTGGCAGCAAGGAATTTTTTTAGATTTGTTAACAGGTATAAGTCAGAGGGAGCTAAATAAAGAGAATAAGGTGGGTGGTTAAGCAATTCGTACTTCAATTCGTTGAATTTTGTAATTTTCATTGGAAAGCGTTTTCGGTCAACTGTTAACAAATGCGGCACCCATCTTTCAGAAAGCTTTTTCAACCGTAATTCTTGATACTAAATAAAATATACTCGATAATTTGAGATGCCTATGGCATAACATATTTCACGCACTTTCACTCGTCGACCATCACATACCATATCATGGACTTTAGCTATGATTTCTGGCGTTGTTGCAGTTTTTGGACGTCCACTTCGTGGTTCATCTTCAATGCTTGTACGACCACGTTTAAATTCAGCAATACAATTTTTTCCTGTTGCATACGAAGGAGCAATTTCATCTAACACATCCACCATATCGTTATGAATATCTTGTCCCGATAAACCTTTCTTATGTAAATATTTAATCACGCCACGAATTTCTAATTTTTACATTATAAAAAAATCACTGAATCGCCTTTTTTGAACTCCTGTTAATATACGAATGAGTTGACAGATCGAAATGAAATTTAACAAAGCTTCTTGCTATTTATGCCGCCATCTCTATGTCCGGCTAAGAACATTTCGTACTGCCCTCTACACTTAAAATAATACGTCAGTAGAAAAATATATAAAATCGGTTTAACTAATTTTTAACAAGTTTTTAGTTGAAACGCTGATTTAAGCAAAGATTTTAGTTATCTTCATTTAACACAATACTAAAAATTTAACTAATTTTGACTGTTAATTTTCAAAATTATTTAAAACTAATTTTTAAGAACCCATTCGTTAAATTTTACAAAATTTATTGTTAAAATATAATATTTTTATCTTACTGTTATTACCCGGTAGATGGCGCTACCAATGTATCCGAAGTTTTAAAGATGGCGCTATTTCTTCCCCTCCCGATTTTTTAAAATGGCCCATATCTCGAAAGCTAAGAGAGATAGAGCAAAATTGATGAAAATTTCGACTACCCCTAACCGTACAATACCCCAGTCGAAAAATGGACTTTGGAGGGGCCTTACCCCCAGGAAATTTTTAATAAAATTTTTTCACTGCATAAAATGGCCCATATCTCTAAAACTATGTGAGACAGAACAAAACGGACAAAGTGTTTGCTTCATTGGAGTGCACTTATATGTCCTCACATGATATGGACTAGTTCCGGTAAAATAGAAACGAAACCAAAATTTTGTGTAGTTATAGCAAATGTGCACTTAAGAAAAAGGCAGTTAAATCAAAACTATTGTATTATAATTTATTTTTATTGATGAAATGTTCGAAAAAATATTATTCATTTGTGATTAACGAGTCAATCGTTTATTAACTTTATGAGTCACTAACAATTTATTTGAAAGTGAAGACACATTATATAAGGGTGTTGCCAGTTAGTTAACGATTATGCAAAACATTTTTTAATAAACGTTTAATAAAGAAAATTAATACTTTAGCAATTGTTTTCCTTAACACAAAATTAAGAAAAGTTTATGCGTTAGAGCCTAAGAATATATCAATTATAACAAATATAAACTAAACAAGAATTCTAAAAAATCAACGAATTCTTGTAAATAAAATTTCCTTAAGTATCCACTTGTTGTTACATTAGTATATTATTATTTTTTTTGCTAAATTTAGCACTCGATTGTTTTGAAAAATTAGTAAAATGTTTTGCTGAAATCAGCAACGAAAATTAGTAATTTGTAATAAGAGAATAGCTAAAAATATTACTAAAAAACAAAAATTGTACTAAAAATCAGTGCAAAAGTAATAAAGTTCGATTGAAAACTGTTTACAATACTTTTACTAACTTTTTTATCTGACCAAAGTATTCCACATTACCTCCCATTTTCAAAATAAAACATTTGAGGTACTTGACTTTATCCGCGTGCAACTTTTTGAGATAAAATATTTTTTTATGACGCAGTTGGGAAATCGGATAATAAGGAGATTAATGTTGTCTGCACAAATTTATCATTTTTACTTTGGCAGAAAACTGAAAAATCAAAATGGGTGTTGCACAATTACCAGTATTTCCTCGTAAAAAAATTAAACATATTAATGGCTTTTTGAAAGATGGAAATTGGAAAAATGGAGAGAAGAAAGGATAAATATTTTTTCTTTATTTTCATTTAACCACCCGAGTAAAAAAAATTATATATAACCATATGTGGCATATATTACAATATATAATTAGACATGTCGTTATGTATATCCATATATAATTATATATGATGTCTTTTTCCGAAATTTTTCCTTATATTATGCAATATATAATTTCATCTAATTAGATATCGGCCTTTATAATACTAGATATGGTATATACGGTTATATATAACATAGCATGGCTGATCTAATTGCATATATAGTTGTATATAGAGCTATATCTTAATATATATGGTGGCATTTTAGCAATCCCGTGAAAAAAATTTAGTTTTGATATATTCATATATTATCATATAAAATTTTGTATAATTATATATTGGAATATATATGACAAGATATCATTATATAAAATTTTACGAAATTATATCCTAAATATATAACTATATCTTGTTATATATTGCACAATATATAGTGCAACATATTACAATATCCAATTATATATAGACCTATATATAGTTACATATGCCTCATATAATTATGCATAATTGTATCGAATTATATACCATTATCTTATTTTGGTTACATTTGGATGAGGACAAAATCTGGATAAAATTGTATCAAACCATATCTTATTCCATTAAATTATATCTAATTGTGTAAAATTAGATCCAATATGATTATAATACGATCTAATTTGATACAATTAGATGTTCTCATTTTTCGGATATAATTATATATAATAACAAAAGTCATATAATTTTTTTAATAGGGAATGGATTAATCAAATTGCATATAAACGAATAAAAAAGATATTTGAATTTATGTATATAGTTTCATCCAATTTTATCGGGGTTTTAGTCTTATTCAAATTTTGTTTGTTTATATGAATATGTATAATATAGGAAAACAACCAGTTAATTAACTGAGAGAATTATCTGAATGATATTAATAAATTTTTGCATTGAAACTTTTTATTAAATTGATGGAATTTTTGATAAAATGTTGTCAAAATATTCATTTTATTTATTAAAAGTTTCATACACTTAATGAGAAAGCTTCGTTAAAACTAAATTCATCAAATTTAAGAAATTTTTCTTAACCTTGTGAAGAAAACTTTATTATTTTACTAAAAAATTTAATTAAATCTGGTCCAGCAAACTTCTCTCTGTGTGGGTAATAAAGGGTGGTTAAATTTTAAGGGCCGATGTTGATTTTGAATAAAACACAAATTATTTAGGAAATTATAGTCATTTCTTTTTATATGATAATATTCGTATGGTTCAATTATGTATGGAACAAAATATCGGCCAAATGGCCGCCGCGACCTCGGCGGTACACCTCCATCCAATAGTCCAAATTTTCGATGACGCTGAGGCATAATTGAGGTTCTATGCCGTTAATGTGCCGAATTATCTCATCCTTTTGCTCTTGAATTGTTGCTGGCTTATCGACGTATACCTTTTCTTTCAAATAACCCCAAGAAAGAAGTCCAACGGTGTCAAATCAGATGATCTTGGCGGCCAATTGACATCGCCACCACATGAGATAACACGGCCATTGAATTTATCGCGCAAAAGAGCCATTGTTTCGTTGGATGTGTGGCAAGTGTCACCATCCTGTTGAAATATCGTCCAGGTCCACATTCTCAATTTCTGGCCACAAGAAGTCCGTTATAGCGAACACCATTCACGGCGGCCCGATGATGCCGCCAGCCCATAAACTGCACCAAACACAAAAAACAGGTGTTTTCACATTTCCTACAGACCCGATTTGCTGAAATTTGTGAACAATTCTCCCGATTGTGGACACATTTGGTCGATTGTGCTGACCAAAGAAATCACGAAGTGCATTTTGATTTGAACGCCCATTTTCATAATAAGCCTGAATAACCTTAACGCATTGCTCGATTGTGTATCTTTCCATGGTTCAAATTGAGTTAGTCTGAGAAATGTCAAATGAAATGCCGAAAAAAACTTGACGTTTAGGTGTGGTTCACATTCAACATCGGCCCTTAAAATTTAACCACCCTTTATAATCCATTATCAGTTAGTAGTAACTACACAGAAGAAAAAAATTAAAATTACACACAAACATCGTTTAATAAGATAGAAACAGCTTTGAGATCACACAAATCTCAGGAAAAAGTTTAACTAGAATCATATTTACTTTAATAAGGATAAGTATTATAATACTTATCATTTATCAATTATAAAATTTCGTTTTAAAGTTTCTTACTTAAAAAAATATCCTACTAAGTGATGACTATAACACTGGTCCTAATATTCATACTTTATTTACATGGTGGTCGTAAAAAATCAAATGTAAATTAAAATCTGATATAGTAATTGATTTAACTATAATTTTTTCTCTGTGTAGTTACTTTTCTTATTATTTCTTTCATTAGATTTAAGATTAGATATTATTATTAAAAAAGTGCGAAATGAAAAAATTCTGGGTCATTAGAAACCCTAGATGCAACATAACATATAACCTCAGCTTTTTAATTTTGTATTGAATTATTAAATATATGGGTGAAATCAAAAAATGTGTTAAGTTTTTGGGCCAAATTTGTGAGAAACAAAAAGTGTTAATATATCGGTTTTTCTTAATGGAATCAAGTTTAGTCATTATAAACCTAATTGCAAAAAATCTCTTCTACAAGTTGTTGCAATAACTTTTTTTGCACAATTTAAATTTTCTTTTGTCGTAACGGAGTTTACATTTTCACAAGCAAAAGATATAACAAAAAAAATTGCGTACGAATTTTCTTCAATTTATTAGTTTTTCGTATTTGGGTTTTCAACATGCTTTTCATTAATATCCATTTTGTGTTTATCAAATTGTCGGTTTCGCGAATAAAAATACAATTCATTCCGCGAAAAAAATTTTATTTTTTTTTTAATTTTGTATTTTTGCGCCTTTTAAAATAAAAATCAAAAGTTGGATTTTGGTATGGGTCAGCCCTAATATATATTAAGCACGGTGAAAAATTAACACATGAGTTTTTAAAAATTTTTCTATTAAGGTTTAGGGGTCGCTACCGGGCCCTAAAATTTGGTATTTTTGAGAAAAATTGCTACATCTATTCTTTCTTTCTTGAGTGTGTATTAAAGAAAAATTTATTTTTATGAAGCCATTATTGAATGAAGAATCGTAAAAAAAATTGTGTACGATTTTTTTAGAACCTCTTTCTGATTTGGCTGCTCCTGTCCTTCCGTCCGTCTGTTGGTACACGGAATACGGTGGAAAAATTTATAACATTAAACACGAAGGTATTTGTTTACATTCGTCTACCCAGGAAAATTTTTTGCAATCGGTTGTCAATCACACTAGTTCTGGAAGTGATTCCACTAGAACCCATGAAACTGGTTCCGGAACCCGTTCCATGGATCTTATATGCAAGATATAACTGAAGGAGAATCAGTTCTAAAACTAGTTCTTTGAACCAGTTCCATAAGTTTTAGAACTAATTCCAGAAGCTCTAGAACTAGTTCCAGAACTCATTCTAAGGCAACCGATTTCAGTTTGGGGTGCCTTAGAAGCGATTGCTTTTTCTAAAAGATAAATTTATAAAATATTAAAATATGTATATATCAATAAATAATTTATTAATATTAAATAATTTATTTAAATATCTATAAATATAACAAGGATATATAAATTATTTATATATATATATATGGTAAGAATCTACATAAACAATAATTATATATATATATATATATATATTATATATTTATAAACTGAAATACTTAATTAAATAAAATTTTTTTTTCTCTAGATTAATAGATCATATACTAATTAATTAAATATTTATATATTAATAGTAAAATAATATAACAGGGCTATGAACTAAAAGCTTCAACAAAGTTCGCCAACTTACCATCAGATGGCGCGCAACAACTGTTCTAAAATTCAACATCTCGCGCAATTACAATGTTGCCATATTTGAAGCCCTTCATCTTTCACCACCTTTCACTTCTTCTCTATCCCATTTCCAAAGAAAGCAACACGTTAATTAGTAGGAAGAATTTCCAGAGTGTTGCTTCTCTTTAAAAAAAAAAAAAAAAAAAAAAAAAAAAGTTTTTTTATTTCATAATTTTTTAATATAAATATTTTAACTTTTAATTCACCAATATTAATCTCCATTTTCATATTTCCACCACTCTTTCGTGGATTTGAATTTGTTTTGAAATTGTACAATTGTAAAACCCAATTTGTTTACTTACCTTAATATTTGCAATATAAATTGCATAATTTGTCTTAAATTCAACGGAATCCCAGAACAAAAATTTTCAAATAAAACCAAAATTAATTTTTGAAATTTCTTTAAATATCGCCGACATATCTTTCAGTTGATAAAAAGAAGATTTGTTCAAAATACTTCTTTGATTTTCTTCTCAACGATAAATGATATTGTCTTCATAACTTTTGGGTGATATTTCTTCCGAAAGCTTATTGGGTACAATTAAACTCCGCCGATTTTAATTTTTAAGTCTTATGTAACAAACCGAGTGACGATTTTTATTTTCATTCGGTCTGTAGGTGAAAGACATCTCAACATGTCTTTTTTTAGGAAATAGCTCCATCAAATACAAAATTAACAAAAAGAGTAAGCTGAGCTGAGCTGAGTTACCCAACCGTGAACGTAACTGTAACGAATCAGTGAAACAGAAGAAGAAGTATATACAAGTGGTTACGCACACGTAAATGTAGACGTACTTGCCGGATCATTCTGTTTAAATCAGAATTTTCTATCCGTCATCGAAACAGCTGAATGATTTTAGTTGGAAAAAAATATAAAATGAATAAAGAAAATAGATTCAAACAACAAATAAGAAATAAAAATTAATAAATAAATGGAAAAATTTAGAATAAAATATAAAATCACATGAAATAGATGCTAAATAGTAATGTCGTTTACGGTATTCTATAAGTGTACTTACTTTTTAGCTACGGCACGGTACACACACAGGAAAAAAAATTCCCAAACGAATTTCTAAACCTATTTTGGTTGCTACAACCAATAAATTCGGTTGGTGAAACCATATTGGAATCTGATTCCTCAATATTTTAGGTACTGCAACTAAAATTTAGTTGTATAAACCGAATTTTATTATGATAACCAACATTCAGTTGCACCAACCTATGTTAGCAGATGTAACCGAATTTCAGTTGGAAAATGGCATATTTTTTTTTTGTGTGCAGTTACATCGCATTTACGTTTACGGTCCCATAATCCGCCTTTAAGAAGGTTCAACTGTATTTATTATTTTTAAATATTTGACATAAATAAGTCGGTTCAACAATTTTACAATTGATTTTATTCCTAAGCAGGTGAGTTTTAAGAGGAATAAATATTTCTAAAACAACATAAAAATTATTTTATAAAAATATATTTCTATGTTTGTACTATTGTAGTAGGTCAGTTTCCGGATAATTTTTTATAATGGTTTCTAGTTCATCGACAGCGGATGCACGCGAAAGCACTAAAATGTGGCTAACCGGAGAGGTATAACCAGAGCTATGCAAAACCAAACTTCCTACAAAAAAGGAGGTATTAAGTTTAGTTTTTTACTATAAAATCTGTCGCGAGCTAAATAACCATGTATTCCATCCGGTTATTTTTGAAATATATCTCTTTAAATATATGTATAAAAAAAGAATATGTTTGCAAATCTTTTATTTGAGTGGTCTTAGTACCATTATTAAAATAGATAAACAAATACAAAATTTAAGGAAGGGTTGTGCGGGGATTGGTTTTTCAGGCCACATTCCTTTTGTTATCATTTTATTTAGATCAACCCAGGGAAATTTTTTGTTCCAAAGAAGCTGCTTTTCCTTTGTAACCCCTTCTACTGCCAATGATTTTTCTTTGAAAAAGCAATCGCTTCTAAGGCACCCAAATTGGAACCGGTTGCCTTAGAATGAGTTCTGGAACTAGTTCTAGAGCTTCTGGAATTAGTTCTATAATATCTGGAACTAGTTCGAGAACTAGTTCTAGAACTGATTCTCCTTCAGTTATATCTTGCATATAAGATCCATGGAACGGGTTCCGGAACTAGTTCCATGGAATCGGTTCTAGTGGAATCACTTCCAGAACTAGTGTGATTGACAACCGATTGTAAAAAATTTTCCTGGAAAGGCGAATGTAAACAAATATCTTCGTGTTTATTGTTATAAATTTTTCCACCGTGTTCCGTATACAAACAGACGGATGGACGGACAAGGGTATCCAAATCGCCTCAGAAAGAGGTTCTGAAAAAAATCATACACTTATAATTTTTTTTTTACAATTCTTCATTCAATAATGGCGTTCATAAAAATAAATTTTGAATTTTTCTTCAATAGAAAAAAAAATAGATGCAGCGATTTTTCTCAAAAATACCAAACTTTAGGGCCACGTTTCGACCCCTTCGAACCTTAATAAAAAATTTTTAAAATATCATGTGTTAATTGTTCACGGTGCTTAATGGGCTGACCCACACCAAAATCCAACTTTTGTTTTTTATGAACCAGCCTAGTGAATACACTCAACCAAAAAAGTCTGCAATGGGTACTGAAAATTTTGCTGTTATTACGGGAAATTTAGTTAGAAGTTTTGAGCCCAGCGGTAATTTTAGCAACAGATGTCTGCTGATCTGTAGTATAATAAAATTAGTAGAAAAAATTAGTGGCCGCTACTAAATTTTAGTAAAATTTATGTAAGATGCAATTCAAAATCGATTTGCTAAAATCAGTTAAAAAACTTACTAAATATCATAATTTAGTACAATGAAATTAGTATAAATATTTAGTTGCAGCTACTAAATTTCAGTAAATTGTTGTAAACTGTAATTTAAAATCAATCTGCTGAAATTAGCAAAAAAGTGTACTAAAAAAAACTGTAAAATCTAAAAAAAAAAAAATTATAAAAAAAAAATTTTTTCTTTCGATTGCAACAAGCGTATAATTGCTTCATCGTACTTGAAATTTGGAGTCAAAATTGCAAACGGTTCTCCAGTTATTAGCTTTTTATGCATTGGAGATACAATAAAATTTTTTGAGTGTTATTTCCAAACTAAGAATATATCAATGGTAACAAATACATTATTCAGATGAAATTATATCCAATTTTTGACCTGATACAATTTTAGCGGTTTATATCTAATGGTATCTGTTTAAATCGTAGTCGGTACAATTTTATATAAATAAAATATATTTGTATACTATATTTGCCATATATAATTGTATAAAAGTTTTCAGGCAGATATAATTGCATCAGATCAAAATTCAGATATAGCTATATAAGTTTTTATAGTAATGTATCTATTTGGATCTAAACTAATACCATGCGACATAAACCCATAAAATTGTATCAGGTAAAAAATCAGATAAAATTTCATCTGCTTAATATATAATCTAATCAGTTAAGATCTAAAATGATACAATTAGATAAAAAGTGATAACCAACTGACACAATTATATCGGGCCATTTTTCGGATGAAATGGTATATGGATCACATTAAGTTATATATTACCATATAAAGCTCCATATTAATTTTTTTTAATAGGGTATATAAAATTATACTAACCAGATCCACCATTTTCCGGATCAAATCATATATGGATTAATGTAGTTATGTATAAAAATATATTATTTGATCCAAAAAATGGTGGATCTTGTTAATATAATTTTATATTACTAAATATATTTTGTTATAATCATAAAAAAATTATACTTGATTTACCTACTAGGGTATTCAATTAATCGGCTTTTTAATCGATTAATCGTGCAAATAATTATTCGGGTTTTTTTCTTAACCGGTTAATCGAACAAACTTTTAAAATTAATCGATTAATCGAAAAAATGTTCTGTAAAGTAATTACCCGAGTAAAAAAGTTCATATATAACAATATATTTTTGAATAAAAAAATACACATTAACATATAGTAATATAAAATGGCTTCGCATCCATATGTATTCATATATTATAATATCTTTCAAATATTTCCCGAAATTTTCTTATGTATAACCATATAAAATCATATACCAAAAAATGTATTAATGTTAATGATACACATAACTATATATAATCAGATATGGTTGATCCCATAAATTGAGGTTTAATATACAATAAGATATAACCCAATACATAATCACATATAAACCCAAATCGAAGAAATTTTCTAAGTCATTTTAGATATAATTTAATATAAACCTTTATCAAAAAAGTTTTTAAGTTGTTTTACATATAACTTTGTATGATAAATTATCAAAAATATTTTCTAAGTCATTTCAGATAAAACTTTATATAACCTAGAGTCCAAAACATTTTCTAAGTCATTTTGTATAAAAATTTAGATAAATCTTAAATAATTTAAAATATTTTCTTGGGTATAAATCTTGAAACCCAATTGTATTAAATAGTATATAACTATTTTAGATTGGATATAATACCATATAATTAGATGTGCCCAATTTTGGGATGCAATTGCATCAGAGTATATGCAATTGTATAATATTAGATTGAATTGTATCTAAAATAATACAATCTGATATAATTTTATAGACCCATTTTGTGGATCAGATTATATAAACACTTATATGATTATTTTATATTCTTATATATAAGATATATAAACTTTTTCACTCGGGTACATACACTTGTTGGAGTTTTATTAATTTTATTTAAAAAAGGAACAAAAATAAATTCAGTAACTCTTCTGAAATTCATAAAAATAAAAAAAAAAATAATAATTGAGATCAGATTTTGTCAATATTTTTATTTTTTCTGTCCCCTTTTTCACATATTAAAATTTTATCCAAATCGGGGAGAACCAACCGTAATGAGTTAAAGAAGAATATAAGACCCCGTAAATTAATTTGAATCTCTTTCGTATGCATTGAATGCATAAAAAACGGAAATGTAGTGACGAATTTTGTTCAGAATTGATTTTCCCTCTACGTTTCCGTACCTCCATCCTTTTATTTTATTTTGTTAATTCAGAGTTCTCACTAAACAAGCTTTATTACATTGAGCATTAATTATAACTAATAACTTTAATAATCATTAATATCAACGTTGAAAAAGTAAAAAATAATTAAAAATTTATTATACGTAAATAGATACCTCTATTTTACTAGATAAGTCACAACAGCAGGGTAGTAATTTGGAAGATGACAGAGCAAACTGTGATAATTTTATATTGTTTTTTGAAATTCTCATTGAGTTCAAGCTAAAAAATATCAAATTAGATATAATTTGATACAGTTTGATCCGAGATTTGTCCATATGCAGGACATCAAATTACATCTAATTCCATATAAAAATATCTGATTTTATATAACATTGTCAAATAGTAAGTATACTTTTTATGCATACCGGCTATTAAATTGATATTGAAATTTCTATAGCTTGAACAATTTTAAAGGCCCACATTTTATAACATAAAATAAAAATTTAATGCTTTTGTCTTCCAAATCGTACGCATCATTTTTTAATATAATTTTATGTGCAAAAAAAATCACGTGAAATTATTTGGTTGTGGAGAAATTAACTCTTAATTTATATTAATTTGTATGAGATCATATAGAAAGTTACTATAAAATTAGAAGAATATATTTTTAGTATGACGATACATACAGTGTTATATAACTTAGTATCGAACCATATATAATCATATCGGTTACTACATATATTTTGATTAGTTTTATATGGCTTATGTAGTTATATATGGAGTCAGATTTCGGGATATGTAATAACATCATTTACCATACAAAAAATTCGTTGAGAAAATAATATCAGATGTAGTTGTATATAATGATATGTGTCTTAAGTAGCGTTTGGGATTTCCCGGACTTTTTTATTTCCCGGGAAACGGGAATAAAAAAATTTTATTCCCGGGAATACCGGGAATCCCGGGAAATATTTTTAAACAAAATTGTTAATGAAAACCACCTATATAAGTAATTTTTGTTAAAAAAAACACTATTTCAGTTCAAATGCAGTCTGTGTAGTGAGAATTCAAAGTAAACATATTAGAAAGTTGAACATTTATATATATTTGTTCCTTTTAGTCCTGCAAGGAGCATAGAGCCGCTGTTGGACATTTGATTTCACATAAATTACTCCGAGCACTGCCAAATGAATTGCATGATTCCAGCAGAAAGCACCCACTACTGGACTGTCGGAAACAAACCGTTTCATCACATTTGGCCCATTAGATATGGTGGCCACAATGTTAATTTCCAAAGACAAATAAAACTATTCTAGTCTTATTTCTACAATTCTTCTTATTTCATCAGCATTACATCTTCCTGATATATAAACCAACCCCAGGTTATAAATTGAATTATTTCTGTTTATACATATGTTCAAATATCTCTTGCGATATTCTTGTCCATTTATCTAAGATTATAGTAAATCTCCTATTGTTAGAAATCATGATATCTTTTACATGATTGTAGTAATTAAATATAATGCTCTTTAAATCGGTTTCATTTTTTGGCAATGCCAGGTTTTTATTATAAAAACTTTTTCGAATAAACGAAGATCTAGTTGTGGTGGGTATTGACATTCCGTCCACTGCGGCTAATTGGATACCATTTCAGGAAATGTATGCCCTACCATAAAACGTTCAATGCCTATTCAGCTTACACTTTTTTCTTCGGGTACTTTGCTAATTTTAGCTGGAACATTATTCTTGTTGTTGTTTTCTTCAAGAGAAGCTGCATCAATTGACCATCAATTTTTTTTTTGTGAACCAAATTTAGATGTCGGATAACCAAATTTAGAAGTGAAGTGTTTCCATACTCCTGACATTTTATTCTTTAATATAAAGGAATATATTAGTTTGAAAGCAGGTGTATTAAAATAAAGTCGACTTTATTTTTAATCATACGGTTTTGTTCATTTTGTGTATAAAGATCTTACAAAAATATTTATTTTTTCAAACATTTTTATTGGTTGAAAATAAATTAACCAATCAGAATGCTCCAAAAATAAACCACCCAATATTTTAACTAAAGTCGACTTTAACTAAAATATACATTTGAAAAATTTAGATAGTAAGGGCGATTAACGTTAAGATTTTAACAATGACATTTTAGTTTTGATATTTAAAATATTTTTTATGACTAAAATTAAAAAATCCTATTCCAAACAAAAACAATTTAAAAATTTAATATTTTTAAAATTTCCCGTTTTCCCGGGAAAAATATATTATTTTATTATTATTCCCGAACCCCAAACCCTAGTCTTAAGGTGACTCCATTCATTGTCAGATATAACCCAATCACATTATATATGACAATATATGACTATTTTTACTCGGGTAGGTACAAGCATACAGCAAATTATTTGTCACAATTTTTTAAAAAAATTTTAAGTTTTTAGCACATTTACGTTAATAAAAAATTTATATTTTTTAAACATTTTTGTAATTTTCTACCAATTTTGATTAATCGATTAATCGAATGAACCCGAGTAAAAATAGTTATATAGGGAATTATATAATTAAATATCGACTAATATGTTTATATATAGTCAAGTGTGACACTATATCTTTGCGGATATAATTATGTATAGCTTTGAGGTCTTCAAAAATTTCTTATATGATGTCATATGTAGATCAGTATAAATATATATGTCCCCATATATATTAATATGTACCATATCTAGTTACATATGCTATGACAATTTTAATACAGCGTCATATATAATTAAAAATGGCTTTATCGGAAAACATATAAAGTTTTATATACCTTAATGTTAATTTTTTTTTTGAGTTGTTTTAGCTATGTTTAAGTATAGCGCAATATTAAAAAAATTCTTATGTTTGTTTGAGATATGTTTATGTATTTATGATTTCAAATGTAAAAGACGTACTCATTATAACTCGTAAATTCCTTGTAAACCTTGTATAAATACAAGCCATATTTTTTATTTATCAAATTTGACATTAAACTCATAAACATACCAGGTTTACACAGTTTACGGGTTTATATGAGAAGGGTTAAAATGCTTGGTTACAATTATATACAACGTCTTTTTAAAAGTTTTTTATTTAAATTTTGAATTCTTAACTTAGGGGTGTTATTTTTTTAGTACTTCATAATAGTTTTCGTTTTGAACCTGAAATATAAAGCGTTATATAATTGTGTCTTTCTACATCAAATTAGATATAATTATATCGGGTCAAAATCCGGATAAGATTCTATATGATTCAATATATTTAGATCTTATCCGGTATAATTTTATCCACCATTTTTCGGATCATAGTGTATCTCCAATTATATTAAATAAGATATCATTACATATGGCATCATAGTATTTGTTTTACTCGGGAAATTATTCGAATTATTCGTTGTTCCAAATTTGGGTATTTTAAATAGCATTAAAATTTTTATTAAAAATTGTTCGAATAATCGAATAACGATTAATCGATTGAATACACACCAATATAAAATTTTATAAAATCAAAAATGTTTATATAAAAAAAACTTTTACTCGGGTTACTACTATTAGTGCATTTACACATGTTTGGATATGCATAATGACATTATATTGTTAACAATATGGATTTATTTTTTGTAAGCATACATAACACATATAATATCGATGGTAATAAGTTGATAGGTATTAACCACCTACAACTTAAGAAAATGTAATACCGCTTAAATACCGTTATCGATTCAAAACCCTTTCAATTGACTACCATTATCCCTAAAATATCGTTACCGAAATAACGTGAATACCGTTACCGAAATAAGTAAAATACTGATACCGAAATAAATGAAATATCGATACGCTTAAAATACGGTTACCGAAGTAAATGAATTACCGTTATCCTTAAAATACCATTACCGTTACTTTTAATTCTCTGGTTTTTACAATTGTAAGTAATTACAAGAGAAGACAGAAAAAAGCAAAATCCGATGTGTATAAAGTAGGGATGCCAATCGGGATTGATATTTGAAAATCCCGGGATTCGGGATTTTGTATGCAATCCCGGGATCCCGAGATCAGGACTACACGATTTTTCGGGATCCCGGGATTTTACGGGATTTCGGGATTTTTCGGGATTTCGGGATTTAAATTTTCCTTTATTTGTAAAAATTTGTATGTTATGTAACTAATTTTTTTAGAGAATAAAGCGTTTTATAATTATTTAATAGTTGTTAATTAATAATGTGGTACATTTTATGAATATTGAAACATCTCAGTCAGAAATTGACAGTGGTACAAAAAATCAAGTACCTGCATACCACTGGGTAACCGCGATGTTAAAAATAAATGACTGGCAGAACACTCATTTGGGACGCTTTGCCAGCGTTTGCAAAAATCGTTTTGCCAGTATTTGTTTTACAAAACATCACGGCAGGGCCAAAAAAAGATACATATGAACTTTTTTTAAATTTTATTTTGGAAAATATAATTCCAAACCACCTATTTATTGGTTTTGGCAGCGTTTTTCCAAACTTAAAAATTTAGTTTCTCAAGTACTTTTCCGGCGCTTTTTGAACTGCCGGTCCTCTTGTCTATTGACGTTATCATATTGGAAATGGGAAAGAAATTTTTGTCAGTACATGTACCACCTGTTAAAATACCTTGCCATCGCTTTCCCGTTTGTATTTTTCTGGCTGGGATAATATATGAAACCTGTCATTAAGTACACTTGCGCCCAATATTTTGTAAGCAGATTTTAAAACAGATTCGTTGCGATAACCTTACCCACTAAATCGTGTAATTACAGCAACAAAGTTATTTGGTTATCTTTATCAAATGTTTTCATGGAAGAATTCAAACTTACAGTCCCAGCCAAAATTAGGTTTCAGAAATCGAATTTCGCTTGGAAGAATAAATCGATAAAATAAGAAACAAACTTGATTTTTCGCATGAATTACTCAAAAACTTAATATTGTTTACCAAAATTTCAAATTTTTCTGCAAAGTCTTTGCATAGTTTACTCGAATAATCTACTTAATTTATAATTTTACCAATATCTTGGAATCAATTTCTTGTCAATATGAGAAAATTCAAGAAAAAACGTAGGTAATCTGAAATTGCTCACTTTGTTTATTTGCGTTTATATTAATATTAAAAAATAAGAAAATCCCGGGATTTTTGAGAATTAATCCCGGGATTCGGGATTTTGCCAATCCCGAAAATCCCGGGATTTCGGGATTCGGGATTTCCCGTTTGGCATCCCTAGTATAAAGCAAAAAAATATTGTAAAAAAGCAAGAAAAAAGCAAAAGTAAAAGAACTTGGAAAAACATCAGTTTAAAAACAAATTAAAGTTATGAGAAACAATATTTTTTTGTTAGCAAAAAAAGTTTTTTTGGGAAAAAAGTCTTCAAAAAAGCAATTCAAAGCTCAAAAATCTTAGAAAAGGCTATTTTAAAGCTAAAAAACGGAAAATCCAAAAAAGCAAAAAGAAGCAAATATGAGTAAAACAAGCAATAAAAAGGATAAAAAGCAAAAACAGTAATTTTGTCTTCTCTGGTAATTACTGAGTATTTACATTAATGCATTGATAAATTTGTTTTGATTTTATTTTCGTTTGTTTTCTATAAAAAGTAAGTAACTACCGTTACCGAAATAACTGAAATGACATTAACTTTAAAATACCGTCATCGAAATAACAAAAATATCGTTATCCCTACCGGTAGCGAAATAACTGAGTAACTTTTTTGCATTATTTTTCGGTACACTGACTCATGCCTCCCATATAAGTATTGATGTATCACATTGTTTGTAACGTAAAAGTAAAACAAAGGGTAAGGCGGTACGTTCGCATTGCCAGGCAATGCATGGAGAGAGTCCAACCCATTACCAAGGTTTTGCTGGGTACTTAATATGAGTATAATCTATGAACTAAAAATAAAATTATCCTGCATTAGCACAAGTTCAAGCGTCTTAAAATTTATGACAAGTTTATAATAAAAAAACATTAGCACAAACGTATAATACCCTGACCACATAGTGGTGTAGGGTATAACAAGTTTATACTAGATAGATATAAGTAAAATACATTCTAAATTTTAGTAAAATTCCAAAAAATTTACGACAAAGTTAATTACAAATTTATTTTTTTAAGTTGTTTTTTTTTGTATTTAAGAAAAGTGTGCACTCCCCAAGTTTCTTAAAATTTAGTTCAAATGACGTAATATTTAGTAAATTCATTTTTGAGTTTACATATTTAATATATATTAGTAGCGGCTACAGCTCAAGTCTTTGGAGGGGGGGGGGGGTAATTTTGAAAAAAAAATTACTTGGAAAATATTTATTTCAAGACAAAAATATTGGGTCACAATTTATTTTTAAATTTTCACAAAAAATATTTTTTAACCTCTTTTAGTTTGGCCATACACCACTTGTTGAACGTTTTTGGTCTCATCAAAAACTTTAATATTTAATACGTATCTGACCTCCAACAAAGATGGGTTAATAATGTCCAAAAAAGTTTATACTAAATAACTTAGAAACTATCGGCTTAAAACATATAAAATAGTCAATTAATTTTAACACCGCGTTTACCTAGTGGTATGACAGTGCTTGGTTTTTTGTACTACTGGCAATTTCTGACTGGGTAAGTATTAGGGTATTCAGTCGATTAATCATTATTCGATTAATCGAATAATTTTCCTCAAAAATAGTTCGAACAATTTAAAATGTCCAAATTTCGAATAACGAATAATTCGAATAATTTAATGCGATTAATCGAAATCTGTAGAAAATTGCAAAAATCTTTAAAAAATATAAATTTTTTAGTAAATGAATGTTCTTTTTAGTTTGACTCTAGATCATAAATTAATATCACTTTCTGTTTAAAGAACATTCATTTACTTAAAAAATAAGAGATCAACTAAATATTCCCCCATTCTTTATAAATTTTTTATTTAAGTAAATGCGCTAAAAACTCAAAAATTAAAATAAAAAAAAATTGTGATAAATAATTTGCTGTAGGCTTCTTCCTATCCGGATTTCATTCTGGCCTAAGAAAATAATTAAGGGACGTCCTTTTAGAATTTCTATAAATATTTGTTAACTTCAACTCAATGAGAATTTCATGTTTTAAAATAGGAGCATGAATAAACCTCTTAAATCCCAAAGAAAAAATAAAAACAATATAAAATTATGACAGTTTGCTTTGTCATCTTCCAAATTACTACCCTGTTGTTGTGACTTATCTAGTAATGTAGTGGTATCTATTACGTATAATAAATTTTTAATTATTTTTTACTTTTTAAACGTTGATATTAAATGAAAGCATTAATAATTATTGTAGTTAATGATTATTAGAATTATTAATTATAATTAATGATCAATGTAATAAAGCTTGTTTAGTGAGCACTCTGAGTTAATAAAATAAAAGGATGGAGATAGGGAAACGTAGAGGGAAAATCAATTCTCAACAGAATTCCTCACTACATTTATATTTTTTATATATTCAGTGCATACGAAAGAGATACAAAATTATTTACGGGGCATTATATTCTTCTTTCGGGTGTGGTTCTCCCCGATTTGAATAAAATTTTAATATTTGAAAGACGGGACAGAAAAAATAAAAATATTGACAAAATCTGATCTCAATTATTACATTTTTTTATATTTGTGAATTTCAGAAGAGTTACTGAATTTATTTTTGTTCCTTTTTTTAAATAAAATTATTAAAAACACAACAAGTGTATGCATATTATTTTACAGAAATTTTTTTCGATTAATCGATTAATTTTAAAATTTTGTTCGATTAACCGGTTAAGAAAAAAACCCGAATAATTATTTGCACAATTAATCAATTAAAATAAAAAGCCGATTAATTGAATACCCTAGAAAGTATCTAAGCAGTGGTAGGTATATATTGCTTGAAATTACTGGAATTAGTCGATCGGGAATTAGTCGAGTGGTTCAAGATCCAATATTTTTTGAAATTAAAAACAAAAAACAAAAATTTTTTCCCAAAATTCGACTTTATTCATCAAAAT
The DNA here is from genome assembly GCA_949987735.1 of Leucophora obtusa. Classification (NCBI taxonomy): domain Eukaryota; kingdom Metazoa; phylum Arthropoda; class Insecta; order Diptera; family Anthomyiidae; genus Leucophora; species Leucophora obtusa. Next base: position 55,261,360 of record OX465296.1, read on the forward strand.
AGTCTCCTTCAAGAGCGATACAATTACTCTAAGGACTTTCTAACATTTCGGTACCTTTTTTATAGAATGATTTATCTTTGGCCTCAAAATAGGCATCTGTTTCGACAATCAGCTCTGCATTCGAACCAAATCTATTTCCAGCGAGCATATTTTGAAGTCTAAAAGCAGGTAAAAATCGCTGTGAGCCAAACCTGGCGCTTACGGTGAATGCGGCCACAGGTCCTGTGATTACATTTTAACACAAAAAAATTCATATTAATTAAATTTGACAAATTTTTTATATAAAAAACTGAATGGACAACCGCCAAACTTTAAAGACATTTAGCGAAAAATCTGTACCATTGATCGAAAAATAAAGTACGCCATTGTAATCAGAATGTCCGAAATATATAGAAATGATGGTCAGATCTTCATTAATTTTTTGAGATCTTCATTTGCCTATTTTGAGGCCAAAGATAAACATTTAATTAAAACCTAAATCATTTTTGGAGAGAATCATATACATATAATTTTGGTAGAGATTTTATAAACTGGAGTGCTTATCTTAAAAATTAAAAATGTTAATTAAGACTTATCAACCAATGACCATCAACATGGATAAATTATTTAATTAATTGTAAACTTATTTGTTGAGAAATACAAGCAACACAAATAAATTAAAAAGTCTTAACTAATTATTATTTACAATGTAGTTGTTTTTAACATCAAATAGCGAGATAATAATTAAATGATTTGTATACCCTATACCACTATGTAGAAAGGGTATAATAGGTTTGTGCTAATGTTTGTAACACCAAAAAATGTTGTCCCTAGACCCACCGTATAGTATACCGATCGACTCAGAATCACTTTTTATTTCGATTTAAAGATGTCCGTCTGTCTGTCCATACATTCTTGTGCGCACTCTACAGTTCGCAAATACTAAGATATTTTGATGAAATTTGGTACACCGACTTAAGTCGGCCCAAGGATTGATTTTTGTCAAAATCGGTCCATGTTTAGACCTACACTCAGATAAAAAAGTTTGTAAAAAAATTTGTAAACAGTTCCCAATCGCACTATACTATTTTTATACTGATTACACAGTACAACAGCCAATCTGGGGGGTGAGAAATTCCAAGTCAGGGTGATGGTACTAGGTCAGTATAGTAAAACCCTCAAAGGGTTTGGCGTTCGTATGTGTCATTTTTTATGACCTTTTAAATTTTTTCCTTATCTTGATGTTTTTTCGCTTAGTTGTAACATTTTGGCAAAAACGTAGTTTAACATAACTCGAGAACCACTTGTCCGATTTTGATGAAACAAATTTAGAAAAATTTAAAATTACAATTTCTTTAATCCGTTTTTCTTTATAATCAACAGTTTTGCCGGTACAAATAAATTTGTGGAGAAAAAAAAATATTTTTTTGCCTAAAAATTAAAATTTTTTTTTTTAAATTCATAAAAAATCCAAAACGGAAAAAAGGATCAAGTGTTATTAATTTCATGTAAAGTCACATAACCTATAAACAAAATTTAACGCGTTCTGCTTTTATTTACAATTAAGTGAAGGTATCCCATTTTGACAAGAATATTGATATTTGTTTTTATTCAAAAAAGTGTCATTTATCGCCTTTTTCATAAATTTTCCCCAATAACTCCAGACTTCTGGCCATAAACTACTAAAAAAATTAAGTAAACATTTTTATAATTTTTTATTTTTATTTTATTTATTTATTTTTATTTATTTTAATAAATATTGCCTAGACTTTTTCGATGGTGGTTGTTCGGGACTAGTGGCATCGCATTCATCGCTATCATCAGTTTCTGAACCACACATAATGTCAATGTGTGACTCCACTGTTGGCCCTTCTGCATCTCCTGAAAATTCTTTATCATCAAGATCATCCTTGTCTTGCCACACTAACTTACTCCACCAGCAAATTTCCGCAATTATTGCACTCGGCGACTTTTTGCCTCTATATCTGTAAGTTTTTGTTTTATTAAAATGAGTTTGAAAAAATAAAAAATCAGTATTACCTCATTTCAAATGGCATAGCAACTTGATGATAGCGTTCACCTTGTTCATCAGATTCGGTAGCCAATTGTTTGCTGAAGTAGTCCAGATGATGATGTAAATAATGGATTTTCAAGGACATGTGGACACCAATTTCCGAGAATGCTCTTAACATCCTTGCGACAGAAACATCGTAGTTGTTAGAACGATGCTTTCCCAACAAGCCTTCTATTACTTCTTTGATTGCCTGCCATGCATTCAATTCAGCGTCAATCAAAATATTGTTGAATGCGTCACTTTTAATCAGCTTTCGTATATCTGGGCCATTTAGTACGCCTGATTGGAAAAAATTAATTTGTTAAGATGGAAAATCATGGGAAATGAATGTGATATTATAACTTACCTTCTTTAATTTTACTTTCGCTGAGTCTCGGGTAAATTAGTTTCAAACACAAGAAAACTTCATCTCTTTTGGCGACAGTTTTGATAAAATTCTTAACAATTCCAAGTTTAATATGCAGTGGAGGCAGCAATATCTTCTCCTTCGGCACTAGAGGCTCACGAATAATATTGGCCGTTTGTAACCTGCTGTGCTCTCTGAGTTTCCATCCGTGGCATGCATATTGGTCACCGGAAAATCGTGTCTCCCAATCGCACAAAAAGCACATATATTTTATATAGCCGCTTTGAAGACCGCAAAGCATTGCTACAACTTTTAAATCGCAGCATATGCGCCACATATGTTTGGCGTAGTTAACCATTTCTAAAATATTTTCCAGTGCATCATATGTTTCTTTCGTTTCTGTACTGTAGGCGATTGGAACTGAAGGTTTTTTATTGGTCTTATGCAGTAAAACCGCCTTCAAGCTGAGTTTTGAACTGTCAATAAATAATCTCCAGTCATCTGCTTCATATTTTATTTCCATTGCGTCCATCAATTTTCCTACATCCGGGCAATATGCAGAAGTTTTTTCATCATTCACAAGGAATAAACTTTGAAGTGTTGCCTGACGACTTCGATAAGCTGTGACTTTCACACCGGGTGCCAACAAATTGTTTGATTTCAAAATGGAAGCCAGCTCTTCCGATTTATGCTGTGTTAATTCCAACTTGGCAACAATTGAATCAAGCTTATTTTGATTTATTAAAATTGGCTCATTGGATACTGATGGCTCATATGGGGAATCATCACGTGCATGATATGTCGGAGCAGTCGTAGAAGAGAAAATATCTGGGCTAGAAGCTTTTGGCACAGGAATGTGGTCCGAATGAGGCAATGGTGTTGCGGCACTTGCAACACCAACGTAATTATACGATTTTCTCATCCTTTTTGCGGCTCCTTTATTCGCACATGCATAGCAATTCAATGGATTGTGACCTTCGCCAGGATTAGTCCAAGTCATTGGGATACCGAATGGCATACTTTCACGTCTTCTATTTTTCCAATCCATTAGACGGTTGTAGCAGCTTTTACACACTATGGGTGAGTTCCTAAACGTCAAAACACATTGCAGTGTTTGCGGTTTTACTACTGTTTCGATACAAAGCAAACAAGTGTGTTGCTTACTTTGTAATAAAAACATGTCAACAAAGCATCAACAACATTTGTGATGCACAGTTTGCTTTTTATATGCGCATCAATTGCGTTTACGAATGCATGACTTTGTTCAGTTGCATTGCAAATGACGTTTTGGAACTCAGCCTATATTTGGTACCCAATTTTCGTTCACTATAACATTTTCGTTGAAGTACATCTCGTATGTTTGAACAAAATCAGTACTGAAATTTCCCCTTTTTTTATGTGTTGAGACATATTGACCACAGCAGTAGCAAAAGCTATTTATATCTGGCTTGCACAGTTCCATATTCTGTTCTCTTTTGTTCACTTTTAAAAAACTGGAGAAAAATCACTTTTACTGTTCGCGTTCGTCGGCACTTGTTGAATGACAAAAATCACAGAACCAGTGTGAGAAAGAGAAGAAGTATAATGACAATGCATGTTTTATGTGAACATTACAGAACCAGTGTTGCCACATCAATATTTCTCTTTTAGTACAGTAGAAAAATATGAGAGAGTTCGGCTTGTGAGTGTCAATGTTTTCTCCAAATAATGTTGTGCATATCTGGAGCAAATTTTTGAAATTCATACATTTACCTAATTGTGAATAAATGAGAAACGCGTGCATCGATTTTCATGATCTATGCCTTTTTTTGCTCATGAGTTATGTGACTTTACGCGAAAGTAATTAGTTTTGGCACTTTTTTCCATTTTGGATTTTTTATGAATTTAAAAAAAAAAATATTTAAATTTTTAGGCAAAAAATACTTTTTTCCCTTCATACATTCATTTTTAACTTCGAAAGTGTTGCACATATAGGAAAACGGTATAGAAACAGATTAGAGAAATTGTAATTCTAAATTTTTCTAAATTTGTTTCATCAAAATCGGACAAGTGGTTCTCGAGTTATGTTAAACTACGTTTTTGCCAAAATGTTACAACTAAGCGAAAAAACATCAAGATAAGGAAAAAATTTAAAAGGTCATATGACACATACGAACGCCAAACCCTTTGAGGGTTTTACTATACTGACCTAGTACCATCACCCTGACTTGGAATTTCTCACCCACCAGACAATAATCCCAAAAATGTTCCATAGTGTTATTAGTACAATTTTTATTGTTAGTAATCATTTTTGCTATTCTCTTATTACAAATGACGGATTTTTTTTACTTATTTTCGCTGCTGATTTCAGCAAAACATTTTACTAATTTTTCAAAACCGAGTGCTAAATTTAGCAGAAAAATATACTAATTTAAAAATATTTTTTTTTGACTTTTTACAATTTTTGTTTAGTTTATATTTGTTACTATTGATATAATCTTAGTTTAGAAATAACACCCAGAAAATTTTATTGCACCTCCAATGCATAAAACGGCAACTGGAGAACCGTTTGTAATTTTGACTCCAAATTTTAGGTACGATGAAGTAATTATACGCTTGTTACAATCGAAAGAAAAATTTTTTTTTTTTTTAGATTTTACAGTTTTTTTTATTTTTTAGTACAATTTTTTGCTAATTTCAGCAGATTGATTTTAAATTACAGTTTACAGCAATTTACTGAAATTTAGTAGCTGCAACTAATTATTTATACTAATTTCATTGTACTAAAATTATAATATTTAGTAAGTTTTTTAACTGATTTTAGCAAATCGATTTTGAATTGCATTTTACATAAATTTTGCTAAAATTTAGTAGCGGCTACTAATTTTTTCTACTAATTTTATTGTACTATAGATCAGCAGACATGTGTTGCTAAAATTAGCAAAAAAATACCGCTGGCCTCAAAACAGTTAAATTTCCTGTAATAACAGCAAAATTTTCAGTAGCCATTACAGACTTTTCTGGTTGAGTGTAGTGCTCATATAAGGGCCCCTCCACCCACAAAATTGGCTTGGTTACACGCTCCAGGTCGCAAATATTAAGATATTCTGATAAAATCTATTCTATTTTTATATTATATATGAATGATATCGCTTTTTGTTTTGATAACTCTAAATTTTTACTTTACGCAGACGATTTAAAAATTTTTAATCGTGTTCGCAATTCTGTGGATGCATTGGAACTCCAAACCAGTCTTGATAAATTAGTTTCGTGGTCCGATCGTAACCAACTTCAATTTAATGTTGAAAAATGTTTTTATTTATGCTTTCACAGGAAAGTTTTAACAGTCCCTTTTAATTACTGAATTTATACCAAAATTCTAAGTAAGGCATGTGAGGTTTTAGACTTAGGTGTAGTTTGTGATCAAAAGTTATCTTTTCTTAATCACTTAGATTATATTATCCCTAAATCGTATGCTCTATTGTCTTTTGTGAGTACAAATTGTCAGGATTTTAAGGATCCTTACACTCGAAAATCTTATATTGTTCCTTTGTTGGGTCGAAGTTGGAATATGCATCTGTTATTTGGAGCCCTTTTAATGCTTGTCATATTAACCGTTTGGAGAGAGTTCAGAGAAGATTTACGAAAATTGCTCTTTCTTCTATTAATTTTACTGTATACGTACACTAGACCGTACCTCAAAAAAAAAATTCGACGTACATCCTCCAATATGATGTATTTTTGGAAGGCGATTTCAAAAAAAATTTTTTTTTTTGCCGACCGTAGGGGTCGCCTTTTTTAATTTTTTGTTATAGCTTTGGCATTTAAAATCGGATTTTAAAGTGTGATATATCGATTTTTTTGCCTCGAGGAAACCAGTGTTTTGCTATATAGTAAAAATCCAACTAAAAGAAATTTAGAATGCCCTACGCTCGGCAATCAATATATAAAAAAAATTTCTACTGGGTTTAGCGAAAAACTTCCTTAGCAAAAGTTTAATGATTTTTTGTGAGCTTTAATTTTCTGACATTAGGGTTGTACATTAGGGTAGTAGCAACTGAGATCTGGTGGGTAACTACTAGAACGGGATACTTGAGGTCAAAATGTCCTTGGAGTAAAACACTGGTCTCCTCGAGAGAAAAACATCGATGTATCATACTTTAAGATCATACTTTACATAAATACCAAAGATATAACGAAAAATGAAAAATGGCGACCCCTACGTTCTGCATAAAATAATAAAAAAAAATTTTTTGAAACCTCCTTGCAAATATACTTCATATTGGAGGGTGTACGGCGCACTTTTTTTTTTGCCTGTAAGGTGGTACGCTCTAATATTCGTTGCAATTTGATTAATTTGCAAACACTAGAGAATAGGAGGTCAATCCAATCTTTTTTATTTATATAGTGAATTCAAATATAAAATGCCCTGAGTTATTATCAATGATAAAGTTTAATGTTCCCTCTAGATGTTTAAGAAACCATGTCTATTTTTTCATAGGTATGCATAAAACGAATTATTCGTTAAATGAACCCTTAATTAGATCTCAGATTAATTTGAATAAATTAGAGAATAATACTGCTTTAGATTTTAGTTATTTAAAACATATGTTTAAACTTTATTTAAATATTGTTTTTTAACTTTATTTTTAGCGAGTAGTCTGTAAGGATCATTGTTATCCATAGACTTTATAAAAATAAAGAAATGAAATGAAGTAATGAAGAAGTTTTGTACACCGTCCTATGTCAGCCCAAGGACGAATCCTATTTATTTTGGTTAAAATCGGTCCATGTTTAGACCTAGTGCCCACCCAGCAAAAAAAGAGATGCCGAAGCAGTAAAAAAAGCACTACAATTGATGATCTAGATGTACTTTGTTATGAAATTTTCTATTAATATTAATTTCTTTATGATAGTTGCAATAATATTTGAATTGAATCCAAATATTATTAGTAAACGTTTGTAATACCGCATTGGTTTCAATTGTTACATGCTATAAATATATCCGTTTCACTAGCAATGTTTTGACTTGGTGATCATTATTAAATATATTTTATAATATACATTAGTCTATACTCCCATAAGTAAATGTTTAGTGACCCGTTGCGCTACTTCATTTATTTTTGCCAATTATATACACCACCATATATACCCACCATATGTGGGCGCTGTGATGTAATGGTTAGCGCGTTGGACTGTTACACGTGAGGTTGCGGGTTCGTTGCCAGTGTAGCCCTTCATCTTTCACCACCTTTCACTTCTTCTCTATCCCCTTTCCAAAGGAAGCAACACGTTAATTAATAGGAAGAATTTCCTAAGTGTTGCTTCTCTTTAAAAAAAAAAAAAATATACCCGGTGAAAAATGTTCGTATATGTTCATATATGGTTTGCACATATATGAAGAAATTCAAAAAATGAGGTAACACCTAAGTATATGTTCATATATGGACATATATGAACAAATACATTTATTAAATATATGCGAATACATGCGAACGTTGCTGTCCTTTATTATAAGGTTGTACGATAGATATAAATTTATGTATGACATTCAAATTAGGCGCTACATATGTTCCTTTTTTTATTCATGGCATTAAATATAATTCCATATTTATCCAAATATGAGTTCCTTTTACATATATGGAAAAATGTATTCTTCGAAATATGTTCATATACAAGTCCCTTTTGCATAAATTGAATAACATATACTTTCATATTTGTCCATATATGAGTGCTATTTCCATATATGAAATAACAGATGTTTCCATATATGTCTGTATATGAAATTTTTTCCATATATACAATCACATATACTTCCATATATGTTCATATAAAATCCATATATGTTCATAAAAAATCCATATTTGTTCATATGTGTCCATACATAAACCATATATGAACATGTTTGAGCGTATATGAACATTTTTCACCGGGTATAGATAATTTCTCACATTCTCTGAGGTATTTTTTGTTCTTACTTTCGGTTAATAAGTGTAAGCAGGACAAAATATTTAGAACATCGTATGATTTTTTTTCTGATCTTCACTTTGGCTTTTATTGCTTTTGCTCCGTTATTGAATTACATAATACACATGTGGAATTAAATTATAGTTCTTTTTTTAATCTATTTGTTCGCAGTCGAGTTTATAACAGTGGAAAGTGAACAAAAAGCCTTATAATTTTAATTTATTTTGTTCAAATCCAAAGTGATCAAAAATCTTTATAATTTTATTTTAATTTTAATATATTTTGCTCAAATCCAAAATCATATTATTGAAGTAATCATCGAAAATTTATCAGTTTCCTCTGAGGTAAGACTTTCTTTCATGGAAAATTTATTACAAATTCTAACCTCGGTTTTCCTTAAATTAGAAACGTGAACGCGCATGTTGAAGCGCACGCCCTTGTTACTATAATTTTATGTTAATAATAATGGACTACAAAATTAACGTAACTGGAATTAAAGCAGAGGTCGACATCACCTATGCCCATCGGCGCTCTCTCACACGTACATAAGCTCACACATAGAACAAAAAAATAATCAGTCGCATACAGGATTTCAATGAAGTAGGTTGTCACATCGCTTGTTTGCCAGATTTTTTACACTCTGCATAATGTTTATTGATAAATTTTTTCGGTAATTTATTTTTAAGTTTTTTTTGTTTTTATTTTTTTTGTGTTGTTGTTTTTTGATATTTGCTTTCGTAGTTGTTGTATTCCCATTATAAACATTTAAAATTTTCGAATTATTATACAAAAGTTCTTTGTCAGTGCATTGAGAGTGAGAGGCTGCAACTCACTCATACAAGCACAAAATAAGGTTGTATATCTTTGCCGATCCCTGAATTAAAGTCTGAAATATTAATATTAATCGTAAATATTTAGGCAACCATTATTTAAATAACGTTTTGATATGTCCTTAAATACACTCAAAAAATTGTATGAACTAAAATTAAGGTTTCACTTTACTAAAACAATGTATATGAGTTATTAATAAAAATAAGTTAAATTTCTTTCCAATAAGCAGAGCTTTGAAGAATTAATTCCTTAATTCAATTTTTCAATTCTGAATTAAAAATTCGATGAATTAATTCACTAAGCAATATATATTGAATGGAATTAATTCATATTTGCTTTCGTTCGATTTATTTTGTTACGAATTAATTCAATTGCAATAGTTCTTTTTATTAAATCAAATGAATTAATTCAATGGTGAATTAATTCCTTACTGAATTAATTCACTACTGAATTCGTTCAATTTCATTTTCGTTCAGTGAATTAAAAAAAATAAAATTACGTTCAGTGAATTAAAAAAAAATAAAATTACGTTCAGTGAATTAAAAAAAAAATAATAAGTTCACTGAATTGAAAAAAAAAAAAATAAGTTCACTGAATTGAAAAAAAATAAAATAAGTTCACTGAATTCAAAGCCTGTTTTCTGCCGTTCAGTAGAAGAAAACAATAATCTACAAATAAATTTTTTAAATAAGCAATTTTACAGCGTGTGCTAGTAAAAATAAACAAAATAGAAACCGGATGCTGTTTATCAACCTACATGATTCAAAAATAAAGCCTTTTACTATTAAAAATAAAAACTTTACAGATACAGATAAATTTGGAAAAAAATATAACTATTAATTTTTCAAACTAGTAATATAGTTATATTTTTTTCCAAATTTATCTATATCTGTAAAGTTTTTATTTTTAATAGTAAAAGGCTTTATTTTTGAATCATGTAGGTTGATAAACAGCATCCGGTTTCTAATTTGTTCATTTTTACTAGCACACGCTGTAAAATTGCTTATTTAAAAATTTTATTTGTAGATTATTGTTTTCTTCTACTGAACGGCAGAAAACAGGCTTTGAATTCAGTGAACTTATTTTATTTTTTTTTCAATTCAGTGAACTTATTTTTTTTTTTTTTTGAATTCAGTGAACTTATTATTTTTTTTTTTTAATTCACTGAACGTAATTTTATTTTTTTTAATTCACTGAACGAAAATGAAATTAAACGAATTCAGTAAGGAATTAATTCACTTTTTTTCCGTTCGATTTATAAAATTGAACGCGTTCACCGGTGAATTAATTCATTTGAGTTAATAAAAAGAACTATTGCAATTGAATTAATTCCTTGAATTTGTTGTTTGATGAACGCATTCAGTTGAACGAATTCAGTGAATTACTTAAGAAAAGGAATTCATTCAATTATAGAGAAAATTGAATTCGATTGGTAGTGAATTCATTCAAAAAGGAATTAATTCTTCAAAGCTCTGCCAATAAGTAAAATTGCTTTCAAATAATGCAAATTTTATTTGATTTTAGTTTATCCAAAATTCGTATTAACTCAAAAATAATAAAACATTTTCCTTAAATTTATTTTCTTGAATTAGGTTAAAATTTCTTAAAACTGTTGAAAAATGTATGTATTTTTAGTTAATAATCTTAAATGTGAAGAATTTGGTTGAACTAAAAATTACGAAATTTAAAATTGTATGAAAAACTAAATTCAAATAATGAACTTCCTTAAATTTAGTTTAAACATTTTAACTTCTTTAAACCAAGTATAAACTTCTTAAATTCTAGTAAAGATTTTCTTTCACATTCCTGAAAATATTTTATAACCTATGGAATTCTTATTTGGTTTGTAGTTTGTATTATATAAGTATTTTAGTGTTGTGAAGAAAATTTAAGCAATAAATTTTACACAAATTTATATTATCGGAAAAAATATTAAAATTATGTTCGTTAATATATATTTAATCCTTTAATTCCCAGTGGAACATAGGGACGAAACCTATGTTCGTTAATACTTTCATAAAAAAAATATATGAAATTGATTACTTAGATTTTTGGTAGTGAAACTAAAATACTTATATATTTGAATATTTATACCTAATGAGAATTAAAAATTAATAAATAATACCTGCAGTTTTTTGCATGTTTTTTTTTGGATTTTCCTACTTAATACGAGCATAACATATGAACTAAAAATAAGTTTATTCTGCGTTAGCACAAGTTCAAAGCATCTTTAAATTTAAGAACAATTGACTTGATTTTAAGACATGTTTACTAAATTTAAAAACAAGTTTATACTAAATTTAAGTAAAATACATATTAATTTTAGTAAAAATTTCAGAAAAATTAAAACAGTATTTACTAAATTTCAGAAAAAATTTACTTAATTTAAGTTAATTGTTTTAACTTGTTTTTAAGAAAATTGTGTACTCGATTTAAGTTAAAATTTCCTTGGAGCCAAATCATTCCCAAATTTATTTAAATTTAGTTCAAATGACCTAGTATTTGGGAAACAATTTTTTCGGTGTACATACAAATTGAAGTCTGAATAATTTGTATTTGGAAAAACTGTGGAAATGATTATATAAATTTTGAACTAAATATTAAATTCAAATTAAAAATACTAAACTTTAATAATCACTAGGATTTTTTTTAGTTTGCTTACATTTTTCTTAAATATTGTAATAACTATACTAACAAAAACTTTCTAGTGTAATTTTCAAACCTAAATTACATAGGCCCGTTAACTTATCTCAATTTATACCCTGGTTAAGACCTCTACTAGCCTTAACCACTGGTAAACACTACATAAGATATTTTAATACATTAGACTTGTAATGATGATTATAAAAAAATTTAAAGCGCAGCTTTAACCAAACTTTGACTAAGAATCGTTTATGACACATGTAAGTATTTTCGATGCGCATTTCCCCCACTTTACCAAAACTTATAAATATTGCATCAGTACTTAAAATCGTGCACAAATTTTTGCTATTTAGGATTTAGCTTACAGAAATTGGCCTCATATAAGGAAATAGGAAAAATTAATTTTTTTATTGGTTCAGGGAGCCAAAATCTGTCTTGAATAATTAAAACCAAAAATGGTGAACAATATTACAACAATTTGACATGAATTATACACCTCTACAATATGAAAAGTCGCTGTTGGTAGAAGCTTGATACATACTTTTAGTATTTTACTTGCTGATTCCAAATCTCTATTCCGAATTCTCTATCACCTCTGAATTTTGAGAAAATCGTGATTAAAAATGCGAAAAATAGCTTTCTACGAATTTTAAAATACTATACAAAACGCATTCAAATAGCTTAAGATTTTTGTTACGATGGTAGTAAAGAATGAATTTTGTTCTCTAAAATATATAGGACAACATTTTCTTAATTTGTGTACCGTTATAAGAAAAAATTCTTTTGAAAACCACTCTCAGAAAAACAATTGTTCCATCAATTTTGGGTAACTTACATTTAAGAATTTGGAATCAGCGTATCAAATTCAAAATGAATCATGTATCAAAGCTCAAGACTACTGAATGAAGTACAAGACTACTGAATTTAAGTCTTAAATATAAAAAAGCGCATAGAAATCACTCTTGAATTTATGAAATGTGAACCAATAATGTTTTAAATATTTTAAACGTACCCAGGTAGAAAAATACAAACGGCACAAAGTTGGCCCGGTATTGGAGGCATGCAATACCGGGCCAATGCGTCGGATTTTTAACTTTCACTGTGCTGCCATGTTGTCGAAATGATAACACCAATAAACGCTTGGCCGTACACCCAGAAAATGGATTCGTTGTGATAATCGAATTTGTTGCCAATCGAATTGTGGCGGTTACGACAACTATTATCCAATTTATTTATGGTCGATATAATTGAATAATTCGGCTATGAATTTAGTTAGTTTCAGTAACGAAAATTATCTTCTATTCAAAATACTTCAATACCCACAATCAAATTTAAAAATATCCTACACCGTTTCCAAATAAAATATTCATGTTAATTTTTTATATCTTGATTTATTTACAATTAATAAAAAGATATGAAGTTAAAAAAAAAATAAACTTTACAATGTGGAGTAGTTTTCAGAGGAAGAGTACTCAAACACTGTTAATTTTTCTAAAATAAAAAGAGAACCTGAGGGTCTTCCTTTTAATGACGACTCTAAGATTTTTTGTAAAGAAAAATATTTTTCGAGTATTTTTGTTTTTTAGAAAATAGTTATATGTGACCTTCTCCGAGAAAAGGAACCTAGTGTGTCAAAAAACCTGGTGTGTCAAAAACTTGGGAAAATCGATATTTTCTAATTTTTATCGATTTTCCCAAGTTTTTGACACAATAGGTCCCTTTTCTCGGAGAAGGTCACATATACGGATATTTCTACTAAAGAAAGTTCGGAATCAAAAAGCACCACAAACAAAGACTTTTCCGTGGACTTTCATATAAAAAAAACTTAGCATCAGCTCGTTTTTTAGAAAAAATCATTAACTTCTAATGGATTTTTCCATTAGAAAAAGTAATCACTGATGAAATTTACGGATTTTAAAGGCTATCATGGTCTTATAGAAAATCCTTTCAAAAATGTATACTCACACAGCCAACCCCTTTATGTGATAGGAAGGACAAAATTGAGCCTTTGTGACGTGTCTCAGAATTAACTTAGGACATGTTACTGAACTCTCTCATGCATCCCTACTAAGTTTTGTCATATGTCACGAAAAGATCAAACCCTCCTCCTATGATGATACCATGTAAAAATCGAAGTAGTACTCGTATGTATAGTATATATTGTTTTTAAATATTCATTCTTATTTAAAAACCACCAGTTTAGTTTATCGAAGATCCAAATGAGATAATTCTGAAAAATAAATAGTATTAAATAATTAATTTTTATATTGTAATCAAAAGTTTTATTTTTATATGAATAGAAAATATTTTTTGTAATTTAAAAAATATATATTTGACAATAATGCCGAGTAATTTAATATTCGATAGTAAAAATATTTGGATCGTTGCAGCAACCAAATAATAGGAGTTATTATTGCTTCATATTATATTAAACAGTTGCATCTACTAAGAGTTTTCCTAACTGAATTTTTATTTTGAATTTAGTTGGGATACCAAATTATTTTTTTCTGAAACCAGCCAATCGTTGGCAGAATATATTAATTACCTTAAGAACCAAATATTCTTTTGGATTATATAGATGTTACGTACACAACTGAAATAGTTATTCCATAATTAAAATACCGTATTTTTAACCGAAAGCTAACTGATATTTTTTCTGTGTGTAGTTATTTCCCAACGTTGGCGCAGGCTTGGGATTTTATTTGTTTGGTATTATCCCAGTACATTTAATATCAAATTTAGTAGTTTACTAGAACTTTACTGTCCTCTTAGTGTACATCACAGATTTTTTTTATTTTTATTTTTTCTTTTTGGCAATGTCTTGAGACTTGATGGAATTTCTTCAAATGTATTCTTTCGAAACTTCACAAGAAAATAATGGCGATGTCTCTCTTACATAAATAATTGTGTAATAGATGTAAAAATACGTAAAATTTATAAAATTGTTAATTTTAATAAATTACAAAAAGCTCGTTAATGTTCAGAAAACAGTACTGGTAAAGCACGTTTTAAGTAGTACCGGAATTTCGTAAAAAACAGTGCTCTCCCAGTACAACTTTTGTTGTAACGTCGGCAATTTCTACCTGGGTATGTGAGGAACCTCTGGACAACCCACAGTTTTGACTCGCAATTACAAAAAGATACAAAATCATGCACAGCGATTATTTTTCTACTCACTTTGATGTGCTGATCACATAAATTGCCTTAATTTAATAATCTATCACAAAATTTCCACTATTTTTTTTTTTAATTTTATGAGCGAATCTTTCTGCGGTTTTCTCGATTAGCACGAAATACTTATTAATAGTTCCAATAATCCACTTTTATTTTATAGACTTACCAAATGGCTTTAATTAAATCACCTCTCGTAGTATGCAAAAAGACACAATCATTTTATAGCATTTAGCGACCGCGAATCTTAAAAAAAACGACGTGGTCAAGTGTATTAATTTTTTTATGACCAGAAACACACAAAAAACCGCGAGAAAAACTTTTAATTTTCCCGTATTGAAAAAAAAAATTTTTGTTATTAATTTTTGTTTTTCTTTTTGTTTTTATTCTGACATTTCATACTAAGGTTAACTACCCAGAGTTAAAATATTGATAAGTTATTATGGTTAAATTTTCATATGGATAAATATTTAGTATTGGTTAGTTACCCATGGTTAAGGTAAAGTTAACTTCTCGAGAAAAGTTAATGGGCCATAATCTAATAAGAGAGTTAAAATATTTGATAATAATTTAAAGATTCTTTTTTTTTTATTAGCCGATTTTCATTATTTAACGGTATAAGCTTTGCTACACATTCCAATTCAACATTGCTGGGCCCGTCGATGAATCGACATGAAAGTGAAACAGTAGTGAGTAAGAAATAAGAATAAAGGCTGAGTTACCCAACCGTAAACGTATCTGTAACGAATCAGCTGTTTAGAAACCACAAGAAGAAATGTATACGAATGGTTACTAACACGTAAATGTAAACGTACTTGCCGGATCATTCTGTTGAAATCAGAAATATCTATCCGGCATCGAAACAGCTGAATGATTTTAGTCGGAAAAAATATGAAATGAATAAAGAAAATTGATTCAAGCAACAAATAAGGAATAAGAATTAAAAAATGAATGGAAAAATTGAGAATAACATATAAAACCACATGAAATAGATGCTAAATAGTAATGTCGTTTACGGTAATCTATATGTGTACTTTTTAGCTACGGCACGGTACAGTTACATGACATTTACGTTTACGGTCCCATAATCCGCCCTTAAGATGGTATGAAAACAGAAAAATTATTTAATTTAATACAACAAACAAATATTTAACTCTCTTAAAGACAGTCCATTCATAATGTTCCAAGCCCAATTCGTTCTCTTAATTTTAAATTTTTTTTATTTACATAATTCAATTCAATTTAAGCTTAGATCACTAAAAATTGAATTCAGAATTTAAAAATGTTCATTAATTTTTAAAAAGTGAATTAAAGAATTAAGCCTTTTAAACCTTTGATAAGAGTTCATAAGTTTAGTATAATTATATGCGACTGTTGCTTAATAAACATCATATTCTATGTTAGTTACTCATTATTAATTATTAACCTTCATCTCACCCTTAAAAAAACACACACGAGGGTAAACAATCCTCGTGTGTGGTTTTCCACACATTTTGCACTAGCAATATAATTTTTTTGTAGTCAAAATCATGACTTACCATCAATAAAATATTTATTTTTATATTTTAAGTGCGTTCGTTTAATTTTTGGGTAAAGTTATGAAAACAAGAGTAAAAAATAATCCTCTCACAAAATGATAAAATTACCCAAAAGTAAAGGAACGCACAAAACCACTTTTCGAGCCCAAAAATGCATTTCAATGAAAAATGTGAAAGTCCGCATAATTTTAGTTTGAAAAATTTGATAAACACCCGAGTAAAAAAGATCATATAAAACGTATATTTTTTAATATTAAAATATATGATAATATAAAATATTGTGTGCCACTTTATATGTTTTTATATGATGATATATTAGACATTTTTTAGAAATTTTCTCATATGTAATCATATTAAATCATATATCAGTATTTGAAATTGTTTATATAGGAATATATAATTGATAAAACTGTTCAAAATTTTATATATTACAATATATAAGTTAATCTCAGACACAAGTTCGAAACTCATCTCATCAAAAACAATTTTTTATATGTTTTACTTAATTTTTTCTTAAATTAATATTTTCTAAGCTTTTTTTTACTTTAAAATTTTTTAAGATAAAAAATCCAATTTAAAGAAATTAACATTTAAAATCATGACCTGGCTTGTAATGGGTTAATAAGTCTAGGCATGTTGCATACCATTGGTAAGGTATTTCAAGTGCCTTTCCAATGACATATATATTTTCTTCTGGTCCGATATGTTTTGAGTGGAGAAATAAGCCATTGAATATTGTTATAGATCACTTGCAGCTCCATAAATCGGGAACTATGAGCCTCCAACAAAAAGAAGTGCATTGCCGGGCTAATCATTAAATTTTTATTTAAAATAAAAAAACTTAACATATTTTAAAAAAAATCCTAAGTCCAAAGAAAAGTCCCATATTTGAAAAAAATTGATTTACACCCGTATTCAAATTGACAAAGTGTATGCTAACTAACTTGCTGCTAACTTTTTTACACACAAATTCCCATAAGGGAAGGTGGCAGCTAGATAGTTAGCATATGCTTTTTCATTTTGGATACGGGAGCTAATCTTTAAAGAATTCAACCATAACGGATTTATACAATAACGTCTTTAATAGCCCGGTAAAAATGTCCACATATGAACATTTATGGATCAACCATATACGTATGGATCAGAAAAATGGGGTAACACCTAAGTATATGTTCATATATGGACATACACATTTATTAAATATATGCGAATACATGCGAACGTTGCTGTCCTTTATTATAAGGTTGTACTATAGATATACATTTATGTATGACATTCAAATTAGGCGCTACATATGTTCCTTTTTGTATTCATGGCATTAAATATAATTCCATATTTATCCACGAGCTCCTTTTACAAATATGGAAAAATGTATTCTTCCAAATACGATCATATAAAAGTCCCTTTTGCATAAATAACATATACCTACTTCCATATTTGTCCATTAGTGGTCCAAAAAAACATGAAAGTTGGAATTCGCGATCTCCACAATGTTGCCCCTATTCCTTAATGTCTAAAAACTCTCTGTGCCAAGTTTCAGCTAAATCCGCTGTTATTTAGAGGTAGCACAAAAAGTTGTCTTTTAAGAATTAGTAATTTATCTCTAGAGTAATTTATACAAAAAGTAGGGTTGACTTTAAATTTAATTATTTCTTAACCTGTACGCTATTATTTCTTTATTTATTTAAGTCTATAGAACAGTGTTCCTTTCAGAGTAATAATAATAATAATTTAATTTAAATAAATACATTTATTAAAATTATTCAACATTTTGTAGCAAAAAATTCTTAAAAGAAGGTTTTGATGTATTAAATTCTACCATATGATTATTATTCAAACAATTAAAATCACGGAATGATCTGATTAATGGACTATTCAATATATAGTTGCTACGATGACAACTAACATTGAATAAATCATTACGACGAAGTGAAATAAACGGAACTTTAAAATATATTTTTTCTAACAACTCCGGGCAATCAATATTTCCATTAATTAAGTCAAAAATGAACAACATTGTCTGAATCTTTCGTCTCTTTTCTAAACTTTCCATACCTAAATGTTGGCAACGGGATTTATATGACGGTATTGGATGAATAAAGTTCAAATGTGGCAACGCATAATTGATAAATCTTCTTTGAATTCTTTCAATACGTTCAGTATGAGTAATGCAGTAGGGGCTCCAGATTATAGCACCATACTCCAACTTGGAATTCACAAATGATGAATACAACAATTTCAAAGTGTATGGGTCAGAGAAATCTTGGCAATTTCTTTTAATAAAAGCAAGTGTAGAATAAGCTTTTGGAATTAACTTGTCAATGTGAGAATTAAAAGTTAATTTATAATCAAATAAAATTCCTAAATCTTCAACTTAATTAGCAGTTTTGATTACATTACAACCTATTCTGTACGACACTTGTATTAGATTCCGAGCACGTGAATATGTAACATGGACACATTTAGCGTGTTTTTAATCACCTGGATTTAGAATTTTTCATACAAAAAATGGATTTATTAAATCCAAAAAAAGCTGGATTTAATAAATCCACAATAAAAGCACAAATATATGAAACAGCCTATTAATTTAATGTCAGAAAAAAATACGAATGAAAATTAAAAGAGAAACAAAAAAATTGAAAAACTAACAAATAAAAGGTTTTTCTTAAATTCATTTTTATGAAATATGTTTAGAAAAAAAACTACACCTCACCAAATACATATTTTTCATTTTGGACATCGAGAAATAGCTCAAATAGAAATGGCAATTTTTCACTCTACAGTAAGTAATTTAATTAAATCCAATTAGTGAATATTAAGTATTGCAATGGAATTTTTCAATTGTGTAAAAATATAAATTGAAATGATAAAACTGAAAAGGCAGACTGTTTATCGCTGTTTTATGTAAAATATAATTATGAATTAAAAGTTAAAGTAGAATCCTTCATCATCGAATTCGGCACTAAAAATTAGGGTGAAAGAAGTGTCGGGCAGAAAATTTTTTTAAAATAGGAATAATCTAACCCCATCTGTTGAGCACTTTTAGAAATACTTTTTGGATTTATTAAATCCAAGTGATTAGAAAAAACGGCTATTTATTCAAATTAAATTTTAAACCATTTCTAGTGCACCAATCATACAGATTATCGATATCATTCTGTAATTTTCTAGCATCAATCAAACATCTTACTCTAGAAAATATTTTTAAGTCATCAGCATAAAGTAAAAAACATGAATCATTAAAACACAAATATATGTCATTTATAAATAAATTAAAGAGTAAAGGACCCAGTATGCTCCCCTGAGGAACACCTGACAATTGTATATATGGTAAAGATTCATATTTATCTATTTGTACAACACAAACCCTATTTGAATAAAATATCATGGGATATTTTATCAAATGCTTTTGAAAAATCTGTATAAATGGTATCAATCTGTAAACCAAGCTCTAATTGTGATATACAGTAATCTGTAAAAACTGCGAGATTTGAAATTGTGGATCATCCAACACGAAAGCCATGTTGCTGGGGAATTATTAAAGATTTCGTAGCAAAGTACAATCTATTGTACACAGCATGTTCAAAAATCTTAGATATAATAGTTAACTTTGAAATTGACCTATAACAGGCAACATTCTCTCTGCGCCCTGATTTAAAAATAGGGGAAATAATAGTTAATTTCCAACGTTCGACGAAAACGCCCTCTTTCAAAGATTTATTAAAAATTTACAAAATTGGAAACAAAATGGACGATAAACAGTTTTTAATTAAAAAACCACACAACCCATCAGCATCAGCACGAAATGAATTTTTCATCTGTAAAATAGCCTGTAAAATATCATCCTCTAATAAGACAAAACGACCCAGATTTACATCCGAAGTAGGAAAATGTTCGGGCAACACAACATTACCATGGGAAGATTTTATAAAGTTTGACTTAAAAAATGTTGCAAAGAAATTAGCAATATCCTCAGGATTATCAGAAGATAAATTTTCATATACCATTAGAGAAGGAATATCCGTACTTTGTTTCTTAGAACGAATGAAGGTCCAAAAAGATTTAGGATTTATTTTTATATCATCCTCAATTTTGAGAATATATTGCTTGTACAAAAATTTATTAAGAAAATTTAATTCCCTCTCACATTGAAGGTACTGTTGCTTAACATCTGGAGATCCTGTTATTGCATAACGCTTATGCAGTTTATTACGTTGATTTTTTAATTTTTTAATCTCTTTAGCCCTTTCGTATACCAGGGATGATTAGAAGATTTATAGCTCTTTAAAGGAATGTATTGATAACATATACCCAAAAACGTATTTAAAAATAATTCATAGCATTGATCAATACAATTACTATCAAAAATAGATTGCCAATTGATATCGATCAAGGCAGAATTTAAGGCATCAAAATCACAATATTTAAAATCAAATTGTCTTGAAGAGAAATCATTTGAACATTTAATATAATTATAAAATTCTAATTCCAAAATTAAAGCATTATGATGAATATTTATCGGGGAGAATGGTTGTATACACTCATAAATTAAGTATTTAGAATCAGATTGGACAAATACAAGATCCAGAAGCTTATTTAATCTATTAAAATTTTTATTAATTTGTATCAAATTTATATCTAAAAATGAGTCTATTAGATTAATTTCGAAGAAGGTATTAAAATATCATTATTAAGGTTAACCCAAACTAAATCTGTTAAATTAAAGTCTCCAAAGACAACAAACCGAGTATTTAAAACCATTCTCTCAAATAAACACATAATATTATTCACATGCTGTGCATATAAAGCAGATGGACTATGGGGAGGAATATATGAAACACAAAGGCAAAGCATACCATCAGTAGCTGGAATTATGACAAATAGCTGATCCAACACATCATTAATGATAACATTTAAGCAAATATACGATTTAAGATGCTTTTTTACCGCTATCAATACACCTCCTCCTTTTTTGCAGCCAGTTTTTTCAGGATCTCTATCTTTCCGGTAGACATTATATAATTTTGCACTAAAAAAACTCATTATCGTGAAAATCTGCATTTAACCAAGTTTCTACGATAACAAACACATCAAAATCCAGTGTTGCCACTTTTTGAATAATTATTCAAAAGCGGGACTGTTTACACATTCGTTGGATAATTTTTGAATAATGACATTTTTGTGTAGTTTTTGTGTAATTTCACTTTTTACAGAAATTTCCGTAAATTTTTAAAAGCTCCGTTAATTTTTAAAAGTTAATAACAATTAGTCGATATTTAGACGACACATTTTTGTAAATTTTTTCAACACTAAACCCAATTTAGAAGAAGTCAAAAATATTGCTTTGTATTTTTTTATGTTTAAAGCATCGTCTTTTGTTTATTTTTTGCGAAAATAATTGTCAAGATTCTTTTAAAAATTCTTTTGGTTTGCAAGACCATTTAAAAATGCAGCAAAAGAGTGGGAAAATTTGAGTTTGTTATGATTCTTAATTTGTAATCTCTGAATTTTTTTTCTGTTGTTAACATGATACTTAGCTTTGACCAGAAAAAATTTTGTTAACGCAGCAAAAAAATATTTTAAAATTCTCGAAATCCAACATGTTCCCGATTTCAATAGAATCATATGAAGTTTTTGAAAAAAATACCAATAATTTTTTGTACAAATGTTATATTTTTATTTCCTAAAAAAATTACTTGATATACATACTGCAAAGAAATGTCATGCCTTGCTATCAGTAATTTATTGTAAAAATGAAAGAAAACAATAAAAATTTTATAAATATGGAATCTTTACAATTTTTGCTGTCTTGCCGACATTTAAAGCTAGGATGGAACAGGACTTATGTCATCACATTAGGAACGCTTTTTGTTATTAAATCCCAGCTTTAAACTCAGAGAAAAATTGGTTAAATTTATATTTTTATATAAATAATTTATAATTTTTTTAATATTCAAATTTAAAAGCACGCTAATGTAAGCCTGAAAAAGATATTGCACTGAAAATCCCTTTATAATTGGATAATTTGTTATAATATTTTTCATAAAAATTGGCCTGGATTTGCTTTTGTAGAAAGCAAAAATTCGGATCAGGTTATTTGCAAAATTGCAAAGTTTTAGTTCTAAAATGCAAATAACTTTTGTTCTTTGCAGATGTCAAAGATGCTGTCTTTAAAAATCGGTTTATAAAAAGAAAAATGGCAAAACTTTGAGGTCCAGATTTACAGCGTGAAATTTCATATAAGTTCAAAATATTTTTATTCTTCCCCACTGTGCTTAGGAGAGTTTATTTTGAAATAATATAAAACATTATAATTTTTTGTGTAATTTCATACGGTTTTGGATAATTTTTGACCTACAGCTGTGTAATTTTTTGTTTTACTGGTGGCAACACTGTCAAAATCACTCTGCGACGAAAAATCAAGCAATTCTTTGGATTCCGTACGCATCCCAGATACATTTTTGAAATACAATTTTAGTTTCGATGTGTGTTTTACGACGCATTCTGTAGATCTATTGGTTTTCTTGGAAAAAAAACAAAAGGCCTGATTTTAATGTCAATAGGCCACAATGTAGACTTAATCAATTCATCATAGAAACAAGGCGATACTCCTAATTTACAATTAATATGTTTTAGAGTATTAACGTCAACATATTTTTTAACCAGCCTCGTACATTCTAAGTGATGTTTATCAATCTTAGCATTTTTTTCTATGAATTCAATAATCTGTTCAGGTGCAACCGATGGTTTGAATGACGAAACATGCAAATATTTTTTCTTAGCAACAACAGCAAGATCATTTGAAATATTTTCTCCATATGCAAGAACACGATTTTTTCTTTTTCGTCTACGTACTTCTGTCCAATCATTATGTTGATAGTCAGCCTCATGTACGTTTGATTGCAATTCAGACGTTGCAGTAGGGTATGAAGCAGTGATGGTATTTGAGAATTTTCGTTTGGTGCCTCAATGATGCCAAAAAAGTGCCAAAAAAGCTTTAAAAGTGCAAAAAAAAAAAATTAAGCAACATTTAATGTTTCAAAAAAAATATGTTCAGCTTTTATTTCAAATATTTATACATTTAGTTACTTTAACCCTTAAATGCATGGTGTAGCCATTTGGCAACATACCAGTTTCTTAATAAAAAACGCCACTTGATGCATAAAACTGAATTTTTGGGCATTTGGGCCCTTTCTGCACAAAGTGCTCTTATAAACTATAACTCAGATTTTTTAAACAGTTATAGGAAAAATCTTGGTTTTGCTTCGTATGTTTGTGAAAAATCTAAAACACGCGTTTTTGTTTTTACAAAAGATCTTAAACCGAACAGAAATAACACTCATTGTAACAATCTTCAGATCAACTAAAAATCTACAATCAAATACCCACAGACAAGGTACAGTCCAAATTGTTAAGTAATATCCCTTAATTGCAACATGTTAGTCATTTATACGGCATGTTGGGTTAGGATGTTATACACAAAACAAACAACCGTGTAAAAGTTTCTTTGCTTTAGTTCTAATTTCTATAAATAGAATTAAAAAGGTTGAATGTTGAAAAGCACGAATCATTGCTTTGCCCATTGAAAGAATTTCAATAAATAAGCACAACTACAACATAGAGAAAAATAATAGCTTTGTTAAAGACATGTGGTTTTTGTTATTTATAACAATGTAAAATGGATAAGTAAAAATGTTTGAATTACTTCTCATAATGCATTTCTTTGAAATTGAACATATATATACAAAAAACTAAAATCTACATAATAACCTAGAGAGAACCCCATAAAGACAATCTGATGATAGTGAATTTGGTGTCACTTGAAAATGCATTAATTGTCAACCATTGGTTCTAGGAAAGTTTTTTTCATAAGTTTTTTCTCTATGGGTTGTAAAATAAAAAATTATAAATTCTATTTAGAATTTGTAATATTTGATCTTAAACCGAACAGAAATAACACTCATTGTAAAAAGTGCAATATTCAAAAATGTTTGTTTAAATATTTTAAGTGGTATTCTCGCAATAAAATTAATTTTGGCAACAATAAATGTATAATTAATATTTCATATATTTTTTTTCTTTCTTTTTTTTCATACACGTTAAAATAATCACAATTTAGCTATTTGGCAATTTTTTTGGTATTTTTCTTGAAATGTACACGCCTTTAGAAATCATATATAAAAAAATGGTTAAAATTATAGAGATCATGCATTTAAGGGTTAAGTAAAAAGACAAAAAAAAAAAAAGGCGGGCAACTTATCTAAAAAGTAACCCGAGTTTAACATTACCTACCACAAATATTTTCATATAAAACTGCCATTCTTAACTATAGTAAAGCACTAAACTTACGTTATTTTAAGATAAGTTAGCAGGTCCAAGACTTTCAAAAATTTTTACAATTAAATTTTACAATACAATAGAATCAGTTAAAGTTTTTCTAATTTTATCCCCGTTGCTTTTATTTTTAAATATCAAAATAATGATTAAATTGTCCCCGAAGAACTGGAAGGTTGTCCAAAAAATTGTAGATATTTTTAGTGTATCATTTGTTTTTTAATTTTGCTACCCCTTCTTAATAGGCGTGGCTTTTAATAAAAAACCAGCGATATCGACCTTTTATCAAATTATATAGAAATTTTCGTAAAAAGTGCCAAAATTCTATGGAGAGTGCCAAGGTGCCATTGAACATTCAATAGTGCCACAAATGGCACTTTTGTGCCACTTTTACCAACAGTGGTATGAAGTTATTGACGAACAAGTATCATCAATACATTGTTTATCCAACATGTTTGCACCACTAACAACAATATCAGCAAGTGACCGTTGATTTGCATTATTATTGTTATTGTAAGCATGTACTAGTGGTCGATTAGAAATATTTACATTTTGTTTATTATTTTTCCAAGGTTCTTTGCTAGTTCACTGAACCCTTGCTTTAATTCCTTAACTTCTTCATATAATTTTGACACAATTGGATGTTTTAATTCTCTTAACTCTGTTGATAGCGTAGAGATAAGAGAAATTAAATTAGACGATGCATTAAGGCAGTCGTTGCAGTTAAAAACAATGTTTATATTTTCCTTAAATACATTAACCAAATTATCATCTATTTTTGCACATTTTAAATGACCCAGTCAGAAATCGCCAGTGGTACAAAAAATCAAGCACTGGCATACCACTGGGTAACCACGGTGTTAAAAATAAATGACTGGCAGAACACTCATTTGGGACGCTTTGCCAGCGTTTGCAAAAAGCGTTTTACCAGTATTTGTTTTACAAAAATTTCGGTGGTTTATTAAAAAAACCACTGGCAAAGAATTGGCTTAGAGTGATATGCCAAGGTTTGCATTGCAACCAGTGGTTATCCAGTGCTACCTAGCCAATGCTACCAGTGGTACAAAAGTCAATTCACTGGTAGACCAATGATTTCATAAAAATGCTGACGCTTCGTTAAAAAATGTTTGTAGTCAGAAGGTTCCGAGTTTAACTCCGGTTGCAAGCAACAATTTTTTTTTCCATTTTTTTAATTAAAATTTTTTTTTGTTTTATAAAACCAATTTTTTTGTTTGTGGGAAAGCTCCTTCAGGACCTACTTTTTTTTTGCCCTACCAACACTGGCATACTAGTTTCAAAAAATTGTTTGCCAGTACTAGCATTTTGGCACAGCCAGCAATTGTCCAGCTATTATCACTCATTTCTGTGTTTAGCCATCAAATATTATATGTCTCGTTAGCTCAGTGGGTAGAGCAATCGTCTGTAAATCTGACGGCCTGGGTTCAAATCAAGGCAGGGTCAGAAAAATACATATGAACTTTTTTTAAATTTTATTTTGGAAAATATATTTCCAGACCACCTATTTATTAGTTTTGCCAGTGTTTTGCCAACGTTCAAGAATTTTGTTCCTCCAGTGTTTTTCCGGCGCTTTTTGAACAGCCGGTCCTTTTGTCTAATGATGTTATCATTTTGGGAATGGGAAAGCACTTTTTGCCAGTACTAATACCACCTGTTAAAGTGCTTTGCCACCGCTTTCCCGTTTGTATTTTTCTGACTGGGAATTTTAGCACGGCATATGTGACATTTAATAAAATTAGATGTTAAGGATTGAGAGCACTTCGCGCACAAAGATTTAGGCAGATTATCATCCATTTCACACGTCTTGTCAATTCAACAATTTGAATAACATTATTTAACAATTTTTTTTAAATCTGGTCTTAATTAATTTAAACAAAAGGAATTTGAAATCAAAACTTAAAAAAATTAAGTAACTTTTAAGTAATTCGCGGTTTTTTTTAAATTTTTACAAAAAATTACATATTTTAGACAAATTTTCTAAATTTTCCGAAAAGATGTACCCGAGTAAAAAAAATTGATCCCGCGCAATATCTAATCATATCCAATTTGATATTGTTTGAGATCTGCTGTAATATCTAGCTGATCCAATTAGATCTCAAAATTGGGTGTATCCAATCATATCGTATTAGATCATATTGTATATATGGGGATAAACTAAGATCAAGTTATATCTCAAAATTGGGAGGTCCAATGATATCTTTGGGGATAAACCTAGATCTAATTTGAACCGAAAAATGGCGGATCCAGCTATATATTTGCGGATAAACTTAAATCTAAGTTGATCCGAAAAATGGCGGATCGAATTAGATCCAGCTATACACGGAGGAAAAAGGCGTTTTTGTTTCTGTTTGGAGGTAATTATATTATATTTACAAACTACCATATATGTATTTGGAGTATGCTTCCAATTATATTGTTTTTATAGTTACTAACATATATTTCCCGGTAATAATTATATTTGTGGGATACAATTAACATATATTTGGAAAAACGGCGAATTTCCATTCTTGATACATATAAAGTTGTATGTAGCCATTATAACTTTTGTAGTTGGTAATAATCGTTTAGTTTAGCTAGACTGCATCTATTCAGAAAATTTAGTGATATTTTCCCTTTATTTATTAATTATATTGTGAAAGATGTGAAAAATAAAATAAATTAGTATAAATAAAACATAAAATTGTGTTAAAAAGAAAAAAACATTATTTAATTGTGTATATTAAAGTATTAACTTATTATCAGAGCTTTTAATTAATATTTGTTAATAAAAATAAATAAAAAATAAATGAAGAGATTGTAGTTATCGTTTTTCAATGAAAGATTTGTATTATATGTAAAATTCAATGTGATTTATAATATATTTAGTTATTAAATCTAATTTGATCCGAAAAATGTCACATTGAATTAGATCCAGCAATATATTTGGGGATAAACTTAGATATAAATTGATCTGAAAAATGGCAGATCAAATTAGATCCAGCAATATATTTGGGGATAAACTTAGATCTAATTTGATTCGAAAAATGGCAGATCGAAAAAATGGGTTAATCTAATTATATAAAATTAGATTTAATACAAAAAGTTACATTTTAATTGATACCATTAGACAAAAATAACCCAATAAACCATTAAACGATACAGTATCGTTAACGAATTCATATTAAGTATCATATTTGCTATCGTTTATGATACAAAAATATGAACTCGTAATGATATCATAATTTTTCAAAATAACGATAAATTTTCTGAAAAAATTATATTTGCTTCTTCTAATTTCATCGTTAAAGATATCATATATACTTCTTTATTTCGATATCGTCAATGATATCATATTTTCATCGAATAGTGATAAAATAACGACAAAAATTTTGCAATATCACGAAAATATTATCGCACTGCCTGATATTTTCGATATCATAACGATATCGTTATTTCATGAAAAAACGATATCATTAACGAATGTGCACTTTTCTTCACAGTACCTATTACTTATGAATCGTTAATGATATCATTCTCGGACAAACGTATCATCGAAATGATATCGTTACGAATTCAAAACGATATCGTTTGGTTTGTTGGGAAATCATTCAGATATCGCTCAGATTGCATTAAACGGTCCATTCTATTGAAATTATTTCTTGATTATCATTATGTCACATCCAATTTTATATAATTAGATAAATTTGTTTTTCGGATCGTATTTCATCATATTAGATCCAAGGTCGATCTAAATAACTGCAGTACGATCCACCATTTTTCGAATAAAATTTTATTTTGGCCGGTATCAAAAAAAGATATGATTGCATGTTGTACTTCATTAATTTTTTAATAGGGTATCCACAGAAATGACAGATAAAAATAGATCCCGCATTATATTTGGGTACTATGTAAGATCTTCATTTATTTGGGATTAAATAAGATCCCAGCCAGATATTGCCAACTGTTCAAAAAATAATACACTGGCAGAGCACTGATTTTATGAAAATTAGAATATTTTGTTAAAATAAGCTTTAAACTCAGAAGGTCTCGAGTTGGATACCGTTCACGGCTATGCATTTTTTTTTTATAAAATGAATTTTTTTTTATAAAATTATAATTTTTTTTTTCTATAAATTTTTTTTATAAAATTATATTTTTTTTTATTAAATTGAATTTTTTAATAAAATATTTTTTTTTTTTTAAAGAGAAGCAACACAGGAAATTCTTCCTATTAATTAACGTGTTGCTTCCTTTGGAAAGGGGATAGAGAAGAAGTGAAAGGTGGTGAAAGATGAAGGGCTTCAAATATGGCAACACTGCAATTGCGCGAGATGTTGAATATTAGAACAGTTGTTGCGCGCCATCTGATGGTAAGTTGGCGAACTTTGTTGAAGTTTTTTTTTAGTTCATAACCCTGTTATATTATTTTACTTCGGTGGGGTTAAGTGCTATGGGACACTGCGATGTGTATGAGGGATAGAAAAGCTCATACATATTACTATTTTTCATAAATTGATGTTTCCTTGGTTGGGGCTCGAACCCGCTACCTCACGTGTAGCAGTCCAACGCGCTAAACATTACACCACAGCGCCCATTTACATCTTTTTGACGCTATACACCATTTCCAATTGTAGCAATTGTTTTTAAGATTTATCAATTGTGTTTCAGAAATAATTAATTGTATTTTAGAACTTATGAATTATTTTTCAGATTTATGAATTGTTTTTCAGAACTAGTCAATTGAATTTCAGTTTTATCACTTATATTTCAGAAATTATCAAACTGTATATATTATCAATGTATTTCAGAAATTATGAAATGTATTTAATAAATTTTTCTCTATTAACTATGAAATACAATCAACAAAATCTGAAATAGATTTGATTATTTCTGAAATACAATTAATAATTTCTGAAATACATTCGATAATTTCTGAAATACAATTATAATTTCTGAAATACAATTAATAGATTCTGAAATACAGTTAATATTGTAGTTTCTGATGAGTTACCATATATGACAATATATTGTTTAAATGGCACCATATGGTATGTTGTTTAAATGATATGATATATCAAAGTATATGGTATTATACAATATATAGTAGCATATATTATCATATTTGGAACTGTATAAAAAATGTTGTTCATGAGGTACCATATATGAGCATATATTGTTGAAATGGCACCAAATGATACCATATATAATTATATATTGCTAAAATGCCACCATATATATTAAGATATAGCTCTTTATATAACTATATATGCAATAAGATCAGCCATGCTATATAATATATAATCATATATACCATATCTAATATTATAAAGGCCGATATCTAATTAGATGAAATTATATATGGCATAATATAAGGAAAAAATTTGGAAAAAGACGTCATATATAATTATATATGGATATACATAACGACATGTCTAATTATATATTGTAATATATGCCACATATGATTATATATAATTTTTTTTACTCGGGTAATTAAAAATTTAACTTGTTTTTGCCTTGTATGCGCAAATTTCTCAAATCTGATCTTTATTTTAACGAAGATTATGAATCAGCAATCGAAATTTAAAAAAAAATTTGTGGTTTATAAATTAAACGCGGTTTTTGAAAATTCAAAAAAACTCAAGTTTTTTGAGATATTTTCCTACTTACCTGTAAACGGTGTTATCGAAAAATCCAATTTGTTATACTTTTGCAATTTACTTACCAAGGGCCTTCATTATATATAACACTGATTTTAATTTTAAAAAGAATAACAGATATCCTTGCAAATTAACTTAAAATTTTACTTTTTTAATTTTTCGCTATTATTTAGCTTCCTATAATTTTATTGCTACCAAAAATCCTATTTCACATAATAGGACATTCCACAGATATATATTAATGCAAAACGAAATTTTCATATTGGTAAATATAAGAAAACATCCTGATCAAAGTTGAACATTTTTTGTATGAAATTTTCAAATTTCGCGAAATCCGCGACTCCGATTTCAATTTTGATTTCATATTCGTAATGTACACCTAAAAATATATTAGATTTGATATGTCGCGATCATAATAATTATATTTATGGTGTTTTCTTTTCTGACAAAAATGTTGCATTTTTTTGCACTTTGCTTTTGAATTGCCTTTTTTGTGTTCTTTTCTAAATTAAGGGTAATATTCTGAGAGGGCATCGTGTTCTTTTCTGAAAATGATGTCTAATAAAGTGCAACATTTTCCGCCCTCAAAATATTTACGGGGTAGAGCCTTGCCCTGTTTTTTTCTTTTCATCATATATGTGTATATACTGCAATGTTGTTTGCCAGCAAACTCGCAACTTGGTGGCCTATCCTGGCTTTTGATGCAGAAGGTCGCAGGTTCTAACCCCGGTTGGACCACAAATTTTTTTTTTAATTTTATTTTTTTTTTTATATAAAATTTTATTTTTTTTTATAAAATTTTATTTTTTTATAAATTTTTTTTTTATAAAATTTTTTTTTTATAATTTTTTTTTTATAAAATTTTATTTAGTTTTTTAATAATTTGCTCTGTTTTATTTAGTATTTACTAGTTTTTACGCTACCAATAAATAAAAAAAAATATAAATTTTTTTTAATATGGAGGAAAACTTCTAAATTGAAAAAAGAAAAAGAGAGTAGTATATAAAAATTAACTCACTTTGGCTGGGATTTGAACCTGGCCATCCCGAGCGAAAGGCAAGCATCACAA
This sequence comes from Leucophora obtusa, assembly GCA_949987735.1. Lineage (NCBI taxonomy): Eukaryota > Metazoa > Arthropoda > Insecta > Diptera > Anthomyiidae > Leucophora > Leucophora obtusa. Next base: position 55,292,948 of record OX465296.1, read on the forward strand.
CCACTAGGCTATCATATAGTAGTAGCTGGCGTAAACAATATTGTATATACATCAAACAACAATATATACATACACATGTGTTTTGAAAAATGCAAATAAGTGATTTTATCGTTCTATTCTGATTGAAAAAATGTAGCATTTTATTGGGGTGAGGGTAACATTTTTAAAATTTTACACTTTAACAAGGCAACATTATTTTCCAGAAAAGAAAACACCATTAGTTTTTCTCATTTTTTCCATTATTTTTAATTAATTAAAAATAATAGAACAAGTACAACCTCGACACTTTAATTACGATGTGCTACCTCTAAACAAAACTTTTTTGGTGATTTTTTTGATCAGACCACATTTTTTTTTGAAAGTGGCATATTTGTAGGGTTGTGGAGCGTGAAAATTCCAGTATATTGTCCATATATGAGTGCCTTTTCCATATATGAAATAACAGATGCCTCCATATATGTCTGTATATGAAAGCTTTTTCCATATCTGGAATCACATATACTTCCATATATATTCATATAAAATCCATATATGACCTTCTCCGAGAAAAGGGACCTAGTGTGTCAAAAAACGGGTTTGGACTTAAGAGTGGATTCTGGTACCTAAAAGGGTGTAGAATAAGATGAAATGAGTTAGATTTCTGATAAAAATTTATTTACCCCATAAAAACGTACAAAACGAACTTGTGTGTTCAAAGTGATAATGTGTTATGAAACTTTAAATGCGTTCTTCTCAAAACGTCATGTTCACACACTAGATCCCTTTTCTCGGAGAAGGTCACATATATGTTCATAAAAAATCCATATTTGTTCATATGTGTCCTTACATAAACCATATATGAAAATATTTGAGCGTATATGAGCATTATTCACCGGGAGTTATTTACTAGAAACAGTAGCCTACGGCTGGTAGTGTGTAGGACGTGAGATCCTGCTGCCCTCCAATATAAAGTTTTTTTTTATCATTTAAATTTAATCATATCGTATTGTATTAACTTATATCCAATTTGATCGGGACAAAACTCGGATATAAGTTGATCACTTGATATAACTTTGTATCCTTGTAAATATAATTATATCCAATTTGATAAAATTTAATATAGAGCAATTCCATATGAAAGCGATCACCTTTTGGACGACCCCTCTCCGATTCTAAAATAAATAGTCTCAATCGATTGCCCAGCAAAAAATAATGTACCTACATATTTTTTTTTTTTTATAGTGACTGGTTTAGTGGTGGTGTACACCACTGTCATGTGACAAAATTGAAGAATTCTTCATAAGGGACCTCATTGAAAGTAGTTTAAAAAAAAACTACTAAAGCGATCGCAACGAGTGATAGCTCGTTGGAAAGGTATTGAATCAGGCTTTAATTGAAAAATAAAATTTTCCTAATTTTTATCAGAAATTTACCTTTTTTCCCATGAAAATTAAATTTTCCGATTTTCCACAGAAGCTCCTAAATTTTCCGGCTAATTTTTTTTTTTTTTGGATTCCTCATAATTTTTGCTTTAAGAATCAGCAATAAAAAAATGGGCCCCGACTCCTTGTTTGGACAGGAGAGGAGCATTTAAGAGACCACCTTGTTCTCATTGTTTTTATATTTTTTATAATTGAATTATTTGTAATTATTTAACATTGTTTTATTTTATTATTAAAAAATACATTTTAAAAATTATTTTACAGTTAAAAATACATTTATGAAGAAAAAATCTTTCTTATTTTGCTGCTTATACTTAATTACAATATTTATTAAAAATTTCAATTGTCTTGGCATCATTATAAAATTAAAGTAACTTTAAATTTAGCACGTCGGCAGACGAAGAGTACCGCTTTACATTAATTGACATATCAGAAATATTTGGTATGAAGCAATGAAACTTTTGCGTTCCAGTTATAGTTTTGACATTATTATATCTGTTTTGAATTCGTCGCTCCATGGCATCGTGTTCTTTTTGAGTGCATAAAACTGTGTTAATGGAAATTTCCTTGCTTTGAATCCACGAAAACAAATGTTGTACATTTAAGATCTGGTCAGTATATGGCCTTTGCAAACTTGCCTTAGTCGCCATGCGTTTTAGGGTTCCCCCTAACGCATCGCATGGGGCCTTACCGTGGGACGTCGCAAAACAGTGCCACTCGACCTTGCAGTTTTGTTCTTCTTCAATTATGCAAAGATTGTAAAAATTTTTTTTATTCTTGTACTGAGAAGCCGCGCCGTCTGAGAAAAACGTTACTTTGTCGATTGCATCGAATTTTGATCTTAAGAATTCAAACAGTTTCATTTGAAATAAATAAACGGACACATAATTATGAGCTAAACTCTCCGCGACAACAACAAGGCTTACGGTCTGTAGTTCGTTATCTTCGTTTTTGAAATAAATGCAAAAAGGATGCACCGTGCACTGGTCGTTTGCCCAGTGATAAGCCTGAATTTCATCCTGAACGAGAAAAGTGTAATTCTCGGCAAAGTCGCTTATCACAATGAATTCATTTTGGGCTAATTTCTCCTTACTTTCCTTTAGAAATTTCGATTGCATCTCGGATATGAAATGGTGCGCCTTCAGTTCATTCAACTTGAATCCGAATTCCTCGATGAATTCCGGAATCTGCTTTACCACGGTCTCAAGGGAACATCTGCCGCTGCTAATTATCCACTGTTTGAAATGCACCTCCTGAATTAACAGCTGTTCAAACTTTTCCGCCAAATATTGCTCTAGCTCGTCAATCTGCGGACAATTGTCGCATTTGGACAGATGACAATTTTCCGTGGGGTATGCGCACAACGAATTCGACAGGAGGTCCCTATATGTTTCAATTTCACCGTGAAATACTTTCAATTTCTTGCATGGAAAGAACATTAATTTGATGTTTTGATGAAACATGCAAACGCAGACTGAATGCGTTCCGTGCCTGTCTAATGCCAGCACGCATTCTTTTGGTCGTAGGATGGCAAACTTAGAAAATCCCACTTTTCTGCTGGGTATTTCTCTTTGAACTGATGGTATGCTTCGGATAGATTACATAATAATAATCTGCGCTGCTTGTGTACTTTTTCTCCATCTTCACGTGTGATAACATAGTCACATATACCTGGGCAGGCGCGGCTGTTGTCATCATTGCAGTAAAAATCTTGAATCAATTTCACCGTTGCTTCGCTGAGGGTCCTTGAACCAAATTTCTTGGTGGGAGTCGCCAATATGCCCTTCTGTCGAACTAATTCTTTGCTTCTTCTCGCGATGTAAAAAGATGTTTGAAACTGTTCAGAAATCTTGCGTATAGACCATGATTGAGGCAGCACAGATAAAATGAGATATTTCTCCGGAAAAGTGGTCGCTAAATTGAATTTTCTTTTCAACTGCTCAATCATTTGTTTGCCGTCATCAACGTCATCTGCTTGACTGCATTCGTTATCAGAGCCTTCATCAAATATTGTCGCGATTGCACTCATAACCTTGCCTTTTTTCTCTTTCCTGTATTTTTCACTTCGCAACTTTCTTTTTGTAATAGGCGATTCACCTAAAGTGGTAATAGCCTCATTCAAAGGACTCAAAGACATATTGACCATCGGAATGTCTGCCTCACTATCAGATGAAACATTTTGTTCAATTGTCATTTCACTCTCGGATTGTGGTTGCATTTGTTTCAATGCATTTGCTTGTTGAGACAAATCGATTTTACACTTGGGGCAAATGAATTCTGCTTCTTCACCGTATTGTATATTTAATTCATTCATGTATCGCTTCGAAACACCAGTTAATTTTAATACTTTTATCTTTTTCGAACGATGTCCACTCTTGTTAAACGGATTGCAGCAAAATTTATTCATTTTACTTTAAATTGCCTTTACAGCTTCACTCTTTACTTTACAAAAAAAACACTTTAACACTTTCACGTTTAGTATTCAACTAAAATTTGACTCAGAGTGTGTGAAGTATTTATATTTATTTTTTGGTAAAAAATAGGTAAAAAAAAAATAAGCGATATTTGCTTTTCTTTAATAGGAAAATTTGCGTGAACTACTGGTCATAAAATGTTTTTTAAAGAGGGACTTAATTGGTTACTGCCAATAAGCCGACCACAGGTCATAAAATGTTTTGTAAATTTTTTAAATTACCAGGTAATAAATATTTCGCCATATTTATGGAAAATCCGTGTTTTATGACTTGTTTCTGCACGTGTCATTTTAGGCGAAATATTTATTACCTGGTAATTTAAAAAATTTACAAAACATTTTATGACCTGTAGCCTCAGTCTGGTTTGGTGTGCCATTACATGCCACTGCTGCTATTATCCATGGATTTATGGCCGATCTTGTGAAGGCAGGCAGACCATATTCACTACACACTCAACTTGGGGCTCTTAAAAAAAATTGATTTTTTCTTCATAAATGTATTTTTAACTGTAAAATAATTTTTAAAATGTATTTTTAATAATAAAATAATGTTAAATAATTACAAATAATTCAATTATAAAAAATATAAAAACAATGAGAACAAGGTGGTCTCTTAAATGCTCCTCTCCTGTCCAAACAAGGAGTCGGGGCCCATTTTTTTATTGCTGATTCTTAAAGCAAAAATTATGAGGAATCCAAAAAAAAAAAAATTAGCCGGAAAATTAGCTTCTGTGGAAAATCGGAAAATTTAATTTTCATGGGAAAAAAGGTAAATTTCTGAGAAAAATTACGAAAATTTTATTTTTCAATTAAAGCCTGATTCAATACCTTTCCAACGAGCTATCACTCGTTGCGATCGCTTTAGTAGCTTTTTTTTAAAACAACTTTCAATGAGGTCCCTTATGAAGAATTCTTCAATTTTGTCACATGACAGTGGTGTACACCACCACTAAACCAGTCACTATAAAAAAAAAAAAATATGTAGGTACATTATTTTTTGCTGGGCAATCGATTGAGACTATTTATTTATTGGGGTCGTCCAAAAATTTGCCAATTTTGATCGTTTTCATATGGAATTGCTCTATAACCATTTTTCGGATGAAATTATATCCAGTTACATATTGCAAATATATCCATTCATATATAATTTTACATAAACTTTTTTACTCGGGCACCTATATTTACGAGTATTTGCATTAAAAAGTTCTTATTGATTTTGGTCAATTAATTACACTGTGAGACAAATGGTAGGGGTCAGTGATCGGGAAGGGTTCAAACTACCGGGGAAAGTTATTTCGGTAAAAAAGAAGTTATACGTGTCCCGGCGTTTCGCTGGGTCACCCCTAGGAATCGAGATATATCGATTTGACCTTTGGTGTTCTTTTTTTTTGACATAACTCAAGAACCACTAGTCCGATTTTGCTCAAACAATTTTAAAAAAATTAAAAATTACAATTCCTTTAATCTGTTCATATAACGTTTTTCTATATACTCAACAGTTTTGCCGGTAAAAATAAATGTATGAAGAAAAAAATATTTTTTGCCTAAAATATTAAAAAAAAAGTAATAAACAAAAGGTTATTGATTTTTATGGTAGCGGTAACAAACATTTATTTTTACCGGCAAAACTGTTGAGTATATAGAAAAACGTTATATGAACAGATTAAAGGAATTGTAATTTTTAATTTTTTTAAAATTGTTTGAGCAAAATCGGACTAGTGGTTCTCGTCAATGTCAAAAAAAAGATATATCTCGATTCCTAGGGTTGACCCAGCGAAACGCCGGGACACGTATAACTTGTTTTTGACCGATATAACATTTCCCGTTGGTTTCATCCCATCCCGATTTTGACTGTCGCATAGTGGTATTATATAAATAGCACATTTCTTTTGCGTATTGGTTTGTTTAATTTAATTTTTTAATTAATTTTCACAATTGTTTTTGGTTATCATTGCATCAGCGAAGAAAAAGTTTGGGTAACTTTGGTAAAAAGAGAAACACAAACTCACTCCCTTGAACGCTATCATTTACCCAATTTTCGAGTACGGGAACGCTTTTTGTGTAAGATTGGGATCCTGCGGGTTCCCGCAGTAACGTAAAGGAATGGACCTTTTGTTAGCTGTTAGACAAAATTAGTATACATATTTCCTTCTTCTTTGTCGTCTGCTCATAACGTCACCAAACCGAATAACGCGATTCATGAATTGAAATGTTGTTCGATATTATTGCTCTAAATATGGTACGTCCACATTCGCCATCGAAATATCCAACTTTATCAATTTTTTGATCTAAGTTATTACAATTATAATTAAAACGTAAGATTGATCTCAACCCTAGACTTCTAATCAAACAATATATTTGCAAACATGTAACAGTTTTTAGTCGATTTCGATATAGGCGCATTGAGGCTTTGCATATGCTTTTGAACATTTCAGAATAACATTCTCAATTTCCGTCGTCGATACGTGCTCTTGCATTTCTTGTTGTGCCTGGACGCAAATTGATGACATTTTCGTTCCGTAATCTTCCAGCACGATCTTGAACTGGATGGAGATTCCATAATATACAACCATCTTTTGACACAAACAATGGATCCACCTTTCTATCTACGGATGAGGCTGGTTGGTTGGCAGCTCACGAACTTGTGAGTATCAATTAGAGTCAAAAGCGGTTCCCTTTTGAAAAGACAACACACTCCGTAAGGAGATAATATCTGAAGAACTAGACCCACCCGTAAAATATGATAACGCCAAAAGTCCTATGTCGGATGACCTGTAGCGCCGGCAATTACAGATTAGATGATTTACCGTCTCCTCCCCACATCTTTCCTATTCCTGCTGAGGAGACGTTTATTGCACCCCAGATCATAGTCGGGCCCAGTGAGTCTCGCCGTCCTACAAGTGCCAAGTCCAGTCCATCTGATCCTCTCCTTTTAGAGGTAGTGTATGATGATCCCGCCCTTAATTCCCAGCGGTGTAGTGACTGGCATCGCTGTGGAGACATCATCTGCCCGCTCATTACCGTAAAAGTCCCTGTGACCAGGATCAGACTCCTGTTGCGTCGAAATCTTCATTTTGTTCCATTACATTAAATTGAGAATCAAATTCACTATCATCCGAGTCATCATTTTCTTCCGGCGAGTGATTTTTAAACTATCGGAAAACGTTCATCATCAGAATCTATGCTGCTCTAGTACAAAATACATAGAAATTACATATGTGTGGAAAACCACACACGAGGATAATCAACGTCACTTTTTAAATATCTAATTATCAAAATATACTTGATGAGTCAGGAAATGCCAAGAAATTTCATGAACATCGCTTAAATATTTTTTCCAAAAATGTATAAAAAAGTTTAATTTTGTGTGGTTTTCCACACAAGGGTGAGATAAAGGTTAATACGAATTTTTCTGCTACATATCATTATAATAAACTTTTTCTTGAATTTTTAAATATGAAATTCTAAGTCGTTTTTTAAATGGGAATGTCAATCATGAGGAAGATGTGCTTGTGTAGGTAATTGTCATATGATTATTAAGGACTATCTCTAGAATTAATGGGTACAAGATAGTCATGGCGTATGATCTTTGATCATTGGGTGGGAACATAGTACCCCAGGAGAATACACACCTTTCTCTTTTTTTTTAAATTAATGTTTAAACTATTGGAATAACATCTTAGTATGGTATGAATAGCACTTTTGAATTTACGTTTTGGCATGGATTTTGTTATTTTATATGTTGCTGTGCTGTAAGTATTGGGTTGAGAACCACGTTTCTGTAGCTACCCCTACGGGGTATGAGGAGTCAATTGCCCCCCAAGGACCTATCCCGTGACCGGTCAACCGAAGGCATATTACTAAATTAGCACAAATATGAACCAAAGAGAATGAATTCATTTTCTAACTATTTTCTGATTCGTTACTTTCACTGTTGCTTTTAAAAAACTTGACCAAGACCGAAATAAAAAATAAAATTCGCGGCATATTTTTTAAAATACTTTTTTTATTTATTTTACTCTTTTATTTATTTTTTATTTTTTTACGATTTGCTTATTTTAGCTCTTATTCTAAATTTTTATAATTTTTGCTAAAAAATTTAAAGTTTTGTATTTTTAACGTTTTTTAATGTTAAAGCTGTTTTAGTTTTAACAATAGGTATTTCATTTAATTTTCTTTTTAACTTAAGGCGAATTTTTTAAATTTTTATTTTTATTATCAGAGTTTTTGAGGTAATTTTCTAATTTTTAATTGATTTTTTAATTTAATTATGGCCAACGTAAAAAACGAGTCAACTGCCATTAAAGGACCTATCCCGTGACTGGTCAATCGGGGGTATACTGAAGGCACTTCCACTATATTTGTGTGTGTGTTAGTGTTGTAATCTTTTCTATTTTTTTCTTTTCCATTTTTTTAATTTGCTTGTAGTGTTTGTTTTTTCTTTTTCTTTTTTATTTGAACAGAAACGAAAAATATATAACTTTACCATCAGCCAGCCATCACGCATAAGCAACATTAGCTCAGACGGTAGAGCGTTTGCCTTACAAGCAGGATGTTGTGTTATCGAGCCCTACTTTGACACCAAGTAGATTATTTTTAATTCTTAATTTTTTATTAGTTTATTTGAAAAGCTATTTTTAGACACACCACCTTACTGTCACACGGTGTCTAAACTGTGGCAATTCGTCATTTCCAATGACAACGCCATGTTAAAGTGATATGTCTCTTTCAAACAGAAAGTCCGATCAACGACCGGTCTCGGCCCCCTTGGGACCTATCCTGCGTATCATCTGGGACCGGTCCCTTTCCCCGTAGGGTACCCTACGGGAAATGGATCAGTCACAGAGCTGGTCACGTGACTGGAACTTTGTGGCAGTTACCGGTCCTCGATTCGTTTTTTTTATATGAAAGTAACCGGCAACTTTAACATGGGCTTGTCATAGGAGGTAGCAATTTCCTCCTTTTGAGCGACTTGTGACTTGTCGCTATGCTTGTCGATTATAGCATATCACACTACTGGTTTAAGAGAGTACGCAATGTAACAAGTTAAAATTATCTAATACGGAAGTAGCCTCATGTTAGACATTTTGTGATATGTACCGAAACTAGTGCGAAATAAAATATCACGTGACTGGTTTAAGCACACATATCACAGAACTAAAGAAAAATATTTGTTAAAAAACTAGTCACACATTAGTCAATATGTGTGTTGTTGCTGAACTAGTACAAATTAATAGTTTCGTGACATATCACTATACTGCTCTAAGTTAACAAGTCACAGGACTAACTGAAACTAATTGGCGTGTAACATGTCACTTATTATTCACCATGTGTCATAATAAGTACGGGTGCTGGAAAAACCCAGAAGGATCCAGTCACTGAACTTACGTAAAACGACAAGTCACCGAATCTGTTTTTAAAACATCACAAAGTCACAAAAAAATATTTAAAAAAATATTTTATTTTTTTCAAATAAATACCAAAACAAGAATTAGGGGTTTTCATATAAACTCGTAAATTCCATGTAAACCTTGTAAAGGGTTTTTCAATAAGGGCGCTACAAAAGTAAAAAAGTTTAAATAAAACAAAAACGGTTTTGGATATCAATGAAATTCTTTATTCCTGTGAAAGTTCGTTCGATGCCATTATGTATGGAGATCGATCTCTTTTGCATGGCCACCACGGGCACGCTTGCAGAAGTCCAGCCGCTGAACCCAATTTTCGACGGTTTTCAAGCATAAATCGGCCGATACTGCTGCAATTTCACGTTCGATATTCGTACGAAGTTCATCAATCGTCGCTGGCTTGTTGGCATAGACCATATATTTGACGTAGCCCCACGCTAAATTGTTGATCTGCTAGGACGATTATGACGACCATAAATTGGACGTAGCGCTCTTAACGTTGAGGCCACTGACTCCGAATTTCGGTAGTAAATTTTAATAATTTCGACTCGTTGTTGGCTCGTATATCTTTCCATCATGAAATGGCAAACCTTACTGAAGAGAAATGTCAAAAGAGCGGCAAGAAATATGGCGTCGTTTGCTGTCCCTGTCTTTCTACTTTTATAGCGTCCCTGTTGAACAACCCTTTATAAATAAAATCATATTTTTCATGTATGGAGTTTGATATTAAACTCATAAACATACCAACTTTACACAGTTTACGAGAAGAATACGCGTTTATATGAAAAGCCCTATTAACTCATGATAACAATTCAATTTAGTTAAGTTTATAAGCTATACATATAAATTACACTGTGGAACAAATTCAGGTTAGCAAAAGTTAGGTCGATTCTGAGAGTGAGGGGTGAAAATAGAGGCTAAATTAGAAGACCCGTATCGCGGCGTTTGCTTATGTTAGTTCGAATTTTTTCATATTGTTTATATGGTTTTGTGGCTATAACTCGTCGACTAACTGATATTTTTTAAATCTGTAAAAGGCAAATTATTGCTAGAGACCTGAACAACAATTAAAATTTAAAAAAAAAATTGATTTGATTGATTTTTTTTTGTTTTTTTTTTTTTTTTGTTTTTTTTTATTGTTGTTCAGGTCTCTAGCTATAATTTGGCTTTTACAGATTTAAAAATATCAATTAGTCGACGAGTTATAGCCAAAAAACCATATAAAAAATTCGAACTAACATAAGCAAACGCCGCGATACGGGTCTTCTAATTTAGCCTCTATTTTCAACCCTCACTCTCAGAATCGACCTAACTTTTGCTAACCTGAATTTGTTCCACAGTGTTATTTTAATTTTTGCATTATAAATTCAAAAATTGTTTTTTCGGACTTTCTAAATAGATTTTCATATATTTAGTTAAAATATTGTTCTACCTCAAGTCCAAATTCGAATACGATAATATTGTAATATTAGATTTTATTTGTTGTTTCAAAATATCATATTCGAATTTGGACTTGAGGTAGAACAATATTCTAACAAATACATTATGAAAGTACACATATTAATTTTAACGTAAAAGTTAAGAAATACTAGTTACACCATACACCACTACTTCGGCAGGGTAAAATAAGTTTATACTGCTGCTTGTAACACCAAAAACTATTGGACCTAGACCAACCTAATAGTGTACCGATTTACTCAGAATAGCGATTTGAGTCGATTTGGCGATGTACGTCCGTCAGTCTATCTATCTGCCCATTAGAGCAAACCACCTTACACCCTCCAATATGAAGTATTTTTGCAAGGAGGTTTCAAAAAAATTTTTTTTTGTTTTTTTTCCGAACATAGGGGCCGCCATTTTACATTTTTCGTGATATCTTTGGCATTTACAGTCGGATCTTAAAGTATGATACATCGATGTTTTTCTCTCGAGGAAACCAGTGTTTTGCTTTAAGGGATATTGAGCTCAAGTATCCCGTTCTAGTAGTTACCCACCAGATCTCAGTTGCTACCACCCTAATGTCAGAAAATTAAAGCTCGCAAAAAATCATTAAACTTTTGCTAAGGAAGTTTTTCGATGAACGTAGTAGAATTTCTTTTTATATATTGGTTGCCGAACGTATGGGTCGCCTTTTTAAATTTTTTTTCATTGAATTTTTCATTTATAGCAGCACACTGGTCTCCCCGAGGCAAAAAAATCGATATATTACACTTTAAAATCCGACTTTAAATGCTGAAGCTATAACGAAAAATTGAAAAAGGCGACCCCTACGTTTGGCCAAAAAAATTATTTTTTTTTGAAATTGCCTTGCAAAAATACTTCATATTGGAGGGTGTACGGCGAACTTTTTTTTGAGGTACGGTCAAACAAAGCTTTTAGTTAGAATCTAATACGATTACAAAACAAAAAAACATACGGACACTTTTGACCCCATCTTTTTAACCCTTAAAAATATTTGATACAGTTGTGGACACGCATTTAAGTCAATTCAAGTTTTTTTCTAATTTTATTGTTGTTGCCTTTATTTTTAAAGATCAAAATAGTGGCTAAATTCACCACGAAAGGCAAGGAGATTTCCATGACCCTTGTGTGCACGCAACAAGTCGTATGTACATACGGACCACATTTCGGCAAAATGGTGTTTATAGGTCCCTTAAAATTTCAAGTTTCTTTTCAGGATTTCTGCATAAATTCTGAACAATTTTATACCATTACGAATATGAAATACAATTTTTTAAAGTTTATTTAAAAAAGAAGTTTATGTGTGAATTGATCAAAGTATTTTTAATCGTTAAATTGCCTCTATATGAAAAACTTTTTGTGTATTCCGTGACCGGGAATCAAACCGGCAACCCTCTACACAGGCTACGACCCGTAGCAACATCCCTTAACGGGACACTCCATGGTCGACACATCAATGAGTGTGACTAATTGAAGTCTTGTCACTCATTACCTACACAATGAATGTTTTGTAATCGGAAGGATCAGAATTAACTATTACATGAGAAATTTATTTCTCTATTAGAAAATTCTTATCGTTATCTCCTTTTCACAAGTAATTATCACATTATGATGATTTCTTTGGCCAAAATTGGATGATATGGATGTGAACGACATGTGGTTCCAACAGGCGGCGCTATATAGCTGAAGCGACCTGGACATTCTGCACGAACGACCGATTTGAGGGCATGGTTATCTCAGACAGAAGCGACATGAACTAGTCATCGAAATCGTGCGGTTTGACCGCTTTAGACTTGTTCTTGTGAGGTTCCACCTAGTTGCTTGTCTATGCCAATAAGTCACAAACAACCGATGTCTGCATAACCCGTGCCTTTGCTGAAATTTGATTGGGCATATCGGATGTGCGCTCCCTGGCGAAGCCGTGGCGTTCATTTGAACGGTGTCATATTCCACACATAATGTCATTCATAGGCGTTTCAAATAAAACATAAAATCCCTTTAACCAATCTCAATGTTGAAGGCAAAACTCTTTCACATCAACATGTGAAAGAGTGTCTCCAAACGAGTCTCCCAACTTAGAACTCCGATTTTGCCGAAATTTTCATATTATGCAGTTTGTTTGGATTGTGTCTTTCTTATAAAAGTAAAAATTATTCAGTTTATCAATTTTATTTACGATTTGAGACCAGTGTTGCCAAATCTTGAAGGCAGGAAAGCACCGTGAGCATTGTGAAAACGGGTAAAAAGGGTAAAAATTTGCCAAAAATGGGGTAAAAAAGCACGATATTAATTTTTTGAAAAATTTAAGTACAGTATTTAAAAACACATTTTAGTTTTATAAAATCGTGTAAAAAGGGTTCAAAAATAACTAAAAAAGGGGTAAAAAAGCACCAAACTAATATTTAAAAATTTTGAAGTTTAAATATAACGAAGTTGTTATTTAAAATTGTACTACAAATATTGGAAAAATGTATTTTTTGTATAGTTCGTATTATTTTTTCAACTTTGACAGAAAATTGAAGAAAAATTAAAAAAAAACCTGAACAAATACCAAAAATATAAACTGTACAAAAAGCACTAAAAGCACTGCCAAAAATTTGAAAAAGCATTGTAAATACCCGCTTTTTTTAAACGGGTATTTGTAAAAAATCACCGGGTACAGGAAGGAAAAAAGCACCAAAAAATACCCGAAAGGCAATGAAATGGCAACACTGTTTGAGACCTTTAGTGTTCGAGTGATTTTTTTTCATGTAAATACAACATTTAGAAATCGATTCAGTAGTTTTTTTTTTAACTGACGTGATCGTTTTTGCAACATGCTAAAGATGTTACTTACAAAAATGTTGAAATATGTTATGCAAAATTGCTGTCTTTCGCCAAATCTTTAACAATATTTTAAAAATTTTATATTATATTATAGTTATTAAACTTCGAAAAGTGTACGATAATCGTCTATCGTATTATAGAATCTGGACACAAATTTTAAGTAAAACTCTGTTAAGTTTACATATAAAAAAATATATACGAAATTTTCAAAGACCATTCCTGCAGTCAACACTAAACTGGTTTTCGGGTAATTTTGGGCTTTTTGAGCTAGTTTTTAGTTATTTCTATAAAATTGAGAATAGCATATTTAAAAAAAAAACTGTTCCATTAATTTATTAAAAAAAAAACATAAATTTAATCGTCTCTTTAATTAATTTTTGCAAATAAAGATGTGATGTACCTAGTCGAATCACTAGGGTGATTTAAGATTCCCTAGTGATTTTTTTGGAAAACTTTCCTCTATTTCATAATGGTAATATCGGTATTACAAAATATTTTTACCAACGATTAGAGAAAGGAACTGGCAATCAAAAAATCTAATAAAAAATTCTGACTTTTTCGATATAACATCCCCCAAGTGTTCGTGAATAAATCCAAAAGACAGCTTTTCAGTCAATCACTGAACAGTTTGTTTTGCTTGTATTGACACTCTATTGACAGTTTAGTATTATGTCATCATAATACTGCACCTGTTCTGTGTTATATCACTACTTCAAGTGTAACGGTACTAGTTACTTTTGTCAATTTGATGTCCCAGCAAAATATTGGTAATGACACCTCATTACTATCTGCATTACCCAAAATGATGAATCATTACCTTTTGCATTATTTTATAATTTAAAATAATGACTTCCTAATAAGGGCCTATTGTATTCATTGTTTCTAAATATAAAATAATGACTTACTCGTAATAGTTTAAATAAGTACTTTTTACACAGTTAAATTTTATAAAAATTTTATTTATTATATGTAAATATGTTTTATGTTTAAATTTGTATGACGTGTTCTAAAACTAAAACTTAAATTTTTCTGAATTTATTTCCTTAAGCTAATAGTATTTGCCTAACTCCTTATTTTTAAGAATCAAGTAAGCAATCTGATAACCACTTATAATTCAACTTTTTGTAAGCATGTGTGTATCCACTTATTATTCAAAACCTCGTAACTACTTATTTCTCATTTTTTCGTAAGCGAGCGGGTAAGCGTGACTAGTTATAAAATCGACCACGCCAAACAAAGATAATGAGTTTAGACGCCAAAAAATAAGTTGTGCGGAGCTATGAATTTCTATTATATAACCACTTATTTGGTAATGAAAGATTTTGCTGGGGTTATGATACTTTTTCTCCAGTTATATGATATATCCAAAATGAACCAGTTAATGTTTGGCCTCCATTTCAATAGTCACGACGTTGAATATTTTGCTGCAATTACCACTTTTTAATTCACCGAAATTTTGGTTTACATCAGTTTTGTAACCTGTCCCCTATGCACATGTCACAGATTTGTCACTTTGGATCAATCGACCCTTCATTTCCCGCAGGGTAGTTAGGGAACATCTTTGAATTTTTTTGCCATGCCTATCGACCTTAGCAGCACACTACAACTGCTTTTTTAACATAAACACTAATGATTTTAACACACGGTTGGTCTAGAATTAGGCATTGACAAAAAAAATGCTCAACAAAAAGTGAGTATAGGGGTTGAATTCACTATATTTATGATTAAAAACAAACGCATTTTTAAAAAATCTGTAGACGAATTTAAAAGATATGACCACTTAAAGTTTTTTGTTTAAAAAAATTGGGGGCCATTGGGAAACTCTTGAAACAACTGCTAAAATAAATATTTGACAAAAAATACAAACAAAAAGTAAATAACGTTAGTTTCCCTTCAAAAAAAAATTATTCTTAAAAAAATCGCATGACGAAATCAAAAATTATGGCAATTTCAAATTTTTTATTTGAACAAAATTGGCACCCCTGGAGAAATCGAAAATTGACAACTGAAAAAAAATAATACACGGCTATAAACACAAGCACTAACTGGAGAGATAGCGTATGTGTTTTTTCTGTAAGGAATATGTTTGTGTAGTGTTTCGGCGATGTGCGATACAAAACGCTAAAGTCCTGTTCGTTAGAGTTTATTTTCCTACTCTGCCTAAAAGTATCGCAACTCGCATTTACAATCGATTGCCAACCACATCTATTTTGCAACTAGTTCCACTATTATGCCCAATGTGCCAGCAAAAATTTTTTTACGATATGATTTACTTATTGTCGCGTTGAAAAATGAGTTTTATGACCAATTTTTCTTTTGAAAATTCATTAACTTCTATCCCATATAGGGTTGCCGTTTCCATTTTGAGAAAAAGAGGACGCCAACCTCAAAAAAGAAGGACATTTGTCTTAAAAAAGAGGACAATTTTTTTTTAAATAAATTTATTGTACAAAAATCAACAACGCGATAAAATATACAAATAAAAATTTATTTTATAAATAAAACAGTTTTTATTTCCACTAAAAAAAATTTACAAAAAACAAAAAAATTATTCTGAACTTTAAATTAGTGGTACATAAATTAACAAAAAAAAAAACATAACGATTAACCAATTCATTGCATACATTTTCAGGAATGTACATCTCTAAGTTCTTGATACGAATTGTAAAGGGTTTCATGAATGTTTTTCAATGCTTCCAATTTGAATCAATATATTACTGTCGCATTTCTTCAAATATTTATAAAACTCTTGACAATTCATATCAAAATTTTATTTAACTCTAATAATATCAGAAATAGAACTAAAAATAGTTTCTGCATTCAGTTTTTTGTTTTCTGGCGTCCACTGCACCTTGATTACAAAAAACTTACAAAATCGTTCTGAACTTAAAATTTGTAGTACTTGAATGAATAAACAAAAAAAAAAAAAAAATAACGATTAACAAATTTATTTCATACATTTTCGGGAATGTACATTTCTATAATTTCAAGAGTTTCATGAATATTTTTCAACGCTTCCAATTTGAATGTCGCATTTCTTCCAATATTCATAAAACTCTTGCCAATTCATATCAAAATTATATATGACTAATAATATCAGAAATTGTTTCTGGATTAAATTTTTTTTTATTAAAGAAAATATACGTTCTACGTTGGCATTATGTGCTGGAAAGAAAAAATAGAACTCAACAAGTTTTCTCATTTTATAGTAAACATCATTTTTAATAAAAACAATTTTGCACCAAAACTTTTAATCAATCGTGTCAATTGAATTTAAGGTTTTCACATAATTTTTCAGGATAAGGAATTCATTAAATAGATTTTCATTATTAAAAGCAATGATAATTTTTTTTAATTCAACATTTGGTTCACTGCTGACAAGCTTCAAATTTGGCAATCAAAGTAAGTGATGCCAAGTTAATTGAAATAACAGCAAATAACAGCGATGCTAAAAATTCAAAAGTTTAGAAGAAATAAAAAAAAGTTATGGGGAAAAGTTCAAAAAGTAGGACAACCCCGGACACTTACTGAAAAAGAAGGAGGACTGCCCCGGATGCCCTAAAAAAGAGGATGGTGTCCGGGGAAAAGAGGACAGATGGCAACCCTAATCTCATAAAATGTGGAAAAGTTACAACTTTACATGTTTGGATTTTGTTAAAAGCTGCCATTTTAAATTATAAAAAGCAAAAGTTTTGTATAGGCACATTTGGCGAAATTTTAAAAATATTGTTATTAACGTTATCTTGCATTTTGTCTGACGATATGAAATAAAATGTTTTTAGTATTCACACCACCTTTATGGTTATTTTTATGTTCAAATTTTAACAAAATTATTATTTTTGCCAAGAATTTTTACAAATATATCTGTGGCCAAAAAAATTCGTTTGTATTCAGCAGACTTGTTGGCGACACATTTCAATAAACTTAAATAACGAACACACAAAAAATTATAAATTGTTATGAAAACAAATGTTTGTGTGAGGCAAAATATACATTTTGCAATTGTTCTATCTTACCTTCTGTCATAAATAGTTTGTACATAGTATAATTAAAAAAAAAAAAAACACTTATGGCGTTTTCTTTTCTGGAAAAAAATGTTGCCTTGTTAAAAGGCAACATTTTAAAAATGTTGCCCTCACCCCATTAAAATGTTACATTTTTTCAATCAGAATAGAACACAATAAAATCACTGTTGTATTTTTCTAAACATATGTATGTGTATTGTATACTCGTATGCAATATTGTTTACGCAAACTATTACTAATGTAGCCTAGTGGTTGTGATGCCTGCCTTTGACATGGGCTGGACGGGTTCAAATTCCAGACAAAGTAAAAAATAAATTTTTTTATGTATTTTCTTTTTTCAATTAAATTTTTTTTTTTTTCATATTTAAAGCAAATTGTATAATTTTTTATTTATTTTTAGCCTAAAAAATTGTTAAATACTAAATAACAGCAAAACTATAAAAATCTAATTAAAATTTTATAAAAACAAAAAAAAAAACAAAAAAAAATATTGTGCTCCAACCGGGGTTTGAACCTGCGACCTACTGCATCAGAAGCCATGATAGTACCCCCTAGGCCACCAAGTTGTGAGTTAGCTGGCAAAAAACATTACAGTATATACAAATGGCGTTGACATAAAGAAAAAAACAGGGCAACACTCTACCCCGTAAATTTTTTGAGGGCGAAAAATGTTGCCTTTTTGCCCTTTATTTAGGCAACATTTTTAGAAAAGAACACCTAGCCCTCTTAGAATGTTACCCTTAATTTAGAAAAGAACACAAAAAAGGCAATTCAAAAGCAAAATGCAAAAAAAAGGCAACATTTTTTTCAGAAAAGAAAACGCCATTAGATACAGAATAAAAAGATCGCAAGAAAATTAAACGTGACATTAAACAAATGCTGAGATCATTTTTAAAATGAAAACAACAAATTTCCACAGTTAAAAGACTCATATATCTAAGGCGACCAGATTTTGAAAAAGAAAAAAGATGACATTAAGAAAAAAAGTAAAAAATTTATTTGAATTCAACATTTTTACAGAAAAATTTACATTCACATATGTGAATATGTAAAATTAGTTAAAAAAACAACAAAAAATTAACATTTACTTATAAATATATAAAGTAAGTTAAAAATATAACGAAACTTAAAAAATAGGATAATAGAACCAGGGCTTTAAAGAAATAATTCCTTTTTGGAATGAATTCCCAAAAATTCTTTAATTCAAGGAACGAATTCTTTAATAAAATATAAGCAGGAATTCATTCCTGTGAATGAGTACAAAGAATTCAAATATATAGAATGAATTCCCTGGCCAAAGCACTAAGCATTTGAATTAAAGAATTCATTCACTAAAGAATTCATTCACTAAAGAATTCATTTACTAAAGAATTCATTCAACACGAGTTAATTAAATTTTAAGTCTACACACAAAAAAATATTGCGGGTTATATTGCCTTGGATGGCATAGGTAGCCTATTTTCGTATGAAATTAAGGAAAATAGTTTTATTACCTATGCCGATGGGTCATTTTACTATAGAATTTTGCCTATTGGCAATATAATTTCTACTATTGTAAATAGGTAACTCTTCGAAAAATAATTTTTAAATTTTAAACGTCAATATTTAAATCAATTTTAATTATTTTATCCAAAATTAAAAAACAAACAAAAATATGGAGACAAAAAATAATTTTTAAAATTGTAAAATACGACAAATACAAAAAATAAAGGGGTAATGCATTTCATCTGCGTTAACAAAAATCTGGATATATCAGGATATTTTTACTGCGATTTGATAAGCAAAATCAACACATGGGCCAATAATGCAAATATCACTGCATTTTCTACACTAATTCTAAATAATCAATTTGAATATTAACCCAAAACAACACTCGCTTATTATACTCCAGAACGTTGATGATGAGGATGATTAATTTTCAACAATATTGCTGTCCATAATATGTAAGTATGTAAATAAAATATCAAATTAGTCTTCCAATTCTGTCATTCTTTTGAAAAGACTATCAGCTCCTGTTTTTTAAAAAATGAGCGGAATAATTCCGCCTGTGGAAAACAGGATGCGAATCTGTACTAACAATTTTGATTTTCAAAGACTAAAGTAACAATACTTTTTTCTCTTAGAAATCCCTTAATTTTGGTATTTCACGTCTTATTTGCAATGGGTACAGAAAAGTTAGAGAACAATTCAAGAAGCATCACTCAAGTCCGCGTTACCTTTTGGGCATTTATGACAAAGTAAAAATAATCCATTAGTTTCACGAATTCTAAGTAATTTCAGTAGGAAAAAGCCTCAGAACCTCCGGGTTTTTCTATAGAAAAAATCCTTAGAATCTTTGTGTTTTTTATAGAAAAAAGTTTCAGGATGTAAGGGTTTTTCTTTAGGAAAAACTGCTTAGAATCTCAGGATTTTCCTATAGGAAAAAGTCCTAAGAAACTGAGAATTTTTCAACAGAAAAAAGTCCTCAGAATATGAGAATTTTTCAATAGGAAAAAGTATTAAGAATCTGAGAATTTTTCTACAGGAAAAGTCCTTAAAATGTGAGATTTTTTTTATAGAAAAAAATCCTCAGAGTCTGAGAATTTTTCTGTAATAATCTGAGGGTTATTTTATAGAAAGTCCTCAGAATCTGAGGGTTTTTCCTGTTGAAAAATTCTCAGATTCTACGGAATTTTTCCTGTAGAAAAATTCTCAGATGCTTAGGACTTTTTTCTATAGAAAAATCCTTAAATCCTTGAAATTTTTCCTATAAAAAAACAAAGATTCTAAGGATTCTTTCCTATTCAGATTATGAGGGTTTTTTTTTAGGTAAATGCTCAGGTAATATCAAAGTAAAATTAACAATATTTCACCTACGTTAAAATTGGGAAGACATCAATTTTTCTTGCCCAGCTAAAAATCGACATATATGGATTCAAACAGGTTGAATGCTCATAAATATGCATTCATGACCATACATGAATATATAAATCTCCATAGATGTTTCATATATGAGCATACGTGTGCATTAATAAAATTTGAGGTAATATCTACATGTGTGCACATGCATGAACATACATGAGCACGCATGAACATTAGAGTGGGCCGAACTTTGCCGAATTGCGAATTTCAAAAACGGGGGGTGCGGAAAAGCTGCGTATGCGTCCAGTAACCAGTAAAAATTAAAAATTTTGAAAATCGGTTCACGTTCAAGGTCCCCGCAAAGCGGTTGAAATTTTGAAATTTCGGAAAGTTTAAAAAAATCCTTAAATTTTGTTAAAAAATATTTGTTGTTGTGATATATTATTTCTAATAAATTATAGTTCGCTGAATCCAAAAAAAATAAAAATTTTTTAATCGGCCGAAGGGGTTCTGAAATATTGCTACTTGAATTTTGCTCAAAAACACGTTTTTTCATTTTTCAGTTGAGCCTTCAAAAAGTTAGTCTAAAACTGTTCTTAATTTTTTTCATTTTTAAATCTACTATCTATATAAAATTGTCTTTAATTTAAGGGTAAAAAAGTTTAAAAATGTTGAAGGGTATTCCAAGGACGCTGCGACAAAAGTTGTAAAAATTTTCACAGTCAAAAGTGATGGTTTTTTGTGATCACTGTTTTTTTATTAAGTGATCAGAGATTTTACCCATTTATTGTTTTGCATCAACATAAAATAACATTTTTATAGAAATGGATTAATCGGAAGCGTTACAAGACCTGTCCTATTTGTATTATTGGGGTGTGTTTATAGTCTATAGGAGCAAAAATTTCCGTTTTGCTCTATCTCGCTTAGTTTTTGAGGTACGAGTCATTTTAAAAAAATCGCCATTTTACAAAATGGCTTGTATCTCGAAAACTAAGCGAGATAGAGCATTAAGAGATGGGCATTGAGTGAAAACTTAAATTCAGGGAATTAAACCAAAAAATTTAATTCCTTGACCAAAGGTTGAATTAACTAGAATTGAATGAATTCTTTGACCAAAAGTTGAATTACCAAGAATTGAATGAATTCCTTGAATTGTTGAATTAACCAGAATTGAATGAATTATTTGACCAAAAGTTGAATTAACTAGAATTGAATGAATTTTTTGTTGAATGAATACATTAAATTTTATGAAGGCATTAGAAAAAAATTAATGAATTCCTTTTAGATAAATCGAAGGAAGGAAAAAGGAATTCATTCAGTTCCTTAAGTTTCCCAGCAAAACCTTCTATTACCAGGAAAAGGGAAATGGAATAAGAAACCAAAAATTGTAACTACTTACACTTTGGTCGCATAACACAGTATTTTAACATGTGGGTGTCATTGGAGGTAAATGGTTGCCTAAATCGTACCGGTATAGGCTTAAATAAGTGATTACGAAGGAAGTATTGAAATAAGTTGTTACTGGTAATATTAAATTCACTAGTTAGCTAAAATAAGTACATACTTGTATGGAGTTTAATACGTCGTTACACATTAGTACGTATTTCATTGGTTATATATAGGGAATAAAATAAGACGTTACCAGTAATGATTTTGTTTAAAAGTACACCGATCCGAGCAATGTAATTAGATTATAAATTTTTATTAGTTAAATCGTACTTTCACATAATAAGTATTTGTATCTTCCAGTAGTAATAAGTAGTGATATATCTATATATCGGTAACTCATTATTTCATACCTCCCACATAAATACTGATATATCACAATATTAGTAAAGTATTACTTTAGGTTTCTAAGTAAAACCAAGGGTAAAGGGGTACCCATTGCCAGGCAATGGGTGAAAAAGGTCCAACCCATTACCAAGGTTTTGCTGGGTTGGTCAGGGAATTCATTCCCAAAATATAAATTCAGTTCAAAAAAGGGGAATTAGAACTAAATTGAACAGAACTAAATGTTTGCAATGTATCAACCCTGTACTCATAAAGCTTACAGGAGCCCATACACGATACTTCTGGACGGACGTGTGCATTTTGTTTTTGTAATAGTCGTCAAACAAGCCCATACACGATCAAAATCGCATTTTCATCGAACAAATTGTACAACATGCAGTATCGTGTATGCCCCCCCCCCCTCTTACGAAAAGAAAATAAGTGCTAAAATTTATTTTCAAAATCGAAAGTTAAGTAAGACTATGAACAGAACAAGCACGGCACGACATTTTTCATACGAATTGACAGAAAAAACCGGTGCTTGTACCGGCGTGAAATAAAATTTGATGTAATTTCTAAAGGAAACCGTCGCTTGTGCCGTGCTTGTACTGTTCACACTATAAGATCAATAATAAAAAATATTAATCATGCTTTTAAAAATAAAGATGGCAAAAGATGACGGATTATGAAAAAGATGACAGAAAGAGGACACAAATTTTATAGATGACAGCGAGTGAAAATAGATGATTGTCCTCTAAAAAAGATGACGTATGGTCACCTCAATATATCATTCCTGAAATTATTGTGACAGAGGGTTTACTATGAAGGTGGCTAATAAAATTATTTTTAATTTTAATTTATTTAGTTGTTTGTTTATTTATTACGTGATTACTTGTGTTTATTTTCAATTAACCTTGAATAATTAGATTAGGATCTATTACAATTATCTACTCTATATCATTTGTTTTAAGAAAAACAATTAAACATTTTGTATTCTTTGAAACGATAGTTGTCGGAGTTATTATTACAATTCAGTTCTTTTAGAATATTACAGGGTTGGCAACCGTTTCATAAAGTTAGCGATAACGTTATTTCAACAGTATTTCGTTAAGTTATTTTAAGGTTATCGATATTTTAAGTTATATCGTTAAGTTATTTTAGGGTTAACGGTATTTTAAATTATTTCGTTAGGGTATTTTAAGGTTATCGGTATTTTACGTTATTTCGTAGTATATTTTAAAGATATAAGATTATTATTTTTACCATTATTAATAAGTTATTATATAACACAATATCAGTAATATATTATTTTAAATCCTCCAAATAATTAGTGATATATCTCTATATCGGTAACTCATTATTTCATACCTCCCACAAGATCTAACCTCCAAAAAGGTCTAACCCATTACCAAGGTTTTGCTGGGTGGTTTTGTGCGTTCCTGGTATTATGAGCATTTTTACCATTTGAGATAATTATTTGTTTACTCTCATTTTACCAGACTTTACCCAAAATTACGTCCAACAAACTTCATATTACGACCGTACGTATAGTTAACAATACCATTTGTAGTTAATCAAACAAACTCATACAAACTTATTTCTTTTTAAATTTAATTTGTATATCTCTTAGAAAAAAAAAACCTAACGTAATTCTATTTCGTTAGGGTATTTTAGGGTTAACGGTATTTTAAGTTATATCGTTAGGGTATTTTAAGGTTATCGATATTATAATTTTTTTTTGTTTTTTTTTTTACTATAGACCAACACTCAGGGGATGCCCCCTACTAATGCAATGCATTTTGTTGATATCAGGAAAATAGGTTATGGGAAGGAGGAAAGAGGGAGTAGTGTTTGTGAACGTTTGACTTGAATTTCCCTAAATTGTAAGTATCAGGAAAGACATCTGCGGGGAGTTTATTCCACATAGGGGCGGTTCGACTAATGAACGAATTCTCTCTATAATGCGTTGTGCGACTAACTGGACAATTAACCACAAACGGATGAGATCTACTGTACAAGCGCGTGTTACGGCCAAAAACACGGGGCATCGGGATAAGTGCACTTATCTCAGCAGAACACCTCCCATGGTAGTCACGATAGAACAGTGTTACACAAGCCACATTCCGACGATGCTCCAACGAGTCAATAGAGCTGGATACCCTACTGTCATTAATGAGCGCCGACGCCCTCCTTTGTACACGGTCCAAAAGCTCCAAAATAGACTTTGAAGCCCCTGCCCATATATGGGAGTTGTATTCCATCTTCGGATATAGGTGGTATAAATAGAAAGGAGATCAGAAGAAGTGAAGTAGTTCTTATACCGGTTAAGAAAGCCAAGACACTTGAATGCCTCTTTCGACACTTGAATGACGTGATCTTTCCAACGGACATCACACTGGATTCTCATGCCCAGAACATCAAGAGCTTCTGATTCCTTAATATTGATACCACCCATGTATACAGATGACAATGATGGGTCCGCGGTTTTATGAGTCAGCAAACAACATTGGGTTTTACGTGGATTAAAATCGACCCTATTCACGCGACCCCACTCAGAGATTGTAATAAGGTCTTGATTGTGTCATTCATAATCTGCCTCCTGCCCCAATCTCTGCAAGGCTTGGCCTATGATCGAAGGAATATGAATGGAAAATGTTGCTGTCATCTGCAAAAGAGTAGATAGGATTGGAAGTCTGACAGAGGAAGTCATTTAGAAAGATAAGAAATAGAGAAGGAAAAAGAACAGAGCCTTGCGGTACCCCTGCATTCAACTGAAACTCATTAGATGAGACCCCATCTATAACAACTCTTATAGTGCGATCCCTGAGAAAACTCGATATAAATCGAGAGAAGTCATCACCAACACCAAAAGCAATGAGCTTTGACACGAGTGCTTTATGCCACACACGATCAAACGCCTTGGAAATATCCAGCGCAACCACTTTGCTTTCACCAAATCTGTTCGGACTCCAACGTTCCGAAAGAAACGCCATCAGGTCTCCCGTAGAACGACCTCTACGAAAGCCATACTGTCGATCATTAAGAAGCAAATTGGATTCCAGATAATTAACAAGACGGTAGTTTACCATGCTCTCCATGACCTTCGAGAGCGCAGAGCAGATTGCGATTGGGTGGTAATTTTCAGGGTTGGTAGCCGCACCCTTTTTGGGGATTGGCTGAACATTGGCAACCTTCCAGCACGATGGAAAGATACCCATGCGATACGACGTGCTAAAGAGGGTTGCCAATGGACGCGATAGCGTTGAAGAGCACTGTTTCAGTACCATTGCTGGTATACCATCCGGGCCCGCTGACTTATCTACGTCAAGATCCGCAAGAACCCTTTTATGTGATACTCTTTCGAGCACGGGCAGTGGTTGATCGCTTTCCGGCAGAAATGAATTTTCCGCGAACCGGGTCAGTGAATATTAGGTCATCCTTTATAAGAGTTGGGATAGATGAACTAGCATTGTCCTTTACTCTTTTAACGAATGACCAAAAGGTCTTACTGCCCCGTGGAGCAGCAGGAACTTTAGCACGCAGACGTTGTTCGTGCAGAAACTTTTCACGTTTTAGTACTTTGGCACACTCAGTTCTCGCCTGTTTACGCAGCATGTCAGTATTGATGTTCTTATTCGCACGCCAATTACGGAAGGCTTCCTCTCTGGATCTGACTGCATTTCTGCACGTCTGGTTAAACCAACTCTTATGTTTGGACTTAACCGGAATGTACTTTGAAGGAATAAAAAATTTCATTCCAAGCAAAATCACGCGTTCTACCATTTTCGCAGCGGCATCAACATCGTCATCCAAGAAACATAGTTTCCAGTTGAATTGCCGATAAAAATCATTAAGTTCGACCCAACGAGCCTTTTCATAAATTAGAACAGAGCGTTTCGCGGCTGTCTGTGAAGCGCTATGAAGCCCGGAGTATGAAAAGGATGCGGAAATGGTACAGTGATCCGAGTTACATTTTTTACACTAACGCTGTTATTCAAAAAAACTCCTTAATTTATCTTTAAACATGAACTTGCTAAAGCATTAATTATCTCTATTAAATCTTTATTAAAAATTGTATTCAAAAACATACAATAAAATTTTATTAATTTTGTTTTTAATCCTGGCAACAATTGTATATTATCTCTTTTTATGGTTAGTGATACATGAATTTTGTGAACGATTGACTCGGTAATTGTAGGTAAATACATTAGGGGTTTTCATATAAACTTGTAAATTCCTTGTAAACCTTGTATTAATACAAACCATATTTTTATGTATGGAGTTTGACATTAA
Source organism: Leucophora obtusa (assembly GCA_949987735.1). Lineage (NCBI taxonomy): Eukaryota > Metazoa > Arthropoda > Insecta > Diptera > Anthomyiidae > Leucophora > Leucophora obtusa. The sequence continues at coordinate 55,319,463 of OX465296.1, forward strand.
ACTCATAAACATACCAGGTTTACACCGTTTACAAGTAGAATACGAGTTTATAGAAAACCCTTATTGTTTTGTAAATTTTGGAAATTAAAATGTTTTATTACAAACCAAAACATATATAAAACGATTTTTAAACATTACTGAGAAGTAATAATGGGAACAAATTGTACTAAAGAATTTTATGTATTACGAATACTCAAAGTATTCGAATTTCGAGTATGGTGTTATTATAAATGCATCACTATTTTATTGAATTTGTCTTTATTTTATTTTCATGCAAATTTGGGAAAATTTTCGAGAAAAGAGTTTAGTCTTGGAATTTTTGCAGTTTTTTTGGTTTGGTTGGATACAAAATGCTGTATTCCATCTATTCTTAGGTGGATGACTCTTAAACAATTCATTTAATCATTGTAAATTCACGTTTTTTAGTTGTTTATAGTGGTTTTCTTTTTCCCAACTTTATCAAACAGATATTTTAGTTACTGTGTTATTCAAAAACTTTTAAAATAGCCTAATTACAGATTTTTCGGCTAATTTGACAAAAAGAATATTCACAAATGATAAATAAGGAAAAATTTATAAAACTCTTAAAGCAGGGTATAGCCTAAAACATCTGTTTGATAAAATAGGAAAAAATAAAACCACTGTAAAAAACTAAAAAACGTGAATTTACAATGATTAAATGAATTGTTTAAGAGTCATCCACCTAAGAATAGATGGAATACAACATTTTGTATCCAACCGAAAGAAAAAAACTGCAAAAACTCCAAGAATACACTCTTTTTTCGAAAATTTTCCCAAATTTGCATGAAAATAAAATAAAAACAAATTCACTAAAATATTGATGCATTTATAGTAAAACCATACTCGATATTCGAATACTTTCAGTATTCGTAATATAAAAAATTCTCAGTAATGTTTGAAGATCGTTTTTTAATATGTTTTGGTTTGTAATAAAACATTTTAATTGTTGAGTCATTCGTTTACCAAATTCATGTATCACTAACAACAAAAAGAGAGAATATACAAAGTGTTGCCAGAATTAAATACAAAATTAATAAACTTTTATTGTATGTTTTTGAATACAAATTTTATACCCTACACCACTACGTGGAGAGGGTATTATAAGTTTGTGCTAATGTTTTTATACCCTACACCACTACTTGGAAAGGGTATTATAAGTTTGTGCTGATGTTTGTAACACCAAAAAATAATGGTCGTACCCACCTTATAGTATAGCGATCTACTCAGAATTTTTTTTTATTTCGATTTAACGATGTCCGTCTGTCCGTCCGTCCGTCCATCCCTCCGTCGGTCTTTCTGTCTGTCCATGCATTCTTGTGCGCACTCTACAGGCACTGAACCAAAAACAGCTGTGAAATCAACTAAAATCCATATTAAATTGATGAATGGGTGATCACTATACAACTAACAAAACCTGTCCATCAATTTAACGCATTGTTTAGTAGATTTATATTTTGACGTTTAACTATTGTATATGGTATTATCTTGACAAAAATTAGTTGTCTTAACAATTATATTTAATTAAATTGCATAATGATTTTGTTGTTTTACCACTGCATTTTTTTAAATTCAACAGTGCATTTGATTTAATTAATTAATTTTTTATCGATTTATTATTAATTTTTAGACTTATATTTCATTATTTTTTATATTTCATCAATTTCAAATTTTTTTAAGCAATATACATACAATGTCTTTTTTATAATGAATTTTATAAAATATAAAAAATAATTAGGTAGTTCACAAGGGGTGTGCTATTTGTTGTATCGTTGTATCGTCCTAACAAAAAACAGAGTTGTTAGAATTTAAATTGAAAAAATACAACATTTGAGAATAGCACGATACAACATTTTTACGTATGTTTAGTGTCCTATGTTTGAGTGTGCTAACAGATAGAAAACCGAATAGAAAATCGTTGCTAAACTCAAATAAAAATTTTAACAACTCTGTTTTTTGTTAGGACGATACAACGATACAACAGATAGCACACCCCATGTGAACTACCTAAATGAAATATAAAATTTAAATTTTAATATAGCACATACTAAAAACTCTTTATTTAAAACACATGTACCATTTTATATACAAAAACATATAAATTTATTTAAATTAATAATTCAAGTACATTATATAACTTTCATTAATAGTTTGCCTTAAACAAAATAACAAAAAGATAGATAATATCAAAATTAATGACAGAAATTTAAATGTACGATTTAATTGAGAACGTTCAAAATTATATAAATTTATTTAAATTAAAATTAATAAATCTTCAATTAGCAATTCACTTTAAGTTACTGAATTTGTTAATTATCTATACTTTGAAAAACAAAAACACTTAATGTCAATTTATTGATATTTCCGACAATTACAAATACACATGCCAGCACGAGTAATGACGCGACAAAACTAACCTCACTAAACTTGTTTCCACAGTTTTAATACTCTTTTTTTCAAATTGAAGAAAAATTATATCAAATTTACGTTGCTGCCTTTTTACAAAATTTTTTACAGTTAACAAATTAAATTTTGTTAAAAAATGTACAAAAAATTATCAAAACAACAATTGCTTTGTAGAGAGTTATTGACGGAAATAAGTATGTTCATTTAAAAAAAAAGTAGTTGATTTAAAAAAAACGCACATTAATTTGAATAAAAATATATTGTTTTAACAATTCGTTTCAGCAAAAAGTAACAAAATTTTTATGTTGATTTCACTTACGACTTTTGGTTCAGTGGGTCGCAAATACTAACATATTTTGATGAAATTTGGTACACAGACCTATGTTGGCCCAAGGACGAAGCCTATTGATTTTGGTTAACATCGATCCATGTTTAGACCTAGTGCGCATATAAGGGTCCCCCAAAAATTATATTGTTTATACACTGCAGGTCGCAAATATTAAGATATTTTGATGAAATTTGGCACACCCACCTATGTCAGCCCAAGGACGAAGCCTGTTGATTTTGCTTAACACCGGTCCATGTTTAGACCTAGTGCCCATATAAGGGTCCCCCAAAATTGGCTTGGTTACACGCTGCAGGTCGCAAATATTAAGATATTTTAATGAAATCTGGTTTGCTGACTCACATAGTCCCGAGAACAAAGCCAATAGATTCTAGATAGAATCGGTCCATATTTGGACCTATCGCCCATATGGGCTATATTTACGATTTTCTCTTCTTTTATAATTTTATAGAAAATTTTGACACAAGTCCCATTTTAACCCATTCGAATTTCGGATCCAAACAGTTGGCTCTTAACCAGACTGGTGTATGGTATTGTATAGTCGGCATGCCCGACTTTAAACTTTTTACTCGTTTAATAAAGGTTTAATAGAGATAATGAATGCTATAGCAAATTCATGTTTTAAAGCTAAATTAATAAGTTTTTTTTGAATAGCAGCGTAAATATTTACAAAATCGAAATCCTTATATAGGGAGTTTTTTTAAGCCCGATAGAATTTTTATTGTAAAATATATCACAAAAAATTTAATTTTAATCCAAAAATGTTTACTCCGAAGATCAATACAATGCATTAACATTTGAAATTGATTTTGGACATATGGCTACCGCGGCTCTTCTGGACGTCCAATTTTTGGCCACCTCGGCTCTTCTCGACGTCCAATTTTAAGCCACTTTTTCGAGCACTGCTGGCCGTATGTCATGCATAACACGAACAATGTTGACCTCCAAGGCATCAATTGTAGCTGGTTTATCAGCATAAACCAGTGACTTCACGTGGCCCTACAGGAAATAATCGAGAGATGTCAAATCGCACGACCTTGGAGGCCAATTCACAGGTCCATTTCTCGAAATCAACTTACCGCCAAATTTTGATTTCAATAAGTTGATGTTTGCAGTCGCCGTATGGCACGTAGTGCCATCCTGTTGAAACCACATCTCGCCCGGATCAATGTGATCCATATTTTCCATCAAAAAATCATTGATCATGGTGATCAATGTAATTAGAGTCTGTAGGTTCTGTTGTGGATTGGTTTCAGTCCATATGCGGCAATTTTGTGTATTAAAAAACCCGTTAAGCCAAAAATGAGCCTAATCGCTGAACACAATTTTTCGTCTATAATTTGCGCGAATTGATGACTGATTTTCGAAGTAAATCTGGATAATTTGGTAGCGTTGTTGAATCGTCAATCCATTCATGATGATATATATACTGAACATAAATGTCAAAAACACTTCGTTTGACAGTTAACCCTTTCCTAAGTTCTTTCGGGCTTACAAAAAAACAGCCTTTTTATACAAAATTTAAAGTTTTAAGATTTAAGATTAAAAATTGGCCAGGCCATTAATGCGCCGAAAATCATCATTAAATTTAAATATGGATACCCGAGTAAAATCGTTTGTATATAATAATATATGATTTTATATACCCATATATTTTCTTGTACGCCAGTGAATATAACCGGGCATAATTATATGTACCCATATATAATTTTTTCTTTCTGAAAAAATTTTAATATGATGCCATATTTAGATCTTATTACATATTGATCAATATGTAATTGTGTATTGCATTTTTAATTAGATACTGTTAATCAAATAATATATGACGTTATATATACCAAAATAATATATATTTCTATATGATGTCATATTTAAAAAAAGCACAATTTCGTTTTGGATAAAATTATCTATTACGGCATTCAGAGCATCACTAGAAAATTTGCCAACCGTCTTTTGGATATAATAATATATTACATCAAACACTAGACAAAATTTCTGTCTCATTTTGTATTAAGCACGTCTAGGGACTTTTACAAAACAATTTAAGTCGACTTAAGAACATTTTCCAAGACTTTTGTTGACTTATTTTCTACTTCTTATACACTAATATATGTGAAACCTCTAAAATCATATTTCTTCTAAATTTTATTAATTTCTGTTTCTGTAATTTATTAATTGGCCAAGGAGGCTTTCTAATTACAAATGTTAAAAATAAATAAAAGGTCGTACATATATAAGAAATATTTCATTTGCAGCATTAGGAGTTTTCATCATTGGGTAATTACCGAGTACAATTTTGAAAAGAAAGTAATAAATTGTAACATTTATTTCCTGTATTTGTGCAATCATTGTTGTAAGTATTAGCGAATTCGTCAATCATTTTGACGAAACAAATTATTTCTCCTTAAGTTCTTACATTTCTTTAAAATTTACCACAAAAATTTACGTCGAAATGAGTTACCAAATCGCAAACAATTGTTTGTAAGTTTGTTTTTAAATTTTCTTTAGCAAACAACTTGTTTTTAGAGGTAATTTTTCCAGAGACTGTTAAAAATAAAATTTTCAATTGAAAGAAATATGACTTTTTTTAAAGCACATACTTTTAAACTTTGGTACAAAATTTATACAAACAGTTTAAAGCAACAAAACAGTTTTTGGTGCTTTCCTGTAAAATGTTCTTTTATCAAAATCATAAAAGCTTATTAAACCGGATAGTACAATATATGCTTTTTATATGTTTGTTGTTTGTATTGTTAGTTCAGCTATAATTTTATACCACTATATAAAAGCTGATCAAATTATATCGCGAAATTATTCGGATACATTTGTATCTGATAATATCAAATTTTAACTGAATTGATGCAAACTTATGTAATTATATGGGCCCATTTCTCGGATAAAATTGTATAAAGACACATGTTAAATTACATATGACTGTATAAAGCCCCATATCAATTTTTTTTTTAATCGGGTATATAAAATATTTAGTGCAGAAAATCATTACCAGATATGTGGCTATATAACTACATATCTGGTAATGGTAACTAGTTAGTTTCCTTATTATATGTCTTATTACTAGGGAATGCATCACGGGATTTCCCGTCCCGGGATTCCCTGGAAATTAAGCATTTTTCAGTTCCCGCATTCCCGGGATTTTGGACCGGGAACCCCGGGATTTAAAAAAATGCTATTTAAAACAATAAAGTTAACTATCTCAAATTTTCATATGCAAAATTTTCAAACGTTTTGAAAATAGTAAAAATTTTACACTAGTCTTGTTCGTTTACTTACTAAAATTTGCTACTTTTACCACAACTGGAAAAATTCAAAAAGTAAACTAAATTTTCCAATTGTAGTAAAAGTAGTAAGATTTTTGAGTAAATGAACAGACTGATTAATTTGTGTACTTCATCGAACATTTTCAGTGCCTTTTAGTAGCTCGTAAAACAGGCACTAAAAGGAAAATATATTTTTAAAGAAAACCACTCAATTAAATAGTGTTTGTATAAAAAATTTTTTAATCGCACTTATTCTATACATAATTAAACACAAATTTGTCCATTGATTTGTAAAAATTTTCAAGTAATTAGAAATTTATTAATTCAGTTCGAGGCCAATTTCCTTATTATGAATTAACATAATACGCACTTTTTTCAAAAACTGCTATTTTTATTCATCAGGATATTCTCCTAACAAATACTTCACAGAAATTTTGCTTTCAAAAACCTGTAACACTTTCAGGAATGAAAAGACGATCGTCGAAAAAGCAATTTTTATTTTTTTGAATAAAAATTAAAAACCAACAATTTTCAAGTAAGTTAAAATTGGTTTAACAATTTTAAAAAATTTTTCCAGTTTAGTAAAATTGTTTTTTATATTAATTTTTTTATTTATTTATTTATTTTTTTTTTTGACGACCAAGTTTTTTAGTCTAAAAATTAGTTTTACTTTATTAAATTTAATATTTTACGATCCTGAAAATTTGAGGTCTTTAAGATATTTTCTTTACAAAAAGTTTTAAATTATTAGGGGTTTTCATATAAAATCGTAAATTCCTTGTAAACCTAGTATAAATACAAACCATATTTTTTATGTATGGAGTTTGATATTAAGCTCATATACATACCAGGTTTACACCTTTTACGAGTAGAATACGAGTTTATATGAAAACCCCTATTATAAAATATTTTCTAATTTACTTCCCTGGCGGGATCCCGGGAATTCAAAATAAATTTCCCGCTTTCCCGGGAAATCAAAAAGTGCGGGATTTTGCATTCCCTACTTATTACTTTTGTATGCTGATGTTGGGCAAAATAATGAGTTATACTTACAGAGCAGCATATGAAAAATCGAAAATAATAAGTCCAAAACTAGATTTAAAGAAATATATGTTTTATTGTTGAATTTTTTAATAAAATTTGCTCTTGCCTGGAATCGAAACTGCGAATACAGATTGTATTGTAGTATATACCACGCCATGACATTCCCGCTCAAGCTGCAAAAACCTTTCTCTTGGTTTATATATGTGCAGATTATGAAGGTTCGGTATGGGAAATTTGCTTTGAAATCAAAGAAATCCTCTCAGTTTGCAGACAAATTTGCTTTGAAATCAGGGAAATTTGCTTAAAAGAGAGGGAAATTCTCTCATTGGGGAGCCCGATAACGAACCTTTGTAATCTGTACAAAATTTTGTTGGGGCCGTGAGCGTAAGTGAAACTCTATTGTTTATTCTTACTCTATATATATACTATGAGATACAAACCACTTAAAAAAAAACATCAAACAAAGCATCAGACAAAATGTTTTCGATGTAGGCAGTCGGGTCACTGTGGAGAAACGTAAAAACCATTTGGTAATCGAAAGTTGTCAAAATTTAAAAACCCTACTGTGGAGGGTACAAAAAATTCGATAAATTCGAATTTAGTGCTTCTATTTGTTTCCCACACAATTTTTCAATTTAATTATTGGTTGAATTATAAAGGGGCTTTGTATTATCAGGCTTGTATTTATATTTCGATGTTTAGCAAATGGAACAACAAATTGTGGGGTAGAACTTATAACTCCAATTGGATTTGTGCTACTGACATATAATATTACATATTTTAAACAAAAAACTAAGCAAATGAATGTCTCGTTCGAATAAGGGCATAAACTTGATACTAAGCAGAACGCAGAAGACGCAAAAACATGGAAAATAGTGGAAACCTTTTTTTTCCCTATTATTTTTTATAATTCTATAGTGATAGCCACTTTTATCCATATACCAAATTTCATTACCAAATTATCATTAAAAGAGTTGTTAAACAGCGCTAGCAATTTTATTTTTGTGAATAAAGATACATGTTACAATTTTTTTTATCTTGTTTAAAGGAACGTAGTAAGCGTTTTAAATTTGGTACAATTTTAGCGTTTCTATTTCCATAAATTTTAGTAGGTATAATGTACCAATGCTCCAACCTTGTATGGAGTAAAAAAAATGTCAGATATTGACTGCCCCCCCCCCCCCCCCCCTTAAAATATGTATTTGGGTGTAAAACAACGTCTCCCAAAAAATAAGGAAAATCGGATAAGAGGAACACGTGCCTCAACGGCCCTGAAGTTTGAAAAACGGTATACATGGGAAAAATATGACTTTTTTTAATTTGTTAAAATATTTAATACTTTAAATTAATCTTGAATTAAAAAGATTAAAAATTCGTAATGAACAGTAAATTATCTTTCTAATAAGGCAATAAAAACTAAAATCGGTTAAAAAACCCAAGTTATTACAATTGCCCCCGGCAACTAATGTGTCACAGAACGCTTAATCAAGAAGTTCGAGCCCAAATTTTGAAATTTGTAGAAATAATGTAATGCAAAAACATTTTCTTATTTTGTTAACTCCAAGGTACTCAATTAAAAAGTATAAATTTTTGGGCCAAATTTGTGCGAAGCAAAAAGTGTTAATATTTCGGCTTTTTCTTAATGGAATCAGTAAGTTTACTCATTATAAACCTAATTGCAAAAAATTTCTTCTACAAGTTATCGCAATAACTTTTTTTGCACAATTTTTTTTGTGGTAACGGAGTTTACATTTCTGCAAGCAAAAGATATAACAAAAAAAATGCGTACGAATTTTCTTCAATTTATTAGTTTTTCGTATTTGAGTTTTCAACTTGCTTTCCAATGATATATAATTTGTGTTTATCAAATTGGCGGTTTCGCGAATAAAATTAAATGCTTTTCAAAAATATAATATCTTTTAAAATCCAAACAGCGGTTGCGCAGTTACAAAATAATATACTAAAAACATAACATTTCGCGATCAAAAAATTCTTAAATTGTGTGAAAGAAATTTAATTTGTCAAACTAATGTCAGTAATGACTCGAAATATCGATTCAAAACCAATGAAATACAAAATCAATCGTTTTTCGCTCCAGCAGCTTAGGATAAAAAAACTAATAACGTTTTTTGATTTGACGCAAAATTATTAGTTGAATCGTCTTTTGACGCATAAATATTAGTTGAATCACCTCTGTTTATGGTTATTTTAAAATATTTTAAACATTTATCTACATTTATTTGAATGAAATCTGATGCAAACAATTGTGGTTACGGAGTTTACAGTTACGGAGTTTACATTTGGTTACTTTTTTCGTTTTCTTTCAGAAACGCTTTGTCAGAATTTTCTTTCCGAATCAAAATCGTATGATGTCTACAAGGTGAATCCAAATATGACATTGTTTTTCTTACTCGTTAAATAGTATGGTGTAAAAATTAGGAACGGAGTTTACAACATTTTTTCAAATCTTATTAAAGATATCCTTTTTTATCTCGAGAATGTTACATGCTGCAGAAAAGCTTCAAGTCTGTTATACTGGATGATTACTTTCAGTCCAGCGATCATTTGAGTATAAATAACATTATACTTTTCGCAATATAAATAATGGATAACTCCAAAATTCTGGTATATGCATTTTTATTAGTGTTTCCAATTCAGTTAATCGATTAACCGATTCCTCGATTAATCGCCTCTATTTCGGTTAATGTCGAAACAAATAATTCAAAACACAAATAATTATTCGATCCGAATAATCGGTTAAAACAGGTCGATTAACCGGTTACAATTTTAATATGGAATTTATCCCTTATTTTTTTCCCAAAACTTCATAATTTTCTTATTTTTGGCTTAAAAATTACAAGAAACAAACACAAATATATTTTATTTGTATTTAAGAAAATACTATTTGTATTTTAAATTTGTCCGAATACATTTCAAAATTATTCACTTGTATTTAAAAATTTTGAATCTGTATTTCAAAATTGTAAAATTGCATTTAAAATAATTTCATTTGCATTTCAAAATTCTCCAAATGTATTTAAGAAATTTCCAAATGTAATTAAAAATACTCTATTTGTAATCCAAAATTTTCCAAATGTATTTAATAAAATTCTAATTGCATTTCAAATTTTTCCAAATGTATTTCAGAAATTTCTATTTTTATTTTAAAAACATTTTTAAAAACATACATGTTTTCTCTTTCGTAATGAAAATTTTATAAGAATTATGAGACCTGTATGTTAGTAAATATGCCTTTGAAATAAAAATAGAAATTTCTGAAATACATTTCGAAAAATTTGAAATGAAATTAGAATTTTATTAAATACATTTGTAAAATTTTGGAATACAAATAGAGTCTTTTTAAATACATTTGGAAATTTCTGAAATACAGTTAGAGAATTTTGAAATACAAATGGAATTACTTAAAATGCATTTGGACAATTTTGAAATACAGATTTAAAATTTTTAAATACAAATGAATAATTTTGAAACGTATTTGGACAATTTTCACATACAAATAGAATTTTCTTAAATAAAATTAAAATATTTTAAAATATATTTGTATAATTTTGAAATGCATTTTGGACAATTTTGAAATGCAGTTGGACAAATATGAAACATTTTTAGACAATTTTAAACAGTGTTTGGACAATTTTGAAAAATTTTCAAACAATTTTAAAACATTTTTGGACAATTTTGAATAATTTGTGGACAAATTTAAAACATTTTTGGATAATTTTGAAACCTTTTTAGACAATTTTAAAATATATTTGGACAATTTTAAAACATTTTTTGACAATTTAAAAACATTTTTGGAGAATTTTAAAACATTTTTTGACAATTATGAAATATATTTGGAATTTTCTGCAATAAAACTGAAAAAGGTGTAGAATACAAGGGAACCCGTAACCATTTCACTGAAATTAAATTTTTATTCGCATTTGTGACATTAACAATAACGAAATAACCTAAAGTTCACACAAAATTAAAGCTAAAAATTCAAATTTAAATGGAATTTGACATTTGTAACTGTACACTGAGAGAAATGTCTACATTCTATTTATGAATTTTTACATTGATTCAATGAAGTTCGTCCATTGAAACTTTTCATTAAATTGATAAATTTTATGAAAAAGATTCATAATTTTTATGAAGCCTTCCATTCATTTTGCTAAGAAAACTTCATTAGTTTGGTGGAAATTTTCATTAAAACTGGAATAATAAAGATCCCTGTGCGTATGTTGGCTCAAACTTTGGATAGTTTGGTTTATTTAAATTTAACAATTGTTTATGATATTCTTTAGTCTACTAACTCTAGGAGGAGAAGGAAGAACTTTGGGTAATAATTTTTTTAAATGAAATATTTTATTTATTGTAGTATTGATTAAATTTGCATTCAAAGAAATTTTGTATCCAAAGTTTTACAGATTTAAAAAAAAAATCGTAAGGAAATAGAAAATCTACCTTGAGTTATCCTGTTTTTAACTTACTAATTTTTAGAAAAAATCTCCTAGTTTCAGCAGTTTTTTTTTTGCCATTTTTAAATAATTTTTAATAGCTTCAGCTATATTTTTAAATAAATTTTTCTATTAGTATAAGAATTGTTTCAATTTAGATAATCTCAGATTCCGAAACTTTCAACCTTAAGGTACATTTACACGCGAGAGAAAACTGCTAGAGATGGAGCAAAAACACTACAAAATAGTTAAACTCATTCAAAATAGAGCTAATTAGAGGTGATTTTTTTTATCTCTAGCATTTCTTTCAAGTGTAGATGTGCTTTTTTAATTTGAAAATTATTTTAAATACATCGTGTTCATATGTATGTTATGTTGATATTTAAGAAAAACAAGAAGCTGGTAGTGTCTTTGTTGATAAAAAGTTAAGGAAATACATTAATTTTGCTTTAAACGATTAATCGATTAATCGCCAATTTTCTCGAATAATCGACCCGAATAACCGGTTAATAAGTTTTAGTGATTTTTCGAATAATGCAATAACCGGTTAACCGCCTATGTCGAATAATTGGAAACAGTAATTTTTATCGAAAATTATGACGAAAAATCGTTACAGAGTTGAGGTCGTGATAGCTAAGATATACGAAAAACTTTGTAAAATGTATTAGTTTTTATTAAAAACGGCACTTTTCCTCTTCATAAAAATAATTACAGTTAGTGTTTAGCTTTATTGGTTATTAAAATATAAGCTATTAAATTTAAAAAACCTTTTGAGTTACTTGTTACGGAGTTTACATTTGGCCTATAAAATTGATCACAAATTTTATGTTTTAACCAAAAATTGGTCAGATTGTTATAAATTTTGTAAAACAGGTGACAATGTGCTGATATATATCGAAATATATAACTCAAATGTAATCCATGCATTAGAAATTAGGTGGTTACACGGTTTTTATCACATTTTTTGATATCACCCATATATATATTTGGAGAAATTGTGAAACATATTCGCCGTGTTTTTACAAGAAACAATATATATTTGCAAGCAAATATATTATGTTTGCCTGTAAATATATAATGTTTGGATGAAATGAAATGACGCTATCGACAAATATATATTTGGCAGCAAACATATAATATGTGTGTCATAAATAAATTATGTTTCCATGCAAATACTATATATAAATAATATATTTATTTATAAAGCAATTATTAATATATGCCAAACAATTGGCGTATTTATTCTACTCTCCAAATTTCTTTATATTTTAATGGGAAAACATAAAAAGTAAAATTAATACATCTACTGTTTGGCGATTATTTAATAACTAAATATATTACAAATCACATTGAATTTTACATCTAATAAATTCATTGAAAAACAATCACAAACAAAACTACAATCTCTTCATTTATTTTTTATTTATTTTTATTAACAAATATTAATTAAAAACTCTTATAATAAGTTAATACTTTAATATACACAATTAAATATTTTTTTTTTTTAACACAATTTTACGTTTTATTTATACTTATTTATTTTATTTTTTCACATCTTTCACAATAAAATTAATAAATAAAGGAAAAATATCAATACATTTTCTGACTAGATGCAGTCTAGCTAAACTAAACGATTATTACCAACTACAAAAGTTATAATGGCTACATACAACTTTATATGTATCAAGAAGGGAAATTCGCCGTTTTTATAAATATATGGTAATTGTATCCACAAATATAATTATTACCGGGAAATATATGTATAGTAGGGTGGGTCGATTTAGCAATCGATATTGCGTCATCGATTTTTCGAAAGCTTTTAGCATGGGGGAAAAAAGTTCCACTACGACATATCAAAAAAATCATTTTCGAGGCTCCCAAATTTAAATTTTTTTGCAATTTTCTAATAAATGCTAGATTAGCGCCATCTTGAGGTGGCTTTTTGAAACAACTAATAAAGTTGTAAACAATATAACATTACAACCTTTCCAGAAAGGTATTACTTATGAAAATCGGATAAAAAATGTGGCAACTAGAAGTAAAAGTATATAAGTAAAATTATTTTCTGCTACAAATTTTAACTAATCAAAGAATTTGTGTCTGACAGAAACTGTCCATGATCTAGAGATTACATTGCGTGTAAATGTGCCTTTAAAGCCAATGTTACAAAAAAGAGAAATTCTTTTATATTAACAAAAAACAATGCGTTTTGAAAAAATGGATTTAATGCCCTTATTCTAGGAAGATATTAAAATGTTTATTTTCTACAAGAATTTTATTGACTTTAGCACAATTGTGTAATCAGCTGTTTAAAGATAAAATTTTATACCAAAAAATACTGTAATGTATATTTGAATGTAAAGCGGCCCATACATTAAGGAACATTGGGTAGGGAACAAAAAATATCAAAAAATTTTGTAAACACGAATTGCACGAATGTCAGCACGAACATTAACATACACAAATAAACCTTCGTAAAAAAATGGCCATTTCTTCACGGATGTTCCTTAGTGTATTCCCCGCTTAAAGAACAATTTGAGAATTGAAAAAAAATACATAAAACCGCATATACAAACACGAACCCATTGTTACAAAAGAACTTATGCCAAAGTAACAAAATTCACGTTCCCTCCTGTATAAACAGCCAAAGAAAAGATGACAAACAAAAGAAAAAGTTGTAACTAGAAATGGGGATGTAAACTTTTCTTAAGTCACGCGTGATTGTCAGTAATAATTGTTCTGCTCACAATAATTGTGCGAATTGAGAATATTTATTATACCATTTGTTTGTGCTTATGTTTGCAACTCCAACAAATATTGGACCTAGAATCACTTTTAAGATATTTTGATGAAATTTGACACGTTGACTTATATAGGCTGCAGCCTATTAATGTTGGTTAAGATCAGTCTATGTTTAGAGATAGCGCCCAAACAAGGGCCCCTAAAATTGGCTTTTAACCTATTTCGCACGCTACAGGTCGCAAATACGATTTACATGGGCTCAAAGATGGAGTCTAATAATTAGGCAAACTGAAATTTCTTATTGATTTTCTATTTTTTTACCATTTTATATATCAAATTTTGATACCATTTCAATCCATGCAAATTTCGGATCCAAACACTTACCTTATAGTCAGTATGCCCGACTTTAACTTATTTGGTCGTTTTTGTGTGTATTCGCTGGTTTTTATACGAACAAGACTCTGTGGTACAGACTATATTGAGTTTGTGTTGATGTTTATCTATCCACGAAATTTTTTTCATAAGTTTGCATTGCTCCAAAGGCGTAACCTAGTCTAAAAGGTTGAAAGCTTTGACTAGTAGCCACGAAAACTTCCAATTTGTAAAACTTTCAAACTTGTATGCTGTGACGACTAATTTGGCCACAAACTAGTGTCACAAGACTGTAGCCACCATTAGTGAATAAATATAATACTAACAACACACAGTATATGCAGGTTAAATAGATGAAAACAAGTAAACAGACAATAACAACAATACACATAATCACAATCATGTATAAGCATGCACTGGTCAAACAAGTAAAAAGGATAAACAAACAACAGCAGCAATACGCATATACAAAGTACTATTTAACAAGCAGTAAACATCTAGCACACAGGGTATACCAGTGAAGACACGCACTAGCGCTGCGGGCGGACGTTTTTGGAACTATCGAAATTTGCAACTCTGCATCTAACTAGCAGAGCTGCACCAAAAACGTAAGTGCGAGAGAAACAAATATATTACAACTAGTTCTGTCTCTCTTTCCCAAAAGTTTTCCAATTCGTCGCATTATTATTGGTTCGGCCCACTGGCCATTTTTGAAAATATCGAGTTAGAAAATTTATTAAATACATATTTTCATTCAGATTTTGAGACAGTTTCTTGCTATAATGTATCATATCTGAGATACCTAGTGCATACACAAATTAAAAAGATGTAAATCTCTTTATCGTTTTTCTGGGTAAAGATTTTTTGGCATATCGACCAAACCAATACTAAGCTGACGATATGTTGTGCTTTTTTTTAGTTTGTTTAATAAATTTTCTTCACGGCATCGTTTGTGTAATAAAATAAAATTATATAGCTCAACTAAAGATTGAATAATAAAAATTAAAAAAAAATAGTGTTATAAAGTGAATATTTTATGTTGTCGAATAATAATAAATAATATAAATCTGTTTTGTCAGTGCGTTTGTGTTTTTTTTATACATTTCACAGAACATATGGATGTGAGAGTTTGTTGTATGTTGTGTTATGTTTAATAGTACTGTATAAGTTTTCTTTTTTGTTAATAAAGGGCATTAATATGCACAAATTTTATAAAACAAAGTTTAAATTAATATTGATTTATTCATTACAATATGTAACTACAAATTTGTAATTATTTTGTGAGTTTGTAACACACCAGGGAAGTTAAACTGTTTGCCCAATACAACCATGGTGTGTATCTTCATACTTTCTAGGCTATCTTTTACTTTTTTTGTGAACACATGTTTGAAAACATCCTGTATAGTTGTTTACTTTTACTCATGGGTTTCGTATATATACTTTTTTTAAATCTCCTTCGCACTTCGGTTAAAAATTACAACAACAACCACACCATACGGTTTGTGTTTACTCGTTTGACAGCTGTCACTTTTGACTTCACTGGTATACCCTGTGATCTAGCAACAACTATTAAGGTTGTTTACAAATTGAAAGAAGTAAGAAATTTAAGTGCCGCTATATTATAATAGCAACATAACATCGGCAGTTATTTTGATGGTAGCATATATTTGTTTGCCGATGAGTATAAGAGGGCTGCATCGATTCTTTTAGCAGCGATCCAGCGCAGAGTAAGTATCCAAAATAACGTAGTAAGCTAAATCGACGCTTTAACTGGTGTTTAGCGATCACCAGGAAAAGCTACTAAATGTGATAGATATATTTTGGATGTTGTTTAGCGATCACCTGACGAAGTTTAGAAACAAGTGTGACGAAGTGTAGAGAGTGAACTGTGTAGAGAGTGACACTTTGACTGGTGTTTACCGATCATCAGGCAAAGTTAGTGAGCGTGGTTTGATAACTTCTGATGGTGTTTAGCGATCACCTGACGAAGTTACAGACAAGTGTGAGTTATTCGATAGTGGGAACACTTTGACTGGTGTTTAGCGATTACCAGACAAGGTTAGCGAATGTGGTTGATAATTTCGGATGGTGTTTAACGATCACCTGACGAAGTTTGAAGTTGGAGTAATAGAGTGAGTGCGAGTGATACACTTCGGGTGGTGTTTAGCGATCACTACACGAAGTTAGAGTAAGATTAAAGTTAGTGAAATATTTCTCCTGGTAGTTAGCGATCACTTCGAGAAACATTTGGTGGTGGGGAGTAGTACCGTATATATCTCCATTGGTGGTTACCGAGCACCAGTGAACTTCGGATGGTGTTTACCGATCACCTGACGAAGTTACATGGATACGAAGCACACTTGGTGTTTTCTGATCACTTTGTGGGTTTTTGGCAACACTGATTTAAATAATTTGTGATATTGAAGTTTTAAAACAGGCAGGCGAGATTTACGGTCAAAGTGAACGATATAGAACCCGAAGACGAGCCGAGTAAAGCCGAAGTGTACAGAAAGAATAAAACGCAAATTCACGCCAACCAGGAAGTGCACAGTGCGAGTACCCAAGAAGACACGAAGGCGACACGAACAATAAACTTTGTAAACTACTTATGGAAATTTAATACAAATAAAGGAAAACAATTGTGGATAAAAATTTAACAAAGCTGTGTACATTTATTTCTTGTAACGAACACTGGACAGAGGCTGAGTATACCCAAGCGAAAATAAGTCGTTACAATGCATTGACCGTAAATGGTGTTAGCATACCAAAACTATTTTATACGATTTCTTATACCCGACTTGTATAATCTTTTTCGTTATTCAGATAATGATCATTCCGGATTAGAAACCCGGATCCAACTTTGACTCCGTTCCTTTCTGTTCTTTTTTACAGCGTTTTGAATCCTTGAAATTCGAAAAACTTAGAACATTTTTACACCTACCTTTCGCCACTTGAACCAGCTAGAAAGCCAGAAAAATTTCAAAACCCCCAAACAAATTTCTGACGGCAATTTTAGATTTATCTTGTAAAGTGTCGAGCCAATATTTCGAAAACTACATTACATAACAGACAGCATGTAGTACAGAACCACGATCTATTCCAGTATGATTTTATAGAATTATCCCAAGAATAAAAAAGTTTATATAATATTATATATTAATGGATATATTCGCAATATATAACTGGATATGATTTCCTTCGAAAAATTGTTCTATTAAATTGTAACAAATCCGATATAAATGTGTTCACAAGGATATAAATTTATATTAAATTATCCAATTGTATCCAAGTTCTGTTCCGATTGAATTGGATATAAGGTTAATACAATATGATGTAATAAAATTTAAATAATAACAAATAAATTCAAAATACAAAATTCTCATTTCACGTCGCAAACACTGCCACTGATCCACAGGCTAATGATGATAATAAGCAGTGTTGCCAATTTACAATATTTAATGCTAGATTTAGCATTTTTTAAATCTTTTAGCATGAAAAAAATGTATCTAGCATATGACATTTTTTTTATTTAGCATTTTTTATAGTTTTATTTTGTGTTTTTTTTAGAATATTTTGCATTAATTTGAATTTTTGCTATAAAAATATTATTGATGTTGTTTCCGATTTAAAAACGCAAGAAACACATCTTTTTTCCACGGTTCTCGCTTAACAACTGAACTGGGATTTTTATAGTTTTGTAATAACATATTAAAAGTGGTACTTTTAATTAATTATTTTTATTTTTTTTCACTATTTTAATTAAATTTTACGTTTTTTTACTTTTAGAGTAAGTACTAGGAACTATTTTTATACGTACACATTAATTACACTAGTCGCAAATTTTAACAAGCTGGGAACCCTACTTGTAAAGCTAATTCGAGTATGCCGAATTCAATAGTGATAGCAGTTTTTCAAAGTTAGCGCTCGTATTCGCAGTTAAAAATTTTGACGCTAAGGTACCAAAAAAATTTTATTTTTATACTTCTGGGGTCAGTTTTAATTATAAATTTATTAAATTGAATTAAATATGTACAACATTAAGGAAGCTGTAATTTTTTTTCACGAAATTTTTTTATAGATTTTTTTTCGCGAAATTTTTTTTCCTAAAACAATTTTTTCTGCAAATAAAAAGTGCAATGATACGTTATTTTGTGTATATTCAATAGGGTTTAGAAAAATATTTAATAGAGTTAAGAAAAAAATTTCTTTCAAAAAAACCAAAAATCAAGAAAAAAAAAATGTTTCTGGGGGAAAAAATAGCGAAAAATTGTATTTAACAGAGTTGAATTGATTGAAATTCAAAAATAATCCCAAAAGTATAAAAAATATCGTTTTATGGTACTTTAATATTAAAATTTTAAATCGGCATGCCGGACTTTAACTTTTTTACTCGTTTTACTTTTTTTTCTTGTTATGGTGAAGGAGTGATTTTGCACAAAAATACTCCAATTTCAGTAAACAAAAATAATAGTTTAAAGAATAGAGATTAAAATAGAATTGCCAAATGTTCATAAGGTTCGTTTTTAATCTTTGCAATTTTTAATGATTTTTTTAGTTTTGGGTCATAGAGGATAGCGGATAGCTTTTGTAATAAATAGCGTGTTCCTATCTTTTAAGAATTTCAGTGAATTTTGATTTTTTTTTACTGTAGCACCTGTACACTTTTTAATTTAATCATACCAAAAATCATTCAATTTAAACTAACACCACAAAAGGTGTTAAACCTGACCGCGAAAATTATTTTTTTAAAGAATTTCATGCAGATACGCCAAAAGATGCAGAAATTTGAAAACAGGAAACAGAGAG
The DNA here is from genome assembly GCA_949987735.1 of Leucophora obtusa. NCBI lineage: Eukaryota > Metazoa > Arthropoda > Insecta > Diptera > Anthomyiidae > Leucophora > Leucophora obtusa. Next base: position 55,338,932 of record OX465296.1, read on the forward strand.
TGCAATAAAAACCATTAAATTAATTTGGAGTAGATAAATTAAAACAGAATATGAAATTCATATTACTCGCCAAAGTATTCCACATTACCACCTATTTTAGAAATAAAACATTTTCGGGTACTTTTGTTTATCCGCATTTAAGTTTTTGATGACACAGTTGGGAAATCAAATAATAATAAATTTATTTTAAAGTATTTTTGAACTTTTTTTTTACAAGAATAAACCGTTTAATTGTTTTTAATTTATCTTTTATATAATTTTAGTTAGTAAAAAGAAATGAATTCACAATTATAGATGACTTATTTAAGTTTAATTGTAACGAGTAAAAAGGTTAAAGTCGGGCCATATATGGGCACTAGGTCTAAACATGGACCGGTGTTAACCAAAATTAATAGGCTTCGTCCTTGGGCTGACGTAGGTCGGTGTACCAAATTTGATCAAAATATCTTAATATTTGCGACCTGCAGCGTATAAACAATATAATTTTGGTAGGACCCTTATATGGGCACTAGGTCTAAACATGGACCGATGTTCACAAAAATCAATAGGCTGCGTTATTGGGCCAACATAGGTCTGTGTACCAAATTTCATCAAAATATCTTATTATTTACGACCTGCACCGTATAAACAATATAATTTTGGTAGGACCCTTATATGGGCACTAGATCTAAACATGGACCGATTTTAACCAAAATCAATGGGCTTCGTCCGAAACAAGTCGGTGTACCAAGTTTCATCAAAATATCTTAATATTTGCGACCTGTAGAGTGCGCACAAGAATGCATGGACAGACAGACAGACGGACGGACGGACATCGTTAAATCGATCGGTATAATATAAGGTGGGTCTAGGACCAATATTTTTTGGCACAAACTTATAACACCCTGACCACATAGTGGTGTAGGGTATAAAAAGTCACTAAAATAATTTTTTTTAACAAATTGAAACATTTTTCTATGATTTTTTTAACATATTTTTTTAGTTTTTAGCATTTTTATGAAAAAAGTAGACGATATACGCCTCATCGGAATGAACTTTAACTCAAAGGTGCGACCACCAAAAAAGTTTTTCTTGGTTAAGTATTTCGGATAACTTAGAAAAATATTGCGATAAAAATCAAATTCTCGAGTCGATTTTTAAAAAGCCTGTTTCGAAATTGCAAGAATATAAATTTTCGAAATTATTAGAACACTATAGAACATCACTTACTTATAACATTTTCCTAAAGAAGCAATCAAAACAAAAATTTTTATTAAATTTTACGAAAACATCGCCGGTCTAAGAAGTCCCCAAGATATGATTGAGATCCCAGAAAAATTTTCTGTTCCAAAGAATCGGTTGTAGAATAGCTACTTTTCATTTACAACCCCGTCTAGTGTCGAATCTAACACCGATTATTTTTGTTTGAAATTGTCCCATAAGCGACCACTTCTATAGCTCTAAAGTGGAACCGGTTGCCTTAGAATCAGTTCTGGAACTAGTTCTAGAACTGATTCTACGTCAGTCATACCTTCCATATAGCATTCGTGGACCTGGTTCCAGAACCAGTTCCATGGAATCGGTTGCAGTGGAACCAGTTGCAGAATTGGTGTGGCCACCGATTGTAAAAATTTTTCCTGGGTAATTTTCATTTACAACCCCTTCTACTGTTGATTGTAACACCGATTTTTTTTGTTTGAAATTGTACCAAAAGTAATCACTTCCATAGCTCCAAAGTGTTGCCCTAGAATCAGAACTGATTCAGTCATACCTTCCATATGGGATACCAGGAACTGGTTCCGGAACCAGTTCCATGGAATCGGTTGCAGTGGATCCAGTTGTAGAATAGGTGTGGTTAGCTACCGATAGTAAAAATTTTCCTGGGATGATTCAGAGTTTATTGTTTAACAACAAAAAGTTTTTATTTCCTGAAAAGTTTTAATACTATTTTTATTACTCACATTTACTATGGGAAGCTGACTTTTTATATTACAGTTATAAATTTAAATTACAAGCTTAATTCTAACACGGATCAAAACTGCATACTCTACGATATCATCAACATGAAAGCTCAAGATTTCCAAAAAACTCACTGGAATAAATTCATTAAGATCCTTTGGGAAAACTAAAAAAGAACTCCACCATAATTTTCTGAATAAAATTTGGAGAATTTAAAAATGATTTTTTTTTTATTTATAAAATTGAGAAAATTTGAAGAGAAATTCCGGAAATTTTAAAAGAAATTCCGATTGTTGATTTCGAATTGAGTAAATTCTAAAAGTTATTCGTCACTGCGCCTGAGGAAATAGCTATTTGTCGAAAAACTTTTTTGTGAGGAGACCTACAAATTTGCTTTATTTCAGCCTTTGGCGGAACTTTTTATAAATTATTTTTTTACACACATACAAACCAAACTTCAAGCTTTTCATTTATAAAGGAATTACTTTCGAAAAACATGGGCAAGACACAAAATAAAGACCTAAATTAGATGTTGTACAAATAATTTTTGAAAACAAATAGCTATTTTCTTAGGCGCAGCAACGTATTGGTAGTTTCCATCTGAAATTTATAAAATTCCATTAGAAATACAGTTTTGACATTTTTAATAAAGAAAATTTCAAATAAAATTAAAACTTTTTATTTTTATTTAAAAATTTTTCAATTACAATGCGAATTTTTTATTTGAAAGTGCGAAATTTTAAAATCAAATTCCCCTTTGTCATTTAAATTAGAAAATTTTTAAATAACGTGCTCTTCTAAAGTTTTTGGAAATCTTATTTGAAATTGAGATATTTTAAGTAAATTTTTACACAAAATTTAATTGTTCTATTAACAAAACTATCAGTCTTATTAACGAATTTGTATAAATATCTATCGATGTTGTTTGATTCTTCTATAAAAAAAATATAATGTTAGTTACATTTTTTCGCATATTCAATGACGACTGACTAAATGAAAATAAATAAAAATTTTCTAATTTCAGCTAATTATGCATAATAAATTTTTATTTGTTTAGCTACATCCTTTTTCTGTCTTTTCCTCCTCTTTTTTCTTTCTTTTCCTAGGCTTTTCCTCTGATTTTTCCATCTTTTTCTTCCTTTTTTCTTCTTTTTCCTTTTTTTCGATTTTACTGATTTTGAATAAAAACCGTTGGAAAATAAAAAATTTCGATAGCGAGCGTTCATTGTTTTATAACAAAGTCACAATTAAAAAAAAAGTGGACGTAAAAATGGTCATGGTCAACGAAAAGTATATCGGGACCTGGCCTGGGATAAAACGATCATGTGTACCAAATTGCTGTAAAATGTCATGATGACACAGAGAGAATTTTACTGGCCGAATTTTAAAGAAAATTTTCAGTAAACTAATGAAATTTTCTTCACAAAGTAAATGAAAAAATTTCCAAAATTCAATGAAAAAGCTTTAGATATTTTATAAATCCAGTTTTAGTTTTATAATTAAAAAAGTGGGCTGAAAAAGGGGGCATGGTTAATGAGGAACATATCGCGACCTGGTCTCAAATATCAGGATCATGGGTCCCAAATTTGAGCAAAACTCATTGTAAAATAAAAATTTCCATAGCAACCATCCAGTTGTTGCATAAAAATTTTATAATTTAAAAAAAAGTAGGCGTACAAGTGGGCGTGGTCCATGAAGAGTATACCTGGCCTCGAATATCGGGATTATATGTACCAAATTTAAGCAAAATCCTTTGGCAAATAAAAATTTCCATACCCGAGTAAAAAAAATTATATATAATCATATGTGGCATATATTACAATATATAATTAGACATGTTGTTATGTATATCCATATATAATTATATATGACGTCTTTTTCCAAAAATTTTCTTTATATTATGCCATATATAATTTCATCTCATTAGATATCCCTTTATAATATTAGATATGGTATATATGATTATATATTACATAGCATGGCTGATCTTATTGCATATATAGTTGTATATAGAGCTATATCTTAATATATATGGCGGCATTTTAGGAATATATAATTATATATGGTATCATTTAAACAATATATAACTATATATGGTGCCAGTTAAACTATATATTATCATATATGGTGGCATTTAGACAATATATGGTCATATATGTTACCTAATGAACAAAATCTTTAATACAGTTGCAGATATCATAACATATGCTACAATATAGTGCCATATATATTTATATATGGTGCTATTTAAGCAATATTTTAGCATATATGGTGCCATTTGAACCATATATTATTATATATGGTGCCATTTAAACAATATATGGCCATATATGGTACCTCATGATCAAAATTTTTAATACAGTTCCAGATATGATAATATATGATTCTATATATAGTGCCATATATATTTATATATGGTGTTATTTAAGTACCCGGTAAAAAATACTCATATTCGCTCAAACATGTCCATATATGGTTTATGTTTGGACACATATGGACAAATATGAATTTTTTATGAATATATATGGATTTTATATAAACATATATGGAAGTATATGTGATTCCATATATGGAGAAAGATTTCATATACAGACATATATGGAGGCATCTGTTATTTCATATATGGAAATGGCACTCATATATGGACAAATATGGAAGTATATGTTATTCAATTTATGCAAACGGGACTTGTATATGAACATATTTGGAAGAATACATTTTTCAATATGTGTAAAAGGAACCATATTTGGATAAATATGGAATTATATTTAATGCCATAAATAAAAAAAGGAACATATGTAGCGCCTAATTTGAATGTCATACATAAATTTATATCTATCGTACAACCTTATAATAAAGGACAGCAACGTTCGCAAGTATTCGCATATATTTAATAAATGTATATGGTCTTATATGTCCATATATGAACATATACTTAGGTGTTACCTCATTTTCCGGATCCATACATATATGGTTGAACCATAAATGTTCATATATGGAATTTTTTCACCGGGTAATGTATTACTATATATGGTGCCATTTAAACCATATATTATCATATATGGTGCCATTTCAACAATATATGATCATATATGGGACCTCATGAACAACATTTTTAATACAGTTCCAGATATAATAATATATGCTACTATATATAGTGCAATATATATTGATATATGGTATCATTTAAACATTATATTCCCGAGTAAAAAAAATTATATATAATCATATGTGGCATATATTACAATATATAATTAGACATGTGGTTATGTATATCCATATATAATTATATATGACGTTTTTTCCGAAAAATGTTCCTTATATTATGCCATATATAATTTCATCTAATTAGATATCGGCCTTCATAATATTAGATATGGCATATATAATTATATATTACATAACATGGTTGATATTATTGCATATATAGTTATATATAGAACTATATCTTAATATATATGGTGGCATTTTAGCAATATATAATTATATATGGTATCATTTAAACAATATATAATTATATATGGTGACAGTTAAACTAGATATTATCATATATGGTGCCATTTAAACAATATATGGTCATATATGGTACCTCATAAACCAAATCTTTAATTCAGTTCCAGATATGATAATATATGGTACTATATATAGTGCGATATATATTTATATATGGTGTTATTTAAGCTATATATTATCATATATGGTGCCATTCAAACCATATATTATCATATATGGTGCAATTTCAACAATATATGCCCATATATGGTACCTCATGAACAATATTTTTAATACAGTTCCACATATGATAATATATGCTACCATATATAGTGCCATATATATTTATATATGGTGTTATTTAAGCAATATATTACCATATATGGTGCCATTTAAACCATATATTCCCGAGTAAAAAAATTATATATAATCATATATGGCATATATTACAATATATAATTATACATGTCGTTATGTATATCCATATATAATTATATATGACGTTTTTACACAAAATTTTTCCTTATATTATGCCATATATAATTTCATCTAATTAGATATCGGCCTTCATAATATTAGATATGGCATATATAATTATATATTACATGACATGGTTGATCTTATTGCATATATAGTTATATATAGAACTATATCTTAATATATATGGTGGCATTTTAGCAATATATAATTATACATGGTATCATTTAAAAAATATATAATTATATATGGTGACAGTTAAACTAGATATTATCATATATGGTGCCATTTAAACAATATATGGTCATATATGGTACCTCATTAACAAAATCTTTAATTCAGTTCCAGATATGATAATATATGGTACTATATATAGTGCGATATATATTTATATATGGTGCTATTTAACCAATATATAATTATATACGGTGACATTCAAACCATATATTATCATATATGGTGCCATTCAAACCATATATTATCATATATAGTACCATTTAAACCATATATTATTATATATGGTGCCATTTAAACAACATATGGCCATATATGGTACCTCATGATGAAAATTTTTAATACAGTTCCAGATATGATAATATATGATACTATATATAGTGCCATATATATTTATACATGGTGTTATTTAAGTAATATATTACTATATATGGTGCCATTTCAACAATATATGCTCATATATGGGACCTCATGAACAACATTTTTAATACAGTTTCAGATATAATAATATATGCTACTATATATGGTGCAATATATATTGATATATGGTATCATTTAAACAATTTATTACCATATGTGGTGACATTTAAACCATACATTATGATATATGGTGCCATTTCAACAACATTTTTAATACAGTTCCAGATATGATAATATATGCTACCATATATAGTACCATATACTTTGATATATCGTATCATTTAAACAACCCGAATAAAAATAGTTACATATAGTCATATATGTGATTAAGTTATATCTGTATAAATATACAGTTTCATCCGAAGAATGGCCCGATATATTTTTATCAATTGTTTATAAATTTTTATCTAATTGTATCAGTTTAGATCAGACCTGATTAAATTATGTGTTAATCAGATGAAATTGTATCCGATTTTTGACTTGATGCAATTTTATCGGTTTATATGTAATGGTGTCAGGTTTGATCGTAATTGGTTTAATTTTATATAAATAAAATATAATTGTATCCGACATTTACCTTATACAATTGTATTAAAGTTTTAAACTGATATCAGGTCAAAATTGGGATATAACTATATAATTTTGTATACAAATATATCTATTTGGACCTAAACTGATACCATGTGATATAAACCAATAAAATTGTATCAGGTCAAAAATCAGATACAATTTCATCTGATTAACACATAATTTAATCAGGTCAGATCTAAACTGATACAATAAGTTAAAAACTGATAAACAACTGATGCAATTTTATCGGGCCATTTTTCGGATCAAATGGTACATGGATGACTCTAAGTTATATATTACCATATAAAACTCCATATTATTTTTTTTAATAGGGAACATACCATATATGGTGCCATTTAAACAGTATATTGTCATATATGGTGCTATTTAAACAATATATGGTCATAAATGGTAACTCAACTACAATATTAACTGTATTTCAGAAGCTATTAATTGCATTTCACAAATTTTAAATGTATTTCAGAAATTATGGAATGTGTTTCAGAAATTATTAATTGTATTTCAGAAATAATCAAATCTATTTTAAAACTTGTTGATTGTTTATTATAGTTAATAGAGAAAAATTTCTAAATTACATTTCATAATTTCTGAAATACAATTGATAATTTCTGAAATACAGTTTGATAATTTCGGAAATACAATTACTAATTTCTGAAACAGAATTGATAAAACTGAACTTCAATTGACTAGTTTTGAAATACAATTCATAAATCTGAAAAATAATTGATAAGTTCTGAAATACAATTGATAAAACTGAAATTCAATTGATTATTTCTGAAATACAATTAATAAATCTTAAAAACAATTAATACAATTAAAAAGATGTAAATAAAATTATTTTATTCAAAGATTTCAATTTAATAAAAAAATTAATATATAATTTTATAAAAAAATTTATAGAAAAAAAAATTTTATTTTTATAAAAAGAAATTCATTTTGTAAAAAAAATGCATATCGAACTCGAGACCTTCTGAGTTTAAACCTTATTTTAACAAAATATTGTAATTTTTATAAAATCAGTGCTCTGCCAGTGTAATATTTTTTGAACAGTTGGCAATATATGTCTGGGATCTTATTTAATCCCAAATAAATGGAGATCTTACGTAGTACCAAATATAATGCGGCATCTAATTTTATCTGTCATTTTTATGGATAGTTTTAGATGTCAATCCCCAAATATATTGCTGTTTCTAATTCTATCTGCCATTTTAATACCTAAATAAATTGCTGGATCTAATTCGATCTGCAATTTATGGGAAAACATAAAATTTTACCAAATCACTAAATATATCACTGGATTCAATTCGATCTGCAACTTATTGAAAAAGTTAAGATCTTACGCAATCCCGAAATATATTACTGGATCTAATTTCATCTGTTATTTTTTCATAAATTTAGATCTTACGTAATCCCCAAATATAATCCTCGATCTGCCGTTTTCCAGATAAAGTTAGATACAACTTAATCCTAAAATATATATGTGACCTTCTCCGAGAAAAGGGACCTAGTGTGTAAAAATTAAGTTTTGAGAAGAACGCATTTAAAGTTTCATAACGCATTATCACTTTAAACACACCTTCAGTTGGGAGATGCGATTTCGTATGGTTAGGTGCCTCAACTTATTTCATCTTATTCTACACCCTTTTAGGTACCAGAATCCACTCTTGAGTCCAAACCCGTTTTTTGACACACTAGGTCCCTTTTCTCGGAGAAGGTCACATATACCTAGATCTACTTTTTCGTATAAATTTAGATCCAAGTTTATCCCCATATATATTGCTGGATCTAATTCGATCTGCCATTTTTCGGATCAAATTAGGTCTTTCTAAATCCCAAAATATATTGCTGGATCTAATTTGATCTGCCAATTTTCTATTAAATTTATATCCAGGTTTATCCACAAATATATTGCTGGATCTGCCATTTTTCGGATAAATTTAGATCTAAGTTTATCCACAAATATATTGTTGGATCTAATTCGATGTGCCATTTTTCGGATCAAATTAGATCTAAGTTTATCCCCAAATATATTGCTAGATCTAATTCGATCTGCCACTTTTTCGGATCAAATTAGATGTAAGTTTATCCACAAATATATTGCTGGATCTAATTCGATCTGCCAAAATTGAGATCAAATTAGATATAAGTTTATCCACAAATATATAGCTGGAGCTAATTGGATCCGCCATTTTTCGGATCAAATTAGATCTAAAAATATCCCCAAATATATAGCTGGATCCGCCAATTTTCGGATCAAAATAGATCTAGGTTTATCCCCAAAGATATCATTGGACCTCCCAATTGTGAGATATAACTTGATCTTAGTCTATCCCCATATACACAATGGGATCTAATACGATATGATTGGATACACCCAATTTTGAGATCTAATTGGATCAGCTAGATATTACAGCAGATCTTAAACAATATCAAATTGGATATGATTAGATATTGCGCGAGATAAATTTTTAGATCTTACTTAATCCCCAAATATATTGCTGGATCTAATTCGATCTGCCATTTTTCGGATCAAATTAGATCTAAGTTTATCCACAAATATATTGCTGGATCTAATTCCATCTGCCATTTTTCGGATCAATTTAGATCTAAGTTTATCCCCAAATATATTGCTGGATCTAATTCGATCTGCCACTTTTTCGGATCAAATTATATCTAAGTTTATCCACAAATATATTGCTGGATCTAATTACATCTACCATTTTTCCAATCAATTTAGATCTAAGTTTATCCCCAAATATATTGCTGGATCTAATTCGATCTGCCACTTTTTCGGATCAAATTAGATCTAAGTTTATCCACAAATATATTGCTGGATCTAATTCCATCTACCATTTTTCCAATCAATTTAGATCTAAGTTTATCCCCAAATATATTGCTGGATCTATGTCGATCTACCACTTTTTCGTATCAAATTAGATCTAAGTTTATCCACAAATATATTGCTAGATCTAATTCGATCTGCCAAAATTGAGATCAAATTAGATCTAAGTTTATCCACAAATATATAGCTCTATCTAATTCGATGCACCATTTTTCGGATCAAATTAGATCTAAGTTTATCCACAAATATATAACTGGATCTAATTCGACCCGCCATTTTTCGGATCAAATTAGATCTAGGTTTATCCCCAAAGATATCATTGGACCTCCCAATTTTGAGATATAACTTGATCTTAGTTTATCCCCATATATAAAATGGGATCTAATACGATATCATTGGATACACCCAATTTTGAGATCTAATTGGATCAGCTAGATATAACAGCAGATCTTAAACAATATCAAATTGGATATGATTAGATATTGCGCGAGATCTATTTTTTTTACTCGGGTAGTGAGAATTCATTATTTTATAAAAATGAATAATTTACAAAATGTGGGCGTAAAGTCGGCCTGGCCAATGGGAAGTAATACATGGTGACCTCGGCTAGGCCAAAAGTATCACATGTACAAAAGAAAATATCTGGAAATTTCCTGCTTTTTCTTTTTCACTTATATTGTAATTTTGAAATCAGTTTTTAGTATCACGTTATAAGTTGTATCGAAAAATCATTAAAACCTCTTTCCGTTGTAACAAATATTGCAAAACATTAGCTTTTACCAAAATGAAATAATGACCAAAAAATTTAATACATTAACATCCAGTTACCCATGATTTTAATTTTGGAGTTTATTTCACTGGGTTCTTTTCGTAATGAAATAGTGTCAAAATTTAAAAATAAAATAATACCCAAATATTATTACATAATTTTGTGGAGATTTTGTGTTTTCTTAAAATTTATTTATTAAAAATACAATAACTTATATTGTTGTTCACATTTGACAGTTTCTAAAGCATTTATGTAAATTTAGATCGTGTTTAATTTCTTGCAATTTTTCTGTATCACAGCATTGATTTCGAATCCAATTAAGTTTTTCATTACTAACTTGTGTACCTTAGTTTGTTAAGACACTTTTTAAAACAGTTAATCTACATTCACTCACGCGCCTATCTCTAATTATTACCCCCCTGATTGATGTTACATATTGAAAACATATTTGTGTTGTTTAAAGAAATCTTCACAAATATTATTTTTTTTCCTATGCGTATTTTATGAAATTTTCAGTCTTCCTTTCTATCCTCCAGTTATCCCCAACATCCGTAGTTGTTTGTGTTAAAGTAATATTTAGAATTTTTCAATTTATTTGGCACGTTTTAGCAATAACAAGATGCCTGCCATGCATTCATCTGTCCAACCAAGTCTACACTCATACAAATAAGTCCGTAAAAATAGCAGAAAAAGTTACTAAAAATTAGTTAAAAATGATGCTGCAGAAAAAACTGCTAATATTAGCAGAATCAGTTTGCTAAATATTAATAAAATGAAAACAGCAAAAAAAAAACTGTTAAATTTACAGAATTTTAGTAATATTTGAACTAAAGTGTTGTTAATTGCAAATAACAATTTAATCTGCTAAAATTAGCAAAAAAATTGCTGAATAGTAATTTAATAAAAATAGCAAAAAAAACTGTTAAATTTACAGAATTTTAGTAATATTTGAGCAAAATTTTTGTTAATTGCAAATAACAATTTAACTTGCTGAAATCATCAAAAAAATTCCTAAATAATAATAGAATGAAAATAGCAAAAAAAAAACTGTTAAATCTACAAAATTTTTGCTAAAATTTTCTGAAATCAACAAAACTTTGGCAGATTACTAGTGGACTGGAAAACGGTAAAAAAGAGCAAATGAAATGAAAATTAATAAATACAAAATAAATGTGTATTTAAAAACAAACTTGGGACCAGTTTATTGAAAGTGTCAATTAATTTTTTTCAATTGGCATTGTTCAATGCCTAAATGCCCATTTATAATTGATGAAAGAAGTATTTGTTTTCATGTTTTAATAAAAGAATAAATTAGGAAAAAAATTAAAAATTCGCGTATTTCTTATATTTTTTTTTATATTACAATGCTTTTTCTTCAATTATGTGTACATTTCATTACCATTATTTTCATCAATGCAAATTGAAAAAATTTCATTGGCATTGAATGGTGATGAAATTTGTTGGCATTGATATTGAGATAAATTAATGCCAATTATATTGCAATGCCAATGAAAATTTCCCAAGAATGATTTTTTGTAAAAGTGGTAATATTTATAGACAATAATATGTTAACCATAACAACCCAGTCAGAAATCGCCAGAGGTACAAAAAATCAAGCACTGGCATACCACTGGGTAACCACGGTGTTAAAAATAAATGACTGGCAGAACACTCATTTGGGGCGCTTTCCCAGCGTTTGCAAAAAGCGTTTTGCCAGTATTTGTTTTACAAAAATTTCGGGGGTTTATACAAAAAACCACTGGTATAGAATTGGCTTAGAGTGATATGCCAGGGTTTGCAACCAGTGGTTATCCAGTGCTACCTAGCCAATGCTACCAGTAGTATAAAAATCAATTCACTGGTAGACCAATGATTTTATACAAATGCTGACGCTTTGTTAAAAAAGGTTTGTAGTCAGAAGGTTCCGAGCTAAAATCCGGTTGCAAGGAAAATTTTTTTTTTGATTTTTTTTAATATAAAATTTTTTTTTGTTTTATAAAATCAATTTTTTGTTTGTGGGAAAGCTCCTTCAAGACCAACTGTTCTTTTGCCCTCCCAACGCTGGCACAGCAGTAGTTGTCCAGCTATTATCACTCATTTAAGTGTTTAGCCATCAAATATTATATGTCTCGTTAGCTCAGTGGGTAGATCAATCGTCTGCCAATTTGACGCCCTGGGTTCAAACCACGGCAGGACCAAAAAAATACATATGAACTTTTTTTTAATTTTATTTTGGAAAATATATTTCCAGACCACCTATTTATTAGTTTTGCCAGTGTTTTGCCAACGTTCAAGAATTTTGTTCCTCCAGTGTTTTTCCGGCGCTTTTTGAACAGCCGGTCCTTTTGTCTAATGATGTTATCATTTTGGGAATGGGAAAGCACTTTTTGCCAGTACTTGTACCACCTGTTAAAGTGCTTTACCACCGCTTTCCCGTTTGTATTTTTCTGATTGGGAAAAGAAAATGTATTTCAGAGACCCTTCTTTTGATTTTCATTGTTTGCTGATCGGATATGTACTTCCGAATTTATTTGAGTTTCTATTTTCACCTCTAAAGCTCAACCCACAGGAAAAAAGGTGTGGCCGATTAAAAATATCGTATTCTTTAAATAAGCTTAAAAAGTACAATATTGGGGGCAAAAAATTAGGGTCATCCCCGTAAACTCCACTTGCTCCGCAGAGATTCTTTTAATCACAATTTTCATATTAAAATGGTTCGTCCACAATAAACCTTGATCTTTGAAAATTAATGTATTACGATAAATAGAAACTTTTCTCATAAATTTTAATAATTTAGATATTTATGTGTAGGACAAATTTTCAACCATTTCAATTTAGCTTTATTTAAAAACTTTTTGCTTATTTTTGGCGAGTTAAAAATATGCAGTAATTTTTATGAGTCATCTAACATTCTGTTTATAAGCGCTCCAAAATTGGTGGTTTAGTTTACAAAAAATTTGTGAAATTAGCAAATCTTCTGTTAAAAACGAGTAAAAAGGTTAAAGTCGGGCATGTCGACTATACAATACCCTACACCAGTCTGGTTAAAAGCCAACTAATGTTTGGATCCGAAATTCGAATGGGTTAAAATGGGGCTCGTGTCAAAATTTTCTATAATGTGAGGCTTCGTCCTTGGGGCAACATAGGTCTGTATACCAAATTTCATCAAAATATCTTAATATTTGCGACCTGCAGCGTATAAACAATATAATTTTGGTAGGACCCTTATATGGGCACTAGGTCTAAACATGGACCGATGTTCACTAAAATCAATAGACTGCGTTACTGGACTAACATAAGTCTGTGTGCCAAATTTCATCAAAATATCTTAATATTTACGACCTGCAGCGTATAAACAATATAATTTTGGTAGGACCCTTATATGGGCACTAGGTCTAAACATGGATCGATTTTAACCAAAATCAATAGGCGTCGTCCATGGCCCGACATAAGTCAGTGTACCAAGTTTCATCAAAATATCTTAATATTTGCGACCTGTAGAGTGCGCACAAGAATGCATGGACAGACAGACAGACGGACGGACGGACATCGTTAAATCGAAATAAAAAACGAGTAAAAAGGTTAAAGTCGGGCATGCCGACTATACAATACCCTACACCAGTCTGGGTAAAAGCCAACTAATGTTTGGATCCGAAATTCGAATGGGTTAAAATGGGGCTCGTGTCAAAATTTTCTATAATGTGAGTCAGCGCACCAAATTTCATTAAAATATCTTAATATTTGCGACCTGCAGTTTGTAACCAAGCCAATTTTGGGGGGACCCTTATATGGGCACTAGTTCTAAACATGGACCGATGTTCACCAAAATCAATAGGCTTCGTCCTTGGGCCAACATAGGTCTATGTACCAAATTTCATCAAAATATCTTAATATTTGCGACCTGCAGCGTATAAACAATATAATTTTGGTGGGACCCTTATATGGGCACTAGGTCTAAACATGGACCGATATTCACCAAAATCAATAGGCTGCGTTATTGGGCCAATGTAGGTCTGTGTACCAAATTTCATCAAAATATCTTAATATTTACGACCTGCAGCGTATAAAAAGTATAATTTTGGTAGGACCCTTATATGGGCACTAGGTCTAAACATAGACCGATGTTCACCAAAATCGATAGGCTGCGTTATTGGGTCAATGTAGGTCTGTGTACCAAATTTCATCAAAATATCTTAATATTTACGACCTGCAGCGTATAAACAGTATAATTTTGGTAGGACCCTTATATGGGCACTAGGTCTAAACATGGACCGATGTTCACCAAAATCAATAGGCTGCGTTATTGGGCCAATATAGGTCTGTGTACCAAATTTCATCAAAATATCTTAATATTTACGACCTGCAGCGTATAAACAGTATAATTTTGGTAGTACCCTTATATGGGCACCAGGTCTAAACATGGACCGATGTTTACCAAAATCAAATGCTGCGTTATTGGGCTAACATAGGTCTGTGTACCAAATTTAGTCAAAATATCTTAATATTTACGACCTGCAGCGTATAAACAATATAATTTTGATAGGACCCTTATATGGGCACTAGGTCTAAACATAGACCGATGTTCACCAAAATCAAACTTGTTCGTCCTTGGCCCAACATAGGTCCGCGTACCAAATTTCATCAAAATATCTTATTAGTTGCGACCTGTAGAGTGCGCACAAGATTGCATGGACAGACAGACAGACGGACGGACGGACGGACGGACAGACGGACATCGTTAAATCGAAATAAAAAAAAATTCTGAACCGATCGGTATACTATAAGGTGGGTCTACGACCAATATTTTTTGGTGTTACAAACATCAGCACAAACTTATAATACCCTGACCACATAGTGGTGTAGGGTATAATTAGTAACTAAAATTCAGCAAAATACTGTAAAATTAGCAAATTTATTGTTAAAAATTAGTATCTAAATTCAGCAAAAAAAAAATAGCAAAAAAATTTGTAAGTTAGTAATGTGGAGGTAGCAAAAAATTAACTAAAAATTAAATTTTAACTAAAAATTAGTTAAAAATTTGTTAAGTTTAAGTACTAACAGTTTTACTAACTTTTCTACAAACTTATTTCTATGAGTGTACTTTTGTGTTTTTTTTTTTAAATCCGAAATTTACGGTATGTTACTGTTGCCAGAAAGCGCGTGTTACTCGTATCATTGTCAATCGATATCTGGATCTTTAACCTTTTTAAATGCCTTTAACAATAGTAAATAAAAGTTGGTAAGAGGAAGCAATGGCAATATGAGGGGATGATTACAAAAACAAATTGAATATCATCTCCACAAACTCTGGCACATTAGTAGGGTGGTAGAATTGATGTGAAATTGAAGATGGGTGGATGGCTGGTTGATTGAATCTCAATAGTGCAAATGTTAAATATTTTAATAGAAATTTCTCGTTAAAAGTTTCCTGGAACAAATTTTGTAATTTTCAATTTACGTTTTATCTTTTAATCGTGCCATTTTTATTAAATTTTTTTATAGGCGCAGATGGTGGGAGAAAGGGGCTAGAGTAGAGGGTGTGGGCGGGAGGTGTGGAAGCTATATATGCCAAGCTATACATTAAAATATGAATTTAAAGCAAAATATTTAAAAATATGCATTTATAACAAAATATGCAGTTGCAAATCGATATCATTTTTGTTGCACATATGTATTTACTTGAAGTCCCTTGCGTTGAAAGCATGCGTGGTTTCCCCCCCCCCCCCCCAAACAGAAATCGAAAAAGAAAAAAAGGGGAAACAAGAGAAAAAAAAAGGAAAAAGGAAAGAAAAAAGGGAAAGGAAAAAAGGGAGAAAAAAGAAAAGGGAAAAAAGCAAAAAATTAAAACAGGAAGCAATATATAAACAAAAGTTTTTCCAAAGTCCAAAATTGTTCCAAAGCAATTTTGTTTTTTAATTGTTTATTTATTTAGATAATTTATACCTAAGCTATTATAAACACTAGTTAACAATAATAATTTCTATATACAATGTCTCATATTCGAGCTCTCAAGTATTATTAATAGCCGTATTTTCTAATCACTTGGATTTAATAAATCCAAAAAGTAGTTCTACACTCAACCAAAAAAGTCTGTAATGGCTACTGAAAATTTTGCTGTTATTACGTTAAATTTAACTGTTTTGAGGCAAGCGGTATTTTTTGCTAATTTTAGCAACACATGTCTGCTGATCTGTAGTACAATAAAATTAGTAGAAAAAATTAGTAGCCGCTACTAAATTTTAGTAAAATTTATGTAAAATGCAATTCAAAATCGTTTTGCTAAAATCAGTTAAAAAACTTACTAGATATCATAATTTAAGTACAATGAAATTAGTATAAATAATTAGTTGCAGCTACTAAATTTCAGTAAATTGCTGTAAATTGTAATTTAAAATCAATCAATATTGCACTATTTAGAACTCATTTTTTCCTCCACATTGAATTTCTGATAAAACGCGAAATATCGCGAATTTCAAAAAAATCTGAAACACGTGTTCACTTAAATCGACTACAGATTATGATATGTAAGTTTGACATTTCAATAACAAACATCTCCGTACAAAAGAGTCAATAATTTGTTTTTTTTATAGAATATCCTTGAAAATAGGACATGCCTGGATACGCCTGAACATGTTATATACCGCTGGACCAAAAAAACCTGTCATATGATACCCATATTGAGTATGTTGTATATAGCTAAAATGCAAATTTCTTACAAAAACTACAAAAAAAACCTTTTTTAAAAATGGTCCAGCTCGTGAGATCTCGTTGCTAGACCCGAAATATTTTGTTAATCATCATAAAACAAACCAAGGTTTATTTTGAGGGGGCCCTTTTTTTACTTTTTTTCGGGAGTCGGTCTAATATATATATATATCACCAACTTTTTGCAATGAAAATTGGTTAAAAAACATTGCTTATATATTAATAAAGAAAAGCTAGTGTCAAGAAATATAAAAAAAGGAAAATTATACTGTTTATTCAGAAAATCACCAAAACTTTTTGGTTTTAGATTTTTGTGTAAATCTCAAATCTCTAATTGATATGCTAGTGCTATACCTCAAATTTAAATGTTCTGAATTACAATTTACTGCTTTTATATTGGCACGTCTATAGTCATGGTAAAAGACCGGGATGCCATTTTTGTTTTGAATATTTTTTTTGTTATCAAGGTAAACAAAGGCCTCAGGTGGAACAAATCCCTTTTGCAAGGAATCGACTATATATTCATTTTGTGTGTAATAAGATGCCATTATTGCATTATTTTCTATACATTGGCTAAACCTAAATATATTACACTGTGAGACAAATGGTAGGGGTCAATGATCGGGAAGGGTTCAAACTACCGGGGAAAGTTATATCGGTAAAAAAGAAGTTATACGTGTCCCGGCGTTTCGCTGGGTCACCCCTAGGAATCGAGATATATCGATTTGACATTTAGTGGTCTTTTTTTTGACATAACTCTTCATAAATGTATGAAGAAAAAAATATTTTTTGCCTAAAATATTAAAAAAAAGTAATAAACAAAATGTTATTGATTTTTATGGTAGCGGTAACAAACATTTATTTTTACCGGCAAAACTGTTGAGTATATAGAAAAACGTTATATGAACAGATTAAAGGAATTGTAATTTTTAATTTTTTTAAAATTGTTTGAGCAAAATCGGACTAGTGGTTCTCGAGTTATGTCAAAAAAAGATATATCTCGATTCCTAGGGGTGACCCAGCGAATCGCCGGGACACTTATAACTTGTTTTTGACCGATATAACATTTCCCGTTAGTTTCATCCCATCCCGATTTTGACTGTCGCATAGTGTTATTACTATTAGATATATATTTTAGATACTCGCTTTGTGGAGACCAGTATAGCGATATAAATGCTCTTAAACATTTTCTTTCAAAGAAGGCGATATATTGAACCAAATTGGGAACTATATGTTATTACTAGCGGGCTAATCCCGCTACGTTGTTAGCGTGCCTTAAAGTTTAGAATTAAATTTCTTTTAGATAAAATAAAACACAATATTTGTTGTTAAGGTAAAATAATTGTTAATGTAAATTTATTGTAATGTTTAAGTACAAACACTATTTTTTGCCTGTTCATTTTTATATAAATAAATCATTTAGTATACCAACACGTGAGCATGTAACAAATAATTGTCTGTTGTTTAAGCCATCGGCATAGATAGGTCGTATTCGTGGTTGAGTGGGGGAGTGTCAGAATTATTTATTTACAAATAAATAATTCTGACACAACAATGGGTTTAAAATAAATAAATATTTGATCACTTTTTCTCATGAAAGTGGATTGTTAGTAATGAATCCATTACCAATTGCAATATACGTGTGTATGTCAAGATAATTTGGTAAAGTGCGAACTTAGGTAGATAGACCCGTAAGTAGTTTTGTTCATTTGTGTTTTGAATGAAAATAAATAACGTAAAGCAGGGTTGGCAAGCATTTTATAATATTAAAGATAGCGGGCAAAGCCCGCTACGTTGTTAGCGTGCCTTAAAGTTTTTTAAATTCCAGTTTATGTAAAGGTAGACCTGGCAATTCAAGTAAATTCACAAATTCAGTTGGAAAATTTACTGCGTCCGTTTCTTCCAACTGTGCTTCGTTACCTGCGGTTTAAATATCAGAATATACAAGTCCCATTCCTTTTCTAATTGTTTTTCTCTTTTCGAAAATTTGTTTAACTTTTTGGAGAGTAGGTTTCAATGCTTCATAAGTTTCATATTCCGTGGATAGTGTTTGATCAGGTAATTAAAAGGGGTTCTTCACCCCTTTTTGTTCCTCCCAGTAAAAATCCCAAATATATATAATCTTGCCTCAATCGCATGCGAAATTTCAAGTACCAAACTCCGGCAGTTTGAGTCATTCAAATTCCATTTTGTTTAACAATTTTAGTGTTCCAATGCAACTCCTTCCAAGATTCCATTTCATTCACCATTCCATTGCATTTCGTTCCCATTATCTGTTATTCCAATTCCACTCGTTCCCCGTTTCATTCCATTTCGCTCCTACTGTCTTGTGTATCGATATTGATATCAGTCGCTTCTCTTTCCATTCCATTTCTTTGCACTTGCTCCGTTCCATTCCTCTTTTAACTGCAATGTTTCAATTCCACTCGTTCCCATTCTATGCCATCTCGCTTCCCATTCCATTTCGTTCTATAGTCCATTCCATTTCGTTCCCTCTTCCAATCCATTTCCATTGTCTATAATTTCAATTCCACTCGGTCAACATTTATATCCATTTCGTTCCACTTGTGTAGTGTTTCAATTCCACTCGTTTCCTATTTAGTTTCTTAATTTTAGTGTTCCATACACAGTCGTTCTTTAAATTTTAGATTTCTAGCTAAAGACGCAGACGTTAACGGGGATGCAATTTTTCCCTTTTGAACCACCATATTTACCAAAGTCCTAAAAATGCCTTGTGGATAAGATAGCCCATACTCCAAGGAAAACATATAATAGATTACAGGTTTCTAGCCGAAGGGTTCGGTTAGGCCACCAAGGGGGAGAATTATTCCGTTTTTACCCCTCCCGGTAGGATTTTCCAAAAATTCCCTCTTAGAGGAAATCTGCGTTCGAGGAGGAACCTACTACATACATAATTTTATGGCAGTTTGGCCAGGCCGTTAAGGGGGAGACTTTTCCTGTTTTTGACCCTACCTGTGGAAATTTCCAAAAATCTTATCTTAGCGGATGTCTACAATAGAGGAGGAACTTTAACACCAAATTTTAACTTCCTACCTCCAGCGGTTTGGGCAGGCCTTTAAGCGGCACTTTTCGCTTCATTAATCCCCATTTTTGCAATGGTTTCAGGTTTCTAGCCAACTTTTACTATTTGTGCCCCTCTCGGTAGGAATTTCCGAAAATCCATCGACAGGGAATTTCAGCTTCCTAGTTCCAGCAGTTTGAGCAGGCTGTCCCTCCCGGTTGGAATTAGGCTGGAAGAGGAACCTAAGTACCGAATTTCAGCTTCCTAGTCCCAGCAGTTTGGACAGGTCGATTTTATAACGACCATGTCCAAAATTCAAAAAAGTATCTTTCTAAGAAGTTAGCGCTTACTCCAGGGACCCACATTTTAAATTTCAGGTTTCTAGCCCAAGGGGTTTTTACAGGCCACCAAGGGGAGGCTTTTCTTCTTTTTGCAAGAAGAATTTACAAAAATTCCATCTTCGCGGCTATCTGCCATGGATGAGGAACATTCATACCAAATTTCAACTTCATTGCCTCAGCGGTTTGAGCACGCCGTTATTGTGGACATTTTTCCTTTCAACCACCATTTTTACTATGTTCCTGTTCCAAAATAGAAAAATTACGTTGCCGGTGAGTTAGTCCTACTCCAAGGAATCAACATTTAAAATTTTAGGTTGGCCAAAAGGGATTGGGCATGCCGTCAAGGAGGAGAATTTTCTCCTTATTTCCCCTCCCGATAGGAATTTCAAAAATTCCGTCTAAGCGGACGCCTACACAGAAGGAGGAACTCACACACCGAATTTCCTTTTGGGATATCCTGTAGGGAATTCCAAAAATACAAACTTAGTCGATGTCTACTTCAGTGGAGGAACCTTTATACCAAATTTCAACTTCTTACCTCCAGTGGTTTGGGCAGGCAGTTAATGGGGGCACTTTTCCAATTTGTGAGACTGTTTATGGGGAGACTTTTCTCCTTTTTGCCCGTTGCGGTAGAAATTTCCAAAAATTCCGTCTTAGCGCACGTCTATGCCGAATATCGAGAAACCTTGTTTTAGTGGTGATATCGGTGGGGGGAGGAAAAAAAGTACTTTTTCTGAAATTATATTTTTTTAAATGTTTTTTGGAAAAAGGTACTTTTTTTGGAAAAGGTTTTGGAAAAGGTACATTTTTTTTTAGAAAAAAGCACTTTTTTGGAAAAAGGTACTTTTATTGGAAAAATGTACTTTTTTCGGAAAAAGGTACTTTTTTTGGAAAAAGATACTTTTTTGGAAAAGGTACTTTTTTTTGGAAAAAAGTACTTTTTTGAAAAAGGTACTTTTTTTTGGAAAACGGTACCTTTTTTGGAAAACGGTACTTTTTTTGAAAAAGGACTTTTTTGGAAAAAAGTACTTTTTTTGGAAAAAGGCACTTTTTCTGGAAAAAGGTACTTTTTGGAAAAAGGTACTTTTTTGTCCCCTTTATGCCCACCCTCCCCCCCCCCCCACCCCCGATGAGAATTTCCAAAAATGCCGTCTCAACGGACGTCTACACCGGTCGAGGAACCTACATAACAAATTTCAACTTCATAGCTCCAGGGCCGTCAAGGGGAGACTTTTTCCCCTTTTTGCCCCTCCCTGTAAAACTTTCCAAAAGTCCCGTCTTGGTGGATGTCTACGATAGTGGAGGAACCTTTTACCAAATTTGAACTTTCTACCTCCAGCGGTTTGGGCAGGGCGTTCAGGGGAGGCATTTTTTCCCCTTTTTAACCTCCATTTTTACAACGTCCCTGTCCAAAATTCTATATCTTAAATTTCAGCTTTCTAGCCAAAGGGGTTTTGGCAGGCCGTCAAGGGGGAGACTTTCCCCCTTTTTGCCGGTTCCGGTAGCAATTTCCAAAAATCCCATCTTAGCGGACGTCTACGCCGAAAGAGGAACCTACATACCAAATTTCAACTTCCTAGCTTTAGCGGTTTGGGCTGGGCGATGTTGAGTAAGTCAGTCAGTCATTCAGGGCGCAGCCCGCTACGTTGTTAGCGTGCCTTAAATTCTCGACAATTTTTTTTTAAATTCGCTTTTTATTTAAAGTACAGTTTTTATAGTAAAAGCCTTCACCCAGCCACCACAAATAAATAATTCTGCAAACAATGGGTTTAAAATAAGGGGGTTATTTTGTAATACGCAACGCCTTGCGTTGCGTTGTTTTCCATACAAATTGTTTTTGTAACAATAACAATTTACACATAAATCAACGCAACGCAAGGCGTTGCGTTTTACAAAATAACCCACTTAATGAATATTTGATCACTTTTTCTCATGAAAGTGGATTGTTAGTAATGAATCCATAATAAATTGCAATATACGTGTGTATGTTAAGATAATTTGGTAAAGTGTGAACTTAGGTAGATAGACCCGTAAGTAGTTTTGTTCATTTGTGTTTTGAATGAAAATAAATAACGTAAAGCAGGGTTGGAAAGCATTTTATAATATTAAAAATAGCGGGCAAAGCCCGCTACGTTGTTAGCGTGTCTTAAAGTTTTTTTTTTTAATTCCAGTTTATGTAAAGGTAGACCTGGCAATTCAAGTAAATTCACAAATTCAGTTGGAAAATTTACTGCGTCGGTTTCTTCCACCGGTGCTTCGTTACATGAAGTTTAAATATCGGAATATATAAGTTCCATTCCTTTTCTAAGGTTTTTTCTCTTTTATAAAATTTGTTTAACTTTTTGGAGAGTATGTTTCAATGCTACATAAGTTTCATATTCCGTGGATAGTGTTTGAACAGGTAATTCCCTCTTCCAATCCATTTGCATTGTCTATAATTTCAATTCCACTCGTTCAACGTTTACATCCATTTCATTCCACTTGTGTAGTGTTTCAATTCCACTCGTTTCCTATTTAGTTTCTTAATTTTAGTGTTTCATATACACTTGTTCTTTAAGTCTTAGGTTTCTAGCTAAAGACGCAAACGTTAAGGGGGGGGGGCAATTTTCCCCTTTTGAACCACCATTTTTACCACGTTCCTGTCCAAAGTCCTAGAAATGCCTTGTCGATAAGTTAGCCCATACTCCAAGGAAAACATATTATATATTACAGGTTTCTAGCCGAAGGGTTCGGTTAGGCTATCAAAGGGGAGAATTATTCCGTTTTTATCCCTCCTGGTAGGAATTTCCAAAAATTCCGTCTTAGAGGACGTCTGCGTTGGAGGAGGAACCTACTACATACATAATTTTAGGTCTCAATATCCAGCAGTTTGGCCAGGCCGTCAAGGGGGAAGTTTTTTCCCTTTTTACCCCTCCCGGTATGAATTTCCAAAAATACCATCTTAGGGGACGTCAACGTTGGAGAAGGAACCCAATTTAAGATCCCTTGTTCCAGCAGTTTGGCCAGGCCGTTAAGGGGGAGACTTTTCCTGTTTTTGACCCTACTTGTAGAAATTTCCAAAAATCTCATCTTAGCGGATGTCTACAATAGAGGAGGAACTTTAATACCAAATTTCAACTTCCTACCTCCAGCGGTTTGGGCAGGCCTTTAAGCGGCACTTTTCGCTTCATTAATCCCCATTTTCGCAATGTCCCTGTCCAAAAAGCACCTTCTCGGTAAGTGAGCACATACTCCAAGTAACATATGTTTTACATTTCAGGTTTCTAGCCAACTTTTACTATTTGTTCCCCTCTCGGTAGGAATTTCCGAAAATCCATCGACAGGGAATTCCAGCTTCCTAGTTCCAGCAGTTTGAGCAGGCTGAGAGGAACTTAAGTACCGAATTTCAGCTTCCTAGTTCCAGCAGTTTGGACAGGTCGTTAAGGGGCAACTTTCCCTTTTTGAGCCCCCATTTTATAACGACCCTGTCCAAAATTCAAAAAATTATCTTTCTAATAAGTTAGCCCTCACTCCAGGGACCCACATTTTAAGCTTCAGGTTTCTAGCCGAAGGGGTTTTTACCGGCCCCCAAGGTGAGGCTTTTCTTCTTTTTGTCCCTCCCTTTAGGAATTTACAAAAATTCCATCTTCGCGGCTATCTGCGATGGATGAGGAACATTCATACCAAATTTCAACTGCATTGCCTAAGCGGTTTGGGCAGGCCGTTAGTGGGGACATTTTTCCCTTTCAACCACCATTTTTACTATGTTCCTGTTCCAAAATAGAAAAATTACGTTGCCGGTGAGTTAGTCCTACTCCAAGGAATACATATTTAAAATTTTAGGTTGGCCAAAAGGGATTGGGCAAGCCGTCAGGAGGAGACTTTTACCTTATTTCCCCTCCCGATAGGAATTTCAAAAATTCCGTCTAAGCGGACGCCTACACAGAAGGAGGAACTCACATACCGAGTTTCCTTTTGGGATATCCTGTAGGGAATTCCAAAAATACAAACTTAGTCGATGTCTACTACAGTGGAGGAAACTTTATACCAAATTTCAACTTCTTACCTCCAGTGGTTTGGGCAAGCACTTTTCCAATTTGTGAGACTGTTTATGGGGAGACTTTTCCCCTTTTTGCCCGTTCCGGTAGGAATTTCCAAAAATCCCGTCTTAGCGCACGTCTATGCCGAATATCAAGAAACCTTCTTTTAGTGGAGGTATCCGTGGGGGGAGGAAAAAAAGTAGTTTTTTTGAAATTATATATAATTTTAAATGGTAATTTTTGGAAAAACGAAATTTTTTGGAAAAAGATACTTTGTTTTTACAAAGTACTTTATTTGTACTTTTTTTGGAAAAGGTATTTTTTTTTAAAAGGTGTTTTTTTGGAAAAATTTATGTTTTTTGGAAAAGGTACTTCTTTTGGAAAAGCAAAATTTTTTTAGGAAAAGGTACTTTTTTTTGGGAAAAGGTACTTTTTTTTGGAAAAGGTACTTTTTTTGAAAAAGGTATTTTTTTGAAAAAATGATTCTTTTGGAAAAGCAAAATTTTTTTAGAAAAAGGTACTTTTTTTTGGGAAAAGGTACTTTTTTTGGAAAAGGTACTTTTTTTGAAAAAGGTATTTTTTTGAAAAAATGTATGTTTTTTGCGAAAAGGAAAATTTTTTTAGAAAAAGGTACTTTTTTTGGGAAAAGGTACTTTTTTTTGAAAAAGGTACTTTTTTGAAAAACGTATTTTTTTTGGAAAAATGTATGTTTTTTGGGAAAAGGTACTTTTTTTGGAAAAGGTACTTTTTTTGGAAAAGGTACTTTTTTTTTGGGAAAGGTACATTTTTTTAGAAAAAGGTACATTTTTTGGAAAACGGTACTTTTTTGGAAAAAGGTACTTTTTTTGGAAAAAGGTACTTTTTTGGAAAAAGGTACTTTTTTTGGAAAAAGGTACTTTTTTTGGAAAAAGGTACTTTTTTTTGGAAAAAGGTACTTTTTTCGGGAAAAGGTCCTTTTTTTGTAAAAAGGTACTTTTTTGGAAAAAGGTACTTTTTTTGAAAAAGGTACTTTTTTGAAAAAAGGTACTTTTTTTCACAAAAGGTACTTTTTTTGGAAAAAGGTACTTTTTTTTGAAAAATGTACTTTTTTGGAAAAAGGTACTTTTTTGGAAAAAGGTACTTTTTTTGGAAAAAGGTACTTTTTTTTGGAAAAGGGTACTTTTTTTGGAAAAAGGTACTTTTTTGGAAAAAGGTACTTTTTTTTTAGAAAAAGGTACTTTTTTTGGAAAAAGGAATTTTTTTTGGAAAAAGGTACTTTTTTGGAATAAGGTACTTTTTTTGGAAAAAGGTACTTTTTTTTGGAAAAGGGTACTTTTTTTGGAAAAAGGTACTTTTTTTGGAAAAAGGTACTTTTTTTGGAAAAAGGTACTTTTTTTGGAAAAAGGTACTTTTTTGGAAAAAGGTACTTTTTTTGGAAAAAGGTACTTTTTTTGGAAAAAGGTACTTTTTTGGAAAAAGGTACTTTTTTTGGAAAAAGGTACTTTTTTTTTGGAAAAAGGTACTTTTTTGGAAAAAGGTACTTTTTTAGGAAAAAGGTACTTTTTTTGGAAAAAGGTACTTTTTTGGGAAAAAGGTACTTTTTTTGGGAAAAGGTACTTTTTTTGGGAAAAGGTACTTTTTTGGAAAAAGGTACTTTTTTTGTCCCCTTTTTGCCCCTCCCGATAAGAATTTCCAAAAATGCCGTCTCAATGGACGTCTACACCGGTCGAGGAACCTACATACCAAATTTCAACTTCACAGCTCCAGCAGTTTGAGCAGGCCGTCTAGGGGGAGACTTTTTCCCCTTTTTGCCCGTCCCTGTAAAAATTTACAAAACTCCCGTCTTGGTAGATGTCTACGATAGTGGAGGAACCTTTATACCAAATTTCAACTTCCTACCTCCAGCGGTTTGGGCAGGCCGTCAAGGGGGGCCTTTTTCCCCTTTTTAACCCCCATTTTTACAACGTCCCTGTCCAAAATTCCAGAAAGTACTTTCCAGAAAAGTTAGCCCATGCTCCAAGGAACACATATCTTAAATTTCAGCTTTCTAGCCAAAGGGGTTTTGGCAGGCCGCCAAGGGGGAGACTTTTCCCCTTTTTGCCCGTTCCGGTAGGAATTTCCAAAAATCCCGTCTTAGCGGACGTCTACGCCGAAAGAGGAACCTACATACCAAATTTCAACTTCCTAGCTTCAGCGGTTTGGGCTGGGCGATGTTGAGTCAGTCAGTCATTCAGTCAGTCAGTCAGTCACGTTATTCTTTTATATATAGAGATAGAGATAGGTCTAATAAGGGATTGATACATTATAATTTTAATCTTTGGTTTAATGTATTTCGAATGAAATAATGGTCTATATAAAAAGAAAGCTTTTCTTGCCTCTATAAGTACTTATTTGCCATGGTGATTGAAATACAAAAATTTGTCCAAGAATTTGCTGAATTTGATTTAATTCCAAACTGTTTCCAGTTTTTCCTTATGTTTGAGTTACATTTATCAACTGGTGGTCTAAAACGAATGGTTTCGCATTTTTGTGCGTTGATTTTCATGTTCCAATTAATTGTATATTGTTCAACTAATTTGTAGATGTTTTGAAGATTCAGATTTATTGCTTCTATTTTGTCATCAGAGTGATATCCCAATAAACCAAAGAACGATATAATAGCGAAATCGATATAACCTTAAATATCCCAAAACGATATCACATTCTAATAAGATTATAATATCGTTTTCGATAAGGTTTAATGATATAGTATACTTCAAAATATTCATTATTTACAAAAATTCAAACAGTTTGCAGAAACAAATACAATTTATAAAAACTTACAATTTTTACTTCTTTTGGCTATTTATACTCCTTGTTATTGGACAATTATAGTTGGAAAATCTAGGTGAGTTCGACTTTTCTTCTGAATATGAAGATTTCACTATCAATTTTTCATTATGGCTTCATTTCAGCTCATCTTAAAAGAATTCCGGTTTTGCTATCACCCTACGGGGAAAGGGACCGGTCCCAGATGACACGCAGGATAGGTCCCAAAGGGGCGGAGACCGGTCGTTGATCGGTCTTTTTGTTTGAAAGAGACGTATCAATTTAACATGGCGTTCTCATTGGAAATGACCAATTGCCACAGTTTAGACACCTTGTGACAGTAAGGTGGTGTGTCTAAAAATAGCTTTTCAAATAAACTAATAAAAAATTAAGAATTAAAAATAATCTACTTGGCGTCGAAGTAGGGCTCGATAACACAACTTCCTGCTTGTAAGGCAAACGCTCTACCGTCTGAGCTAATGTTGCTTATGCGTGATGGATGGCTGATGGTAAAGTTATATATTTTTCGTTTCTGTTGAAATAAAAAAGAAAAAACAAACACTACAAGCAAATAAAAAAATGGAAAAGAAAAGATAGAAAAGAAAACAACACTAACACAAACACAAATATAGTGGAAGTGCCTTCAGTATGCCCCCGGTTGACCGGTCACAGGATAGGTCCTTTAATGGCAGTTGACTCGTTTTTTGCTTTGGCCATAATTAAATTAAAAAATCAATTAAAAATTAGAAAATTACCTAAAAACCTCTGATAATTTAAATAAAATTTTTAAAAATTGCCCTTAAGTTAAAAAGAAAATTAAATGAAATACCAATTGTTAAAACTAAAACAGCTTTAACATTAACAAACGTTGAAAATACAAAACTTAAAATTTTTTAGTAAAAAATTATGAAAATTTAAAATAAGGGCTAAAATAAGCAAATCGTAAAAAAATAAAGTTCAAAATAAATAAAAGAATAAAAAATTAGTGTTATTTTTGTTCGGTTTAAGATCAAATATTACAAATTCTAAATAGAATTTACAATTTTTATTTTACAACCAATAGAGAAAAACTTATGAAAAAAACTTTCCTAGAACCAATGGTTGACAATTAATGCATTTTCAAGTGACACCGCTCACTATCATCAGATTGTCTTTATGGGGTCCTCTCTAGGCTATAATGTAGATTTTAGTTTTTTGTATATATATGTTCAATTTCAAAGAAATGCATTTTGAGAAGTAAATTCAAACATTTTTACTTATCCATTTCTCATTATTATAACTAACGAAAACCACATGTCTTTAACAAAGCTATTATTTTTCCCTATGTTGTAGTTGTGCTTTTTCATTGAAGTTCCTTCAATATGTAAAGCAATGATTCGTGCTTTTTGACATTCAAGCTTTTAATTCTATTTATGGAAATTAGAACTAAAGCAAAGAAACTTTTACACGGTTGTTTTAAATATTTTAAAAAATATGCAGCGAATTTTGTTTTTTATTTCGGTATCGGTCAAGTTTTTTAAAAGCAACAGTGAAAGTAACGAATCAGAAAATTCTTAGAAAATTAATTCATTCTCTTTGCTTCATATTTGTACTAATTTAGTAATATGCCTTCGGTTGACCGGTCACGGGATAGGTCCTTGGAGGGCAATTGACTCCTCATTCCCCGTAGGGCATATATGATAATATTATCGAAATCGCCTGGAATAACGATAGTGTTTCGAAGCTGGACCAGATTTTGGCGATTTTACTATCGCTATTCCAGGGAATTTCGATAGCGAAAATGGTATCGTAATTCCTTGGAAATATGATATCGTTACGAAAGGTACATTTTAGAAGAAAAAATCTATCGTTTTCGTATCACAAGTGATTATCATATATGATAATAAATATTACCTAGGTGATATCGTGACGATATCGTGTGGTTTATTGGGATATAACAATATCATCCGCAAAGGATATGATATTATCGACTTTGTTTAGCAGATCTAAAATGTATAAATTAAAAAGAATAGGAGAATTTACGGTTCCTTGTTTTAATCCATTAACAATCTTGAAAGATTTTGTACTTTTCAAATTTTGATAACAACCCAATAAACCAAACGAACTATATCGAAACGATATCACCTAGATGATTTTTATAATCATATATGATAATCACTTGTAATACGAAAACGATAGATTTTTTGTTCTAAAATGTACCTTTCCTAACGATATCGTTTTTCCAAGGAATTATGATACCGTTTTGCTATCGAAATTCGCTGAAATAACGATAGTAAAATCGCCAAAACACTATCGTTATTCCAGGCGATTTCGATATCGAAAATGATATCATATATGATAGCAAAAACGGAATTCTTTAATATGAGCTGAATTGAATTGAAGTTTAATGGAAAATTGATAATGAGATTGTTGTATTAAGAAGAAAAGCCGAACTCACCTAGATTTTGCAATTAATTGTCCAATAAAAAAAGGATAAATAGCCAAACGAAGAAAAAATTGCAAAATTTTATATATTTTATTTGTTTCTGAAAACAGCTTGAATTTTTGTAAATAATTAATATTTTGA
This sequence comes from Leucophora obtusa, assembly GCA_949987735.1. Classification (NCBI taxonomy): domain Eukaryota; kingdom Metazoa; phylum Arthropoda; class Insecta; order Diptera; family Anthomyiidae; genus Leucophora; species Leucophora obtusa. The sequence goes on from OX465296.1 coordinate 55,369,135, forward strand.
AGTATACTTTAGCTGTGTTTTTGCGGCAAGCTATCAATGTTGGCTTATGTCATTCCCATATAAATTTGACATTAGCCAACGTTTAGTGTTAACCCAGATAGAAAAATACGAACGGCACAGTACTGGCTCAGCGTTGGAGACGGTAGTGCATGTACTGGCGATGTGTCGGATTTTTTACGTTTCTAGTACTGGTACGGTGTCGAAATGATAACACCAATATACGCTTGGCCGTAGGTATTTGCCCACGTTGGCCCAGTGTTGGATTTTGTTACTTTCTGGTGTTTTCCCAATTCTATAAATACAAAAATATTCCGTAACTTGCCAGTACTTTAAATACAAAAAATCAGTGTACTGTGTAAAAATCAGTACTCTAAAAAAAATTAAAAATCTGGTGGTAAATTACCCTAAATTTTAATAAAATAATAAAAAATATATATTTTTGTTTCAAATTAATTTTGTTGTTTTTTATTGTATTATAAAATATTAAATAATTGCAAAACTAGAAAATAAAAAGTTTTTCTTAAATATTCTGGTTTGTCGCTGTTTTAATTAAAAAATGTTATGAAAAAAGTTATATTGAAATTCTATTAAAAATTAGTCAGATAGAAAAAATCTTGTTAAAATAGCAGAAAACAGTGGCAAAGGACATTTTAAGTGGTACTGGCATAATAAAAAAAACAGTGCTCTCCCAGTACTATTTTTTTCTACCGTGGGCAATTTCCACCTGGGAACTCTCAAAGTAACTAATGTCAAATTTGTATGGGAATGACATAAGCTAACGTTGATAGCTTGCCGCACAAACACAGCTTTTATCATTAAACCTTATCGAAAACGATACTATAATCTTGTTGGAATATGATATCGTTTTCGGATATTTGCTGATAGCAATTTCGCTGTCGTATCGTTCTTTGGTTTATTGGGAAACCATGAATTCTTTATTGCTTATCATTAGGGTATGTCGATTTAGCAATCGATATTGTGCCATCGATTTTTCGATAGCTTTTGGCATGAGGAAAAAAAATTCCACTACGACATATCAAAAATCATTTTCGAGGCGCCCAAATTTAAATTTTTTGCAATTTTTAAATAAATGCTAGATTAGCGCCATCTTGCGTTCGCTTTTTGAAACAACTAATGAAGTTGTAAACAATATAATATTACAACCTTTCCAGAAAGGTATTACTTATGAAAATCGGATAAAAAATGTGGCAACTAGAGGTAAAAGTATATAAGTAAAATTATTTTCTCCTTGTTGTCATCAACATCATTATCATCATTTCTCATCATTATGATGATAATGATGTTGATGAAATGATGATGTTGATGAAAACAAGCAGAAAATAATTTTACTTATATACTTTTACCTCTAGTTGCCACATTTTTTATTCAATTTTCATAAGTAATACCTTTCTGGCAAGGTTGTAATTTTATATTGTTTACAACTTCATTAGCTGTTTCAAAAAGTCACCACAAGATGGCGCTAATCTAGCATTTATTAGAAAATTGCAAAAAATTGAAATTTGGGCGCCTCGAAAATGATTTCTTTGATATGTCGTAGTGGAACTTTTTTTCCTCATGCCAAAAGCTATCGAAAAATCGATGGCACAATATCAAAAAATTTTTGTCCATACAAATCGCCCAACTCTACTTATCGTATTGTATATGAAAATAGTTTGATGTATTGGGAATTTATATTGCAGCAATTTAAATATTAAGCCTGGAATCGATACACTGTCAAATGACTTTTCAATATCGATGAGTCACGCGCCTGTACAACTTTTTTATGCCAGTTCCAGCAATGGCCTTGCAACTCTCTCAATATTTTTTATTTGAAAAAATATTATGCGGCTTGGAACAGGAACGAACTCCGACTGGTTAGTCAGGGATGGAAAAGGCTCACTTAATCGGGCTCTTATACCAAAAAATTTTAGATCGCTCTTACATATTTAAAAATGTAAGTAACTAAAAAATAGCTTCCTCTTTGGCTCGTTAAAAAAATTAAAATTAAATATTTAGATATTAGCAAATATTAGTACAAATTGCGAAGAAAAACAGTTGCAAAAAGCGAAATTTTTGCAACAATATATTCGTTTGCAGAATGTCGATCGCTGATTACCTCTTCTAATTCATTTTCTGTACAACAAAAAGTCTTTTTTCGCGTTCCGCTTTTATTTAGCAATTTTTTAAGTACGTTTCTTTTTAATTAATAATCTAGGGACTATAATACACATTTCATAAAACAAAGTTTGGTGGCTAGTAAAGGGCTGAATGAATGTCTTACAAAACACTCTCTTGCATGCGCTGATGAGAGATTTGACGATTTTTAATACTAAATATAACAAAAATTGACCATTTTACTTATTTGTAGTTCTTTACAAGATGTTAAAATTCAGATCATTACAAAAAAATAAATAAATAAAACAGAAAACAAAAAAAAAAATATTTTGGTGTTGTATAAGAAAATGTTTTGTGAATGTCTTGCAAAACATTCATACTGGCCTCTAGTGGCTAGTTGCAAAAAAAAAAAAATCGCGAAAAATAAAATTTGCAAAAAGAAAACTTTTTCCATCAATATATTTGTTTGTAAAATGTAAATCGCTGATTAAGTTTCGCGAAAAAAATATTTGCAAAAAGGAAAATTTTTCCGTCATTGTATTCATTTGCAGATTGATAATCGCTGATTGAGTTTTTACATTAATTTTCTACCACAAAGTCTTTTTTCGCGTTCCTCTATTATTTTGAAATTTTTCAAGTGTGGTTTTTTAAATTTATAATCTACGGAGTATAATGCCCATTTCATAAAACAAAGTTTGGTGGGTAGTTGCAAAAAAAGAAAATTTTGGCATTGTTTGCAGAATGTAAATCTTTTAAAATATTTTTTGAACCCCAAAGCCTTTTTTCGCATTCCGATATTATTTTGAAATTTTTTATGTATGTTATTATTTTAAAATTCATAATCTAGGGCTATAATACTGTTGGAATAGTATAATTCCATAGTATAGGTCCATTATTGATTTTTATAACTAAATTATTATTTTCCATCCCTGGTTACAATCGATGTTTTGAGTCATACAAAGAGCGCACATAATGACCCTGCAAACATTTAAAAGATACCTTAAAAGAAGATATAAAAGTGATATATTCTATTTGTCATTTGAATGAATAAATCAAGTACACTCAAAATAGTTTGTAGTTTAAATTAACTGAAAATGCAATTTAAAATAAATGAAAAATCATTTCAAAACCGGTCTACTGACTTTTCATTTAAATCAAAAGAACTTTTCATTTATTTTTAAATGTTAATAAATAAACTACAAAATCCTTAAAAAAATAATGAATTTTCATTTATTTCGTTTTTTTAAATTTCAAAAAATTAACTACAAAATCCGTAAGAATAAATGATATTTAGTTTATTTCGTTTTTTTAACTGACCTAGAAATCGAAAAGGAATTATTTTTTTAATAAAACATATTAAATGAAAATATTAACTGTAACAGAAAATCCGTATTTGTAGGTAGTTTATTTTTTAAATAAATGACAAAAACATTTAAAAAGTATATTTCTTTGTATTTTAACTGAATAATCATTTAAAAATAAATGTACGGATAACTTTTTAAATAAACTATTACTGTAATAATATTTTCAGTGTAGTATTTACTTTGAAATTGTCTTTCTTTTATAACTTGGAAGATAATTCGGCGATATTTGGAAAAAAATAATTCCAAAATTTTATCTTTTGTCATAACTTTATATGACAATATTGCGGTATCATATCATATCACCTTTGTATCATTTGGAAGATAAAGCAAATTTGTTTGAAATCTTTTATCAATTTGGAAAAAATTAAAACTAAATTTGTACAAAAACAATCAAAAGATATATAGGAAATAAACTCGTGAAAGGTTAAGATTAATTGCGCGGGAAAAATCGACTAAGATGAATTCAAGATAATTTATAAGTTGGTCAATGGATTATGTATGCAGATATTGTTTTTCAGGCTTAAATTTAATAATGAAAAAATTAAATCGTTTTTTTATTGTTCCGGGAGTTTATTTAGCGATATCCCTTTTATCTCCCATATGAGTTATTGCTTTCATATTGCCTGGAAGAATTGTTTTAGTGTAACAGTTGTTTCCGACGGAGGAAACTTCCGGAATACGAAATTGATATTACCGGCAATAAACGTTTTCTTCCTGGCGATATGTTCGTAGAATCTTCTTCGTATTGCCATGTTTGCTGGGTAATACTGGTTTGAGTATGTTCCTGTTCCAAGCCACATAATAGAACAAATGCTTTCTCAGTGATAAAGAGTCCCCCAATCTTTTTATTATGAATACTCTTTGGTTCCAGTTAATATCGGAAGTAAGTTTATGTATAGCGTTTACTGTCGAATGTTTGAATTTAAACCCGAACGGTTTTTCACTTTTTATATTTTTATCATTACAGACTTTGTTAATAATGTTATTTTGATGCATACTTCAAAAATTTTGCTGATATTAGGTAATAAACTTATCGGTTGAAGATTTTAGGATTATTCGGTTCTGTGCCTTTTTTTGGTAGTATCACAACCTTAGCTGTTTTTTTTTTTTTTTTTTTTTTTTTGTTAGACCAACACTCAGGGGATGCCCCCTATTAACGCAGCGCATTGTGTTGGTATTAGGAAAATAGCTTATGGGGAGGAGGAAAGCGGGAGTAGTGTGTGTGAATATGTGATTTGAATTTCTCTACATTGCAAGTAACAGGGAAGACTTCTGCGGGGAGTTTATTCCATATACGGCTGCTGCGACTGATAAACGAATTCTCTCTGTAATGCGTTGTGACATCCACTGGACAATCGACTACAAACGGATGTGCTCTACTTGATAGGCGAGTATTACGAATAAAAACTCGGGCTCTGGGTATAAGTTCACTTATCTCAGCAGAACACTTCCCATGGTAACATCGATAGAACAGAGTCACACAACCCACATTCCGACGATGCTCCAATGTGTCAATAGAGCTGGATACCCTACTGTCATTGATAAGCGCCGACGCCCTCCTTTGCACACGGTCCAGAAGCTCCAAAATAGACTTCGAAGCTCCTGCCCATATATGGGAGTTGTATTCCATCTTCGGTCGGATATAGGTGGTATAAATGGGTTCGGGTCGAAATCCTGTGTATAACAAAATCCTGCTTTTCGTAATAATGTTTTACAAAATACTGTATAACACAATACTGTTTTGCACAATCCTGTTTTACTGGGCGGCGAGCGCTTTTTTGCTTTATTTTTACAAAAATTTTAATCTCAAGATGAAGATTTGCTTAAACTGTGCGAGTGGTTTGAAAAAAACTACGTTAAGGCCTCATATCACCCATAGTATCCTGGAACCTTTTGGTCGGTTTACGATGACATAAATAAATCCTACCCAATAACTCAAAATAGTGTAGAAGCTTGGCATAGAAGACTGAAAGCTGTTGTAGGGCGTAGAAAGTCAGGATTATACCACCTTATCAGACAGTTGGGTAATGAGGTGGTGGTAGCTGTAAATAACATTTAAAAACGCGCGAATGGAGAAAGACGTTACATAAATTTAAAGAAAAGAAAAGCGTACACAAACATTAAAAGAGTTATAAGAAAAAGGTGTGAATTAAGCCATGTAGGCTACCTAAAGCGAATTGCAAAAAAATTTTGTACTAATTTAAGTTTATAAAATGCATTGAAATTAATTTTTTGTTAAATGTTTTTGTTAATTTTTGAAAATTATATACTTTTGTTGAAGTTATTTTTAATAAAATAAATTTTGTAAACCAGCATTTTTACTTCACAGAATTTTGCAAAACAGTATTGTGAAATCCAGTATTTTGCAAAACAGTATTATGAAAAGCAGGATATTTAAAATTTTTTGACCAGTATTTTGTCTAAACAGTATTTTACATAACAGTATTATATACGTATCCCGGTATAAATATTGAGTAAATCGGATGGAGTGAAGTACTTCTTGCACCGACGTAGAAAACCTGTACACTTGAATGCTTCTTTCGACACTTGGAAAACATGCTTATTCCAACGGACATCACACTGTATTTTCATGCCCAGAACATCAAGGGTATCCGATTCCTCAATATCGATATCATTCATATTTACAGATGCAACACTGCCATCTGGGTCAACATACAACATTGAGTCTTGCGTGCATTAAAGTCTACCTTATTCGCACGACCCCACTCTGACTGAGATTGTAGAAAGGTCACGATTGAGTTTGTCATTCATAATTTGCCTTTTGCCCTCAATCTGCTCAAGGCTTGGCCTACTATCGAAGGAAAATGTATGACAAATGTTGCTGTCATCTGCAAAAGAGTAGATAGGGTTGAAAGTTTGACCAAGAAGGTCATTGAGAAAGATAAGAAATAGGGAAGGAGAAAGAACAGCACCTTGCGGTGCCCCTGAATTCAGCTGAAACTCGTCGGATGAGATCCCATCTATAACAACACGAATAGTGCGATCTCTGAGAAAGCTCGAAATAAAACGAGCGAAGTCATTACCCACACCAAAAGCAATAAGCTTTGATACTAGCGCCCCGTGCCATACACGATCAAAGGCCTTTGAAATATCCAGAGCAACTACTTTACTCTCACCAAAACGGTGGATGGACCGGCTCCAACGCCCTGAGAGGAATGCTAACAGGTCTCCCGTAGAACGATTTCTACGGAAGCCATACTGTCGATCGTTAAGAAGTGAGTTAGACTCTAGATAATTCACAAGATGGTAATTAACCATAGTCTCCATCGCCTTAGAGAGCTCAGGGCATATTGCGATTGGGCGGTAATTGTCAGGGTTGTTAGCTGCACCCTTTTTAGGGATTGGCTGGTCATTGGCAACCTTCGAGCATGAGGGGAAATCTCCCGCATGGTAAGAAGCACCAAAAAGGTTAGCCAATGGACGAGCTAGCGTCGAAGAGCACTATTTCAGCACCAGTTAAAAGGTTAGCTTTATCAACCGGTTCAGTGAATATTTGGTCATCCTTTATAAGAGTTGGGATAGCTGAACTAGCATTATCCTTTACTCTTTTAACGAATGACCAAAAGCTCTTACTACCCCTAGGAGCAGAAAGAACTTTAGTTCAAAGACGTCGTTCGTAAAGACACTTTTCACGTCTAAGTACTTCGGAACACTCGTATCTCGCCCGTTTGCGAAGCATTTCAGTATTGGCATTTTTGTTATCCCGCCAATTATTGAACGCTAACTCTCTTGATCTGATTGCATTTCTGCAAGTCCGATTCGAAGTCCGGAGAACGAAAAAAATGCGGAAATGGTACAATGATCCGAATTGCCTAGAGGTGCAAGTGTTCTTACTTCATAATTGTCAGGATGAGAAGTAAGGAAAAGGTCAAGAGTATTCTGGTGTTCACCTTCAACGCACGGAATGTGCGTTGGTTCATTCACTAATTGCGCCAGGTGGTTGTGCGCAGCAAACAGCTCAACATAAAGGCCCTCGAAAGTTAAGAATATATTAAAATCGCCAGCAACGACGATTTCACTACTCGGGCAACTCTCCAGAATTCTTGAAATGAAATCCCCACACACCTGGGTCTCACATAAGGCGAAAACATCCGGCCGATGCAAACAAATGTGGGCATATACCGAGAAGAACTTCGCCCTAAGTCCACGTATATTGCAGAAATCAATTCGAAATTTTCCTGTCATTACCATGAATTGAAATTACAAATCAAATCTTCTTTGTGCAAGTACAAGCAAAGAGAATACATAATAAAGAGATTGGGGGACTCTCTATCACTGAGAAAGCATTTGTTCTATTATGTGCCTTGGAACAGGAACATACTCAAACCAATATCACCCAGCAAACATGGCAACACGAAGAATATTCGCCGAACATATCGCCAGGAAGAAAACATTTATTGCCGGCAATATCAATTTCGTATTCCGGATGTTTCCTCCGTCGGAAACAACTGTTACACTAAAACAATACTTCCAGGCAATATGAAAGCAATAACTCATATGGAAGATAAAAGGGATATCGCTAAATAAACTCCCAGTACAATAAAAACAAATCTAATTTTTTCATTATTAAATTTAAGCCTTAAAAACAATATCTGCATACATAATCCATAGACCAACTTATAAATTATTTTGATTTCATCTTAGCCGATTTTTCCCGCGCAAGTAATCTTAACTTTTCACGAGATTAATTCCTACCCAGCAAAATTTTTCATTACCAAATAAGTGGTTATATAATAGAAATTCATAGCTCCGCACAACTTATTTTTTGGCGTCTAAACTCATTATTTTTGTTTGGCGTGGTAGTTTTTATAAGTAAAAAAAAACCCGCTCGCTTACGAAAAAATGAGAAATAAGTAGTTATGAGATTTTGAATAATAAGTGGTTACACACATGCTTACAAAAAGTTTAATTATAAGTGGTTACTTGATTTTTAAAAATAAGGAGTTAGGCAAATACTATTAGCCTAAGGAAATACATTCAGAAACATTTAAGTTTTCTCTAGTGTGTAATTTTAGGACTCGTCATAAAAATTTATGAATAAAACATATTTACATTTAATAAAAAATTTAATTGCGTAAAAAGTACTTATTTAAAGTAATACGAGTAAGTCATTATTTTATATTTAGAAACAATGAATACAATACGCCGTTATTAGGAAGTCATTATTTTATATTATAAAATAATGCAAAAGGTAATGATATATCATTTTTGGTAATGTAGATAGTAATGAGGTGTCATTACCAATATTTTGCTGGGTATATATCTTTTGATTGTTTTTGTACAAATTTAGTTTTAATTTTTTCCAAATTGATAAAAGATTTCAAACAAATTTGCTTTATCTTCCAAATGATACAAAGATGATATTGCCGATATATTGTCATAAAAAGTTATGACAAAAGATAACATTTTTGAATTACTTTTTTCCAAATATCGTCGAATTATCTTCCAAGTGATAAAAGGAAGACAATTCCAAAGTAAATACTATTTGATTATTTTCATTCAAATGAAATATCTTCTTGGAAGGTATCTTTTAAATGTCTGCAGGGTCATTATGTGCGCTCTTTGTATGACTCAAAACATCGATTGTAACCAGGAATGGAAAATAATAATTTAGTTATAAAAATCAAGAATGGAACTATACTATGGAATTATACTATTCCAACAGTATTATAGCCCTAGATTATGAATTTTAAACAACCATACATAAAAAATTGCAAAATAATACCGGAATGCGAAAAAAGGCTTTGGGGTTCAAAAAATTAATTAAAAGATTTACATTCTGCAAACGATGCCAAAATTTTCTTCTTTTGCAACTAACCACCAAACTTTGTTTTATGAAATGGGCAAATGGGACTCCGTAGATTATAAATTTAAAAAACCGCACTTAAAAAATTGCAAAATAATAGAGGAACACGAAAAAAGACTTTGTGGTAGAAAAAATAATTAAAAAACTTTTGTACTATAGACCCTAGATTATAAATTTAAAAAAATCACACTTAAAAAATTGCAAAATAATCGCGGAAAGCGAAAAAAGGCTTTATGGAACAAAAAATTAATAAAAAAACTTAATCAGCGATTTACATTCTGCAAACAAATATATTGATGAAAAAATTTATCCTTTTTGCAAATTTTATTTTTCGCGATATTTTTGCAACTAGCCACCAAACTTTGTTGTATAAAATGTGTATTATAGTCCCTGGATTATAAATTAAAAAGAAACGTACTTAAAAAATTGCAAAATAAAAGCGGAACGCGAAAAAAGACTTTGTGGTACAAAAAATTAATTAGGAAACGTAATCAGCGATTTAGATTCTACAAACAAATATATTGATGCAAAAATTTTCCTTTTTGCAAATTTTATTTTTCGCGATTTTTTTTTGCAACTAGCCACCAAACTTTGTTGTATGAAATGTGTATTATAGCCCCTAGATTATAAATTAAAAAAAAACGCACGTAAAGAATTGCAAAATAATAGCGGAATTTGAAAAAAGACTTTATGGTACAAAAATTTAATCCCTAGGTTATATATTTAAAAAAACCGTACTTAAGAATTGCAAAATCACGGCGGAATTCAAAAAAGGCTTTATGGTACAGAAAATGAATTAAAAGATGTAATCAGCGATCGACATTCTGCAAGCGAATATATTGTTGCAAAAATTTCGCTTTTTGCAAATGTTTTTTTTTCGCAATTTATGCTAATATTTTCTAATATCTAAATATTTACCCCTCAATTCATAAATGCTTTGTAAAGTTATAGCAGGTTTACAAAACGTCATTTTCATACAAAATTTGTTCAATAAACCTCCTATAATTTTACAAAGCGTTTATGAATTTAGGGGTTAATTTTTATGCTTTTTAACAAGCCAAAGAGAAAGATATTTTTTAGTTACTTACATTTTTAAATATGTCAGAGCGATCGAACATTTTTTGGTATAAGAGCCCGATTAAGTGAGCCTTTTCCATCCCTGATTAACCAGTCGGAGTTCGTTCCTGTTCCATGCCGCCTAATGTTTTTTCAAATAAAAAATATTGAGAGCGTTGCAAGGCCTTTGGTACAAGTGCCGGGTATTCGGTTTGTTGTTGATTCGGTTAATCAGTGACCAGTGCTATGCCCTCATCACTAACTAACCAACAACAAACAAAACACCAGGCTACTTGCACTATACACGAATTTAAAAAAAAAGGAGTGGGAAACAACAACAATGACACTAGCAAAAAAGCATAAAAACATAAAATCCGTTTGTTTGGTCATTGTCCAGAAAACAAAATGTATTTAAAAACAAAAAACTGCATTCAGCAATGGTCGTTGTTATGCGTGTTGATTGACATAATATTTTGAAATATTAAACAATTAAAAAGACAAAAAAAAAACTGTCTAACACACCGACGACAAATTAAAGTCTCTATAGCACGACGGACAAAACACTACTTTTCCAATTATTTGGAAAATATGAATTATTGAGCATATTATTGAATAATTTACAATAATCGTTGATCATTATTTGTGGCATTTTTTAAGAAATATATTTGGTATATTATCGACTCCTCACGATAGCTAATTTCTCAAACTAGAAAAAATGTATGTTATATTATTTGGTTATGAAAAAATTATATGATTGTGTTTCTTCTAAATTATTTTATAATTTTGTGTCACAAGAATTAGTTAAAGTAGTTTTATTACTCTCGAATATGAGTTTGGTTTCTAAAAACCTATCTAAAGTCTCACTAACTTGTGTATGTATAGGGTTGCCATCCGTCCTCTTTTCCCCGGACACCGTCCTCTTTTTTAGGGCGTCCGGGGCAGTCCTCCTTCTTTTTCAGTAAGTGTCCGGGGTTGTCCTACTTTTTGCGCTTTTATCTAAAACTTTTTTTTTGAATTGTTGGCATCGCTGTTTCGCCAATGTTATTTCACTTACTTTAGTTCCCAAATTTGAAGCTTATCAGCAGTGAGCCAACAGTTGAATTAAAAAAAAATTAACATTGCTTTTAATGATGAAAATTTATTTAATGAATTCCTTATCCTGAAAAATTATGTAAAAAATTTTAATTCAATTAACATGACCGATAACAAGTTTTGGTACGATTTATTTTATTAAAAATGATGTTTGCTATGAAATGAAAAAACTTTTTAGGTTTTATTTTTTGTTACCAGCACATAATGCCAACGCAGTGGACGCGAAAACGAAATAAATTTAATCCAGAAACTATTTCTGATATCAGAGTCAAATATAATTTTGAGATGAATTGTCAGGAATTTTATGAATATTTGAAGTAAGGCGATAGTAATATATTGATTCAAATTGGAAGCGTTGAAAAATATTCATGAAATTCTTGATAATTCATATCGAAATTAAATTTGACTCTAATGATATCAGAAATAGTTTCTGGATTCAATTTATTTCTTTTTGGCGTTCATTGCCCTTTTTTTTGTTTATTCAGGTACTACTAATTTTAAGTTCCCAAGTAAAAAAAAGTGATATGGAGCCATATGAAGTTATATTTAATTATATATAATCTTTTATGTAATTAGATATAATTATATCCGAAAAATGAGAACATCTTATTGTATCTTATTGTATCGAATTGTATACAATTGTATACAATTTGGTACAATTTGATACAATTTTATGCAATTCGATACAATTGTATCCGAATTTTGTCCTCATCCAATTACATCAAATTATATCTTTTTGTATAAAATTATATAAAATGTTATAAAAGTGGACATAGTTTGATACAATTATATCTAAAAATTGACCTTATACTTTTTATCATATTATATAGGACCATATCTAACAATATACAAAAATTATTTTTTTAAATAAAAAAGATATGCAATATCTGGAGATCAGACCTGGGGGATTTCAATTACAATTGCAAATAAATGTAATTGAAATTAAAAAAAAACACAATTACATTTCATGTAACTGTAATTGAAAATTTTCAATTACAAGTAATTGTAATTGAAAGTGATTTCAATTACAAATTTCAATTACATTTAGAATTAAAGTGTTTTTTGTTAAAATTTTGTAGAAAAAACTGACTGGGATAGGTTGGATAGGCGTGGATAAGTATAAAAAGAATACGTCATGTTGGGCTGACCCCTCACTTCTGCTTTTTGTCATTATTTCTTTTCCGAAAAAAATGTAATTGTAATTGAAATTTTTTCAATTACAATTATATGTAATGTATAATTGCAAATTTTAAATTACAAATTACTTGTAATTGTTTTTTTTTAATTACAATTACAAATAATATGTAATTGTAATTGATTTTTTTTCAATTACAATTACATGTAATTGTGTAATTGCATGTGTAATTAATTTCCAAATATAATGATTAACCCAAAGGTCTGCTGAAGATCCTCTAATTTCGATAAATCTTCCATTACTTTTATCCAGATTTACCATGACAGTGCATTAAACATGAACAAAATTTTCTTTATTTTTAGTAATTTTAAATTAAAGTTGACAAGACTGAAATTTTAAAGTTAATACGATCATGTTATATGTACAACCAAGATATAAGAAAAATAGTAAAAAAAATAGTAAAATATTACAAAATAGTAAAAATTACTAAAAATATATGATGCAAAAAATAAACTCACACGAATCATGCACGGGTTATATATTCTTATTCACGCTCACGCACGAATCATTTGAGTATAGTAATTACACTCACGATCGCGTGTTATTCACAGAGATGTTCGTGACTCACGAACATTTCTAGTTACGCGCCAATCCCTAGTAATTACTAAATCTAAATTTAGTTCAAAATCAATTTTAACATAGAACCACATATAATATAATACGGTTTTATATGGACCTTATATATTTTTATATCAAATCACTTTGAAATAATTGCTTATGTGGGATGATATATAATTATAGATGATTTTATAAAGAACGTTATATTGTTATATATTAAAGAAATCATGAAATTTTGTAGATATGGAACCGTATTAAGTTATATATGGGTTCTTATTCGTCAATATATAATCATATCTAACAAAAATTATGAAATATTTCTTATATGGCTCCACATATAGTTTTATATTATTATGTATAGTGTCATACTAAATTATATATAAACGTATATGTAATTATAGCTGTAATATGTTACTTTATGTACTTATATATAGCACATGCAATTATATGTAGGCCAGTATGTAATAATATAAAATCACATATGCCTCCATATTAAAACCTTTGAGGAAAAACTATCTAACATATGACTATATAAAAGTATATCTGCTTGAATTTAAAAGCATATCCTGCCATATGTAACTATAAGTTACTAAATGCAATTACATAAAATAATATATGATTATATCAAAACTTTTTTACTCGGGTTCAGAATGATTTTTATCTTTTTTTGTGAAGTTTTTTTTTTTTTAATCAAGGCGCAGTGGACGCACAGTGGGTTCAATGACACCCAAACTGGCGATTAATTCAAGGAAGAGGTTTATTGACGAGATATTATTTTTTTTGGATTAACTATGTGTAGGTTAGTTTAAAAAAAATAACCTTTTATATTTTTCGTTGAGAACTTTTTTTTATTTAAAAAAAAAAGAAAAAAATTTTTTTTTAAGTATTAGGAGAATCCATAAAAAAACGCGCAGCAGTTGGATTTATCGATTCCGATTTTACTGAAATTCGGAATTAATATTACAAGATATCAGAGTTCATAATAGCAGAAACTTTCCGATCCGAAATCAATTCGGTTTCTAAAATATGACGTTTTGAAAATTGGATAAACATAAAAAATTTAAAAAGTGTTTTTACAAAGTTACTCATAACTATTAAACTTTACATCTGAAAACTTTAATTTTGGTTCTACTTTAAAGACCACAATATTACCTTTCAAATAATATGCATATCTTGAAATATATAGAATGAAACTAAGAAAAATGAGCACAAAAACTAAATTTTAAACTCGACCGTTTTTAATTATTTTAAAATTTTTTTAATGTATTCTCCTAAATAATTTTGCTTTTATCAAAATGCTTAGAGCTTCGTCTGCAGTCAATTGTTCTTTATGTCCTTGATTTTTTGGTGGGGAGACAAACGAGATAGAAGCATCTAACCATTCTTTATTAACACTCAAAAAACGTTCATTATTCCTTCGACTTTTATTATAATGAATCTGAAATTCGCTAATAAATGTGCTAAATCTTTTTTCAAAATCATTTATATTGGATGGGATAATGCGTTTAATGATTTTCATCTTTAAAGTACTGATTTTATCTTTCCATTCATTTACATCAGTATATTTCTTGAAATTGTAAAGTTCTCGTCGAGGGATAAAAATTGTGTTGGGGCTTGTTCCTAAAAAAAGTATATATATTTTTTTTAAAGAAACAGAAGCTTCATTCATTTACCAATTTACCAAATACCGAATACCAAATACTTTATTTAATACTTTACACATTTTAAAAACACTTCACATTTTAAAACAACAAACAATAGGGGATTCATATAACGCGTTAGTTTGTATAAATATACAATGTGTAAATATATAAATATACGTAATATATTTTAAAATTGTTGGCGTATTTGGAATATTGTTCTTCCGGTTCTAAATTCCTCAGTAATCTCTTTTAAAAAATATATTATTTAACAAATTTAATATTTATTCAATAAACAATCACAACAAATTACAAATATTATTTATTTTGATTATTTTGATATTTTTCAGATGTACCTACAAACAAAATTAAAAATGAATTGTAGAACAAATTTAAAAGGGTGCGTATATAGTTTTTGAAATAAATGATATAACTTTGCCAGGCTTACACTATCGTACATTTTGTATGAATACCCCTTATATTGCAGTAATACAAAAAAAAAAAAAAAAAAACAATTGCAATAGAGATGAGCGCGTGACACAATTTGTTTTACAAATTAATCTTTGTAGTATAAATAACAAAAAAATCAAATATGGTGTGTGTTACTGTAATTTTAAAGATGTGACTAAATAATGATTTTAAAGATGTGACTTAATGATGTTCCAATTTTATTAGACTTTCGTTAATATGGGTAAACAAATTCGTGGGTGGCCATAGTTTTTATTACAACAATGTTGGTACGTGGGAGTACTTAAGTGAGCGTGAGTGAAACATTTGTTGTTGTGACTGAAATATAAAATAACAACTTATTTTTTCTACAAAATGTGAGTTAACACTTTTTTTCGGGCGTGATAACATTTTTGTATGTGAGCGTGAGTGATCAAAAATCACTAACGCACCCATCTCTTAAAAAAAAATCCAAAATGCACTAACAATAACACCAAAGTATAGAAAAAGACAACATAAAAACGAAAAAAAACAACATTTTTATTCAATAATTATTGCTAAGACAGACTTTTTATACAAAATTAAAAAAAAATGGTGCAACAAATTTTTTTTTTTTTAATATACAACCTCAAATGTTCTACTTTTCGAAAATCTATAAATTAGAACCCAGGACTGCCCAGAAAAATATCCCTGGGCCTTTAAATATGAAAAACAACCCAAAATTGGTCAATTTTTAAAAAAATAATTAAAAATATTTACACATAATTATTTTTAACAACAAGGTATTAACGAAATACCTAAATACCTGGAGTTGAAGGTTCCATCACAAAAAATTAAATTTTGAAAGGCTAAATAGAAAAAATAAAGACTTGAATCGTATCAATTTTCAATTTTTGCCACTGTATACGAAAACACTCATAATTCTCTAACTTTGAGAGCCCACTGTAGAATAAGTAAACAACATAGACGATTGATTGTAACAACTAGTGATGCAGAATTTTATCTAATTTTACCCGATACCAAAAATTATTTAAAAAAATTGATTCTAAAATTTCAATTAATCGCCACTTTGGTATCATTTGAACCCAATGTGGGACGCCAGAAAAAATTTAATCCAGAGTCTATTTCTAGTTATATTTCTATTTCTGATATTATTAGAGTCAAATAAAATTTTGATATGAATTTTCACGAGTTTTTTGAATATTTGAAGAAATGCGACAGTACTATACTAATTCAAATTGGAAGCATTGAAAAACATTCATGAAAACCTTTACAAATCGTATCAAGAAATTATAAAAATGTACATTCCTGAAAATGTATGCAATTTTAACCATTTTTGTATATATGATTTCTAAAGGCGTGTACATTTCAAGAAAAACACCAAAAAAATTTTATTTAAAAAAAAGGTGATTTTTATTGAAAAAGATATTTTTTGCCAAATCGCTAAATTGTGATTATTTTAACGTGCATGAAAAAAATATTATATAAACTATGAATTATACATTTATTGTCGCCAAAATTAATTTTATTGCGAGAATACAACTTTAAATATTTAAACAAACATTTCTTAACATTACATTTTAAAAAAAAAAAACGCGTGTTTTAAATTTTTCACAAACATATGAAGCAAAACCAAGATTTTTCCTATAACTGTTTAAAAAATCTGAGCTAAACTATAAGGAAGCTTTGTACAGAAGCGGCCCCAATGCCCAAAAATGGAGTTTTGTTCATCAAGTGGGTTTTATTATAAAAAAAACTGGTATGTTGCCAATTGGCTACACAATGCATTTAAGGGTTAAAGTTCAGAATGATTTTTTGTTTTTTGTGAACTTTTTTTAGAGGAATAAAAATTGTTTTATTTATAAAATAAATTTTTATTTGTATATTTTATCGCGTTGTTGATTTTTGCAAAATTAAGTTATTAAAAAAATTTACTTTTTTTAAGACAAATGTCGTCTTTTTTTGAGGTTGACGTCCTCTTTTTCTCAAAATGGACATGGCAAGCCTATGTATGTACAATGTTTTCTTGATCGATCTGCTTATGAGCATGTACTGACTCCAAAAAAGCACCTATTGTGTCTAACATGTGCACTTGATCATCTACTACGTAATTATTAAGGACATCCTTTTCTAAGCTTAGCGGGTTAATTCCAGCATTGGTTAAAGGAAATTCAAAGTATACTGGAATTTTTATTTCCTGAAGATTTAATGGCGTGAATTGTTCTAAAGCAATTTAACAAAAAGTCACCCATATTTTCAAATGTTTCAGAGTCCGAAAAAAAATCACCAAATATAGAACAAATGAGGCTAAAATTTTTTAAAGATAAATCTTTTTAAGTTTGTTTTTTCACACAAATATTTGAACGAATTCCTGTGATTCTTTTTATAAAAACAGGCAGTTAATTAAAAATCAATCGTGATACTGTCTTTTGTAAGAACATATTTTTATACCCTACACCACTATGTGGTCAGGCTATTATAAGTTTGTGCTGATGTTTGTAACACCAAAAAATATTGGTCCTAGACCCACCTTATAGTATACCGATCGGCTCAGAATTTTTTTTTATTTCGATTTAACGATGTCCGTCTGTCCGTCCGTCCGTCTGTCTGTCCATGCATTCTTGTGCGCACTCTACAGGTCGAAAATAATAAGATATTTTGATGAAACTTGGTATACCGACTTATGTCGGCCCAAGGACGTAGCCTCTTGATTTTGGTTAAAATCGGGTCATGTTTAGACCTAGTGCCCATATAAGGGTCCTCCCCAAATTATATTGTTTATACGCTGCAGGTCGCAAATATTAAGATATTTTGATGAAATTTGGTACACAGACCTATGTTGGCCCGAGGACGAAGCCCATTGATTTTGGTAAACATCGGTCCATGTTTAGACCTAGTGCCAATATAAGGGTCCTACCAAAATTATGTTGTTTATACGCTGCAGGTCGCAAATATTACGATATTTTGATGAAATTTGGTACACCGACCTATGTCAGCCCAAGGAAAAAGCCTATTGATTTTGGTTAATTCGGGTCCATGTTTACACCTAGTGCCCATATAAGGGTCCCCTCAAAATTATATTGTTTATACGCTGCAGGTCGCAAACATTAAGATATTTTGATGAAATTTGGTACACCGACCTATATCAGCCCAAGGACGAAGCCTATTGATTTTAGTTAACAGCGGTCCCCCCAAAATTTTATTGTTTATACGCAGCAGGTCGTAAATATTAAGATATTTTGATGAAATTTGGTACACCGACCTATGTTGGCCCAAGAACGAAGCCTATTGATTTTGGTGAACATCGGTCCATGTTTAGACCTAGTGCCCATATAAGGGTTCCCCCAAAATTGGCTTGGTTACAAACTGCAGATCGCAAATATTAAGATATTTTAATGAAATTTGGTGCGCTGACTCACATTATAGAAAATTTTGACACAAGCCCCATTTTAACCTATTTGAATTTCGGATTCAAACATTAGTTGGCTTTTAGCCAGACTGGTGTAGGGTATTGTATAATCGGCATGTGTCAAAAGTTAAAGTCGGCATGCCCGACTTTAACCTTTTTACTCGTTTTATATAAAATTATATAATTGTAAAAATCAAAGATTTTATATTTAGGGCGAAGGCTTTAAAAACTACATTTTTCAATAACCTTAGAAATTTGTTCCCCTTTTCCCTTGAAAAAAATTCACTCGAACTCTAAAGTCCTCAAATGGTTATTAAAATTGTGAATGAAAACATTTTTTATTTTATAGTAAAGATGTTATTACAACAAACAGAAAATGTCAATTTTTCACCAGATAAATAATATTAAGTTTGCTGAAAAACAAATGATACAGAATTTTCACACGAAACACTCATTGTGAAAATCATTTTGTTTATATGAAAAATCGAAACAACTTGCTGAGCTTAAAGTAAAAAATTTTGAAAAACTTATTGAGGAAACGTTTTTGCAAAAACAATTTTTTTCAGGTAGGGAATATTATTCCGCAGACTCTACAATTGTTTCTCTTTTGAAGCTATCGAATGTACAGTAGTGGACTAAAGTGGATACATATTTGAATATTTTTAAATCTGTATTAATAACTTTTGTTCAATTTGTGATATCCAAGTGTAGTTTTTCCAGTTTTGGAAGTGGCCAGGTCAGAGCCCCGATTTGAATCCCATCGAGAATTGGTGGGCAATTGTCAAAAGAAGACTCTCCCAATGCGAACGAGCACCGACCAACATAGGTGATCTTTGGTCAGGAGTTTCAGCGGAATGGACTAATATTCCACCTCAAACTATTAAAAATCTCGCGGATAGCATGCCTTCTCGCATAAAATCTGTTTTAAAGAACAAAGGACTTTGGACAAAATATTAAAGAAAGAACTTGCCGAAAATTTCAAATATGAACAATACTGGATAAAAGTAGTCAGAATTTGCAATTATTTTTTTATTAACTTCTTAGTGATATTGTCTACTGTATTTAGGTTTTTATTGAAGAAGAATGTTTTAATTTTATGATTTAAAAAAAATCATTTAAGTTTCTACAATAAAATAAAAATTATAACAAATTTCGAAAAATGTTGAATTAATAAAAAAAAAATAATTTTTTAGTTCATTTTTACAATTTTAAATTTTACAAAACCAGATAGAATAAACAATATTTTGTATGAAAATTGCCAAACCACTAGAAATGCCTCAAAGTATTAAAAAACGAGTAAAAAGGTTAAAGTCGGGCATGCCGACTATACAATACCCTACACCACTCTGGTGTATTGTTTGGATCCGAAATTCGAATGGGTTAAAATGGGGCTTGTGTCAAAATTTTCTATAATGTGAGTCAGCGCACCAAATTTCATTAAAATATCTTAATATTTGCGACCTGCAGTTTGTTACCAAGCCAATTTTGGGGGGACCCTTATATGGGCACTAGTTCTAAACATGGTCCGATGTTCACCAAAATCAATAGGCTTCGTCCTTGGGCCAACATAGGTCTATGTACCAAATTTCATCAAAATATCTTAATATTTGCGACCTGCAGCGTATAAATAATATAATTTTGGGGGGACCCTTATATGGCCACTAGTTCTAAACATGGACCGATGTTCGCCAAAATCAATAGGCTTCGTCCTTGGGCCAACATAGGTCTATGTACGAAATTTCATCAAAATATCTTAATATTTGCGACCTGCAGCGTATAAATAATATAATTTTGGGGGGACCCTTATATGGGCACTAGTTCTAAACATGGACCGATGTTCACCAAAATCAATAGGCTTCGTCCTTGGGCCAACATAGGTCTATGTACCAAATTTCATCAAAATATCTTAATATTTGCGACCTGCAGCGTATAAATAATATAATTTTGGGGGGACCCTTATATGGCCACTAGTTCTAAACATGGACCGATGTTCGCCAAAACCAATAGGCTTCGTCCTTGGGCCAACATAGGTCTATGTACCAAATTTCATCAAAATATCTTAATATTAATACCTGCAGCGTATAAACAGTATAATTTTGGTAGGACCCTTATATGGGCACTAGGTCTAAACATGGAGCGATGTTCACCAAAATCAATAGGCTGCGTTATTGGGCCAATGTAGGTCTGTGTACCAAATTTCATCAAAATATCTTAATATTTACGACCTGCAGCGTATAAAGAGTATAATTTTGGTAGGACCCTTATATGGGCACTAGGTCTAAACATGGACCGATGTTCACCAAAATCAATAGGCTGCGTTATTGGGCCAATGTAGGGCTGTGTACCAAATTTCATCAAAATATCTTAATATTTACGACCTGCAGCGTATAAACAGTATAATTTTGGTAGGACCCTTATATGGGCACTAGGTCTAAACATGGACCGATGTTCACCAAAATCAATAGGCTGCGTTATTGGGCTAACATAGGTCTGTGTACCAAATTTCGTCAAAATATCTTAATATTTACGACCTGCAGCGTATAAACAATATAATTTTGGTAGGACCCTTATATGGGCACTAGGTCTAAACATGGACCGATGTTCAAAAAAATTAAACTTGTTCGTCCTTGGGCCAACATAGGTCTGCGTACCAAATTTCATCAAAATATCTTAATAGTTGCGACCTGTAGAGTGCGCACAAGATTGCATGGACAGACAGACGGACGGACGGACAGACGGACATCGTTAAATCGAAATAAAAAAAATTCTGAACCGATCGGTATACTATAAGGTGGGTCTACGACCAATATTTTTTGGTGTTACAAACATCAGCACAAACTTATAATACCCTGACCACATAGTGGTGTAGGGTATAATGACCACATAGTGGTGTAGGGTATAAAAATCGAATTATGAATGCCGAATTTCAGTTATTTATTTTATTTTTTATTTTTATTTATTTATTTATTTCTTAATATTCAGTGCAAAGATTTAATCTTATATGAAAGCACTAAATTACAAAGTAGTTATAATGAATACCGTTCATATTAAATACAAAATTCGAAAAAAGAAAAATAAAATTAAAAATAACAATAAAATATATAAAAAGAATAAAAAGAATAGAATTGTTAACAAAAGTCAGAGAAAATTTTTAACATTAAAAGTGGTATAAAACATTATATAAAAAATTGTCATGAGAAAGGTTTTAAAAATATTTTAAACAAAAATGTTAGATATTATTTGTAATAATCAAATATACTTTTTTTGAATTGCGTTGCGCTGCGGACCACCTGTAAGTGATGGGGAAGATGATTCCAAATACTAATGGTATAAATAAAAAAATGTTGATCCGAAAAATGAGTGCTGTGTGGTATTTGAATAATACGATATCCTCTTTCTGATCTAAAAGGTATTATTCTATCATGTAAATATTGTGGTTGACCTGTATATATAAGCTTATGGAGGTAAATTAGCGATCTACATTTTAACAAATTCTCGAATGTAACTCCAAAGATCTGTTTCGAATAATGCGATATTCTACTAGAGCGGTCTATACCAAAGACATATCGAGTAATGCTATTAAACGCTATTTTCAGTTTACTCAAACTAGACGCATCACAACCAGAAAACAATTCGCATCCGTATAGCAATGTAGGTATAAGGTATGTTTTGGCCAGCAGCATTCTGACTTCAAAAGGTATAAACCATTGTGAACACCATAAGTTCCTTAGCATTCCATAAGTTTTGCCAGTTGTTATGCTGACATGGTCACTCCAAAGCAAATGTTTATTGAAAGTGATACCCAGATTTTTAAAATTATCAAATATATTTATTTCTGATTGGCCCAGAACAATATCCGGTATATAAGGTATATTCTGTCGCTTCTTCGTAATAAGCATATATTTAGATTTACTAGGATTTAGACATAATCCATTTACTGAAGCCCATGCTCTTATATTTTCCAAATCAATATTGATTTTACGTACACAATCTTCGATGTCCGAAACTTCACAGCCAATGTAAAGTTGCACATCATCAGCGTACATCTGGACACGACAGTGTATTAATTGATCTGGAAGATCATTGGCGTAAACTGAGTACAACAATGGTCCCAAAATAGATCCTTGCGGAACACCTCTGGTTAACTCAACACTACTTGAAACAATATTGGCATTGTAAACAGATTGGGATCTTCCAGTTAAATAAGAATACATCAGTTTTGTGGCTGTAGATGAAAAGTTGAAAAATTTGTTCAGCTTTAGTGCAAGAATATCAGCATTAACGGTGTCAAATGCCTTGGAATGATCCAGAAGTATTAAAAATGCAGCTTTGTCATCGTCAAGTTGTGATCTTAAATATTCTGTGACGTCAATCAAGGCAGACACACAACTATGTTGTGGTCGAAATCCCGATTGACGTGAAGTAAGCAGGTTGTGTTGTTGTATAAATTCAATAATTTGATTGTGCATTAAACGCTCTAATACCTTGGACAGATAAGGAAGAATAGCTATAGGACGAAACTCATATTCTGATTTTGGAATTGGAACAATCTTTGCGTGTTTCCACTTGGAAGGAAAAGTTGATTTAGTAATAATTGAGTTAAACAAATTGGTAATGTTAGGCAATATATACGGGAAAATCATTTTAATAAATTTAGGATGTACTCCATCATAGCTTGTAGCATTGGATTTAATACTGAGGAAACTTTTATATACCTCTGCTTCAGAAAAACAATTAAACTGAAATTCAATGCGATCATTAGTTACTATATGGTTTCTATAATGGGCAACATTAGCATTAGACTTTGGTAGATCAGTAAATTTACGATTTAATTCATCGACATTTATCTTATCCATACTAGCTTGAGATTTACCAGTTATTCCAATATTACGGATTTCATTCCATCTCGCCTTGCTATCTATACAGTTCGTAAACTTGGATTTATAATAAGAAGATTTTGCTACTTTAATGCTGGTATTATATACATATATCTTTATTAGTTTAGCAGAAACACCAAAACCCCCTTTTCTCGGAGATATGATATATTCAAAAAATCAGACTTGATTAGCAAATTCACGACCATATTGCCAAGTTGAAATGCTTATACATATAATAATTTTTAACAATTATCCTAATTTTTGTATTAAAAATACAAAAATTGTTTTTTTCGACTTTCTATATTCTCATATATTTAGCTACAATATTCTTCTACCTTAAGTGCAAATTCTAATATGATATTGTCATATTAGATTTTATTTGTTGTTTCAAATATATAATATATAATTTTTATTTGAAGTCCAAGATCCTAGAAAACTTAGGGCCTGTTTATCTATTACGAAAATACTCTAAACGATAGCAATTGACAATTACTTTCGTCAAAAATATATGGGAAACAAAAACAAATTTTCGTTACTTTGCTTTCGTTTAGACCATTTTCGTAACACATAAAGTTGGGCTTATTTAAAAAAAATATATAAAGTTTTTTTTGCATTCCGAGCTAAAAATCGACATATACATATGCATCCAAGCAGGTTAAATGTATGTTCATGCATGGCCATAAACATGCATTCATAACCACACATGGTTACATAAATCTCCATACATGAATCATATATGACAATACGTGTGCATTAACGAAAGTTAAGGTAATATCTACATGTATGGTCTCACATGTTCATGCGTGCTCATGTATGTTCATGCATGTACACTAGACCTGGCGTAGCTAATATGGGGTTTTTTATTTTTTGTAATTTTGATTGTGGGTAGCGATTAAAATATGCGATTTGATGCCAAAGTTGATGTAGCAAATTTTCAGCTTGATCGGATGGTGCCAACCCGTGCCACAATGAGGTCAAAGGTCAACATTTTAAAAAACCACCAAAATACTCTATTTTTTTGCATTTTGTAATTTTTTTTATTAAGAAATACCAAAAATAAAACTTCTTTAAATTAGAATATCATTTATAACTTGTAAATTAGTTAATAGTAGTATTAATGCTTAAGTATATAATGGCACCAGAAGCAAAAACAAATATATGTATGCATTATAGTTTTTATTTAAGATCTCAGTTGTAAAAATGTATGGTGTTTCTGCTATTATAGTAAGAAAAAAATATTTCTAGAATTCAAAATATGCTTACAATATATATCGTTACCTGAAATGGTGTAAATAAAAAGTCTTTTCGTTTACTTTTTATAAACTTTGCATGGAGCGGATGATACGCTCCCTAAGACGTTAAGCAAAGTAATTACTTTATTGGGTAAAATCGAACTTAATATTTAGTACATTATTGCTTACTAAGCAATTCTATAAACAGTGGGAAATGCAGCAAATAGACTGAGAACTTTTGGTAAGATTCATAAAGTATGAAACAACGATAAATGTACAATACCAAAAGTGGTGACTGTTCCCAGGAAAATTTTCTGTTCCAAAGAATCGGTTGTAGAATAGCTACTTGGCATTCACAACCCCTTCTACTGTCGATTCTAACACCGATTATTTTTGTTTGAAATTGTCGCAAAAGCAACCCCTTATATAGCTCCAAAGTGAAACCGGTTGCTCTAGAATCAGTTCTGGAACTAGTTCTGGAACTGATTCTACGTCACCCACACCTTCCATATAGGATCCCAGGAACTGGTTCCGGAACCACTTCTATGAAATTGGTTGCGGTGGAACCAGTTGTAGAATGGGTGTGGTTGGCTACCGATTGTAAAAAATTTTTCTGGGTTATAGTGGTTGTTATAAGAGTTTGACTGAGTGTTCTCAGCTTAACTCACTGTAACTACAACGGTTATTGTACAATACAAATAGTGTGTATCGTATGTATTATTACTTTGTAATATGATCTTTTAATTTCAATTACCCAAAATATTCTTGTGGGTAATAACGCATGCAATTCATGCTACACATGCTACACCTCCCTTTTACGGAAGAATGCTCATATAACAAAGTTGTATGAACATTCTTTTACAACAAAGATTTATAAATTTAATTTGATGCTTATGTTTACTTATGATAAGTGCTTTATTGTTATTTTTTTTTTTAATTTTATGTTATTGTTATTTTTTTATAAATCTTAAGTCTATCTTTATGGACTATTTGTTCTTTTTTTATTTTTCTTATCAACTATTGTTACATTATTTCTTAATTCTATATTTTTAATTTCATATGGCCCTTTATATTGGTTTTCCAATTTATGCCCTGTTTCATTCTTAAGCAAAACTAGATCTCCTATTTCAAAATTGAAATCTAATGTATTTCTATCGTAATCTAATGTCTGTCGTAACTTAGATCTATCTAACATATGGCGCGCTCTTCCATGTGCTACTTCTAATCTAAATTTTATTTCCTTAGCATAATCATCTATGTTATAAAGTGGACTAATTCTATCTACTTCACTAAATTGTTTAAACATATTTGGTAATCCACCAAAAACTAATTCATATGGGCAGTAGTCGTGAATAGACGATGGTGTGGTGTTAAAGCAGTACGTGAAGTACTTAAGTCATTCATCCCAATCATCTTTGTCAACGGATATATAAGATCTTACATACTCATTGAAAGTTCTATGACTCCTTTCCATCGTGCCCATTGTCTGATGGTGATAAGCAGTTGAGATGAGTTTCTTCACCTTAAGAAGACTGCATAGTTCTGTCAGTAAAGAATTCTTGTATTCTGTACCCATATCCGAAATGAACGTCTTCATCGGACCATAGGTAAGAACAAAATGTTCGAAAATTGCCTTTTCAATTGTTTTAGCGTTTTTGTCTGGTACGGGTATTGTTACTAGATATTTTGTCATATCACATATCAGAGTAACTGCATATTCATTTCCATTGTAGGATTTTGGTAAAGGACCTATAGTATCCACTAATACAATATCAAATGGTTTTGCCGGTGTTGGCGTTAATATCATTGGACTTTTCAAGTTCTTTGTAGTTTTGGCTGTTTGACACTTTTGGCATGATTTGACGTATTTTGTCACGTCTTTAGTGATATTCTTCCAATAGTAATATCTTTTAATTTTTTTTAATGTTCTGGAAACACCGCAGTGACCTCCTTCTGCAGGGTCTTCGTGGTATCGTTTCATTACATCTTGAATAGCTATATTATTATTATCAATTCGGGTCACCTCATTTAGTAGCGCTACTTTTATATGATTCAAATATTTATTGCCCATTTGTTTGAATTTATTAATGGAGATAAATTCTAAAATTTTCTCACTAGGTGCCATTTGTAATTTCGTAATGTTATGTTTACCGGCCACTTCTTCGAGCCTTGGGAAGAATTGTCCTAAGTCAAGTTTCCCATTAATAAACAAATCATCAATTGGTATATATGCCATTATAGATTTTCCTCTTTTGATGTAACATCTTCCGGGGGTAATCTTTAATTTATAATATTTTCTGACGTCAGTGTTCTTAATCGGTACATATATACTGGGCTTTTCATTTTCTTTGAATTGATGCTGCTTATTCATTTCTTTGTTTTTAGCCATATTCTGTGCCTTATTTTTCATTGATCTGGTTATAACTTTTAGTATATTATTATTTTGTATATTTAATTCCTTTAATTCGTCGATCGTGATACGCTATAGAGCGTCCGCGACGTAATTATCTTTTCCCCTAAGATATTCAACTGTGAAATCATATTCTTCTAAATCAAGTCTAATTCTAGTCAATTTTGAGCTGGGGTTCTTCATCGAAAATAGATAAGAAAGTGGTCTATGATCTGATCGAACGAGGAAATGTTTTCCATAAATATAGGGTCTAAAATGTTTCACTGCCCAGTGTATGGCTGTCAATTCCTGTTCAATAGTGGATTTATTGCTTTCACCTTTGGTGAAACTTCTAGAGGCGTATGCCACTGGTAAATGTTTTCCATCGTACTCTTGTGTGAGTACGGCACCACAAGCGTGTTTGCTTGCATCCGTTGTTATACAGAATTGTTTTTCAAAATCTGGGTATTGCAACAATGTTGGTCTCATTAGTGCACTTTTAAGATGTTCAAAAGCAATATCGCATTCTTTTGTCCATTCAAATGGTACTCCTTTTTTCGATAATCTAGTAAGATGCCTTGAATACTCAGAAAAATTTTCAATAAATCGCCTGTAGTAGTTGCAAAACGCTACAAATCTTTTTGCGCTATCGGCATCAGTAGGCTTTGGGTATTTTTCTATTACTGAATATTTACTATTATCTGGGAGTATGCCCTTGTTGGTGCATTTATGGCCTAGGTATGTAACCTCGTGCATGAAGAATGAACATTTTTCAGGATGTAGTTTGAGATTGTGTCTGCGACATAGTTCGAAAACATCTGTTAAATTTGAAAGCATGTGTTTCTCTGAACAACCTAGAACGACTAAGTCATCCATATATAGGAAGGCTTGATCTGGTCTTAGCCCGCTAAAAGCAATTGTCATCATTCTTTGGAATGAATTTGGTGCCACCTTTAAACCATATGGTAATCTGGTAAATCTATAAGCGCCTTTGTTGGTTGAGAATGAAGTTAGGTTCCTAGAATTCTTTTCCAGTTCTATTTGATGAAATCCGGATATTAAATCTAGACAAGAAAAGTATTTTGCTCGGCCAGGTTGATCTGAAATATCGTCTATTCTTGGCAATGGAAATTTATCTGCAATTAATTTCATGTTTACCTGTCTGTAGTCTATCACCAGTCTCCATCTTTTTTCTTTTGTATTTGGTAAGGATTTCTTTGGAACTAATAAAATTGGACTATTATATTCGGAATATGATGTCTCTATTATTCCATCATCTATCAATTTATTCACTTGCTCTTCGATTTCTTCTTTATGGGTATATGGTATACGGTAGTTCTTGATGTACACAGGATCCGTATCCTTCGTTCTTAACTTTTGTTTGTAAAAATTGTTAGTTGTAACTGTTTCTGATTCTAATCCGAAGATATCGTTATATTCGGTGCATATTTCCGTTAAAGTTTCCTTAAAATGTATTGGAATATATTTAAAATTTTATCTTTTCTATTTTCGTTGTTAGTTTTGCACTTTACTATGTCATAATTATTGACATCTTCCGTTATAATTTCATTTTGTTTTAGGGTAGTTACAGAATTGTTTGTATTAAGTATCCTTATAAATGCATTTTCAGCTTTTACTAGTGTACTGGCTATGAAGACACCCGGTTGGGGTTCTTGATTAGTTATCAGTACTTCCTCATTGCATGATGAAAGTTTAACTCGTCGTATTACCTCAGATCTTGCTGGCAAGGTAATATCATCATCACAAGTATTGGTCATTGGTATTACTATTTGTTGTTCCAGATAATGTGGTCTCAGGATAAGATAATCCTGGTCTTGGTTAAATTCAAGAACACAATTAAATCTTTTCATAAAATCCATACCAATTATTCCATCACATGGTATTGGGAAATTGTCATCTACCACTTGGAAATTGTGGGGTATCAAAAATTCACTAGTCTTTAAATCAAAAAATGTTGTACCAATGGATTTAATTCCTCCTTTTCCTATACCAGTAAGTGTAGTAAAATGAGCCGTATTTATTTGTTTAAATGTGCATTGATGTTTTATTAAGGATATATCTGCTCCAATGTCTACCAGTAAAGTTACAGTAGTGTTAATTATTTCTATTTTAATTTGGATGAAACAACTAAAGTTAAGGTTAAGATTATATATTTTCCCATTTATTGGCTTTATCTTTATTATTATTATTGTTGCGGTTGTTATTATTGTTATTCCTGGAGAAGTTACCTCTTCCACGGAATTTTCGTTTGTTCCCGCGGTAATTGTCGTAATTGGGTCTTTGCCCATAGTACAATATGGCATTTTGTTGACCAGTTGCCTCAGTGCAACTATTTACGAATTTGCTGATTGCGTCATTCATATTATTGATCTGACCAGCTTCCATGATCAATTTTACTTTATCAATATTGCAGTTTTTCTTAAGTGCTTTTACAGCAACTTGGGTGGAGTATTTATTTGCCAATTCGCAGGTCAAACCATCTGATATGTATGCATTTTCAAGTGATTTAACTAGAGATTCCACCTCACTACAATAAGCATTGGCAGACTTGTTGTTCTGTTTAATATTGATTATCTTTGCCGACAAGACCTCGACTGATTCTCCTTTTACTGAACTAGTCAGTTTACTTATAATTTCAGCGATTGAAGTCTCATTGCTAATTAGATTTCTAGCAGTTCCCTTTAGTTTAGGCCTTATTAGGGATACCGCTGTCTGTTCGTGTGCCCCCTTTAGTGAATCGACTAATTGGAGCGAGTCCAAAAATGTGCGTAGATTCTCAGGTTTACCATCGAAATCACAGATTAGCTTTGAAGCTGTATTTAGAAATTCCACGACCGTTTGTGTCATTTCGGAATTATTTGAGAAATCTTCTGAGTCTGAATCGGTATATATTTCGGAAATTGGGTAAAATTTCTCACTATTGCTAGAAGCGAATATAACGTTTGTATCTATCTTCAATTGTTGATCAATTGAATGGGGTAATGTTTGGTTAATATTATATTTGTCAAGTATTTTTACTAATTGGTCTCTTAGGTTCCAATAGATTTCTAAAACTTCAGTTTTATGTTCCTCAGTGAATTTCTCTATATTCCTGTATATTATCTCTCTAATTATTTCCAGTGAATTTATAATCGTATTCAAATGTTTTCTCACTGTTTCTGGACGAACATATTTTTATTTATGCATTTATAAGCCTTTCTGAAGTTTTCTCTTTCTGAAGAGATTAATTTATTTATTAACTCCCATTTTTCCATTTAAACTTTATCTAATTCTGTTTCTCTACTTATTCATTTCTATCTAATATTTGTTATTTATATTTGCTGTTGACGCGTGTTACTTATTGCCCTACAAATTACCTTTATGATATAGATGATAGCTACTATAACAATCATTATTATTGATACGATTTCCACATAATTAAATTCATTGTCCCTAGTAATGTCTGGTTTACTACTTTCTTTAATATTTTTCCGCAAAACTTCGATAAGTTCCCTATTATCAGTTTCCTCTTGTGATTTACCTACTTCGTATCCGGCAATAAGCAGTGGGATAGTGGACAAAATCCTCTTCCACCAAGTCATTTTCACCAAAAAAAGAATCTATATTGTATTTTTCTTTACTAATATATGAAAATAAGAAACACTGCCATGGTAAAAAAAAATCTATCATGTTCTTCGATCTACTCTTTTTTTTCTTCTATCCCTAATAAAAAGGACCATATAAAATTTTTAATTTTATATATATTTTATTTCTAGTTTGTATTATATAAAAAAAATCTTTCTTTGTTAATTAAAATTTTCTTTATTTTGATTTTTTCTCTTCAATATTTACTAATAGTCTTTTGAATTCTATTTAAAGCAATGATCATTTGTACCTTTATTTAATAATCTTTTTTTTTTCTCTGGGTTATATCCTATTTTTATTGAACAAATAAAAAAAGTTTTCGCCTCGAGCGATGACTCGCTTACAGGCCCTACGAGTGCGGATAGTACGCACTTCGTTTGTAGCTAAAAATTCCCCTTCTTTTAAAGTTATACTTATTTTTGGTTTTTCTCCAAAAGTTGTTTTATCAAAAACTCCAATGTATCTATCTGTCTCCAGAGCTCCGAGGCTCTTTCCCAGGATGGTGGTGGTTTATTGTTTAACATGCGTAGTATGATGGCTTTTTCCCGTTTTAATTTCTGGGTCACCCCTCCTCTTCGTTTATGGGTGATCTTTGGTGGTGTTGGCTTCTCGGGTTTTTCCTTTGTTGCCGTTTTCCGTACTCTTCTAAAGTAAGCGGTTGAGGTTGTGGCTTCATCCTGTCTCTTGGCCAGACAGGGAACTTCCTTCAACGCGGCTGGCGGATCTTTGTGGCTGACCCGCCAGGACAAAATTATATATATTTTTTTTTTTTGGCTGTGCAATGAAGCACTAGTCCAATGGGTGCAGGTTTATAGCACTCCCTTTTTTTTTTTTTTTAGTTTTTTTTTCTTTATACTGGCAGGATCCTCATGTAAATAAAAAGTCTTTTCGTTTACTTTTTATAAACTTTGCATGGAGCGGATGATACGCTCCCTAAGACGTTAAGCAAAGTAATTACTTTATTGGGTAAAATCGAACTTAATATATAGTACATTATTGCTTACTAAGCAATTCTATAAACAGTGGGAAATGCAGCAAATGGACTGAGAACTTTTGGTAAGATTCATAAAGTATGAAACAACGATAAATGTACAATACCAAAAGTGGTGACTGTTACAGTGGTTGTTATAAGAGTTTGACTGAGTGTTCTCAGCTTAACTCACTGTAACTACAACGGTCATTGTACAATACAAATAGTGTGTATCGTATGTATTATTACTTTGTAATATGATCTTTTAATTTCAATTACCCAAAATATTCTTGTGGGTAATAACGCATGCAATTCATGCTACACATGCTACAATGGAAGAAGGTATAAGTTTTTGACTGAATATGGTGCACGACATTAAACTACGTGTCCTCACAATTTTTTTGCTTTCTGATATCGAAAATAAAGATTTTATAAGCGAAATTCTAAACAACCAACTTTTCGCTCTTCTTCTTAATTTGGTTTTACTGTAGAAAATTAAAATTTTTTTTCATTGATTATGAAGCATATAATTAAGCTTCCTTTCTCCGCAAAATTATAGCCTTCTACAATAAAAAGTTTTGATTTCATTACTTAATTTCGTAAAATGTCGGAAAGTTTTTTTTTGCTTTTCTTGTAAAATAATGAATATGTTTGTTACGCCCTTTTGCATTTCAGGTAACGATATGTATTTCTACCAACAACTATAATTGAAAAAACGGTAAAATTTTTTTTGAGCTGTCGTCAACTGCATTTTTGTCTAAAAGTACCGTTTTTTCAGCACATAGCAATGCTGTTGATATGAATACGTAAAATTTTGTCATTGCGAATTTAAATATTGTTGAGAAAAGTGAAGTTTATTGTAAAATAAAATATTGTGTAACTTTACGTAATTCCATGGCTCAGAAGAAAAATTTATCGTTGGAACGGCTTCGATCTGCTGGCACAAATGTGTACTTGATTGGTAAATGTGTACCTAAAATAGTTGGTGTGAAATTACCATCAAAGCAGCAAGTGCTTCAGTGTTTTTTTTATAATGTGCGTTGTGAAAAGAAAACAATTAAAGAAAGTGCAAGATTAGTGTTAAATGAAATATTGCCTTTTTGGGAAAAAGCTAGAATCCCAACGCCAGATCAAAGAACATGTGCTGCAAAAGTCATTAAACTTTATGAAGAGTGGAGAACAGTCCAAAAGGTATGTAAATCTCCGTTCCCAAGTCATCGCAAAAAAGAAAATTACTTTAAGGAAAATTTAAACAATTTATTTGACATTGCCCACGTTGACGCTCTGAAGCTTATAAGTATACAGGAAGATAGAGACTTCTTAATAAGGCAGCGAGAAAATGGGCGTGTTGGTAGCATGACTTGTGTCGATCAAAATGTCACAAATAAAAAAAAAAGAAAGGCACAAAGATTGGAAGATGAAAAACGTCGAAAAGAAAATTATGAAAACAGAAAAGGCACTTCAGGTAATTATTATGTAGTATTTGGAAGCAAAGTGTCCATTTTTTTTGCTGTTCACTTAATTTCATGTGTAGACTTGACTATGGAACATGTTGAATTTGAGAGAGAGTGATGAATCGGGAGATGATGTGCAGGCGATGGATGTAGAACAGACTGACAACATTCCAAGTTGCTCCAGTAAGCCAATTCGAAAACATGGAAAAAATAATTTTATTGACGACAGAATGCTGGCTTGTATGGATGCTGGCAATATGTCATCTCCATTAGCTATACACTTTATCAGTGCAACTGCCAAAGCGTTGGGTCACAATATTGAGGATCTTGTCCTGAATTGCACAAGTTTGCGTGAACAACGTAAAAAATATCGTCGGCGTCATGGCAAAGAAATTGTTGAAAATTTCAAGGTAAGTTTTTTTATTTTGACCAAGTTATAAATTTTGCTTTGAGCTTAAGATTTTTTTAGATACCTGAAACATTTGTTTTGCATTGGGACGGAAAGCTACTTCCCGCAATTGCTGGAAAAAATAAAGTTGATCGCTTGGCTATTGTGCTCACGTCGGAGAACGTTGAAAAATTAATAGCTATCCCCATTATTGAACTGGTGATGTAGTCGCTCAATCAGTCTACGACTATTTGTTAAAAATGAATATGCTGAATTCATTAGAAATGATATGTTTCGATACAACTGCTGCAAATACTGGCTCTCATAGTGGTGCTGGAACTTTATTGGAACGCAAACTGGAACGCAGCTTACTGTGGTTACCATGTCTCCACCATATTGCAGA
This sequence comes from Leucophora obtusa, assembly GCA_949987735.1. Classification (NCBI taxonomy): domain Eukaryota; kingdom Metazoa; phylum Arthropoda; class Insecta; order Diptera; family Anthomyiidae; genus Leucophora; species Leucophora obtusa. The sequence continues at coordinate 55,403,196 of OX465296.1, forward strand.
AATTCTCTTAAGAGCTGTATTTGAAATCAATTTCGGAAAATCAAGTGGTCCAGAGGTGGCGATTTTTAAACGTTTTGCACGGGAATGGAGCACACTAAATTCAAAGGGATACAGCACTTGTATGCAGGATGAACAAGTTTTGAGTGTCATATCTGTCGAAGAACGCGAAACAAGGAAACACTTTTGTCTTGAATATTTAGCGAAAGTCCACATTCGGCATGATTATAGAGAACTCTTACAACTTGCATTTATTTTTCTTGGTGGTAGCATTCCCAATTTCACATTTCGTGCACCTGGAGCGACATCTCATGCAAGATACATATTCAAGGCCATCTATTGTCTCAAAATGTATATTTTTAACGAGCACTTTAAAATGTCTGCGAGTCAGTTGAATGGAATTCGTAATACATGCATTTTCTTAGTAAGTCTCTACATCCCAGTATGGGATGTAGAGACTTACAAGTACAAGGCAAGTGCAACTGCAAATGCAGTTGAAGCGCCAAATAGAGATATGAAACTAATAAAGGGGATTATTGGGTATTTTGATAAAAAAATATCTACAGTGCTTTTTGAAAAAATTCGGAACCACTTGTGGTATTTATCAGAGGAAGCAGTTGCACTTGCCTTTTTTGATCCACATGTAGACTCAAAAATGAAGGAAAAGATGGTTTTGGAGTTGCAAATAGATTCCGATGAAGACAATCATATCGGTGATGATGGTGATATTTTCCCTTCTAAAAAAGTGTGTGCAAGCGTTGATGAATTACAATTATTCACATCCAAGGATTTAAGCTCTTTTGTAACTCCTAAAACAAAAAATTTTTTTTCTCGTCTGGAAATTTCTACGGATTTCTTACGCTTTGATCCGTCAAACTGGCCTAAGAGCGAAGCATTTTGTAAAGGGGGACAAATCGTAAAATGCATTACTGTTGTGAATGATGCCGCCGAAAGAAAAGTCAAACTAATAACTGATGCTTAACACACAACGAAGACGATAAACAGTACTTGTTACACATTGTAGAGGGCTACCGTAAGGACTTCCCAGCCTACCCGAGTAAAAAAAATTGATCTCGCGCAATATCTAATCATATCCAATTTGATATTGTTTAACATCTGCTGTAATATCTAGCTGATCCAATTAGATCTCAAAATTGGGTGTATCCAATCATATCGTATTAGATCCAATTGTATATATGGGGATAAACTAAGATCAAGTTATATCTCAAAATTGGGAGGTCCAATGATATCTTTGTGGATAAACCTAGATCTATTTTGATCCGAAAATTGGCGGATCCAGCTATATATTTGGGGATATTTTTAGATCTAATTTGATCCGAAAAATGGCGGATCCAATTAGATCCAGCTATATATTTGTGGATAAACTTATATCTAATTTGATCTCAATTTTGGCAGATCGAATTAGATCCAGCAATATATTTGTGGATGAACTTAGATCTAATTTGATCCGAAAAAGTGGCAGATCGAATTAGATCTAGCAATATATTTGGGGATAAACTTAGATCTAATTTGATCCGAAAAATGGCACATCGAATTAGATCCAGCAATATATTTGTGGATAAACTTAGATATAAATTGATCTGAAAAATGGCAGATCAAATTAGATCCAGCAATATATTTGTGGATTAACTTAGATCTAAATTTATCCGAAAAATGGCAGATCCAATTAGATCCAGCAATATATTTGTGGATAAACCTGGATATAAATTGAATAGAAAATTGGCAGATCAAATTAGATCCAGCAATATATTTTGGGATTTAGTAAGACCTAATTTGATCCGAAAAATGGCAGTTCGAATTAGATCCAGCTATATATATGGGCATAAACTTGGATCTAAATTTAACCGAAAAATGGCAGATCGAATTAGATCCAGCAATATGTTTGGGGATAATCTTGGATCTAAATTTATCAGAAAAATGGCAGATCGAATTAGATCCAGCAATATATATGGGGATAAACTTGGATCTAAATTTATGCGAAAAAGTAGATCTAGGTATATGTGACCTTCTCCGAGAAAAGGGCCCTAGTATGTCAAAAAACGGGTTTGGACTTAAGAGTGGATTCTGGTACCTAAAAGGGTGTAGAATAAGATGAAATGAGTTGAGGCACCTAACCATACCAAATCGCATCTCCCAACTGAAGGTGTGTTTAAAGTGATAATGCGTTATGAGACTTTAAATGCGTTCTTCTCAAAACTTAATTTTCACACACTAGGTCCCTTTTCTCGGAGAAGGTCACATATATATTTCAGGATTAAGTTGTATCTAACTTTATCTGGCAAACGGCAGATCGAATAAGATCGAGGATTATATTTGGGGATTACGTAAGATCTAAATTTATGAAAAAAATAACAGATGAAATTAGATCCAGTAATATATTTCGGGATTGCGTAAGATCTTAACTTTTTCAATAAGTTGCAGATCGAATTGAATCCAGTGATATATTTAGTGATTTGGTAAAATCTTAAATTTTCCCATAAATTGCAGATCGAATTAGATCCAGCAATTTATTTAGGTATTAAAATGGCAGATAGAATTAGAAACAGCAATATATTTGGGGATTGACATCTAAAACTATCCATAAAAATGACAGATAAAATTAGATGCCGCATTATATTTGGTACTACGTAAGATCTCCATTTATTTGGGATTAAATAAGATCCAAGATGCTAACTGTTCAAAAAAGAATACACTGGCAGAGCACTGATTTTATAAAAATTACAATATTTTGTTAAAATAAGGTTTAAACTCAGAAGGTCTCGAGTTCGATATGCATTTTTTTTACAAAATGAATTTCTTTTTATAAAATTAAAATTTTTTTTCTATAAATTTTTTTATAAAATTATATATTTATTTTTTTATTAAATTCAAATCTTTGAATAAAATAATTTTATTTACATCTTTTTAACGCTCTACACCATTTCAATTGTATTAATTGTTTTTAAGATTTATTAATTGTATTTCAGAAATAATCAATTGAATTTCAGTTTTATCAATTGTATTTCAGAACTTATCAATTATTTTTCAGATTTATGAATTGTATTTCAGAACTAGTCAATTGAAGTTCAGTTTTATAAATTCGGTTTCAGAAATTATTAATTGTATTTCCGAAATTATCAAACTGTATTTCAGAAATTATCAATTGTATTTCAGAAATTATGAAATGTAATTTAGAAATTTTTCTCTATTAACTATGATAAACAATCAACAAGTTTTGAAATAGATTTGATTATTTCTGAAATACAATTAATAATTTCTGAAATACATTCCATAATTTCTGAAATACATTTAAAATTTGTGAAATGCAATTAATAGCTTCTGAAATACAGTTATTGTAGTTGAGTTACCATTTATGAACATATATTGCTTAAATGGCACCTTATATGACAATATACTGTTTAAATGGCACCATATATGATATGTTCCCTATTAAAAAAAATAATATGGAGCTTTATATGGAAATATATAACTTAGAGTCATCCACGTACCATTTGATCCGAAAAATGGCCCGATAAAATTGTATCAGTTGTTTATCAGTTTTTAACTTATTGTATCAGTTTAGATCTGACCTGATTAAATTATGTGTTAATCAGATGAAATTGTATCTGATTTTTGACCTGATACTATTTTATTGGTTTATATCACATGGTATCAGTTTAGGTCCAAATAGATATATTTGTATACAAAATTATATAGTTATATCCCAATTTTGACCTGATATCAGTTTAAAACTTTAATACAATTGTATAAGGTAAATGTCGGATACAATTATATTTTATTTATATAAAATTGAACCAATTACGATCAAACCTGACACCATTACATATAAACCGATAAAATTGCATCAAGTCAAAAATCGGATACAATTTCATCTGATTAACACATAATTTAATCAGGTCTGATCTAAACTGATACAATTAGATAAAAATTTATAAACAATCGATAAAAATATATCGGGCCATTCTTCGGATGAAACTGTATATTTATACAGATATAACTTAATCACATATATGACTATATGTAACTATTTTTATTCGGGTTGTTTAAATGATACGATATATCAAAGTATATGGTACTATATACGGTAGCATATATTATCATATCTGGAACTGTATTAAAAATGTTGTTGAAATGGCACCATATATCATAATGTATGGTTTAAATGTCACCACATATGGTAATATATTGTTTAAATGATACCATATATCAATATATATTGCACCATATATAGTAGCATATATTATTATATCTGAAACTGTATTAAAAATGTTGTTCATGAGGTCCCATATATGAGCATATATTGTTGAAATGGCACCATATATGATAATATATGGTTTAAATGGCACCATATATAGTAATATATTACTTAAATAACACCATGTATAAATATATATTGCACTATATATAGTATCATATATTATCATATCTGGAACTGTATTAAAAATTTTGATCATGAGTTACCATATATGGCCATATATTGTTTAAATGGCACCATATATAATAATATATGGTTTAAATGGTACCATATATGATAATATATGGTTTGAATGGCACCATATATGATAATATATGGTGTGAATGTCACCGTATATGATAATATATTGCTTAAATAGCACCATATATAAATATATATCGCACTATATGCAGTACCATATATTATCATATCTGGAATAGAATTAAAGATTTTGTTAATGAAGTACCATATATGACCATATATTGTTTAAATGGCACCATATATGATAATATCTAGTTTAACTGTCACCATATATAATTATATATTTTTTAAATGATACCATGTATAATTATATATTGCTAAAATGCCACCATATATATTAAGATATAGTTCTATATATAACTATATATGCAATAAGATCAACCATGTCATGTAATATATAATTATATATGCCTTATCTAATATTACGAGGGCCGATATCTAATTAGATGAAATTATATATGGCATAATATAAGGAAAATTTTTGTGAAAAAACGTAATATATAATTATATATGGATATACATAACGACATGTATAATTATATATTGTAATATATGCCATATATGATTATATATAATTTTTTTTACTCGGGTATACAAAATCTTCAATTATTTAAAATGAAAATAATAAGCCTATTAAATAAAAATTAAAGAAAAAACATTATATTTACAGTATTTCTTATTACAAAAATTTATAAAATGCAAAAAAAAGTATTTGGGTGGTTTTTCAAAATTTTGACCTTTGACCTCATTGTGGAACGGGTTGGCACCCTCCGATCAGCCTGAAAATTTGCTACATCAATTTTGACATCAAATCGCATATTTTTATCGCTACCCATATTCAAGTTTCAAAAAAAAGTTTTTAACGCCAGGTCTAATGTACACACATGCAGATATTACCTCAAATTTCGTTAATACAGACGTATGGTCATATATGAAACATGAATGGAGATTTATGTATGGTCATGAATGCATATTTATGAGCAAGCACGTACATACATTCAACCTGTATGGATCCATATATGTCGATTTTTAGCTGGGTTACCAAATTTTATATATTCTTTTAAAGATATGTACACTGTAGTGTGCAAGGGTAGTGAAAGAGTTAAAATAATACGTCAGACAAACCGGTCGAATCTGTCAAACCGGTTTCAAATCGATTTGACTAATTTTTAACAAATTTTTAGTTGAAACATTGATTTAGGCAAAGATTTTAGTTATCTTCATTTAACACAATACTAAAAATCCTCAGTACTTTAACTAATTTTGGGTGTTAATTTTCAAAATTATTTATATCTAATTTTTAAGAACCCATTCGTTAAATTTTGCAGAATTTATTGTTAAAATATAATATTTTCATGTTACTGTTATTACCCGGTTGATGGCGCCACCAGTGTATCCAAAGTTTTAAAGTTGGCGCTATTTCGTTCCCTCCCGATTTTTTAAAATGGCCCATATCTCGAAAACTAAGAGAGATAGATCAAAATCGATGAAAATGTCGACTACCCCTAACCGCATAATACCCCAGCGAAAGGGGGATCTTGGAGGGGCCTTGGGCGCTCGGAATTATTTAATAAAAATGTTTCGCTTCATAAAATGGCCCATATCTTGAAAACTAAGCGAAATAGAGCAAAACGGACAAAAGTGCCCTTATATGCCCTCACATGATATGGACCAGGCCCGGGAAGGGTCCCGAGACCCTAAATTTTGATCAATTCTATTACTCGGTATAATTACAGATAATACTGCAGGTTTACAAATATTTCACTTAAATTTAGATTTGTTAAATTTAACAAAAGAATTTGTTAAAATCAACAAATTTTATTTTGAGCCAAAAAACAGGAATAAATTTTGTTTAAATAACAAATATTTCTGTCCAGCCAACAGACGTATTATTTTGAGCGTACTCATTAATATGAATGAGGGGTATGTATAGTTGATCTTTTATTTGATAAATTAATGTTTTTTAGTTTGATTTTTAGATCATAATTAATATCACTTTCTGCTTAAATTATTTTTCAAATTAAAGAAAGGTGATACAATTTTCACAAGTAAATTACAAAGAATAAAAAATTTTAAAGAAAGTGTGGATTCCAACAACTTACTGGAAAAAGCCGCAACAATTACATAGCTAATGGCCTTTTTCGAAAAAATTTCCAAAAAAAAATGTAAAAATAAAATTAAAAAGGAAAACAAAACATAGTGATGTACAGAATTGTGTACAGTAGAGCGTACCACCTTACAGGCAGGTTTCAATTTTTTTTTTTGCCGAACGTAGGGGTCGTCATTTTACATTTTTCATTATATCTTTGGCATTTACAGTCGGATCTTAATGTATGATACATCGATGTTTTTCTCTCGAGGAGACCAGTGGTTTTTTCTAAGGGCCATATACCTCAAGTATCCCGTTCTAGTTGTTACCCACCACATCTCAGTTGCTACAATCCTAATGTACCCCCTAATGTCAGAAAATTAAAGCTCGCAAAAAATCATTAAACTTTTGCTAAGGAAGTTTTTCGATAAGCCCAGTAGAAATTTTTTTTATATATTGGTTGCCGAACGTAGGGGTCGCCTTTTTTAATTTTTTTCATTGGATTTTTCCTTTATAGCAAAACACTGGTCTCCTCGAGGCAAAAAAATCGATATATTATACTTTAAAATCCAACTTTTAATGCCGAAGCAAAAATTGCAAAAAAAATTCGGCAAAAAAAATTCTTTTTTGAAATTGCCTTGCAAAAATACTTCATATTGGAGGGTGTACGGCGAACTTCTTTTTGAGGTACGGTTATTCTATGCCATATGGATGGCATAGTCACTTTTTAGTGTCTGTTTTAAGTCAAAAAAGTTATGGATACTATTGGGTAAAATCTATGCCATATGGCATAGATTTTACCCAATGGAAAGAACATTTTATATTTGATTGAATCATGTCGCAGCGGCTGAACGTAATTACCATGTCTAAAAGACTAAACATCGAACAAATAGAAAATATTTTAATGTTTTAGTCTTATTTCGACTTGATTAAGCCAAAATATGCAAAAAATTATTTATTTCTCATATGACCATATGGTCGTGAAAGAGTTAATGTATAATATAAAATGTGTGCATTTGAACGTAGATTTAGATCTTTCCAAACATAAGATTTTTAAAATTGCATTAAAAATTAAAACTTATATTTTTGTTTTTTTTTTTTTCCTTAAGTGCATTCATATGGCATGATGACCAAAAACCACTTTTGGAAACCAAATTTAAAAAAATTTCTTTTGATTATTTATAATGTAGGCTTAAATAGTAACAAAATTGAAAAAAATTATTTTTTAAGTCAAAAGCAAAAAAGAAGTACAGAAAGGGTTAATAAAAATCCTATTCGAAAGAATCGAACATGAATTTTTTTAAGAAACGATATGTTCAATACATCAATAAAAACCTATAATTTATACAAAAAAATCTATCTGTTCACATTTATCTTATGGCAACACTGTCTTAAATTTAATTTTTTTGAAAAATCTGACTTTTTAATCGGTTATGCTCGGGCTAGCGTTGTCCGATTTTTCCCAAATTGTCACCTAATCCCGCCTGGCGCTCCACGGAATTGTACCAACAAATATTTCCATACAACTTGCCGCCGCCCTAATATGCATAAATATATTAAAAACATTTTTACATATTTTTAGATTTTCTTTTTATTATTTTAATAATTTACAAATTTCACTTTATAACCTTAATTTTTTTAGTTTATCACATGCAACCAACGTAACTTTTGACGTGGGCATAAAATGACCGACCGGAGTATACTAAAGACGCACATGATAAATAAATACGTGACACTTAAAAAACACGCGATATATATTCAGCGGACCTTTTTGTAAAAAAGTTTATATATTACGTGATGATGATATGATTATAATGATGACGATATTAAATTAAAAAAACGTTTTGTTTGTAAAAATGGATTAAAATATTATAAATGAGTAACTTAAATAATTAGGTGGCCTTTAAAGGCCTAAATATTACTGGTAAATTCGATAACTTTCCACTCCTCGTTATTTTTAAAGGACTTGAAATGTTTAAGTCCGGCATACCGACCAGATGATATCCTTCACTAGTCTGGAGTCTGAAATGAAATTAACTTCCAACAAAAGTTGTCTATAAAATGATTTATAAAAATTCGAAGAAATGTAAGAAATTTTTATTTTACCTAACCCCAGCCTATATCCGAAATAAATATGTAGACATACCATATATTGCAGCAAATGCCAAAACTATGATATCTCCAGTGTAGACCATTCGATTGCATACATATTTATTGCCGTCAACATATCTCGCAATAATTCCTTGACAACCTTCGTTAACAATTACTGCTGAGGCAAAATGTCATACTCAGTTTACATTTTATTTTAAAAAGGACGTCATTAATATAATAAGAGAAAATAAAGCAAAAACAAATAAAACGAATTAAATTAATAAGAAGAAAAATTATAAAGAAAGAAAGAAACAAAAAAATGTAGCAATTTTGTATTTTTTCAAGGGAATTTACAAGTAAGCGTCGCATAACCTTAACATAATTACTATCTTCATACCCTCAACCTCCTAAAGGACAAGTATGCCTCAAGGCAGCTATCATGAAATTGCCCACAAATTCGTCAAACGCGCATTTTATAATACAAAGTTAAGCTATTCCGATAGACAATAAAATGCACTAAATGTTTTGGTAAGAATTTATTCGTGTGCCGTGCTCTGTTTGGAAGCGAAAAAGTTTCAAAATTAAAATTTCGTAAAATTTAAAGAAATATTTATTTTAAAACGAACACAATTTTCAAAATTCTAAAAATCATATTTATGTACGTTCACTAAAAACTTCTGATATTAAACTGAAAGCAAGACTGAACTTTTAAAATAAACAATAACTTTTAGAATAAGTCATTATTGTGGTTCAAGGATACACAGTAATTATCAGGATATCTTTAAAGTACATCGTTTTAACATGGAAACGAATAGGCGGATTTTTATGAAATTTGGCAGAAAGAATATACTTAGTAGTAAGAGCAAAGCATTTAAGTTTGTATAATATATATAAAAGTTAAGGTGAGTTTTCGCTCAATTTCGCATTTTCCAAAAAAAGAAAATCGCTAGATCTTATTAACCCTGCTAAGATAACGTACGTCTGCCAAACGTACGCTTTTTGAATTTTGTGCTCTCTCTACCTGGATTGTTAACAGAGAAAGTTCTAATTTTCAGTTATCCCACTCATCTAGGGATACCGATCCCGAAATCCCGATCCCGAAAATCCCGGGATTTTCGGGATTTAGAAATCCCGAAATCCCGGGATTGGTCTTGAAAAAATCCCGGGATTTCCGATTTCATTATTTGGCATATTTTATCTCTTTTTTTATTTGTTTTCATTGTTATATTCGACCTAAATCACATAAATCTAATATCTTGTTAAATGTTATTAAACAACTAATTTTTCCCATTCATAAATAACAGATTAAAATAGATTAGAGATTAAATAAATCTAAATAAAAACCTTAATAATTTAAAAACTTTTATTCAGTTGTGAAACTTTTGAAAATCGTAATTTAGCTTTTAACGGACATGTTTTTATTTATTTTATTGATGATTTGCTAAAATCATAACTTCATGCAAAATAATTTTGTCGACTAAAAACAGTAAATTTTTGTTAAATTGAAAAATCTAACAATCTGCATTTCGGAAATCATCAGAGGTATGTTCTTAATATTTTTTGTTAGTTGATTTAAAAAACTATTAGTCACTAAATATTTCTGATTATTTCAGCAGAGTAGTTTGTATTTGCATTCAACTAATTTTAGCCAAATATAACTACTTTTGGTTAAAAAGTTTCTTCAGAGGTAAACTGCAATTTGCTTAAATTTAAGTCATTGGTATATTTCTTATATTTCGGAAATTTAACAATTATTTAGTAAAATAAGTTCTGTTGATTTCATTAGTTTTTATCGTGGAGCCTTTTTTGCTAATTTTTGGTAGCTTTTTCTGCTATTTTTACATACTTATTTCTATGAGTGTAGTTTCTGTTTAAATTCAGATCCACAATGCTGTAGTACTCCACTCTGAGTGGATTTTGTTCCTTTCTTTTTTGCACTTATATATTTTTTGTATCATACTATCTCTATTTTATACTCCAGCATTGTGAATCCGGCTTAATTTGTTTATTTCTTCATACTGCAAGAAATAATAAGTAGATTTATAATGAATTATTTAAATTTTTAGGGTTTATTTCAGCTATTTACTTTTAAAATTAAAAATATGATGAAACAAGAAAATCCCGAAACCCCGAAAAATCCCGAAATCCCGAAAAATCCCGGGATCCCGATAAATCCCGGGATCCCGAAAAATCCCGGGATCCCGGGATTGAAATTTTCAAAATCCCGAATCCCGGGATTTGTAAAAACCAGTCCCGTTCGGCATCCCTACACTCATCAGTAGCAGCTTGTCGATAATAGTTGTTTTTGTGCGAAAAATTAGTTTTTTTCTGAGAAATGAATACAGCCTATGTCTCACAGTGCTTTGTCCCATAGGCAAAATTAAAAAAAAAAATGTATGCGGAACGTTAGTGACTTATAGATTTTTGGAGAGCTGACATAATACCATAAATAAATATGAAAGAAGAATTCAGTATCTCCTCTTTTTGTTAACAACAGAGGGCGCTAAAGTCAAAAAAATTTTGAGTTAAAATAGTTAAACGAAAATCTAATTTTAACTGCTTTACAAAAAAAATTGGCAAAAATTAATTTTTAAAGATAATTCTTTGAAACACGGTGGTTTTGTTATTCACTATATTCGCAATAAGCAGAAATTATTGTAAGTGAAAACTTTTTATAGAATAATATTTGGTGGCATCGAAAACTTTAGACATTTTTTGACTTGAAATCCCAAAGTTGCTTAACTTTAGTAGAGTAAAAAAAAAATATGGAAAAAAGTGTTTTTTTATTTATGATTTTAGGACACCTTGAGCTCTTTAATTTTAATAGAATTTGGAAAAAAATATTGTTTTTTCTAACCGCAAATTTAAAAATTTTATACATTTTCCAAACCCCTTTACCTGAGTTTTAACAAAGTTAAAAAGAGCTAAATTTTAAGGTACCACCAAAAATTAAAATAATAACGTTTTTAGAAAAATTTAACCCGTGCTGAATTGCGGCCGAAAATGGCCCATTTTTGAAAAAGAAAATAGCCTATCAATTAAAAATTCACAAAATTCGAATTTTTTGCAAACACTAATTTTTTATTTAACTTGTTCATTAAATATACTTAAAATTATTCAGATACGGAATTTTGGTTTCGCTGGATATCATTAACCCACTTTAACCTAGAACCGAAATGCCCATAAATTTAATAGAAATTCAAAAACGGCTTTTTTTATATTTGTTTGTCAATTTTTTTTAAAACACATAAATTGGAAATGTCGAAAGCTATTTTTGTAACATAATAGTTATTATTAACCCTCTAACCGGCAAGCCCGCCTCCAGGCGGGGTATATTAAATTGACCAGAAATGCGCCAAAGGAGTATTTTATAATAAGAAATTATGCTTTATCAACAGAAAACAAAATTTATTAAATTTTTTGTGAAGAATTTTTTTGTATACAATGCACGGTTTGGAAGCGAGAAAGTGTCAAAGATAAAATTTCATAAAATTTCAAAAATTAAATATTTTAAAACAACCAAGATTTTCAAAAATCTTAAAAACATATTTAAATTGAATAAAACAATTGATAGTGATCATGAAGTAAGATTGGAGCTTAGGATATTCAAAAAGTTCCTTACTTTGGTCCAAGGACGCACAGGATTCCATAAGGATACCTTTAAAGGACATCGCCTTAAATTCAAAACGAATGGACGGATTTTTCTGAAATTTGGTAAAACGATAATATTTGGTATAGGTAGCAAAGTTTATAAGCTTGAATAATATAAATTGAAATTTTGGTGCGTTTTCGCTCAATTTCGCGTTTTTCGAAAAACGAAAATCGCTACATCCTCTTAAGTAACAGCACAAAAAATGTAATTTTTTTATTGCAATTACATATTGGTAAGAGAAGTAACTTGTGCCTAAACCTAGTAATTTTTATGCGCTAGTTTTCGAGATTCACCCTTAAACTATCTTGGCCCATATCGCCTAAAATAGGCAACTAAAAAAAATTTTGTAGACGAACTTATTGTTTATTTTTCGTGAGGAACACATGGTATAAATTTCATTGCAAAAAAGCTTAGGCCGGTTAGAGGGTTAAAGAAAAATAATAAATTGAAAAAATGATAATTCGGGTTTTGTGTGGGGAGCAACTCCCTTCCAAGACATTTTATGAAAATTGATTATTTTGTCAAAAATTGTTTTCACTAAATTTTAGCAAGTTTGCAATATTTTTGACCATGTGTGTGTCATATTGAAGGTTTTGCTAAAATAAAATAATATTGCACAATAAAAAAACTTGTAAAAATTGAGCAATGCTCGTCTGTGGCGCCCTTAAAATTGATAATGAATGAGAAAAAGGATATACGGGAGATAGTCATATCCTTGAACCGAATGAAAAAAAATTTGCCACAAAGATAAAAAGTATAATTTTATAAACTATTGTAAGTTCCTAGTGCCTTCTGATCTTAAATCTGGCCAAATTATAGTTTTTGAGAAAAAGGATATACGGGATATGGTCATATCCTTGCACCGAATAAAAAAAATATGCCACAGAGATAAAAAGTATAATTTTATAAACTATTGTAAGTTCCTAGTGCATTCTGATCTTAAATCTGGCCAAAATATAGTTTTTGAGAAAAAGGATATATGGGAGATAGTCATGTCCTTGCACCGAATGAAAGGAAATTTGCCACAGAGCTAAAAAGTTTAATTTTATAAACTGTTCTAAGTTTTTAGTCCATTCTGATCATAAATCTATCCAAAATATAGTTTTTGAGAAAAAGGATATATGGGAGGTAGTCATGTCATTGCACCGAATGAAAAAAATGTGCCACGGAGCTAAAAAGTATTATTTTACAAACCATTTAAGTTTCTAGTGCATCTTTTAGTGAATCTGATCATAAATGTAGTCAATATAAGGTTTTTGTGAAAAAGGATGTATGGGAGGTAGTCATGTCCTTGCACCGATTTTTCAGAAACTTCGAATTTTTCTTAATTTACATGTTATAAATCAGCACACCAAATTTCATTCTTCTGCGATAACTCCTCTAATTTTGCCGATTGACTATATGGGGACGAAGCACTGCGCGTCTGAGCGACGTATCGTTATCTTTTGTGTAACTTTTGCAGTTTTTTGCATTAGCGTTTATTTTATTTTTCTGCTGATTTTCAAAGTCTTTTACAACTTTTTATCCACTACGTGGATAGGATATATAGAGTTTGGACTGATTTTTGTAGAATCAACAAATATTGGAACTACTTAAAACCCACTCAGAATCACCTTTTGAATCGATTTAGCGATACATGTTTGTCTGCGTGTATATTCTTGTGCGCACGCTAAAGGTTACAAATATTAAGATATTTTGATGAAATTTTGTATACCGACTTTGATTTTGGTCAAAATCGGTCCATGTTTGGACCTAGTGCCCATATAAAGGGACGCCAAAAATTGGCCCTTTGTTTGCACGTTACAGGTCGCAAATATAAATATATTTTAATGAAATATGGGCCAGTAACAAAGCTTATTGATTTTGATAGGATTAGTCCATATTCGGACCTACCGCCCATATGTTCTATATTTCGGATTTTCTCCTAAAAAGCAGTTTATATGACACCGAAAGCGTTTTGGCCAACTCAAATTCTTCGGAAAATGTGACCGATGGGCTCAGAATTTTTTTTTATTTCGATTTAACGATGTCCGTCTGTCTGTCCATGCATACTTGTGCGCACTCTACAGGTCGCGAATATTAAGATATTTTGATGACACTTGGTACAACGAATTACATCGGCCCAAGGACGAAGCCTATTGATTTTGGTTAAAATCGGTCCATGTTTAGACCTAGTGCCCATATCAGGGCCCCCCCAAAATTATATTGTTTATACGCTGCAGGTCGCAAATATTAAGATATTTTGATGAAATTTGGTACACAGACCTATGTTGGCCCAAGGACGAAGCCTATTGATTTTGGTGAACATCGGTCTATGTTTAGACCTAGTGCCCATATAAGGGTCCCCCCAAAATGGGCTTGGTTACAAACTGCAGGTCGCAAATATTAAGATATTTCAATGAAATTTGGTGCGCTGACTCACATTATAGAAAATTTTGACACAAGCCCCATTTTAACCCATTCGAATTTCGGATCCAAACATTAGTTGGCTTTTAACCAGACTCGTGTAGGGTATTGTATAGTCGGCATGCCCGACTTTAACCTTTTTACTCGTTTTTAGAATAAAATTTAACTTTTTCAGAGAAAAGTGTTTATGTTCTTATTATATTTTAAGGCAAATGCAATTCTATTCTTAATTTCATATTTATTTTAAAATTTTCTTTAAATATGTTTTTAAATAAAAATAAATTGAATAAAAGAAAATTTTCAATATTCTTTCTTTTAATGTCCTTGCAAGGATTTTAACCATCATACGTCTGTCACACATAGGTTTTCAAAATTCAATTGCTTTAAATTTTGCTTGAAGTAAAGTAGATTTTAAATTCTAGCACTTGTTTATTTAACAAAAATATTTGAAACTTGAATTTTTATTTCCCTTTTGCTGGAGTATGCTATTGAAAAAAAAAGTAAAACAACTTGTATTCAAGCCTTGAAACTGGAAAACAGGGCTAGAATTAAACTTTATTTGAATTTGAATTCCAGTGAAATTGTTTATAGGGTATCTTTTCAGTACAAAAAAACAACGTTATCTAACTAGGGTTAAGTAACAGCGCAAAAGTAATAATTTTCGGACTATAGTTATTTCTTTGCAAGAAAAATAATTCAGGCTATAAGCTACTAATATTTATGCATTATATTTTCAAGAAGTGCTCTAACCTATTTTGGCCCATATCGCCTAAATTAGAAAACGAAAATAAATTTTGTGGAAGAAAATATAGTTTTTTTTGTGCCGTTAGAGCGTTAGAGGGTTAACATAAGCTCGGCAGTAGTACTTTAGTAATTTTATGACGCTATTCTACCAACTTTAGTTTATTGCTTTAATATATAATAGGTTCGTCCGATGGCCGATGTGTATCGGCACACCAAATGTCATTAAAATATCTTCGTACTTGCTACCTCTAGCGTGAAAACAAGTCAATTTTGAGGGCACCTTTGTATGGGCACTAGGTCTAAGCATTGACCAATTTCAACCAAAATCAAGAGGGTTTAGTCCTTGGACCGGTATAAGTCGGTTTACCATATTTCATAAAAATATTATTATATTTGTGACCTATCGCGTGCGAACGTGCTCATTTTTTGGGTACCTTTATACGAGCACGAGGTCACAACATGGACCGGTTCTAAAAGTAATCAATAGGCTTTGTCCATCGGCCCATGTAAATGAGTGTACCAAATTTCATTATAATATCTTTGTACTGGCGACCTGAAGCGTGCGAAGGAGCTAACTTTATGAGAGCTTTATATAGACAATTCAAAATATTTGTGTCTCGCGCCAACATTGGCTTTGGTTCAGTTGAACTAGTCACTCAATAGATCGAAAGAACAAGTTCACTTTTGATCGCTATTTTAGTTCAATAGTTATTTTGTTACCTTCCCAGGAAAATTTTCTGTTCCAAAGAATTGCTTGTAGAATATCTACTTTTCCTTTACAACCCCTTCTACTGTAAATTCTACAATAACACTGATGATTTTCGTTTGAATCAGTCGCAAAAGCAGCCGTATCTGTAGCTTCTGGTTGCCCTAGAATCTGCTTTGGAACTAGTTCTAGAACTGATACTACATCAGTCATACCTTCCATATGAAATCGCGCCAAAATTTTAAACTTTTGGTAACAAACACCAATGCATTAAGAAATTTTTTACCTGTTTTTTACCGTACTCTGAAAAACCGCTTTTAAAAGCCTAATTTTTATACCCTACACCACTACGTGGAGAGGGTATAATAAGTTTGTGCTGATGTTTTGTAACACCAAAAAATATTGGACATAGACCAAGCTTTTTTTATTTCTATTCTGTTTCATTGGCCAGTTCGTAGAACTAATACGCCATCACAACTTCGCTCGACCAGTCGTGCTAGAGTACAATATTGATTTCAAAAAGGCTGTGCATCTGCCTTTTTCTTAAGTGCACATTTGCTATAACTGCACAAAATTTTGGTTTCGTTTCTATTTTACAAAATTATGTACGCAATTGTCTTCTTTAAGTGCACTTTTTGTACCTGCGCATTTAAGATAGCTGCCTCATATTTTTGGCAGTTTTACATTATTTTCATAAAAAAGATCACCGTTAGCTGCCTCTTGTGTTTTGCTTTGTTTTTCAATTCTAGGAAAAAAAACACATAAAATAAATGTGTTGTCAACCTTTTTTGGGACAAAAATATTCTACTTCAGTCGTTTTTTAACCATAAAAATCGCAATATCTGGAACAAAGCACCAAGTTGTCATCATTAGCTTCATTTGTTTTGTTTGTTTTCACTCTGTATTGGTATACCTGCACATTAAGGCAGGTAAATAATTTGACTTAGCTGCGTTTTTGGCTTACCTGCACAAAAATTTTTGCAAAAGTTGGTTGTGCAGCTACGTCAAAATTACTGTATACAACCATTGCCTTCGCAATGGAGTTTCAGCGTGATGCGGCCTCAATACGCCAGAAAATGTTTGCATGTGGTTAGACTCCACAGTCCAACGGCATGCTGAGACACGCTTTAGAGTATTGCAAAACAAAAACAATTAACCGTTATTCCCTATTAAAAAATTAACACAGATCACGAGATAACCTTCTTCCTCGCGACTCACGGCAAACTGTAGACCCACCTTCTAGTATACCGATCGGCTCAGAATCACTTTTTATTTCGATTTAACGATGTCCGTCCGTTCATCTTTGATGAAATTTGGTACACCGACTTACGTCGGCCCAAGGACGACGCCTATTGATTTTGGTTAAAATCGGTCCATGTTTAGACCTAGTGCCCATATAATGGTCCCCCCAAAATTGGAAGATATTTCAATGAAATTTGGTACACAGCCCTATGTCGGCCCAAGGACGAAGCCTACCGATTTTGGTTAAAATATAAATTTCCCGTAAAAACAGCAAAATTTTCAGTAGCCATTACAGACTTTTTTGGTTGAGTGTAGGAAGAAAAAAATTGCAAAATCTTACGGCTAGATGCAATCTAGCAATTTTTTATAGCTACAGGCAAGGTTGGCAACCGAAAGGAATAACGGTATTGTTATCGATTTTTTATTTGTTATTAAAAACACAGATAGAACTTAATTAATTTTAAATTTAGCATATTTTGTATGAAAAAATTTATCAGCCTTACTATCAATATTTTTCAAACGACTTTAGTTAAAATATTGGGTGGCAGTATGCATTGACTTGGTTTATTTTTGGAGCATTCTGATTGGTTAATTTATTTTCAACCAATCAAAATGTTTGAAAATATAAATATTTTTGTAGGGTTTTCATACACAAAATGAACAAAACCGTATGATTAAAAATAAAGTCGACTTTAATTTTATAGTAAGGGCCTATATTTTTTTGTGAAAAACGTAAAAAAGGTTATTGTATTAGAAACCGATTCAATACCGGTATGACAACGGTATTAAGGCAATAGGTTTTTGAATACCGGTAAATTTTTAAATTAAGAGTTTCGGTATTGGTATCGGCATCGGTTATCAATTTGAAAGGGTTTTGAAACGGATAATGGTATTATAAAGGTATCGGTTGCCAACCTTAGCTACATGCAAAAAAACGCTAGATCTATCAAAGTGCAATTTTTTTTCGCACCATTGGATTGGTTTTTTATTAGACTCAGATAAAAATTAGTAAAAAATTTGTAACAGTTATCAATCGCACTTTACTGTTTTTGTATAACTGTTACAAATTTTTTTACTAACTTTTTTATCTGAGTCTAATAAAAAAACAATCCAATGGTGCGAAAAAAAAATTGCACATTGATTGATGTAGCGTTTTTTTTAGTAATAATGTTTGCTATTCTCTTATTACAAATTGCGGATTTTTGTACTAATTCTCGTTGCTGATTTCAGCAAAACATTTTATTAATTTTTCAAAACCGAGTGCTAAACTTAGCAAGAAAATATACTAATTTAACAACCAGTGGATATTTAAAAAAAATTTTATTTACATTTATTTGATTTTTTAGAATTCTTGTTTAGTTAATATTTGTTATTATTGATATACAAGCATGTCACAGGTTTTTTTCCGAATTGATTCGATTTCGCAATTTCACTTTCGAAATTTTTTTCCTAAAATAATCCAAAACAATTTTTTCCTTTCCGAGTTTGCAGTTTCGGGTCGTACGGATAATTTTTTATTGAAAATAAAACATTTTGGTAAGTATCGAGTATTCAACAGGTTTTAAAGTGGTACCTAAAACGTTAAAAGCTTCTCCAGAAAACGTAAAAGGAAAAAAAATTGTTTTCATTCCACTTTCAAATATCAAAGTGGAATTGATATTTAGAGCAGCTTAAACTCATAAAAGCTTTTCAATAGTGTTTCGTATGTATTCAATAAAGTGTCTTTAACTATTTCGCTTAAAAAAATTTACATTTAAAACGCTTTTTGTAGGTTAATTCAGTCATTTTCTTATTGATTAGCAAAACGTAATTTTTTCTGAAAAATTTAAATTTTAAATTTTGATCGGCGATCTTCTCTTTTTTAACTACAAATGGCAAATTATATCAAAATTTAGCAGTTGGAACACGAATTTACCACAAAAAGTCTTTTTTTAACATTTTAGAATTTACGAAAACGCAAATAACCTGAAGAAGCAAAAGTAAAACGTTACGAAATTGTACATCGAAATCATATTAATTTTATGCGAAATATGTGTTAAAACCTTAAATATGCTCTCTAACAAAAACTGTTTTAAGTGAAATTATCAAAAACAGCATTCTTAACTTATAATTAAATATGCTTATCTGTTATATTTGGTTTAAATATGCAAAAATACCATTTACTTCTGGAGAAGCAATTTGCGTTTTCAATTTAATTTTTAAGTCAATTTGAAGTCTGTGACATGCCTGATAGTCTTAATTTGGAAATAAAACTCATAAAATTTTATTGTATCTCCAATGCATAAAAAGGTAATAACTGGAGAACCGTTTGCAATTTATACTCCAAATTTTAAGTATGTTGAAGTAATTATACATTATTTGCAATTGAAAGAAAAAAATATTTTTTTTTATTAATTTGATTTTAATTTTTTGGAGATTTTACAGTTTCTTTATTTTTTAGTACACTTTTTTGCTAATTTCAGCAGATTGATTTTAAATTGCAGTTTATAAAAATCAGTGGAAATTTTGGAAAAAAAATTTTTTTTTTTTTAATTTTCACAAAAAATATTTTTTAACCCCTTTTGATTTGGCAATACACTACTTGTTGGACGTTTTTGGACTCCGCAGCGCAAGGTTAACGATTTTATGAGCGACGCTTTAGGTATAAAAGACAATATAAAGTCCAACGTAAAATTCTAAGTTATATTTTTCATCAAAAACTTTAATATTTGATACTTATTTGACATCCAACAAGGATGGGTTAGTAATGCCTAAAAAAGTTTATATTAAATAACATATAAAATCAACAATTGAAATTTCCGCACTCTATTTGAATTGTATGAAACTTGCTATAACTTGGAATACTTTGTATAGCTAAAATTGGTGTTCAATTTGGGCAAAATTATCAAATTTGCTATAGACTTTCCGTACATATTTGGGTCTAACTTTTGTATTATTTTAGCTATGTGACTGGTTGATATATCACTTTAAAGCTTCTGAAAGCGAGCCTGAAGTTGGTCTGCTACTGATTCTTTAATTTGATCATTTCTGATTTATTAAAAAAAATTTAAATTTTTGAGAATTTTTCTACAATTAATTAATTGTTTCTATCCTTTTATAATTGACGCCATGATTGAGCCACGTGAAAACTTACTATTTTGAAATGAACTTTAACCATTTATCGTTATCAAAGGTCTAAAGCCATTTTATCTTAATACGCGGTTCGGTATACTTTATCGTAGCCTTTTAATATTTTTGTATTAGTTCTTAGTTTTTTTCAATGACACTGTCAAATATCAGTTTGGTTCTCCTTTTGGTTCCTGAGTTATAGTATAGTATTAAATGAAAAAAATAAAACAGTTCGATTTTTCAGCATTTGTATGAAAAAAGACCAAATAAGAGTGCCAGAATAAGATTTCGTAAAGGCAAAAATAAAGTAATGAGGAACAACATAAGCGTGTTCGTTTACTTACTACAAGTTACTACTTTTACTACAGCTGCAAAATTTCAATATAAAAAGTAAACAAAACTTTCCAATTGTAGTAAAAGTAGTAAGAATTTCGACTAATCGAACACACCGCATATATTGTTTCAGAAATTTAAAAGAATCCATTTTTCGATATACATATGACGATTTAAATCGCGGATTTCATTAAATTCAACTTTGAAAATTTTACGAAAAACGTCGCCGGAGTCTGAAAAGTTCTCAAAATTTGATTGAGATGATTACAAGGATTTAACTCAGAGATTACTTTTTAACAACAATACAAAAAGTTAATATTTCCTGAAAAGTTTTGAAATTATTTTCATTATTTGTATATTCAGTTTATTTATTAGAAGCTGATTTTTTATACTTCAGTTATAAATTTTAACTAAAAACTTCTAATATTTAAAAAATTCTTGTTTTTTAATTATTTTTTCGGAATGTTTCGCAGACCTCCTAGGATGCGATTAGGGACGCTCAGGGGTTCGTGATCAACATTTGGAAAACTTTGTATAATTAAATTTTCATATCGGTTTTGGTATAGCTGTGGGAGTTAGATGTCGTTATTAATGAAAACAATTACTGGCCAATTTTGTTTTGACGCTACACCAACATTCCGTATTTTAAAGTTAAAACACTTTGCAGGTTGGGAGGAAGTGCAGGATCTAACGCTAGGCAATTACTCGCAGGCAATCAAAAATTAAGTATTTCAAAAGAAATTATTTCAGGAACATAACTATATACTCTACGATATCAACATGTATATTCAGGATTTCCGAAAGACAGACTGGAATAAGTTCAATACGATCCTTTGGAAAGCCCTAAAAAAGAACTCCACCATATCTTTCCGAATGAAATTTGGAGAATTTCAAGTGAAATTAATTGTGAATTCTATTTGGAATTTGTCAAATTTGATCCTAAATCTGAACAAAAATAACGGTAATTAATTGTTTTCTTACAATATTGAGAAAATTTTAAGAGAAATTTCGATTTTTAATTTCGAAATGAGAAAATTCTAAAATATAGTAGCATTTACCACTTCAAATTTAGAAAATTCCATTAGAAGTTCAGTTCTGCAATTTTACTGAAAAACATTCAAAATAAAATTTAGTCTTTTTCCCAAAAGCACCGTAGGTGGTTTTTCACGTGGAAAAATTTTACTCGAACTTTAATTTTACTCAAATTTTAATTTAAATTATAAAAATGAACAATTTATCAATTTTATATCAAAGACACAATCACAGTATACAAAAAATGTGTGTTTCCCCAAGAAAAATAATAGTCTGTCTTGTACATTAAATTTGCGTGAAAACAATCTCTACTCAGTTTTCACGTGAAATTCATTGTCGTGGAAAATTATCATTTTTTTTATATGGAGGAGTATAACAATTTTTTCACGTGAAATCCGAACAACTTACGGTGCTTTACTATCAAACAGTCTTTTACTTTTAAAGTTGACTTTATATTTAAACGGCTTTGTTGATTTTGTGTATGAAAATCCTAAAGAAATATTTACATTTTCAAATATTTTAATTGGTTGAAAATAAATTAACCAATCCGAATGCTCCAAAAATAAACTAGATCAAAATTTTAACTAAAGTCAACATACATTTGGAAAATTTAAATAGTAAGGGCGTTTATTTTTATTTAAAACATTTTCAATTAAAATTGGAATTTTATATTAAAAAATGCGAAATTCTAAAATGAAATTTCTTTTTGTCATTTGAAATTAGAAAAATTTCAAACAAAATTGATCTATATACAATTTTGAAAATCTAATTTGAAATTTAGATCTTTTAACTACATTTCTCCACGAACTTTAATTTCTTTATAATCAAAATTATCAGTTTTTTAATGAATTTGTTAAAATATCTATTAAGATTTTTTAAATGACGACTGGTTAAATGAAAATAAGGAAAAAAATTTAATATTTCATATTATTATTCATAACAAATTTGTATTTCTTTCACTTTATCCTTTTTTCTCTCCTTTTTCCCTCTTTTTCCTTCTTCTCTCTTTTTCCCCCTCTTTTTCCTTTTTTCATTTCTTTTTCGATTTCGCTGCGGGTGGGGGGGGGGGGGGAAATAGGGAGCCGCGCAAGATAACAATTTACTGAAATGTAGTAGTGTCTACTAATTATTTATACTAATTTTATTAAATTAAATTTATTGATTTAGTAGGTTTGAAGTTAAGAAGAAGAATAAACATTTTCTTCAAAACCCGAGTAAAAATAGTTATATGTGGTCATATATAATGTGATTGTGCTATATCTGGCTATGAATGGAGTCACATTAAGACACATATTATTATATGCAACTACATCTGATATTATTTTTTGAACGAATTTTTTATACGGTAATTAATATTAGTATATGTCCCCAAATCTTACTCCATATATAACTACATAAGCCATATGAAATTAATAAAAATATATGTAGTCACCGATATGATTATATATGGTTCCATGCAAAGTTACATAAAAATGTGTGTGACGCCATACTAAAAATATTTTTATATATTTAGTTAGAATATTCTTCCACCTCAAGTCCAAATTCTAATATGATATTGTCATATTAGATTTTTATTTGTTGTTTCAAAATTTATTTGTTGTTTCAATTTTTGTATTTTTTAATGCAAAACTTAAAATAATTGTTAAAAATATTTTTTTGTAATTTTATATAACTTTATATATAATCCTATACAAACTAATATATAGTTCAACATAAAATTTAGTTATCTGTAAATTAAGATTTAAATTAACATGGCTTCACATATAACCATATAAGGCTCCATAAACAAGTTATTTTTATATAAGTTATTTTTTATATATAATTGCATATTAAAAAAATTATGAGTACGTTTCCTAAGACAAAAACATTTTTATAAAACACAACCAATTTTTGTAGGAAAATTTTTAAACATTGGATTATGTTTTCTAAAATTTGGGCCTTTAAAATCCCGGGTAAAAATCTTCATATGGTGTCATACATAAGTATATGTGTTTTGATAAATCCCCATATACAACGACATACAACTTAATCCGAAAAATGGGTCATCTACATGTGTCTAATTATATCAAATTAAATATAATTTGATACAGTTTGATCCGAGATTTGTCCATATCCAGGACATCAAATTATATCTAATTTGATATAAAATATCTGATTTTATAAAATTTTGTCTGATAGTAGGCATACTTTTTATGCATACCAGCTATTAAATTGACATTGAAATGTCTATGGTTTTAACAATTTTGAAGACCCAAATTTTAAAACATAAAATAAAAATTTCTTTGAATACTTTTGTCTTCTCAATCGCACGCATCATTATACCCTACACCACTATGTGGTTAGGGTATTATAAGTTTGTGCTGATGTTTGTAACACCAAAAAATAGTGGTCCTAGACCCACCTTATAGTATACCGATCGGCTCAGAATTTTTTTTTATTTCGATTTAACGATGTCCGTCTGTCCGTCCGTCCGTCTGTCTGTCCATGCATTCTTGTGCGCACTCTAGAGGTCGCAAATATTAAGATATTTTGATGAAACTTGGTACACCGACTTATGTCGGCCCAAGGACGACGCCTATACGGTCCATGTTTAGACCTAGTACCCATATAAGGGTCCCACCAAAATTATACTTTTTATACGCTGCAGGTCGTAAATATTAAGATATTTTGATGAAATTTGGTACATCGGTCCATGTTCAGACCTAGTGCCCATATAAGGGTCCTACCAAAATTATACTGTTTATACGCTGCAGGTCGCAAATATTAAGATATTTTAATGAAATTTGGTACACAGACCTATGTTGGCAAAATAACGCAGCCTATTGATTTTGGTGAACATCGGTCCACGTTTAGACCTAGTGCCCATATAAGGGTCCTACCAAAATTATACTCTTTATACGCTGCAGGTCGCAAATATTAAGATATTTTGATCAAATTTGGTACACCGACCTATGTCAGCCCAAGGATGAAGCCTATTGATTTTGCTTAACACCGGTCCATGTTTAGACCTAGTGCCCATATAAGGGTCCCCCCAAAATTATATTGTTTATACGCAGCAGGTCGCAAATATTAAGATATTTTGATGAAATTTGGTACACAGACCTATGTTGGCCCAAGGACGAAGCCTATTGATTTTGGTGAACATCGGTCTATGTTTAGACCTAGTGCCCATATAAGGGTCCCCCCAAAATGGGCTTGGTTACAAACTGCAGGTCGCAAATATTAAGATATTTCAATGAAATTTGGTGCGCTGACTCACATTATAGAAAATTTTGACACAAGCCCCATTTTAACCCATTCGAATTTCGGATCCAAACATTAGTTGGCTTTTAACCAGACTGGTGTAGGGTATTGTATAGTCGGCATGTCCGACTTTAACCTTTTTACTCGTTTTTTAATATGATTTTACATGCAAAAACATCACGTGAAAATTATTTGGCTAGGGAATAATTAACTCTGAATTTGCAGATAACTAATTTTGATGTTATATTAAATTAAATTATATTTTTAGTACGACGACACATACAGTGTTATAAAACTTAGTATCAAATCATATATAATCATACCGATCACTACATATAATTTGATTAGTTTTATAAGGCTTATGTAGTTATATATGGAGTCAGATTTGGGGATATGTAATAATATCAATTACCTTACAAAAAATTCGTTGAAAAAATAATATCAGATGTAGTTGTATATAATGAAATGTGTCTTAATGTGACTCCATTCATTGTCAGATGTACCCCAATCACATGATATATGACAATATGTAACTATTTTTACTCGGGATTGTTTAAAATATCAATTGTCAACTTAATAGCTGTTAATCATAACTTCCAGTCATAAAAAACCTACCTACTATCTGGTTTAATTATATAAATTCAGATATATTTATATGGAAGTATATATAATTTGATATCCTGGATATGGACAAATCTCGGATCAAATTGTACCAAATTATATCTAACTTTATATAATTAGACACATGTAGATGACCCATTTTACGGATCAAATTGTATGTTGTTGTATATGGGAACTTATCAGATAAGATATAATTATATAAGACACCATATTTAAATTTTTACCCAGGAAGTTATAAACACATTAAATTTGCAAATCAGACTAGATCCAGTTTCTGCCTTTTTTATGGACATGCTTCATCAGTGATTTTAAATTAAATTGTAATGTCGTTTATATTTTCATTGTCAGATTGTCTCTATATGAATACTTTCAGAAGTGATCAAACAGACATATACAAACATTCTACTTTAGATTTTTTGTTTATCTTCTTATTTCCTCCATGTCACCTTTTCGCAAATGTTGCCACACTGACGTATGGTTTTTACGTATATGTGCAGGCAATTTTTGTATATTGGTGACGGACAGCCAACAGGACATTTTTATTTTTTTAGTTAAGTGTTGTTTTTTCAAACGCGTCGTATAGACCAAATACAATTAATATCGAAATTAATATGTATTTTTATTAATTCTAATTTAGTAGGTTTGAGGTTAAGAAGAAGAATAAACATTTTCTTCAAAATTTATTAACACATTAAATTTGCATATCAGACTATATCCAGTTTCTGCCTTTTCTATGGACAGGCTTCATCAGTGATTTTCCATTAAATTGTATTATCGTTTATATTTTCATTGTCAAATTGTCTCTATATGAATACTTTCAGAAGTGATCAAACAGACATATACAAACATTCTACTTTAGATTTCCTTTTTATCTTCTTATTTCCTCCGTGTCACCTTTACGCAAATGTTGCCACACTGACGTATGGTTTTTACGTACAAGTGCAGGCAATTTGTGTATATTGGAGACGGACAGCCAACAGGACATCTTTATTTTTTTAGTTAAGTGTTGTTTTTTCAAACGCGTCGTATAGACCAAATACAATTAATATCGAAATTAATATGTATTTTTATTAATTCTAATTTAGTAGGTTTGAGGTTAAGAAGAAGAATAAACATTTTCTTCAAAAGTTATAAACACATTAAATTTGGAAATCAGACTAGATCCAGGTTCTGCCTTTTTTATGGACATACTTCTTCAGTGATTTTCCATTAAATTGTATTATCGTTTATATTTTCATATCGCTAGAAAGAACACATTTATTGCCGGCAAAATCAATTTCGTATTCCGGAAGTTTCCTCCGTCGGAAACAACTGTTACCCTAAAACAATACTTCCAGGGAATACGAAAGCAATAACTCATATGGAAGATAAAAGGGTGATATCGCTAAATAAATTCCCGGGTACAAAAAAAAACGATTTACTTTTTTTATTATTAAATTTAAGCCTGAAAAAGAATATCTGCATACATAATCCATTGACCAACTTATAAATTATTTTGATTTCATCTTACCCGATTTTTCCCGCGCAATTAATCTTTACTTTTCACGAGTTTATTTCCTATATATATTTTGATTGTTTTTTTTACAAATTTAGTTTTAATTTTTTTCCAAATTGACAAAAGATTTCAAACAAATTTGCTTTATCTTCCAAATGATACAAAGGTGATATTGCCGCAATATTGTCATAAAAAGTTATGACAAAAGATAAAATTTTTGAATTATTTTTTTTGTAAATACCGCCGAATTATCTTCCAAATGATAAAAGGAAGACAATAGTAAATACTACTTGATTATATTCATTCAAATGACAAATATAAGATATCGCTTTAGTATCTTCTTGGAAGATATCTTCCAAATGTTTTTAGGGTCATTATGTGCGCTCTTTGTATGACTCAAACATCGATTGTAACCAGGGATGGAAAATAATAATTTATTTCAATTTTATTCCAACAGTATTATAGCCCTAGATTAAGAATTTTAAAAAACCATACGTAAAAAATTGCAAAATAATGTCGGAATGTGAAAAAAGGCTTTGGGTTTCAAAAAATTAATTAAAAGACTTAATAAGCGATTTACATTCTGCAAACGATGCCAAAATTTTCTTTTTTTGCAACTAACCACCAAACTTTGTTTTATGAAATGGGCATTATACTCCGTAAATTATAAATTTAAAAAACCGCACTTAAAAATTGCAAAATAATAGCGGAACGCGAAAAAAGAATTTCTGGTAGAAAAAATAATTTAGAAAATCAATCAGCGATTAACAATCTGCAAATGAATATAATGACGCAAAAATTCTCCTTTTTGCAAATATCTTTTTCGCGATTTTTTTTTTTTTTTTGCAAACTAATCACCAAACTTAAGTGTACACAATTGGTAATATAGTCCCTAGATTATAAATTTTAAAAAACGACACTTAAAAAATTGCAAAATAATCGCGGAAAGTGAAAAAAGGCTTTATGGTTCAAAAAATTAATTAAAAAAGTTAATCAGCGATTTACATTCTGCAAACAAATATATTGATGAAAAAATTTTTCCTTTTTGCTAATTTTATTTTTCGCTATTTTTTGTTTGCAACTAGCCACCAAACTTTGTTGTATGAAATTTGTATTATAGTCCCTAGATTATAAATTAAAAAAAAAAACTTACTTAAAAAATTGCAAAATAAAAGCGGAACGCGAAAAAAGACGTAATCAACGTAGAACGTAATCAGCGATTTAGATTCTGCAAACAAATATATTGATGCAAAAATTTTCCTTTTTGCCAATTTTATTTTTTCGATTTTTTTTTGCAACTAGCCACCAAACTTTCTTACATGAAATGTGTATTATAGTCCCTAGATTATAAATAACGGCGGAATTCGAAAAAGGCTTTATGGTACAGAAAATGAATTAAAAGAGCTAATCAGCGATCGACATTCTGCACACGAATATATTGTTGCAAAAATATCCCTTCTTGCAAATGTTTTTTTTTCGCAATTTGCTAATATCTAAATAAAAATTCGCCGCATTCGTCTAAATATTTAATTTTAATTTTTTTAACGAGCCAAAGAGGAAGCAATTTTTTATTTGCTTACATTTTTATTTATGACACATTTTTAACAACATTTTTTGGTATAAGAGCCCGATTGAGTGAGCCTTTTCCATCCCTGATTAACCAGTCGGAGTTCGTTCCTGTTCGAAGCCGCATAATATTTTTTTCCCATAAAAAATATTGAGAGAGTTGCAAGGCCATTGCTCTGTATATACAAGCATTCTACTTTAGTTTTCCTGTTTATCTTCTTATTTCCTCCGTGTCACTTTTCGCAAATATTGCCACACTGATGTATGGTTTTTACGTACAAGTGCAGGCAATTTGTGTATATTGGAGACGGACAGCCAACAGGGCATTCTTATGTTTTTAGTTAAGTGTAGTTTTTTCAAACGCGTCGTATAGACCAAATACAATCAATAAGGGTTTTCACAAGGGGTGTGCTATTTGTAGTATCGTCTTATCATCCTAACAAAAAACAGAGTTGTTAGAATTTAAATTGAAAAAATACAACATTTAACAATAGCACGATACAACATTTTTAGGTATGTTTAGTGTCCTATGTTTGAGTGTGCTAACAGATAGAAAACTGAATAGAAAATCGTTGTTAAACACAAATAAAAATTTTAACAACTCTGTGTTTTGTTAGGACGATACAACAGATATGAACAACCTTAATATTGTAACTAATATGTATTTTTATTAATTCTAATTTATTAGATTTGAGGTTAAGGAGAAGAATAAACATTTTCTTCAAAAGTTATAAGCACATTAAATTTGCAAATCAGACTAGATCCAGTTTCTGCCTTTTTTATGGACAGGCTTCATCAGTGATTTTCCAATAAATTGTATTATCGTTTATATTTTCATTGTCAGATTGTCGCTCTATGCAAACATTCTACTTTAGATTTCCTGTTTAACTTCTTATTTCTTCCGTGTCACCTTTTCGCAAATGTTTAATTTTTTAACTGATTTAGCAAATCGATTTTGAATTGCAGTATACAACAATTTTGCTAAAATTTAGTAGCGGCTACTAACTTTTCCTACTAATTTTGTTGTACTACAGATCAGCCGACATGTGTTGATAAAATTAGCAAAAAATACCCATAGGCTCAAAACACTTAAATTTCCCGTAATAACAGCAAAATTTTCAGTAGCCATTACAGAATTTTTTGGTTGAGTGCACGTAAGACGACTTTATTGTATGTAGGTATATTTTTTTATTTATGTGTTTGTTCTCTCTGCAATTCCTACTCTTGAGTTTGTTGTTCTTTTAAGGCGTTCAAAACTTAATGCAGCACACTTTCAACATATATTTTTGTTAAATCTTTCTTGCTTGACGATTAATTTTTCTTTGACGATGTGTGCTGCTAACAGTATTGAACGCCGATTATGCTTTTTGTTCAGGCTGTTCATGATGAAGGACAGCACACTTTATCATATAATTTTGTTGTAATTTTCTGATTGGCATTTAATTTTCATTCGATATATATTATATCAATACCATTGCATTATATACATGTGCGGAAATATTATAGAACCTTGGGACATTTTTTTAAATTTTAAAGAATATGAAAAAGTTTTAGGGTGTTCAGTGAACACCTCCGCACATTAGAAGGGACGTCTCTGGTTTAAAGGTTAATTTCGTACTTATTCAGGATTGGCGCTCAAATGTCCCACAATTGTAGGAACTTAGTTTGTATGTATGAGAAAAATGTTTTATATAATATTTTAAAAAGGGGCCAAAGAAATCCCCTAAAATGAAGAGTTAGATGGTTAAAATTTTCCGCACAAATGTGCCTCGTAGTGTTTTACATAACTGTAACACCCAAAAACATATGGCCAGACGTAAACTTTTAAAACTCCGATACACATACATATTAGGGCGGGTCGATTTAATAATCAAACAGTGAAAATCGTATTCTAGGGATCAAAATAAGAAACTTTGCCGAAGGAACCATACCTCTAAAACGAATTCTACTACCCCCCAACTGTTGACTTTTGTCCCGTAGGGTCAAGTTTTGAAAAATCCCACTTTGACCCATTTAGAGTGCCCCAATCGAGTCCAAATGTATGACCGACCCCCACTAACTTTGGAGGGCCGATCCACCCATGCCAGTGGCACACCCCCTGGAACTCCCCTGGGGGGTTCCCCATACAAACATTTTAAAAAATCACCATTTTTGGCACTTTATTTTATTATTTTTTATTTATTTTATTTATTTTTATTATTTTATTTATTTTTTCTCTTTAGAAATTTATTTAGTCAGAACATATGTAAATGAAAAAATTAATTTAACTTAGTAATAGAAGAGAAAATAAAAAAAATTACTGTTTGAAGTCTTTTTTGCTTTCAAGTCTGGGCAATTTCGCACGGCTCTCTAATGTCGTCACCATAACAGCCTCTACATTTTCCGGTATAACTCGTTTGGAAACGCTAGCTAGCAATTGAACGTTTCGTTCTGTTGCAGGTCGTAAAATAGGTTGTGTGGGTTTTTTAAACCACCACAAGACACAGCTGCATGTCGTGAACTTACTTAAGCTAAATCGGTTACAGGTAGAATTGAGCATAAAATTATCATAAAGCATTTTCCAGAAGTAATAAAAGGCGCACTTGCTTAACAGAATTTGTAGTCAGATTAACGTTTAATTTACATGTAAGTACTTTATGGGCAGTTTTGACAACAAAATCGGTTACAGGTAGAATTGAAATTACCATTTCATTCTTATTACCTCGTCTCCTAGACCATATATAACGCAACAGTTTTTGTGAATGCATTAAGTCGTTGTGAAGAACTCGAAGTGTGAAGTGCTAATTTGAGATAAAAAAATATTTAAAAAAAAAATCATTCCAAATCAAGAAGTTTACAATGAATCCACCATCCTCTACACCGCAAGATGAAGCAATAACAACATCAACAACTATCGAAAACCCAATGAGTCATATACCCAGGCATGATGTTACTGTTTTTGGTGTGTCTACTGATTTGACTGATCTTAATTTACCAACCCATCTGGATATCTTGAGATATTATTTTTACTTGAGCGAACAAAAAAAGTTGTCCTATAAAGCATTCACTATTCAAGTACAAGATAAGTTGATTGGAATTTGGGAAAAACTTGGTATGGAAATAATGCTGAAAAAAAGTGTATGAAAAGTGTATAACTTGAATAGATTGCTTGACAAATATCAAGAGCAAATCAAGAGAAGAAACAAACCCCAACAATTTACAGAGTATGTAAAATCTCTGGAAACAATTTTTTTCATTGGAACATGTAAATGCGATTTGAAGGCAGCTCCATGTGCATGCGGTTTGGTTCCCGAACGCCTCAAAGAGTTTATGCACGATCAACATAGTCAGAGAAGTCTAACAATGGATGGATTTGCGATGGAAATTGAAGAGCAAGGAGCAACGTCTATGTCATCAATGCCAACATACCAAGATCCCGATGATTCAACATACGCACCGCCACCGGTTCAAGAAGATTTGGATATAAGCACAAGTTCACAATACACACAGAGATACGATTGTTTTAACTTTGCCTTGGTATGTGACAGATTTGGCGTGCCTGATAGAGTAGCATCAGCAATGGGAACAGCTCTTTTCCAAGATTTTAAAATGAAAGATATCCATGGCAAACCTCTCATCATGGATAAATCGCAAGTTCGCCGAGAAAAAGAGAAATGCAGACAAGAAGTGCTTCGCAAACGGTTAGATGATACCAATTTGTTAGCATTTTCATTCGATGGCAGAAAAGATGATACTTTAACGAGAGATACAATTGATGAGAAGTATCATACTAGAATGGTAAAAGAACCTCATCTTGTTATTTTGAGAGAACCGAATTCTGAATTGATTGGTTACGTAAGACTGGAACATGAAACCGCTGAATACAAAACAACCAAATTAAATGATTTTTTCAACGATTAAAATATATCACTGGATGCATTAATTGGCATATTCACGCGAAGCATTCCATACGATACTTTGAAAGAATATTTAAATCAAGATGATCCACCGTTTAATGATCCAAAAATTCCATCACACATACAAGAAACAGAACGACACGTTCAATTGCTAGCTAGCGTTTCCAAACGAGTTATACCGGAAAATGTAGAGGCTGTTATGGCGACGACATTAGAGAGCCGTGCGAAATTGCCCAGACTTGAAAGCAAAAAAGACTTCAAACAGTAATTTTTTATTTTTTCTTTTCTATTACTAAGTTAAATTAATTTTTACATTTACATATGTTCTGACTAAATAAATTTCTAAAGAGAAAAAATAAATAAAATAATAAAAATAAATAAAATAAATAAAAAATAATAAAATAAAGTGCCAAAAATGGTGATTCTTTAAAATGTTTGTATGGGGAACCCCCCCAGGGGAGTTCCAGAGGGTGTGCCACTGGCATGGGTGGATCGGCCCTCCAAAGTTAGTGGGGGTCGGTCATACATTTGGACTCGATTGGGGCACTCTAAATGGGTCAAAGTGTGATTTTTCAAAACTTGACCCTACGGGACAAAAGTCAACAGTTGGGGGGTAGTAGAATTCGTTTTAGAGGTATGGTTCGTTCGGCAAAGTTTCTTATTTTGATCCCTAGAATACGATTTTCCCTGAGCCATGGGCGATTTTTTTGCCTCCCCACAAATCGACCCGGCCTAATACATATATATTTTTCGTTCGCTCTACCAGAATCAGCTGTCAAAGGATGAGTTTTAAAGATAGATTGAAATACAGAAATGGTATAAAATCATTTCCTGATCTGAATTTTGTATGTAAATTAATTTATAAATTCGATATAACAACTTTAACCGTTTCAATTCACATTAATTCATTGTTTCTACTTACATCCAGCCATCACTGAATATAAATTTGCTTAAACATCAATCATCTTGCATTTCAAATGATGATGGTTTTATATAAAGGGTGGTCCAACCATAATGCACGATGTTAATTTTGATTCACACCTTAATGTCAAGGTTTTTGCCCAGCTTAATTTGACATTTCTTTGTTTCAGTGTTTGACAATTTCAACCATGGAGAGGTACACAATTGAGCAGCGCGTTAAGATTGTTGAAGCCTTTTACGAAAATAGGCGTTCAAATCAAAATGTATTTCGTGCACTTCACAGGTCAGCATAATCGACCAAATGTGTCCACAATCGGTAAATTGTGCGCAAATTTCAGCAAACCCGGTCTGCAGGAAATGCATACTCGCCCAGTTCGTTCTGCGGAAAACATTGTTGTTGTTCGTAATAGTGTGGCAGAAGAGCCGTCAAACTTGACTCGTCGGTGTTCGCTATCGCGAGATGATAACGGACTTCTTGTGGTTAGAAATTGAGAATATGGACCTGGACGATATATGCTTCCAACACTTGCCACATAGCCAACGAAACAATGGCTCTTTTCCGCGAGAAATTCAATGGCCGTGTTATCTCACGTCGTAGCGATGTTAATTAGCCACAACGATCATGTGATTTGACACCGTGCGACTTCTTTTTTTGGGGATATTTAAAAGAAAAAGTGTACCTCAATAAGCCAAGAACAATTTAAGAGCTAAATTATGAGATAATTCGGCACATTAACGACATTGAACCACAATTATGTCTCAGAGTCATTTATTTACAATTAACATCGTGCGATTTGGTTGGACCACCCTTTACAATTTTTGTTTCAGTATTTTTATTTCATTTCCATTTGTTATACCCTACACCACTAAGTGGTCAGGGTATTATAAGTTTGTGCTGAAGTTTGTAACACCAAAAAATATTGGTGTTACAAACCTTATAGTATACCGATCGGCTCAGAATTTTTATACCCTACACCACTATGTGGTCAGGGTATTATAAGTTTGTGGTGATGTTTGTAACACCAAAAAATATTGGTCCTAGACCCACCTTATAGTATACCGATCGGCTCAGAATTTATTTCGCTTTAACGATGTCCGTCCGTCCGTCTGTCTGTCCATGCATTTTTGTGAGCACTCTACAGGTCGCAAATATTAAGATATTTTGATGGAATTTGGTACACTGACTTATGTTGGCCCAAGGACGAAGTCTATTGATTTTGGTGAACATCGGTCCATGTTTAGACCTAGTGCCCATATAAGGTGCTCCCAAAATTATATTGTTTATACGCTGCAGGTCGCAAATATTAAGATATTTTGATGAAATTTGGTACACCGACCTACATCAGCCCAAGAAAGAAGCCTATTGATTTTGGTTAACACGGGTCCATGTTTAGACCTAGTGCCCATATCAGGGTCCCCCCAAAATTATATTGTTTATACGCTGCAGGTCGCAAATATTAAGATATTTTGATGAAACTTGGCACACAGAGCTATGTTGGCCCAAGGACGAAGCCTATTGATTTTGGATGACACCGGTCCATGTTTAGACCTGGTGCCCATATAAGGGTCCCCCCAAAATTGGCTTGGTTACAAACTGCAGGTCGCAAATATTAAGATATTTTAATGAAATTTGGTTCGCTGACTCACATTATAGAAAATTTTGAGACAAGTCCCATTTTAACCCATTAGAATTTCGGATCCAAACATTAGTTGGCTTTTAACCAGACTGGTGTAGGGTATTGTATAGTCGGCATGCCCGACTTTAACCTTTTTACTCGTTTATTGTTGCATTATTTTGAAATATATTTGTAAAAATAAAAACGGAAAATATATTGTGAACAATACACGTTTAGCAAATAGCTTTAATGTGAATAACATTGTTCGTCAATGAACTCAAGCGTTGCCATTTTCCGAGTTCATAAGCCCAATTTTTTTTGCTCATGCCATCAATAATGTGTACAAAACTTTTGAGGTGTTGCTAACGGTTTTCTGTCGTTTTTTTTTTTTTTGTAGAAACAATTCGTTGTTTTTTCTTACTAGTAACACAGCAATCATCATCGTCGAATGAACATCAACATCATCTCTATACCCTACAGTACACTGATATGTTGCATATGATAAATTTGTCACATTTTACAATATAATAAGCTTGTTCGTTTACTTACTACAAGTTACTACTTTACACAGCTGGAAAAATTCAATACAAAAAGTAAACAAAACTTTCCAATTGTAGTAAAAGTAGTAAGGATTTCGAGTAAACGAACACACTGAATAATTGTTAATATTCTACAAGTTGATGTAAAATATTTTCCTATTAGAACGAAAGAGAAGAGGCAACATTTTTTTTCTTGTATTAACAAAGAAGGAAAAAATAAAAATTTGTATTTATACCGATGGTATAAAATACAACGAGCACATAACTTAAAGTCGGGCATGCTGACTATATAATGGTGAAAAGTCAACGAATATTTGGATCCGGAATTCGAATGGGTTAAAATGGGACTTGTGTCAAAATT
This sequence comes from Leucophora obtusa, assembly GCA_949987735.1. Classification (NCBI taxonomy): domain Eukaryota; kingdom Metazoa; phylum Arthropoda; class Insecta; order Diptera; family Anthomyiidae; genus Leucophora; species Leucophora obtusa. Next base: position 55,439,370 of record OX465296.1, read on the forward strand.
TTTTATAAAATGATAAAAGAAGACAAAATCGGAAGTATAGCCCATATGGGCGATAGGTCCAAATATAGACAGATCCTATCTACAATCAATAGGCTTTGTCTTTGGGACCATGTGAGTCAGTGAACCAAATTTCATTGAAATATCTTCGTATTTGCGACCTGCAGCGTCTAACCAAACCAATTTTGAGGGGCACTAGGTCTAAACATAAACCGATTTTAACCAAAAGCAATAGGCTTCGTCCTTGGGCCGACATAGATTGGTGTAACAAATTTCAACAAAATATCTTAATATTTTCGACCTGTGGAGTGCGCACAAGAAACAGGCGGACAGACGGACATCGTTAAATCGAAATAAAAAGTGATTTTGAGTCGATCGCTGGGTCTCGGTCCAATATTTTTTGGTGCTACAAACATCAGTACATCTACACTAGACCGAAGCACCTTAAAGGCAAAAAAAAAAGTTCGCCGTACACCCTCCAATATAAAGTATTCTTGCAAGGCAATTTCTTTTTTTTTTTGCGGTACAGTCTACTCTCCACGTAGTGGTGTAGGGTATAAAAACAAAATACTATCAGAATATTTCTATTGTTAGTTACCCGAGTAAAAAAAATTGATCTCGCGCAATATCTAATCATATCCAATTTGATATTGTTTATATTATTTATGATATTAAGAATTCCTTTTTTTTTAATTTGCTTTTTTGTTTGTTATTATTTCAATTTAAATAAAAAAAGAAAATTGTCAATTTTTTGAACAAAGTGCCATCTAGTGATAACGATGTCGTTTTGGCTTTTGTTTTTGGTGATGCCATACCCCTGAACTGTTTGAGTGGTTTGAAAAAAACTACGTCAAGGGCTCATATCACCCAAAGTATTCTGGAACCTTTTGGTCGGTTTACGATGACAGTAAGAAATCCTACCCAATAACTCAAAATAGTGTGGAAGCTTGGCATAGAAGACTGAAAGCTGTTGTTGGGCGTAGAAAGTCAGGATTATACCACCTTATCAGGCAGTTGGGTAATGAGGTCGTGGTAGCTGTAAAGACCATTTCAAAACGCGCGAATGGAGAAAGACGTTACATAAATTTAAAGAAAAGAAAGGCGTACACAAACATTAAAAGAGTTATAAGAAAAAGGTGTGAATTAAGCCATACAGGCTACCTAAAGCGAATTGCAAAAAATCTTGTACTAATTTAAGTTTATAAAATGCATTGAAATTAATTTTTTGTTAAATGTTTTTGTTAATTTTTGAAAATTATATACTTTTGTTGAAGTTATTTTTAATAAAATAAATTTTGTAAACCAGCATTTTTACTTCACAGAATGTTGCAAAACAGTATTGTGAAATCCAAAACAGTATTATGAAAAGCAGGATTTTTAAATTTTTTTGACCAGTATTTTGTCTAAACAGTATTTTGTATAACAGTATTATATACGTATCCCATTTCAGAAATTATGTATTTAAGAATTTTTTCTCTATTAACTATGAAATACAATCAACAAATTCTGAAATAGATTTAATTATTTCTGTAGTAATCAGGATCACAAAACTTTCTAGAAAATCTAATGTGTTTGCAGTTTTTCAGGTTTAACTCCATTAAATTCAAACAACACCATTCATAGAAGCTATCCAAATCCTGTTGAAGACATGTGTGATCAGAAAAATTATCGAAGCTATGAAAGATTTTCACATCATCAGCATATATTAAGACATTGGAATATTTTATCGCTAACGGTAGGTCATTAATGAAAAGAGAAAACAAAATTGGTCCAAGGTGGCTACCTTGGGGTACTCCGGAGCCAACAGTAATATTCTTAGATACTGCATTGTTGAATAAAACACGTTGTTTTCTGCTGTTCAGGTATGATTTAATCCAGTTCAAACAGTTTTTGGTAAATCCCATTAAATAAAACTTTTTAATAAGGAGATTATGATTAACTTTATCAAAGGCTTTGCTAAAGTCTGTATATATAGCATCAGTATGTTGACCATTATTAAATCCCCGGTTAACTACAGTGGTAAGGTGTAACAGGTTTGTAGTGGTAGAGCAACCTTTGCGGAAACCATGTTGAAACGGTGACAGTATGGAAGAGATTTTATGACATAGTTGTTCTGTTAAGCATTTCTCAAACAGTTTAGGTATTGTACTCAGTTTAGCAATTCCTCTGTAATTTGTCACAACTGACTTATTACCAGATTTAAATAAAGGTATAATATAGGAATCCTTCCAATGTTTAGGAAAGTACCCATATTTGACAGATACATTAAACATGATACATAAAGGAGTAGCCAAGGCATTATTACAATTAGTTAGTATGCAGCTGGGTACGCCATCAGGTCCATGATAAAATGAAGATTTGAGGCTTTTAAGACATTTTTTAATATCTGATGTAGTAAAGTGAAAAAGATATAGATTGTTGTTCAGTCAGAGGAATTAGATAATTATCAGAATCATCATAGAGAGCATCAGAGTACGTAGTTGCAAAGAAGTCGGTTTTGCAAAGAAGTGCATTTCCTCTTTGAATTTACAAATTTATAATAAGTTTTTGGATCACGTTTAAAATTTAGATTCACGTTGTTTAGGTAGTCATTATATAAATGCATGTTGAGTAAATTACTTATATTCAGCACGTACAATAGAATATTTACCATAATCACCAAGTGAACCAGATTTCTTATAATTTTTATATCGTTTGTTTTTTAAATTTTTAAGCCTGGATAATTGTTTAGAGCTCCACGGAGGGCCAGACTGTTTACGTACAGTGTATTTTGGGATATATTCCTCCATATAATTTAAAATTGTTGCATAAAAAGTGTCGACCATTGCATCGATAGAATTTGGATTGCCATTTGAAACAGATAACAATTGTAGCCAGTTTGTATTACAGAGATGAAAATTTAAATCATTATAATTAGCACGTTTAAAACAGAAAGTTTTTGCGTTGTCTATTATTTTGCGATTAGACAGCAGTGGTAAATTACAGCTTACTTCAATAGTAGGATGATAACGGTCCTCAGGTTTAGTAATTGGATATGTACATTTTAAAGAGCAGTCTGCAGGCTCATTTACAAACACCAAATCAAGCAGTGTTTCGTTGTAAATATTATTTATTTGAAAAAGGCATAATTCCGATAAGAGTTCTAAAAATTCATCAATCCATTCATTTGATTTAATTGGGGCATAATAGAAGGAATCTGATAAAAATGTCCAAGAAATTAATGGTAAATTAAAATCACCAAAAACAAAAATTGAATCTTCAGGTTTTGCTCTTAAAACGACTGATTTTATAGATTTCAAATGTTCATCATATATTGATCTATCAGATTTTGGAGGAATATATGAACAAGTTATAAAAATATTTTTACACTTCAGTTTTATTTGGACTGCTATAAATCCAATTTTATGAGAAGAAGAATATACAATTTCTTCAGATGAAAGAGTGCTGGAAACAGCAATCATAACACCGCCGCCAGTAGTTTCAGTTGCTCTATCGAGTCTATAAATGTGAAATGCATTACATAGTATCTCCGTGTTAAAGATTTTGTCATTCAACCAGGTTTCCATAAATATAATCACGTGTTGTTCAAAATCGAAACTTTCAATAAATAATTTAGACAATTAAAATTTTATTCCATTTTATTCATATCTGGAACTGTGTAAAAAATGTTGTTCATGAGGTACCATATATGACCATATATTGTTGAAATGGCACGACATATCATAATATATCGTTTAAATCGCACCATATATGGTAATATATTGCTTAAATAACACCATATGTAAATATATATGGCACTATATATAATGGTATATAAGGAGTGAGATCATAAAAATGTTAACACACATAAAGTTAAATAAAAAACAAACTACTGAATTTTAAGACTTCAAACTAAATCTTTATTAAATGAAATTTAATACAAAAGCAAACAAAAAGAACCGCATGGAATTCTAACAATCACGAACAAAGTTATTCCCTTTTTCCGGAAACCCTCCCATTAAAGCTTTTATGGTAGTTTCTGTCACCTTTTTAGAGCAGGTGATCCATCTACGTTTGAAATATTGCATGTCCTGGGAGACCTTTTTTGTGCTCTTTAATTGTCTTTTAACAATAGCCCAATATCTCTCCACTGCCCTGAGCTGTGGGCAGTTTGGTGGATTTGCCTATCTTGGTACAAAAACCACATTATTATCATTATACCACTCCAGCGCTTTCTTGCTATAGTGACAAGATGCTAAATCGGGCCGAAAGTAAGTGGATACATTGTGCTGACTCAAAAATGGAAGAAGTCTCTTCTGCAAACGTTCCTTGATATAAATTTCGCTGTTTATAGAGACAGATGTCACAAATGACTGGCTTCTTTGGCCGCAGCTACATATGGTTTGCCATACTAGGAATTTTTTAGGGAATTTCGTTTGCTTTTTCGACATACATAAGTTTTTCCGCAACTTTTCCTCGAACATCGGAAACATAAAATTCTTGATCAGGGAACTGCGACATAAGTTTCGTCGTCCATTACACAACAGTTGTATTTTTGTATATAATTTGATTTCAATTTTCAAGCTCTGGTTTTGGCCTCCAAATTTTTAAAAGCGTTTCTATCGGAAACTTTTTGAACTTTGTAGGACTTAAGTCCTGCCTTACATTTCACTTTAAGTACAAAAAGTCCGAGCATTGGGCTAACCGAGCTGTTTTTCTGCCAGATGTGTTAGGAGCTCTCTTAAGGATGCTTTTAACTTTATATGCCTTACCAATGTTACGCTAACCGGTCGTTGTTTCTGTTCCCGGCTTCCTTTCAATTGTTAGGTGTTCCAGATACCACTTTTGAAACTTTTTGGCGGCATACATTAGTTTTTTTGGCAATTTTTTTGTATGTCCATGTTTGGTTTTGTTGAAAATATTTAATTATTTTTTAACGCACTTTTATTTCATCGTCCATTCTGTAAAAATTGCTAATTAAAAATCATGATGTAAATTAATTTATTAACTGACATATTTTTAAAATGTAAACTGCCGAAAAAAAATATGAGAAGCTTTAAACCAAAGTTATAGGCAAAAATGTGTGTTAACATTTTTATGATCTCACTCCTTATTGTATAAATGACACCATATATCAATATATATGGCACTATATATAGTAGCATATATTATCATATCTGGAACTGTATTAAAGATGTTCTTCATAAGGTACCATATATGACCATATATTGTTTAAATGCCAGCATATATGATAATATATGGTTTAAATGGCACCATATATGATAACATCTAGTTTAACTAGCGCCATTTATAGTCATATGTTGTTTAAATGATACCATATATAATTATATAATGCTAAAATGCCACCATATATATTAAGATATAGCTCTATATATAACTATATATGCAATAAGATCAGTTATGCTATGTAATATATAATCATATATACCATATCTAATATTATAAAGGCCGATATCTAATTAGATGAAATTATATATGGCATAATATAAGGAAAAAATTTGGAAAAAGACATCATATATAATTATATATGGATATACATACATATATACATATATTCTAATAATTACATATAATAATCCTGTACTTTAACTATAAGACTTTTTGTCTTGTTGTACAGGACATCAAATAAATAAATTAAATTCAAAAAAAAAAAAAAAAAAAAAACATGTCTAATAATATATTGTAATATATGCCACATATGATTATATATATTTTTTTTACTCGGTTATGCTAGCGGAAGACTTCGAAAACATATTTTTATGTTTGCTTCATTCACATTTTGTTTTTTTTTTAATTAAGACTTTATTTAATAATATTATACAATATGACATAATACTATCCCTGCGAAGCCTATTGGCTTGTCTGCAAGATATGTAAGGTTGCCACATGGCCTTGAATGGCCTTGATTGTCAAGATAATTCAGGTCTTGTCAAGTGCCAAGGTCAAATTTATTTTGTCAAGTTAAATTGAATTTTTGTCGTATCAGTAGTTAAATTAATTAATTAATTACAAAACTGATGAAATTTATTAGTGTTTAAATTTTTTTGAGTAGCATTTATTTCTAAACAATAAGAAAAGAAAGATGAAGTCTGCAGGAAGTCGTTGAACTTTTCAAACTTTAGGCCCAAAAAATATATAAATTTTTCATAATTCTCGCAACGCCATTTTAAAATTTTACAATATTTTCTTTTCTGAAACGTAAAAACCAACACTTTTTTTCATAATTTTATTAAATTGTTAATATATTTTCAAAATAAAATGGCGGTTAAGGTATATCTTTGGTTTTTGGTAGTAGAGATTTACGAAAGACGGTTTTCTTTAAAAATCGGTAAACAATAATTTTACTGGGACAAGAATTATTTTGATTATATATCATCCATTTAATAAATTTATAAAAAAAAAGTTTTGATTTTTTACGTTTCAGAAAAAAAATATGTTAAAATTTCAAATTGACGATTCGAAAACTATGGAAAGTTTATATTTTTTTTGGGCCCTTATATTATGCCATATATAATTTCATCTAATTAGATATCGGCCTTCATAATATTAGATATGGCATATATAATTATATATTACATGACATGGTTGATCTTATTGCATATATAGTTATATATAGAACTATATGTTAATATATATGGTGGCATTTTAGCAATATATAATTATACATGGTATCATTTAAAAAATATATAATTATATATGGTGACAGTTAAACTAGATATTATCATATATGGTGCCATTTAAACAATATATGGTCATATATGGTACCTCTTTAACAAAATCTTTAATTCAGTTCCAGATATGATAATATATGGTACTATATATAGTGCGATATATATTTATATATGGTGCTATTTAAGCAATATATTATCATATACGGTGACATTCAAACCATATATTATCATATATGGTGCCATTCAAACCATATATTATCATATATGGTGCCATTTAAACCATATATTATCATATATGGTGCCATTTCAACAATATATGCTCATATATGGGACCTCATGAACAACATTTTTAATACAGTTTCAGATATAATAATATATGCTACTATATATGGTGCAATATATATTGATATATGGTATCATTTAAACAATATATTACCATATGTGGTGACATTTAAACCATACATTATGATATATGGTGCCATTTCAACAACATTTTTAATACAGTTCCAGATATGATAATATATGCTAGCATATATAGTACCATATACTTTGATATATCGTATCATTTAAACAACCCGAATAAAAATAGTTACATATAGTCATATATGTGATTAAGTTATATCTGTATAAATATACAGTTTCATCCGAAGAATGGCCCGATATATTTTTATCAATTGTTTATAAATTTTTGTCTAATTGTATCAGTTTAGATCAGACCTGATTAAATTATGTGTTAATCAGATGAAATTGTATCCGATTTTTGACTTGATGCAATTTTATCGGTTTATATGTAATGGTGTCAGGTTTGATCGTAATTGGTTAAATTTTATATAAATAAAATATAATTGTATCCGACATTTACCTTATACAATTGTATTAAAGTTTTAAACTGATATCAGGTCAAAATTGGGATATAACTATATAATTTTGTATACAAATATATCTATTTGGACCTAAACTGATACCATGTGATATAAACCAATAAAATTGTATCAGGTCAAAAATCAGATACAATTTCATCTGATTAACACATAATTTAATCAGGTCAGATCTAAACTGATACAATAAGTTAAAAACTGATAAACAACTGATAGAATTTTATCGGGCCATTTTTCGGATCAAATGGTACATGGATGACTCTAAGTTATATATTACCATATAAAGCTCCATATTATTTTTTTTAATAGGGAACATACCATATATGGTGCCATTTAAACAGTATATTGTCATATATGGGGCCATTTAAACAATATATGGTCATAAATGGTAAGTCAACTACAATATTAACTGTATTTCAGAAGCTATTAATTGCATTTCACAAATTTTAAATGTATTTCAGAAATTATGGAATGTATTTCAGAAATTATTAATTGTATTTCAGAAATAATCAAATCTATTTCAAAACTTGTTGATTGTTTATCACAAGCTGTATTTTGTCTCATGCCTATCAACGTTAAGTATTTAAAGCAAATCTACGTTAAACCGATTGTAGTACAAAAAAATTTTAAACAGATTAAGTTTATAATTTTTCCGTATGTCAGAAAAAGTTTTTAGGAAGTAATGCGAATAAGTTACGTCAGATGTGAAAATGTATAACCGTTGAGTTTTCAACGTTGATAATTATCCGTGTTGAAAGTTAACGTGCATACGAAAAGTGATATGTTAGTTTTCGTCTTAAACGCGTTTTTATGCACTTTGAATTTTTTTATGAGTTAACGGATATGGTTAAGTCGAAAACACAGCTACAGTTAATAGAGAAAAATTTCTAAATTACATTTCATAATTTCTGAAATACAATTGATAATTTCTGAAATACAGTTTGATAATTTCGAAAAAACAATTAATAATTTCTGAAACAGAATTGATAAAACTGAACTTCAATTGACTAGTTCTGAAATACAATTAATAAATCTTAAAAACAATTAATACAATTGAAATGGTGTAGAGCGTTAAAAAGATGTAAATAAAATTATTTTATTCAAAGATTTCAATTTAATAAAAAAATTTATAGAAAAAAAAATTTTAATTTTATAAAAAGAAATTCATTTTGTAAAAAAAAATGCATATCGAACTCGAGACCTTCTGAGTTTAAACCTTATTTTAACAAAATATTGTAATTTTTATGAAATCAGTGCTCTGCCAGGGTATTATTTTTTGAACAGTTGGCAATATATGTCTGGGATCTTATTTAATCCCAAATAAATGGAGATCTTACGTAGTACCAAATATAATGCGGCATCTAATTTTATCTGTCATTTTTATGGATAGTTTTAGATGTCAATCCCCAAATATATTGCTGTTTCTAATTCTATCTGCCATTTTAATACCTAAATAAATTGCTGGATCTAATTCGATCTGCAATTTATGGGAAAAATTAAGATTTTACCAAATCACTAAATATATCACTGGATTCAATTCCATCTGCAACTTATTGAAAAAGTTAAGATCTTACGCAATCCCGAAATATATTACTGGATCTAATTTCATCTGTTATTTTTTTCATAAATTTAGATCTTACGTAATCCCCAAATATAATCCTCGATCTTATTCGATCTGCCGTTTTCCAGATAAAGTTAGATACAACTTAATCCTAAAATATATATGTGACCTTCTCCGAGAAAAGGGACCTAGTGTGTGAAAATTAAGTTTTGAGAAGAACGCATTTAAAGTTTCATAACGCATTATCACTTTAAACACACCTTCAGTTGGGAGATGCGATTTGGTATGGTTAGTTATAATTGGGTGCCTCAACTCATTTCATCTTATTCTACACCATTTTAGGTACCAGAATCCACTCTTAAGTCTAAACCCGTTTTTTGACACACTAGTCCCTTTTCTCGGAGAAGGTCACATATACCTAGATCTACTTTTTCGTATAAATTTAGATCCATGTTTATCCCCATATATATTGCTGGATCTAATTCGATCTGCCATTTTTCGGTTAAATTTAGATCCAAGTTTATCCCCATATATACTGCTGGACTTAATTCGATCTGCCACTTTTTCGGGTCAAATTAGATCTAAGTTTATCCACAAATATATTGCTGGATCTAATTCGATCTGCCACTTTTTCGGATCAAATTAGATCTAAGTTTATCCACAAATATATTGCTGGATCTAATTCGATCTGCCAAAATTGAGAAATTAGATATAAGTTTATCCACAAATATATAGCTGGATCTAATTGGATCCGCCATTTTTCGGATCAAATTAGATCTAAAAATATCCCCAAATATATAGCTGGATCCGCCAATTTTCGGATCAAAATAGATCTAGGTTTATCCCCAAAGATATCATTGGACCTCCCAATTTTGAGATATAACTTGATCTTAGTTTATCCCCATATATACAATGGGATCTAATACGATATGATTGGATACACCCAATTTTGAGATCTAATTGGATCAGCTAGATATTACAGCAGATCTTAAACAATATCAAATTGGATATGATTAGATATTGCGCGAGATCAATTTTTTTTGCTCGGGCATATGTAATTATATATTCCTAAAATGCCGCCATATATATTAAGATATAGCTCTATATACACAGCAATACGATCAGCCATGCTATGTAATATATAATAATATATACCATATCGAATATTATAAAGGCCGATATCTAATTAGATGAAATTATATATGGCATAATATAAGGAAAATTTTTGGAAAAAGACGTCATATATAATTATATATGGATATACATAACGACATGTCTAATTATATATTGAAGTATATGCCACATATGATTATATGTAATTTTTTTTACTCGGGTTGTCAACATTTCTATAGAAAAAAATTGATTTTATTCTTGGGATTAACATATTGTGGGTATTAAAGTATCGAAGGTATGAAAGGCTAGTTAGGTATGTTACATACCGTCGGAAAGGTTAATTTGTCTAGTTTCTCACCATAAGTTTTATTTTTTAGGTTTTAGAAACACTTACCCACAAATAGAAAAAAATTCAAAATAGTGCATATGCTAAACATTGAAAAATCCTTGTCTTGAGTTAGAACATTTTTTTATACATATCCCACTCGCATCCCACTAAGCGACCAAAACTACCTTAAAGGAAAAGACCTATTTTAAAAAGTATTTTGACCCCCTCTAACTCTTTTTTGCCGATCTTGTTGAAAATTTGTGTCTAAACTACTATCCAATAGGAATAACCTTGGTGCAAATTTCATCCAAATCGGAAGACATCGATTTCAAAAGTTGGGTCACTTGACATGAAATCCCCCATATATATTTTTATGTAAAAAGAACAAAACTTTAGTTTTGTTTATTAAAATATTTTAAAAATAAAGTGCAGTCGAAATATTGAATTTTTAAACGATTAATTTAAAAAAATATTTCATAAAATCATGTTTTAAAAAACCGGGTAACCGACAAATAATAACCGGTTTTCGGTTTATTCGAATATAGAACTTATTCGAAACCGATCGTTTTGTTGAAATAATAAAAACCGGTTTTCGGCTACGGTTTTGGACACTCTACCTGGCACGAACTTACCATTACACAACAACGGCCACATTGCCATTTTTAAAGTTATTGAGTTTTGAATTTGGAAAATTATGAATTTTATTTTTAAGATTATCAAAGAGACCCTTAAACTAATAACTTACTACATGTGCTTTATTCAAAATTTAACTCTTTAAACTTTCCTTCCTTTTTATACCCTACACAACTATATGGTCAGGGTATTATGAGTTTGTGCTGATGTTTGTAACACCAAAAAATATTGGTCCTAGACCCATCCTATAGTACACCGATAGGCTCAGAATTTTTTTTATTTCGATTTAACGATGTCCGTCCGTCCGTCTGTCTGTCTGTCCATGCATTCTTGTGCGCACTCTACAGTTCGCAAATATTAAGATATGTTGATGAAACTTGGTACACCGAATTATGTCGGCCCGAGGACGACGCCTATTGAATTTGGTTAAAATCGGTCCATGTTTAGACCTAGTGCCCATATAAGGGTCCCCCCAAAATTGTATTGTTTATACGCTGCTGGTCGCAAATATTAAGATATTTTGATGAAATTTGGTACACCGACCTATATCAGCCCAAGGACGAAGCCTATTGAATTTGGTTAACAGCGGTCCATGTTTAGACCTAGTGCCCATATAAGGGTCCCCCAAAATTATATTGTTTATACGCTGCAGGTCGCAAATATTAAGATATTTTGATGAAATTTGGTACACAGACCTATGTTGGCCCAAGGACGAAGCCTATTGATTTTGGTGAACATCGGTCTATGTTTAGACCTAGTGCCCATATAAGCGTCCCCCCAAAATTATATTGTTTATACGCTGCAGGTCGCAAATATTAAGATATTTTGATGAAATTTGGTACACAGACCTAAAAATTAAATTAAAATTTATAATTTTCACAATGGTGTTATTTGTTTATCATTGCACCAGCTCTCCCTTTTACATTTTTGTTAATAGTAAAAAGAGAAGTTAAAAGTAGACAGAGGCAGAAAATTTTATAAAAATATTTGTTAGAACGCAATAATATATATAAGAGCCAAAAGATTTTTAAAACTTGTTTAATATTACAACTAAGAATGGCTAATAAGCATAAAGGAAAATTTAATTTCTAACGAATTTTCTAAGTTCTAAACTAAAAAATGTAATTTGATTTCTCTTGAAATGTAATTTGATTTTTTAGTTTAGAACTTAGAAAATTCGTTAGAAATTAAATGGGCACTAGGTCTAAACATGCACCGATGTTCACCAAAATCAACAGGCTTCGTCCTTGGGCCAACATAGGTCTGTGTATCAAATTTCATCAAAATATCTTAATATTTGCGACCTGCAGCGTATAAACAATATAATTTTGGTAGGACCCTTATATGGGCACTAGGTCTAAACATGAACCGATGTTCACCAAAATCAATAGGCTCCGTCCTTGGGCCAACATAGGTCTGTGTACCAAATTTCATCAAAATATCGTAATATTTGCTACCTGTAGCGTATAAACAATATAATTTTGGTAGGACCCTTATATGGGCACTAGGTCTAAACATAGACCGATGTTCACCAAAATTAATAGGCTTCGTCCTTGGGCCAACTTAGCTCTGTGTACCAAATTTCATCAAAATATCTTAATATTCTGCAGCGTATAAACAATATAATTTTGGGGGGACCATTATATGGGCACTAGGTCTAAACATGGACCGATTTTAACCAAAATCAATAGGAGTCGTCCTCGGGCCGACATAAATCGGTGTACCAAGTTTCATCAACATATCTTAATATTTGCGAACTGTAGAGTGCGCACAAGAATGCATGGACAGACGGACAGACAGACGGACGGACGGACATCGTTAAATCGAAATAAAAAAAAATTCTGAGCCGATCGGTGTACTATATATAGGACCAATATTTTTTGGTGTTACAAACATTAGCACAAACTTATAATACCCTGACCACATAGTTGTGTAGGGTATTACAAGGAAGGAAAGTTTAAAGAGTTAAATTTTGAATAAAGCGCATGTAGTAAGTTATTAGTTTAAGGGTCTCTTTGATAATCTTAAAAATAAAATTCATAATTTTCCAAATTCAAAACTCAATAACTTAAAAAATGGCAATGTGGCCGTTGTTGTGTAATGGTAAGTTCGTGACAGGTAGATTGTCCAAAACCGTAACCGAAAACCGGTTTTTATTATTTCAACAAAACGATCGGTTTCGAATAATTTCTATATTCGAATAAACCGAAAACCGGTTATTATTTGTCGGTTACCCGGTTTTTTAAAACATGATTTTATGAAATCTTTTTTTAAATTAATCGTTTAAAAATTCAATATTTCGACTGCACTTTATTTTTAAAATATTTTAATAAACAAAACTAAAGTTTTGTTCTTTTTACATAAAAATATATATGGGGGATTTCATGTCAAGTGACCCAACTTTTGAAATCGATGTCTTCCGATTTGGATGAAATTTGCACCAAGGTTATTCCTATTGGATAGTAGTTTAGACACAAATTTTCAACAAGATCGCCAAAAAAGAGTTAGAGGGGTCAAAATACTTTTTAAAATAGGTCTTTTCCTTTAAGGTAGTTTTGGTCGCTTAGTGGGATGCGAGTGGGATATGTATAAAAAAATGTTCTAACTCAAGACGAGGATTTTTCAATGTTTAGCATATGCACTATTTTGAATTTTTTTCTATTTGTGGGTAAGTGTTTCTAAAACCTAAAAAATAAAACTTATGGTGAGAAACTAGACAAATTAACCTTTCCGACGGTATGTAACATACCTAACTAGCCTTTCATACCTTCGATACTTTAATACCCACAATATGTTTATCCCAAGAATAAAATAACTTTTTTTCTATAGAAATGCTGACAACCCGAGTAAAAAAAATTACATATAATCATATGTGGCATATACTTCAATATATAATTAGACATGTCGTTATGTATATCCATATATAATTTTATATGACGTCTTTTTCCAAAAATTTTCTTTATATTATGCCATATATAATTTCATCTAATTAGATATCGGCCTTTATAATATTCGATATGGTATATATGATTATATATTACATAGCATGGCTGATCGTATTGCATATATATTTGTATATAGAGCTATATCTTAATATATATGGCGGCATTTTAGGAATATATAATTATATATGGTATCATTTAAACTATATATAACTATATATGGTGCCAGTTAAATTATATATTATCATATATGGTTACATTTAAACAATATATGGTCATATATGGTACCTCATGAAAAAATCTTTAACACAGTTGCAGATATGATAATATATGCTACTATGTATGCATAGTGCATGGTACGGGGACATTTTTTCGATCAAGTGTTTAGTATGGAGACATTTCGTTAGTTTGGAGACTGTCCTCAAACTTTTCCTAGGTCCTGCGCATAGTATCAAGACATTTCATATACAGCATAGTTTGCGCACATTTTTGGCCATGTCTCCGAACTATGAGCACCACATACATATATAAATATAGTGCCATATATATTTATATATGGTGTTATTTAAGCAATATATTAGCATATATAGTGCCATTTAAACCATATATTACCATATATGGTGGCATTTAAACAATATATGGCCATATATGGTACCTCATGATCAAAATTTTTAATACAGTTCCAGATATGATAATATATGATACTATATATAGTACCACATATATTTATATATGGTGTTATTTAAGAAATATATTACCATATATGGTGCCATTTATACCATATTTCTGTATACCCGAGTAAAAAAAATTATATATAATCATATGTGGCATATATTACAATATATAATTATACATGGCGTTATGTATATCCATATATAATTATATATGACATTTTTTCACAAAATTTTTCCTTATATTATGCCATATATAATTTCATCTAATTAGATATCGGCCTTCATAATATTAGATATGGCATATATAATTATATATTACATAACATGGTTGATCTTATTGCATATATAGTTATATATAGGACTATATCTTAATATATATGGTGGCATTTTAGCAATATATAATTATACATGGTATCATTTAAACAATATATAATTATATGTGGTGACAGTTAAACTAGATATTATCATATATGGTGCCATTTAAACAATATATGGTCATTAGGCCGGGTCGATTTGTGGGGAGGCAAAAAAATATGATTCTCCCATGGCTCAGGGAGAATCGTATTCTAGGGATCAAAATAAGAAACTTTGCCGAAGGAACCATACCTCTAAAACGAATTCTACTACCCCCCAACTGTTGACTTTTGTCCCGTAGGGTCAAGTTTTGAAAAATCACACTTTGACCCATTTAGAGTGCCCCAATCGAGTCCAAATGTATGACCGACCCCCACTAAATTTGGAGGGCCGATCCACCCATGCCAGTGGCACACCGCCTGGAACTCCCCTGGGGGGTTCCCCATACAAACATTTTAAAAAATCACCATTTTTGGCACTTTATTTTATTATTTTTTATTTATTTTATTTATTTTTATTATTTTATTTATTTTTTCTCCTTAGAAATTTATTTAGTCAGAACATATGTAAATGAAAAAATTAATTTAACTTAGTAATAGAAAAGAAAAAATAAAAAATTACTGTTTGAAGTCTTTTTTGCATTCAATTCTGGGCAATTTCGCACGGCTCTCTAATGTCGTCGCCATAACAGCCTCTACATTTTCCGGTATAACTCGTTTGGAAACGCTAGCTAGCAATTGAACGTGTCGTTCTGTTTCTTGTATGTGTGATGGAATTTTTGGATCATTAAACGGTGGATCATCTTGATTTAAATATTCTTTAAAAGTATCGTATGGAATGCTTCGCGTGAATGGTGGTTCAAATACGTCACTTATGTCATTCATATTGATCATTTCCGTGTAACTTGTGCAATAAAAGTTTATATCTGGTTTTTTATAAGCTCTAAGTCCCGTTGGGTCGTCAACATCGGCTCGATAGCGTAGAATTATCTTGATAGCACAGTCGCGCTTTTCTTTGCTATCATCAAACAACATTGATAACAAGATATTTTCCGAATGCGCATAATATGAATTATCTGTAATTACTTTATTGATAATTTTGCGTAAACGAGGTTCTAGAAATCTTGACCAACTAATGAATTTGAAAAATAATCTACTACCGTACACGACAGAGCTGTAATACTTGATATTGAAGTACATTGGCACATAACATGTAATTATAAATTCAACCAGTATTCTTAAATTTGCATCTGGATTTTCCGTTGTCACATATAATCGTAATAGTCTAGCGGCCTTGGTGAGCCACCGAGAATGTACAATTTTCCCTGGTTTGATGTTTGCCAGATCCACTGAAACCACGCCGCTAGAAATTGCATGGGCCATATCGTATAAGTACTTGGAATCGGTGGAAAATTCAATTTTTTCTGGAGCAGGGGGCATATTTTTCAACTCAATTTTCTGAAAGCCGTCCACCACCTGAAAATATATAAAAATAAAACAATTAAAAACGGTTGAAAATTATAATAAATGAGTGATAGCAATAACTTACCGGAAGAGTTTCACAAGTTTCGATTTGACGGCTCAATTTTCCGGTTGCCGATCTTGGTCCAGTGCTGGTTGATTTATCCAAAGCTTCAAACAAATGCCGAAACGGAAGTTCGTTGAAGTGTAGAAGGCAAACGAACCAATGCAATGGTCTTTTTAACAGCAATTCGAATCGTCGTATAATTCCACCGTTTGGGCCAGTGTTTGTTGGCTCACCGTCAGTGCATATGCCAATTAATGCATCCAGTGATATATTTTTATCGTTGAAAAAATCATTTAATTTGGTTGTTTTGTATTCAGCGGTTTCATGTTCCAGTCTTACGTAACCAATCAATTCAGAATTCGGTTCTCTCAAAATAACAAGATGAGGTTCTTTTACCATTCTAGTATGATACTTCTCATCAATTGTATCTCTCGTCAAAGTATCATCTTTTCTGCCATCGAATGAAAATGCTAACAAATTGGTATCATCTAACCGTTTGCGAAGCACTTCTTGTCTGCATTTCTCTTTTTCTCGGCGAACTTTCGATTTATCCATGATGAGAGGTTTGCCATGGATATCTTTCATTTTAAAATCTTGGAAAAGAGCTGTTCCCATTGCTGATGCTACTCTATCAGGCACGCCAAATCTGTCACATACCAAGGCAAAGTTAAAACAATCGTATCTCTGTGTGTATTGTGAACTTGTGCTTATATCCAAATCTTCTTGAACCGGTGGCGGTGCGTATGTTGAATCATCGGGATCTTGGTATGTTGGCATTGATGACATAGACGTTGCTCCTTGCTCTTCAATTTCCATCGCAAATCCATCCATTGTTAGACTTCTCTGATTATGTTGATCGTGCATAAACTCTTTGAGGCGTTCGGGAACCAAACCGCATGCACATGGAGCTGCCTTCAAATCGCATTTACATGTTCCAATGAAAAAAATTGTTTCCAGAGATTTTACATACTCTGTAAATTGTTGGGGTTTGTTTCTTCTCTTGATTTGCTCTTGATATTTGTCAAGCAATCTATTCAATTTATTACATACACTTTTTTTCAGCATTATTTCCATACCAAGTTTTTCCCAAATTCCAATCAACTTATCTTGTACTTGAATAGTGAATGCTTTATAGCACAACTTTTTTTGATCGCTCAAGTAAAAATAATATCTCAAGATATCCAGATGGGTTGGTAAATTAAGATCAGTCAAATCAGTAGACACACCAAAAACAGTATCATGCCTGGGTATATGACTCATTGGGTTTTCGATAGTTGTTGATGTTGTTATTGCTTCATCTTGCGGTGTAGAGGATGGTGGATTCATTGTAAACTTCTTGATTTGGAATGATTTTTTTTTAAATATTTTTTTATCTCAAATTAGCACTTCACACTTCGAGTTCTTCACAATGACTTAATGCATTCACAAAAACTGTTGCGTTATATGTGGTCTAGGAGACGAGGTAATAAGAATGAAATGGTAATTTCAATTCTACCTGTAACCGATTTTGTTGTCAAAACTGCCCATAAAGTACTTACATGTAAATTAAACGTTAATCTGACTACAAATTCTGTTAAGCAAGTGCGCCTTTTATTACTTCTGGAAAATCCTTTATGATAATTTTATGCTCAATTCAACCTGTAACCGATTTTGTTGTCAAAACTGCCCATAAAGTACTTACATGTAAATTAAACGTTAATCTGATCACAAATTCTGTTAAGCAAGTGCGCCTTTTATTACTTCTGGAAAATCCTTTATGATAATTTTATGCTCAATTCTACCTGTAACCGATTTAGCTTAAGTAAGTTTAACAATGCAGCTGTATCTTGTGGTGGCTTAAAAAACCCACACAACCTATTTTACGACCTGCAACAGAACGACACGTTCAATTGCTAGCTAGCGTTTCCAAACGAGTTATACCGGAAAATGTAGAGGCTGTTATGGTGACGACATTAGAGAGCCGTGCGAAATTGCCCAGACTTGAAAGCAAAAAAGACTTCAAACAGTAATTTTTTTTATTTTCTTTTCTATTACTAAGTTAAATTAATTTTTTCATTTACATATGTTCTGACTAAATAAATTTCTAAAGAGAAAAAATAAATAAAATAATAAAAATAAATTGAATAAATAAAGAATAATAAAATAAAGTGCCAAAAATGGTGATTTTTTAAAATGTTTGTATGGGGAACCCTCCAGGGGAGTCCCAGGGGGTGTGCCACTGGCATGGGTGGATCGGCCCTCCAAAGTTAGTGGGGGTCGGTCATACATTTGGACTCGATTGGGGCACTCTAAATGGGTCAAAGTGGGATTTTTCAAAACTTGACCCTACGGGACAAAAGTCAACAGTTTGGGGGTAGTAGAATTCGTTTTAGAGGTATGGTTCCTTCGGCAAAGTTTCTTATTTTGATCCCTAGAATACGATTATTAGATCGACCCGCCCTAATGGTCATATATGGTGCCTCATTAACAAAATCTTTAATTCAGTTCCAGATATGATAATATATGGTACTATATATAGTGCGATATATATTTATATATGGTGCTATTTAAGCAATATATTATCATATATGGTGCCATTCAAACCATATATTATCATATATGGTGCCATTCAAACCATATATTATCATATATGGTACCATTTAAACCATATATTAATATATATGGTGCCATTTAAACAATATATGGCCATATATGGTACCTCATGATCAAAATTTTTAATACAGTTCCAGATATGATAATATATGATACTATATTTAGTGCCATATATATTTATATATGGTCCCGGTGAAAAATGTCCATATATGAACATTTATGGTTCAACCATATATGTATGGATCCGAAAAATGAGGTAACACCTAAGTATATGTTCATATATGGACATATATGAACATATACATTTATTAAATATATGCGAATACATGCGAACGTTGCTGTCCTTTATTATAAGGTTGTACGATATATATAAATTTATGTATGACATTCAAATTAGGCGCTACATATGTTCCTTTTTTTATTTATGGCATTAAATATAATTCCATATTTATCCAAATATGGTTCCTTTTACACATATTGAAAAATGTATTCTTCGAAATATGTTCATATACAAGTTGCATAAATTGAATAGCATATACTTTCATATTTGTCCATATATGAGTGCCATTTCCATATATGAAATAACATATGCTTCCATATATGTCTGTATATGAAATTTTTTCCATAAATGGAATCACATATACTTCCATATATGTTCATATAAAATCCATATATGTTCATAAAAAATCCATATTTGTTCATATGTGTCCATACATAAACCATATATGAACATGTTTGAGCGTATATGAGCATTTTTCACCGGGGTGTTATTTAAGTAATATATTACTATATATGGTGCCATTTAAACCATATATTATCATATATGGTGCCATTTCAACAATATATGCTCATATATGGTAACTCAACTACAATATTAACTGTATTTCAGAAGCTATTAATTGCATTTCAGAAATTTTAAATGTATTTCAGAAATTATGGAATGTATTTCAGAAATTATTAATTGTATTTCAGAAATAATCAAATCTATTTCAAAACTTGTTGATTGTTTATCATAGTTAATAGAGAAAAATTTCTAAATTACATTTCATAATTTCTGAAATACAATTGATAATTTCTGAAATATAGTTTGATAATTTCTGAAATACAGTTGTGAATTTCGGAAATACAATTAATAATTTCTGAAATACAATTGATAAAACTGAAATTCGATTAATTATTTCTGAAATACAATTAATGAATCTTGAAAACAATTAATACAGTTGAAAATGGTGTAGAGCGTTAAAAAGATGTAAATAAAATTATTTTATTGAAAGATTTCAATTTAATAAAAAAATAAATATATAATTTTATAAAAAAAATTATAGAAAAAAAAATTTTAATTTTATAAAAAGAAATTCATTTTGTAAAAAAAATGCATATCGAACTCGATTTCTGAAATACAATTAATGAATCTTGAAAACAATTAATACAGTTGAAAATGGTGTAGAGCGTTAAAAAGATGTAAATAAAATTATTTTATTGAAAGATTTCAATTTAATAAAAAAATAAATATATAATTTTATAAAAAAAATTATAGAAAAAAAAATTTTAATTTTATAAAAAGAAATTCATTTTGTAAAAAAAATGCATATCGAACTCGAGACCTTCTGAGTTTAAACCTTATTTTAACAAAATATTGTAATTTTTATAAAATCAGTGCTCTGCCAGTGTATTATTTTTTGAACAGTTGGCATCTTGGATCTTATTTAATCCCAAATAAATGGAGATCTTACGTAGTACCCAAATATAATGCGACATCTAATTTTATCTGTCATTTTTATGGATAGTTTTAGATGTCAATCCCCAAATATATTGCTGTTTCTAATTTTATCTGCCATTTTAATACCTAAATAAATTGCTGGATCTATTTCGATCTGCAATTTATGGGAAAAATTAAGATCTTACCAAATCACTAAATATATCACTGGATTCAATTCGATCTGCAACTTATTGAAAAATTTAAGATCTTACGCAATCCCGAAATATATTACTGGATCTAATTTCATCTGTTATTTTTTTTCATAAATTTAGATCTTACGTAATCCCCAAATATAATCCTCGATCTTATTCGGTCTGCCGTTTTCCAGATAAAGTTAGATACAACTTAATCCTAAAATATATATGTGACCTTCTCCGAGAAAAGGGACCTAGTGTGTGAAAATTAAGTTTTGAGAAGAACGCATTTAAAGTTTCATAACGCATTATCACTTTGAACACACCTTCAGTTGGGAGATGCGATTTGGTATGGTTAGTTATAATTGGGTGCCTCAACTCATTTCATCTTATTCTACACCCTTTTAGGTACCAGAATCCACTCTTAAGTCTAAACCCGTTTTTGACACACTAGTCCCTTTTCTCGGAGAAGGTCACATATACCTAGATCTACTTTTTCGTATAAATTTAGATCCAAGTTTATCCCCAAATATATTGCTGGATCTAATTCGATCTGCCATTTTCCGGTTAAATTTAGATCCAAGTTTATCCCCATATATATTGCTGGATCTAATACGATCTGCCATTTTTTGATAAATTTAGATCCAAGTTTATCCCCAGATATATTGCTGGATCTAATTGGATCTGCCATTTTTCGGATAAATTTAGATCTAAGTTAATCCACAAATATATTGCTGGATCTAATTCGATGTGCCATTTTTCGGATCAAATTAGATCTAAGTTTATCCCCATATATATTGCTAGATCTAATTCGATCTGCCACTTTTTCGGATCAAATTAGATCTAAGTTTATCCACAAATATATTGCTGGATCTAATTCGATCTGCCAAAATTGAGATCAAATTAGATCTAAGTTTATCCACAAATATACAGCTGGATCTAATAGGATCCGCCATTTTTCGGATCAAATTAGATCTAAAAATATACCCAAATATATAGCTGGATCCGCCAATTTTCGGATCAAAATAGATCTAGGTTTATCCCCAAAGATATCATTGGACCTCCCAATTTTAAGATATAACTTGATCTTAGTTTATCCCCATATATATAATGGGATCTAATACGATATGATTGGATACACCCAATTTTGAGATCTAATTGGATCAGCTAGATATTACAGCAGATCTTAAACAATATCAAATTGGATATGATTAGATATTGTGCGAGATCAATTTTTTTTACTCGGGTATATAAAAGAATAACGTGACTGACTGACTGACTGAATGACTGACTGACTCAACATCGCCCAGCCCAAACCGCTGAAGCTAGGAAGTTGAAATTTGGTATGTAGGTTCCTCTTTCGGCGTAGACGTCCGCTAAGACGGGATTTTTGGAAATTCCTACCGGAACGGGCAAAAAGGGGAAAAGTCTCACCCTTGGCGGCCTGCCAAAACCCCTTTGGCTAGAAAGCTGAAATTTAGGATATGTGTTCCTTGGAGGATGGGCTAACTTTTCTGGAAAGTACTTTCTGGAATTTTGGACAGGGACGTTGTAAAAATGGGGGTTAAAAAGGGGAAAAAGGCCCCCCTTGACGGCCTGCCCAAACCGCTGGAGGTAGGAAGTTGAAATTTGGTATAAAGGTTCCTCCACTATCGCAGACATCCACCAAGACGGGAGTTTTGGAAATATTTACAGGGACGGGCAAAAAGGGGAAAAAGTCTCCCCCTTGACGGCCTGCTCAAACTGCTGGAGCTATGCAGTTGAAATTTGGTATGTAGGTTCCTCGACCGGTCTAGACGTCCGTTGAGACGGCATTTTTGGAAACTCTTATCGGGAGGGGCAAAAAGGGGACAAAAAAAGTACCTTTTTCCAAAAAAGTACCTTTTCCCAAAAAAAGTACCTTTTCCCAAAAAGTACCTTTTTCCCAAAAAAAGTACCTTTTTCCAAAAAAAGTACCTTTTTCAAAAAAAAGTACCTTTTTCCAAAAAAAGTACCTTTTTCCAAAAAAAGTACCTTATTCCAAAAAAAGTACCTTTTTCCAAAAAAAGTACCTTTTTCCAAAAAAAGTACCTTTTTCCAAAAAAAAGTACATTTTTACAAAAAAAGCACCTTTTTCCAAAAAAAGTACCTTTTTACAAAAAAAGTACCTTTTTCCAAAAGAAGTACCTTTTTCCAAAAAAAGTACCTTTTTCCAAAAAAGTACCTTTTTTCAAAAAGTACCTTTTTCCAAAAAAAGTACCTTTTTACAAAAAAAGTACCTTTTTCCAAAAAAGTACCTTTTTCCAAAAAAAGTACCTTTTTCCAAAAAAAGTACCTTTTTCCAAAAAAAGTACCTTTTTCCAAAAAAGTACTTTTTTCCAAAAAGTACCTTTTTCCAAAAAAGTACCTTTTTCCAAACAAAGTACCTTTTTCCAAAAAAAGTACCTTTTTCCAAGAAAAGTACCTTTTTCCAAAAAAAGTACCTTTTTCCAAAAAAAGTACCTTTTTCAAAAAAAGTACCTTTTTCCAAAAAAAGTACCTTTTTCCAAAAAAAATTCCTTTTTCCAAAAAAGTACCTTTTTCCAAAAAAGTACCTTTTTCCAAAAAAAAGCACCTTTTTTAAAAAAAGTACCGTTTTCCAAAAAATGTACCTTTTTCTAAAAAAATGTACCTTTCCCAAAAAAAAACTACCTTTTCCAAAAAAAGTACCTTTTCCCAAAAAACATACATTTTTCCGAAAAAATACGTTTTGCAAAAAAAGTACCTTTTTCAAAAAAAAAAGTACCTTTTCCCAAAAAACGTACCTTTTTCTAAAAAAATGTTCCTTTTCCCAAAAAACATACATTTTTTCAAAAAAATACCTTTTTCAAAAAAAGTACCTTTTCCAAAAAAAAGTACCTTTTCCCAAAAAAAAGTACCTTTTTCTAAAAAAATGTGGCTTTTCCAAAAGAAGTATCTTTTCCAAAAAAAAGTACCTTTTTCCAAAAAACATACATTTTTACAAAAAAACACCTTTTTAAAAAAAAAATACCTTTTCCAAAAAAAGTACAAATAAAGTACTTTGTAAAAACAAAGTATGTTTTTCCAAAAAATTTCGTTTTTCCAAAAAGTACCATTTAAAATAATATATAATCCCGAGTAAAAAAAATTATATAGGAAATTATATAAATTAATATGGACTAATATGTTTATATATAGTCAAATGTGGCACTATATCTTTGTGGATATAATTATATATAGCTTTGAGTTTTTCAAAAATTTATTATATGATGTCATATATAGATCAGTATAAATATACATGTCCCCATATATATTAATATATACCATATTTAGTTACATATGCTATGACAATTTTAATACAGCGTCATATATAATTAAAAATGGCGCAATGTAAAAAAAAATTCTATGTTTTTCTGAGATATATTTACGTATGTATGTACCAAAAGTTTAAAAGGCTTAATTCTTGCATTCACTTTTTAAAAATTAATGAAATTTGGGTTAAATTTCATTCCCTAATAGCATTCTTATGGAATTAATTCGATAGCTTAATTCCCTATAGGTTAAAATAATATGAATTCATTCTATTTTGATTGAATTCTAACTGAATGAAACAAAATTTACCTGAATTCATTTAATAAAAAAGTGAATGAAAAATTATTTGTTTTCATTCACTTAATCAAATGAAAAATTTTAATTTGTATGTAATTGCTGAAATATTAGCATAATACAAAGAAAAACGTTTAAAATTCATCTAACAGAAATAAATAGTATCGTATGCTTTGTTACAGCTTGTATGCTTTGGTTTTGATTATATGTTAGTTTCAAACTACACTGTACTAAGTAAATGGTAATAAAATTTCTTCATTCAATTAGTAAAATGGTGAATGAACATGCGATTTGAATGATTCAAGTTAGGAATTCATTCAATTCATATTAAAGCTTTGGGAATGAAGCTTATGAATGAATTCTTTACGAATGGTTTAAGGGAATGGTACATGAATCTTTTTAAAATCTGAATTTAATTTTTAGTGAATTAAGCTTAAATTGAATTAAGTTTTTCGAAGCTCTGGTATGTACTATGTATGATTTCTAGTATCCGACCGAACAGTTCGGCCAAAAAGTGCAAATTCGTCGATTTTCTGTTATTTGAAAGCATTAGGGAGAAACTTTCATACTGCTAAAAACACGGTAGTTTAGCCGTAAAGTTAACTGTTCGGCCGCCGAACTTTTTTCAATTTGGCCGAACTTTCGGCGGCCGAACAGTGAATTTGTTGCTTAACCTCAGACTTTTCCTTAAATTTTACACTCAAAATGCACTCTAATCGGCCCAACAAACATTTTTCCATAAGCAAAATTTATCCCTAATGCTTCAACATACCAAATAACAACCAAATACATTTTCAGGCCGAACTGTTCGGTCGGACATTAATGATTTCAAAATATAAAAGGCGTACTCATTATAACTCCTAAATTCCTTGTAAACCTTGTATAAATACAAGCCATATTTTTATGTATGGAATTTGACATTAAACTCATAAACATACCAGGTTTACACAGTTTACGGGTAGAATACAAGTTTATATGAGAAGGCTTGGTTACAATTATGTACAACTTCTTCTAAATTATTATTTAAATTTTTAATTCTTAACTTAAGAATGTTATTTTTCAGTACTTTTTAATAGTTTTTGTTTTGATCTTGAAGTATGAAGCGTTATATAATTATGTATTTCTACATCAAATTAGATATAATTATATCGGGTCAAAATCCGGATAAGATTCTATATGATTCAATATATTTAGATCTTATCCGATATAATTTTATCCACCATTTTTCGGATCATAGCATATCTCCAATTATATTAAATAAGATATCATTACATATAACATCATATTATTTTTTTTACCCGGGATTTCAAAAAAACTACTTTTTTTCCTCCCCCCACGGATATCTCCACTAAAACAAGGTTTCTTGATATTCGGCATAGACGTGCGCTAAGACGGGATTTTTGGAAATTCCTACCGGAACGGCCAAAAAGGGGAAAAGTCTCCCCATAAACAGTGTCACAATTTGGAAAAGTGCCTGCCCAAACCACTGGAGGTAAGAAGTTGAAATTTGGTATAAAGGTTCCTCCACTGTAGTAGACATCGACTAAGTTTGTATTTTTGGAATTCCCTACAGGATATCCCAAAAGGAAACTCGGTATGTGAGTTCCTCCTTCTGTGTAGGCGTCCGCTTAGACGGAATTTTTGAAATTCCTATCGGGAGGGGAAATAAGGTAAAAGTCTCCTCCTGACGGCTTGCCCAATCCCTTTTGGCCAACCTAAAATTTTAAATATGTATTCCTTGGAGTAGGACTAACTCACCGGCAACGTAATTTTTCTATTTTGGAACAGGAACATAGTAAAAATGGTGGTTGAAAGGGAAAAATGTCCCCACTAACGGCCTGCCCAAACCGCTTAGGCAATGCAGTAGAAATTTGGTATGAATGTTCCTCATCCATCGCAGATAGCCGCGAAGATGGCGAAGATGGAATTTTTGTAAATTCCTAAAGGGAGGGGCAAAAAGAAGAAAAGCCTCACCTTGGGGGCCGGTAAAAACCCCTTCGGCTAGAAACCTAAAGCTTTAAATGTGGGTCCCTGGAGTAAGGGCTAACTTATTAGAAAGATACTTTTTTGAATTTTGGACAGGGTCGTTATAAAATGAGGGCTCAAAAAGGGAAAGTTGCCCCTTAACGACCTGTCCAAACTGCTGGAAATAGGAAGCTGAAATTCGGTACTTAGGTTCCTCTTCCAGCCTAGCTCCAACCGGGAGGGACAAAAAAAGAAAAAGTGTCCCCCTTGACAGCCTGCTCAAACTGCTGGAACTAGGAAGCTGAAATTCCCTGTCGATGGATTTTCGGAAATTCCGAGAGGGGCACAAATAGTAAAAGTTGGCCAGAAACCTGAAATGTAAAACGTATGTTACTTGGAGTATGGGCTCACTTACCGGGAAGGTGCTTTTTGGACAGGGACATTGCAAAAATGGGGATTAATGAAGCGAAAAGTGCCGCTTAAAGGCCTGCCCAAACCGCTGGAGGTAGGAAGTTGAAATTTGGTATTAAAGTTCCTCCTCTATTGTAGACATCCGCTAAGATGAGATTTTTGGAATTTTCTACAGGTAGGGTCAAAAACAGGAAAAGTCTCCCCCTTAACGGTCTGGCCAAACTGCTGGATATAGAGACCTAAAATTATGTATGTAGTAGGTTCGTCCTCCAACGCAGACGTCCTCTAAGACGGAATTTTTGGAAATTCCTACCGGGAGGGGTAAAAACGGAATAATTCTCCCCCTTGATGGCCTAACCGAACCCTTCGGCTAGAAACCTGTAATATATAATATGTTGTCATTGGAGTATGGGCTAACTTATCGACAAGGCATTTCTAGGACTTTGGACAGGAGCGTGGTAAAAATGGTGGTTCAAAAGGGGAAAATTGCCCCCCCCCCTTAACGTCTGCGTCTTTAGCTAGAAACCTAAAACTTAAAGAACAAGTGTATATTAAACACTAAAATTAAGAAACTAAATAGGAAACGAGTGGAATTGAAACACTACACAAGTGGAATGAAATGGATATAAACGTTGAACGAGTGGAATTGAAATTATAGACAATGCAAATGGATTGGAAGAGGGAATTACCTGTTCAAACACTATCCACGGAATATGAAACTTATGTAGCATTGAAACATACTCTCCAAAAAGTTAAACAAATTTTCTAAAAGAGAAAAAACCTTAGAAAAGGAACTTATATATTCCGATATTTAAACTTCATGTAACGAAGCACGGGTGGAAGAAACCGAAATTCAGTAAATTTTCCAACTGAATTTGTGAATTTACTTGAATTGCCAGGTCTACCTTTACATAAACTGGAATTAAAAAAAAACTTTAAGACACGTTAACAACGTAGCGGGCTTTGCCCGCTATTTTTAATATTATAAAATACTTTCCAACCCTGCTCTATCCTGGGTCTATCTACCTAAGTTCGCACTTTACCAAATTATCTTAACATACACACGTATATTGCAATTTATTATAGATTCATTACTAACAATCCACTTTCATGAGAAAAAGTGATCAAATATTTATTTATTTATTTTGAACCCATTGTTGTGCTGAATTATTTATTTGTGGTGGCTGGGTGAAGGCTTTTATTAAACTGTACTGTACTTTAAATAAAAAGCGAATTTAAAAAAAAATTGTCGGCTGCGCCCCCCCCCCCCCCCTAAACTTTAAAGCACGCTAACAACGTAGCGGGCTGCGCCCGCTAGTATTATCATATATGGTGCCATTTCAACAATATATGCTCATATATGGGACCTCATGAACAACATTTTTAATACAGTATGATATGATATGATATGATAATATATGCTACTATATATAGGGCAATATATATTGATATATGGTATCATTTAAACAATATATTACCATATGTGGTGACATTTAAACCATATATGGTGCCACTTCAACAATATATGGTCATATATGGTACCTTATGAACAACATTTTTAATACAGTTCCAGATATGATAATATATGCTACTATATATAGTACCATATACTTTGATATATCTTATCATTTAAACAAGTAGGTGACAATCAGCACACAATCAGTCACTGAAGCTCAGTTGTTTTGCTTATAAAACTTAAAAAACTCTTTATTTTAAGTTAAGTGTGCTCCTTTACTTTTCGTCTAAAATTCAATGAAATTAGAGTAATCACAAAATCCTCTACCTAAATAACAAAATTACCCAAAAGTACGGGAACGCACAAAATCAATTTTCTAACCCAAAACTATTTAAAAGACAAAAAATTAAAATGCGTATAGTTTTAGTATCAAAAATCGCACAAAAATAATTTTTTTTTGCTTTTAAAAGTTTTTTTTATATATAGAAGTTTTATTTCGTGTATTTCTTTGCTCAATTAAAATTTAGAATTTTCACAATGGTGTTATTTGTTTATCATTGCACCAGCTCTCCCTTTTACATTTTTGTTAATAGTAAAAAGAGAAGTTAAAAGTAGACAGAGGCAAAAAATTTTATAAAAATATTTGTTAGAACGCAATAATATATGTAAGAGCCAAAAGATTTTTAAAACTTGTTTAATATTACAACTAAGAATGGCTAATAAGCATAAAGGAAAATTTAATTTCTAACGAATTTTCTAAGTTCTTAACTAAAAAATTTAATTTGATTTCTCTTGTAATGTAATTTGATTTCTAGGTGATTTTAATTTTCAAAAATTTCAGTTTTTTGTCAATATTTAAAATTTTCTGCAATCCGTTTGTGATATGGAGTATATTGTTTTACCCATTTTCTGCCAAGCATGGATTCCGATCGAATTTTCTGACAAAACTTCGTAGAAGGATACACTCAGAAAAGTTCTGCAGTTACTACATGACAGTTATTTGAGTAGAAATGCGGTTGTAGTTATTTTAACTACAATTGTAGTTAATTTACTTAGAGCAAAATATTTCAATGTTTTTGACAGTTATTTTTTCAAACTAACTACAAAAACTACCACATTGTAGTAACATTTATTTTATGCAGTTATTTTGAATTTTTTTTACAAATACTTATATTTTCAAGTGTGTGTGCACACACACGAAGCAATCAGGAGCATGTGTATGACGCACTTGTTTAGAAATTTCTAGTGAAAGAATATGAGTAGAATATGTTTTCTCTTGTCTTAGTCACAAAACAACGCCAAAGAGTGAGGACGCGTAATACGGAAAAGTTTATATATTTTTTATTAAGTTATTAAAATAATAAGGTAAGTTTTATAATATAAATTTATTTACGGGATTATTAAAAATTATTGTATTTATTTTCTTTCAGTTCTTTTATATTCACATCTCTTTCTACCTGGAGAAAAAAAGGAAGCCAAACAACGCATATTTCATCCCTCACAGACGGACGTCTACAACAATATCTTACTAGTGAAAAATAAAAGTGACATTAGTGTAAATTTTGATTTCTCAATTTTAAATAGAATAACATTAAGTTAGGAGTGTTTACATAAATTTGTTTTTTATTAAATTAATAATTTTTAAAATAACTTTTATTTATGTTTTTAACTACATTTACAGTTGTTTGTACAGTTTTACAATAATTTGCATGTATGTTGTTTCAATTGCATTTGTAGTTGTTTTTACTACATTTGACAGTTGATTTTTAACAGTTAAAAATAACTTCATATTGCAGTTAATTTAACTGCAAATGTAGTCTACACCTTTTTAAGTGCAAATGCAGTTATTTTAACTGTCATTTGCAGTTGATTTTATCTACATAATTCCCTGAGTGTAGGTAGACGTGTCTTTAGAGATATGTTGGTAAAAATGGGTTACACAATTTAAATACTGTATCTCATAGTTTTGCTACTTCATTTTAACAGTGAAATTATATTTTAATACTTTTTGGACAAATTTTTAATTTATTTGTGCGGTTACCTTGTTCGATATTAGTTTAAAAAGGTCCCTGCAAAAAAATTGGATGTAATGCTTTACAAACTACTTCTTCTTCTATTGAAGAGAATAAGGAACAATATCTTGCAGTAACAAAGTGTTTTTATGTCACTCAACTTTCATATCAAAGAATAGCTCAGCGGTAGAGCGCTAGACTAGCAATCGTGAGGTCGCAAGTTCGATACCCGATGGCGGCAATAAAAAACTTTTGTAAAATAAAAAATATATCGTTCAAAAAGTACTGAAAAAATGTTGAAGTTGGAGTACTCCTCTCCTATGACAACTCAATGTTAAGATCATTAGTGTTTATGTTAAAAAAGAAGTACTCATACATCTAGATCATCATCAGATTAATTTTAATAAATTAGAGAATAATACTGTTTTAGATTTTAGTTATTCAAAAGATACGTTTAAACTTTATTTGAATAATTTGTTTTAGTTTTTTTAATTTTATTTTTAGCGAGTAGTCTGTAAGGATCATTGTTATCCATAGACTCTATAAAATAAAGAAATGAAATCAAGTATAGTGCTTTTTCGAATGCTTCGGCAGTTTTTTTTTTTTGCTGGGGGTTTAATACAATTTTATAGATTATCGGAAAGGTTAAATATTAAAACTAAATTACATCATTATTATTTTGATTTGCAATGGAGTGCGCCATTCAAATATGATCTTAGATCAATTTCAAAGCGCAACAATAATTTCAAGCCCGATGGTTCAAACGCGAAATGAAAGTAAAATTCCAGAGGATTTTCCAAAGTTAGCTCGGTTTTTTATTTTATAACCTGTTGTAATATCTGTGTGGCGCGAAAGCCTAAAAATGTTGCACATTTTTAGAGTTAGAAGCACTCTCGCGTTCACGAATAAGTTAAATTTGAACTGTTCTTTTCGGTCTTTTATTTTATTCGGAATTATCAAACACGCCAAAAATAGCACAAAAAGGTACTCAAAATTAGTTAAAAGGGGCCCTGTATTGAAAGCTTTTGAAATTAGTAAATACTTTTTGCTAAATATTAGTAAGATAAGTATAGCAAAAATGCAACAGTTTTAGTAATATTTGAGTTAAATTTCATTTAATTGAATTGCAAATTTACCTTGCCAATATTGGCTAAAAAAATATTGCTGAATATTAGTAGAAAAAAGCAGTAAAGAAATTGTTATGTATTCAAAAGTTAATTTGTTTAAATTTAATTGAGTTGAGTACAAATAATGAACTCTCCTGCTACAGTAAACAGAAATATTTGCTATAAAATTGTAGACTGCTTTCTGCAGTGTAGATTTTATTCGCATTAAGAAAATAAAAAAAAAAAACTAAAAATTTAAAATTCCTTGTGGTGGTTTAGTAGACTAATTTTCAGAAAATTTTTTGCTGATTTTAGCAGGGTAAATTTTCATTTTCGATTAACTAAAATATAAGGAGTGAGATCATAAAAAAGTTAACACACATTTTTGCCTATAACTTTGGTTTAAAGTTTCTCATATTTTTTTTCGGCAGTTTACATTTTAAAAATATGTCAGTTAATAAATTAATTTACATCATGAGTTTTAGTTTGCAATTTTTTACAGAATGGACGATGAAAGAAAAGTGCGTTCAAAAATAATTAAATATTTTCAACAAAAACAAACATGGACATACAAAAAAATTGCCAAAGAAACTAATGTATGCCGCCAAACACTTTCAAAAGTGGTAAAAAGGTATCTGGAACACCTAACAAATGAAAAAACGACTGGTTATCATAACATTGGTAAGGCATATAAAGTTAAAAGCATCCTTTAGAGAGCTTCTAACACATCAGGCAGAAAAACAGCTCGGTTAGCCCAATGCTCGGACTTTTTTATACGTAAAGTGAAATGTAAGGCAGGACTAAAGTCCTACAAAGTTCAAAAAATACCCGATAGAAACGCTTTTAAAAATTTGGAGGCCAAAACCAGAGCTCGAAAATTGAAGTCAAATTTTATACAAAAATACAACTTTTGTGTAATGCACGACAAAACTTATGTCCTGGCTGATTTTTCGCATCTCCCTGGTCAAGAATTTTATGTTTCCGATGTTCGAGGAAATGTTGCGGAAAAATTTAGGTCGAAAAAGCAAACGAAATTCCCTAAAAATTCCTAGTATGGCATGCCATATGTAGCTGCGGCCAAAGAAGCCAGTCATTTGTGACAACTGGCTCTATAAACATCGAAATTTATATCAAGGAGTGTTTGCAGAAGAGACTTCTTCCATTTTTGAGTCAGCACAATGTATCCACTTACTTTTGGCCGAATTTAGCATCTTGTCACTACAGCAAGAAAGCGCTGGAATGGTATAATGATAATAATGTGGTTTTTGTACCAAGAGAGGCAAGTCCACCAAACTGCCCGGAGCTCAGGCCAGTGGAGAGATATTGGGCTCTTGTTAAAAGAGAATTAAAGGGCACAAAAAGGTCTCCCAGGACATGCAAGATTTCAAATGTAGATGGACCATCTGCTCTAAAAAGGTGACAGAAAAGGTTTCCAGAAAAAGTGGATAACTTTGTTCGTAGTGGTTAGAATTCCATGCGGTTTTTTTTGGTTTGATTTTGTATTAAATTTCACTTAATAAAAATTTGGTTTGAAGTCTTAAAATTCAGTGGTTTGTTTTTTATTTAACTTTATGTGTGTTAACATTTTTATGATCTCACTCCTTACCTGAAATTTTGTAAATTTAAAAGATTTTTTCTTGCTGTTTGTATCATTCTAATGTTTAGCAAACAGATTCTGCTGGATTCAGCTGTTTTTTCAGCAAGAATTTTTTAGTGTATGAACAACTAAAAAATTGCTCGAATGAACGAGTGAACTAGAAGAACACACTAGTTGAAAAACAAAATTGATTGAAATGAATTGTGAACTATAATGCCCAATTCTAGTCAATTTTATTCTGATTGTTTGTAAAAAATGTTATATTTTGTGTGAAAATTTCCGGGTGTCCCCACATTTTTACTCACTATTTCTATTTTTTTTACGATAGACTAACACTCAGGCGATGCCCCCTACTTATGCTAGTGCATTGTGTTGGAATTAGGAAAATAGAATAGATTTCGATAATTTTTAACACCAAACTGCTAATAACAAACAATATGAATAAAAAGCAACTGATAGTGCGTCTTTGTGACGAGAACGTGTTTAAAATAGACACATGTTTCAAGAGGCCATCAAATTAAAAACCGAGCTGGATTTCCAAAACACTTTGAGGGTTTTGTTTTAGCAACAGTGTACTTTTATTTCGTATTTGAAACATTGATTCTGACCGCGTTGATCATTTTGCAGGATCTTCTAAAACAGCAGAATCTAGTTTTGTTAAATCTGAATTTATATATCGTCAACTAAAATGCAAAAGGGCATAACAATAAAAAAAATGTAAGCCGATTTTCTGATTGATTATGATGCACTAGACTAAGTTACATTTCCCTACAAAATTTTAAACTTATATGTCGAAATAAGTCTATAGTCGTGTTTTAAACAAGAGAAGAAAATATAGAATATCTTTAATTCTACAACGTTTTGCATTTTAGGTGACGATGTGTATTTAATTTACAGTCACTTCCAGAATAAATTTCTAGTTTCTTCTAAAGTACGCTCTTTCATGGACAGTTAACAATTTTAATTTAAAAAAAATTATGAAAAGACAGCATTATAATGTTTAACTTAGGGTGGAAGAAAAATTGTACAATGTCGAATTATGGCCCTATGTTCCACTGGGAATTAAAGGATTAAGTATATATAACCCTATAGTAACAGCTTGTGCTTGCAAGCAGGAAACCTGTATCAATTAAAAGTTGCAAAAAAAATGTCTGTTTCCTATTTGCAGTCACATTTTATAAATTTTTTCTCAGTAAAAGAGAGGATTGCATTCTATTTATTTTCTAACCTCTTTGATTATACCTAGCACACATAACTATAAAAACCATTGTAGAGGCGCTTGTAGCTATGGAATAAAATTTAATTTCAAAATTTTTTTCAAATTTTTAAAAGTAATTTTTAATCGATTGTCGAACACTGGTGTTGAATTGCCAAATAGTCCTGTCACTTTGCAAGTCAATGTCAAAATTCTGTCAAGGGTGTAGAGTTTGGGTTGGCGCACTAAATTGTACATGTATGTGTAAGAAATTTGTAGGTATGCAAAATATTTGCTGAAATAGCGTGAATTTTCCACGGCTTTCCACCATTTGGAGGGTATAAAAGAGTCGTTCAAAGGAAAATGCGTTCTCTTTTGCTGATCGCTGCCTAACGTTTTCTTTAAATCACCGACTTCAATTTTATTTTACAAAAGGAAAAAAAACAAGTAAGTTTGAACAAATAGATTTTTTTTATAAATTTTCCTTTAAAATTTTTTTTACAATTTGTTCTCAACATTTTGTAGAATTTGTCCATAAAATTTATTCTGAAAGTTTTCAAAAGAATTTTTTTATTTAATTTCATGTAATCTCTTTTTTATGGACATTTTCTTAAACAAAATGATCAGTGATTTTTTTTGCTTTTCACTGATTTTCCTTTAATTTTTTTTATTTTCCTAGGGAAAATCCCTGTTAAACTCTGGGTATTTTTTTAAGCAGCTGCGCTTCATTTGGATTTTCAATTTTCTAGAGGGAAAGTGTGTATTTTTCGGGAAAATTTATTTTCGGATTTTCCGTAATAATTCTTTTAAAATTTTCATTAGAAAATTTCGTCCTTTGGTTCTCAAAAATTCTATCGGCGAATCCAAAAAGAACCAGTTAAGAATTTCTACACAAAATTAAGAACAGCAAAAGCTTTTCTTCATATATCCTGTTGTTAGCTAACAAAAAGGTAACAAACATACACACGTACAATGCGCACATAAAAAAAAACCCCTAACAATAACCTTTTGATTACAGCATACACCTTTAGTTGCATTGAGAGGGAATCTGAGAGGAGAGGATACACTAGTTTCGGCTTATTTACCTTAATTCTTGTGGGTTAATTTTTCAGCGGGCACGAAAACCCGCCAAGTTCCAATAATTTTCATCGGCAGCATATAAAAATACTACCAGTGAAGTGTTATAGTGTCAGTGGTATTGGGAAAATTAAGTTCTAAAGTGCAGTGAAAATTCCCGGGAAAAACCTTGAGAATCTAGGGAAAAAAAAACTAAAGGTGTTTACCTGTAAAACATTTTTTCTGAAACTAAAATAAATTTTTTTTTGCTAACATAATTTATGTGAGTGTAAAATAAAAGTTGGGCTAAATTTAAAATCCACAGACAAAAAAAGACTAAAAAAAAAATATTTTCCGAATTGAAAGTTGGCTAAAACTAAGAACACTGAAAATAAAATAAAGGAAAAGCGCAAGAAAAAAAAACTAATATCCAAGTATTTCTACACCCACATTAAAATTTCATTAATTTTGCATTTTTTTTATACAAATTGCTATTGTGCCATTAAAAACTTTAGAATCAAAAACTGGAAAAAAAAGAACAAAACAACGTAAAGTAAAACGAAATAACAAGATTTTTTTTTTAGTATTTATTCTTATATATTAACAATATACATGAAGTGAGATAATAACAATAAATTCATTTGTCACTTAAAAATTTCATATTTCCACTTAAATTGTTATTCACCATCACCAGTGCACTAATCAGAAAGAAATCGCGATTTTTTTTACACGGGTAGTTAAATTTTTATAAGTACAAATGTACTAAAATTGATAAATTTTATTAAAAATTAATTAAAATTTTGCAAAACCGAGTCACAAGTGAAAGAGTTAAAGTAAATATGATAAAAGTCATGTGATTTTGGCATTTATCTAAATATTAGATGTTGTGAAGTGTCAATCAAAACAAAAAGAAAAGAACAGAAATAGCTATTCGATAGCCAGATCGCGCTAAAATTTTTCCCGGGTTTATATAATATATATATTTTTTTTTTGAGTGAATAGTTTAATTAATTTCGAGAAATTAGTTAAAACGATTAATTAAAATTAATAAAATACAATAACTTCATCCATATCAAATCATCATTTTACATCAACACCATCATTTACATCATAAACCGGCGCTATTTGTTCCAGCTTGAAAGATCTTTCAACGTGGGAGTAAAAAGGCTGTAAGTTGAACTTTTAATTTCTATTAATTCTGTGTTAATACATCTATAAGCAAAGCTTTTGCCACTGTTATTACATTAGCAGTACCACTGTTTATGTAAATTTAACATCCTTGCTTTTGCTTATTAACATAATGTACCAACGTTAGCTTTCGGGTTTATCTGTTAAGCATACAGTGACAAAAGTGTGCTTTTAAATAAAGTGATCATTTTATACAAAAATAAATTAAACTATATTATCGGAAATTCTATAACTTAAATTTTGATACCAAATATGTGGTATAAATTGTTTAAAACATCGGATTAATCGAAGGAAATGTAATTAATTATTTTATAAATACGAAAGTACAAGAAAATAAATAGCGGAAAGGAAGAAGAAGAGATAATTTCTATTAATAAGCAACGTGGTGAATTTCTTTAAAGTTAATTGTGCAAATATTTGAAAGAAGGAATTCTTTTTTTTTATGATTTAATTTAAAACCGACTTTCTTTGCATATTGATGTAAAGTAATGTATTTTTCTTCCCTATAATATTTTTTTCCATGTGTATAAAAGAACGAATTCTTTTTGCACGCTTATAAGGGAGTAAATTCTTTCATCGGTAACGAAAATAATTTTTTTTCCATTCATATTAAGGAATGAATTCTTTTCCTATGAATTAAATTTAAAGTTTTTACAAATCAGTACCTAACACATTTTTTTATTTTTTTTCCCTTTTGCATGTATTTGATGCGTTCTTTAATACTTTTAATTTTTTTTTCTCTCATGCCTGGAAAGGAATACATTCGTTTGTCGTTAATGTGATTTAATGATCACTCATATTAAAGTTTTATTTTTTATTATATACAAAAGTTCATCGTTAAGATTTTAAAAATTAAATTTTTTTTTGTTACTTAAAAGAATTAATTCTTTGTTATATTTGTTTTTAATTTTTTTTCAAGTTTTATTTTTACTTGCTACATTCGAAAGAGTAAATTCATCGGGGAAAAAAAGCTTTAAGTTTAAAAGTGTGCATACGTTTAAAGGAATGATTTCGTCACGACAATTTGTTTAAATCGTATAGAGATTTTTATTTGTTTTGATCGGTTAATACTTTTTTCT
This sequence comes from Leucophora obtusa, assembly GCA_949987735.1. Classification (NCBI taxonomy): domain Eukaryota; kingdom Metazoa; phylum Arthropoda; class Insecta; order Diptera; family Anthomyiidae; genus Leucophora; species Leucophora obtusa. The sequence goes on from OX465296.1 coordinate 55,477,183, forward strand.
AATACTGAATTTTTAAATTTGCATATTCTAATCGGGTATTTTATCGTTGTTCCGATGCATATATTAGATTAAATTGTTGTGATACATATTACCCTGATATCCGAACTGGATATAGACCTTTAATTTTTTTTTCAGCCTGTCTTTTTGATTTTTGCACAAAAACATACTTTTTTTGGTGATTGTTTTTTTTTAATTTTTTTGAAATATTAAATTTTGAAATATTTTTTTTTGGTTGTGAACTATGTTAAGTAGTAATTTTTCTACATCTCACTTCATATTAACTATCCATATAAGCTAGTTTTAATTAAATTTTAATAACCTTGGGTTATGTTTATTGTTAGGAATTTTCAATTAAATAAAATTATGAATTTAATTATGTTGAACTAAATTTCGTTGTTATGATTTCTCAGTAGGTGGTCGGATAGGGGAAACACTATTGGGACCATATATAAAATGGCAGCTTTCCACTATATGGTCATGGTTGGGAGGGGAAATCTAATGTGTTACCATCTATACACATTCGGTCAACATGTTGTCTTTAACTTCCTCTAAATGTCGTTCTTTTATAATTTCACCCCTTCATATTTACTCTTTTAACCTCCTCATTTTAGCACGTACAAATAAAATAATTCTCTGTGCATAAATATCGTTATTTTCAAGCCAGGATAGCCCCAAGAATCCCCCCAATTGCCGACGAGATAGAGGCCGGAAAAAGATACGTGCTATGGCTAATCGTACTTGATAAAATAAACTTGATAATTTAATTCATAAAAACTTTGGTTATATGCTACACCATAAAAACAGTTTAAATGGCCACCAAAAAGCTTAAAAAATTTTTTTTTCAAACAGTTTTTTCGCAATTGGATCTTGAGTCTATTTGATTTATGAAATCTTCGGAAACTTGGCCAATTGGTATTTGATTTCAACAAAAAATAAATATCTTTTATTACATTTTTTAAAAAATGTTGTTGCTTTTGATGTATTTTGTTACGTTTTAAAATTTGTGAAATCATTTCGGTAATTAATTAAAAAAATGGTAATGAAAATAATTTCATTGCAATTGATATCCACCTAACTAATTAGTCCCATGTATGATCAGAAGTAATTTTTATTAAGGCCAGTTTTGTCATCTTTGAGAAAAAACTAACAGATGGGAGGTACATAGTTATGCAATTTCATTAATCTTACTTTACCTAGTGTCTACAAATGCAATGAAATGTGCAAAGAAATATGAAAATGACACACAAAGCAACAACAACGAAAATAATTTTGTTGTTGCTTTGTGTGTAATTCGTAAATTTTATGGCATATTTGGCATATCGTCAGCTTATTATTTGTTTGACCCATACGCCAAAAGGTCGTTATAGAGAAAAACGATAAAGAAGGTTTATATTTTCTCATTTTTGTATGTAAATAGGCAGCTACACCAAAGTCGATACTGGATATTTCAAATATGCTACGAGGTATCGTGAAGTGGGTTGCAGAGTCAGAATAAGGATATTTACAACATATCCCAGGAAAATTTTCTGTTCCAAAGAATCGGTTGTAGAATAGCTACTTTTCATTTACAACCCCCTCCAATGTCGATTCTAACACCGATTATTTTTGTTTGAAATTGTCCCAAAAGCAACCACTTCCATACCTCCAAAGTGGAACCGGTTGCCCTAGAATCAGTTCTGGAACTAGATCTAGAACTGAGTCTACGTCAGTCACACCTTCCATATAGGATCCCAGGAACTGGATCCGGAACCAGTTCCATGGAATCGGTTGCAGTGGAATCAGTTGTAGAATAGGTGTGTTTGGCTATCGATTGTAAAAAAATTTCCTGGGATGTAATTAGGGTTGCCACATGGCCTTCAATGGCCTTGATTGTCAAGTTAATTTAGGTCTTGTCAAGTGCCAAGGTCAAATTTATTTTGTCAAGTTAAATTAAATTTTTGTCGTTTTTTAAGCATTTAAACAAAAAATAAATTTAACTTGATTAAAATTATTTAATTTTGTAAAAAAAAAATTGTATTTATAATATGCAAAAATTTCTTCGTAAAAGTACCATCGTATGTTTTTGACCAACACTAAGTAATTATTAAAACATGAAATAAAATGAAACAACAAATAAAATCTAATATGACAATATCATATTAGAATTTGGACATGAGGTAGAAGAATATTCTAACTAAATATATGAAAATATAGAAAGTCCGAAAAAACAATTTTTGTATTTTTAATGCAAAAATTAAGATAATTGTTAAAACATTTTACTTAAAAAAAGTATCAGTAGTATTTTTCCCCTTTTACCCAACATTAATACATTGTTTAGTTTTGCCCAACACTAGTAACTTGAGAACACAATTGTAAAAATTTTTATCTCACCCAAAGGAAAAGAATTGGTTAATTCGGTTGCCAAAAGTACAAAGTATATGTGTAAAAAACCAACAGATGTAATCATATTACATTAATTTAAATTAATTTTAAGTTTTTTGAATAGGAATACTCACCATATTATTTAGATTCATAAAAAAAATTCCGATTGAAATTTGGGAAAAAGGGTTAAATGGACCAAATTAAAAAAAGCATGTAAAATTACAAAACTGATGAAATTTATTAGTGTTTTAATTTTTTTGAGTAGCATTTATTTCTAAACAATAATAATAGAAAAAAAAAATTTATAAATTTTTCATAATTCTCGAAACGCTATTTTAAAATTTTATCATATTTTCTTTTCTGAAACGTAAAAAACCATGAGTTTTTTTCCATAAAATTGTTAAATTGATGATATATTATCAAAATAAAATGGCGCTTAAGGTATATCTTTGATTGTGAGAGCGTGAGTACAGATTTACAAAAGACGGTTTTCCTTAAAAATCGGTAAACAATAATTTTACTGGGACAAGAAAAACCTTAAGTGCTATTTTATTTTGATTATATATCATCCATTTAATAAATTTATGAAACAAAAATTTTGGTTTTTTACGTTTCAGAAAAAAATATGTTAAAATTTCAAATTGACGATTCGAAAACTATGGAAAGTTTATATATTTTTTGGACTAAAGTTTGAAAATGTCAACGACTTCTTGCAGACTTCATCTTTTTCTTCTTATTATACAGGAATAAATGCTGCAAAAAAAATAAAACACTAATCAATTTCGTCAGTTTTGTAATTTTACGTGTTTTTTTTTTTTTTTTTTGGTCCATTTAACACATATGTCCAAACTTCAATGGCTGGTAGCACTATCGAGTTTGTCCCCAAAAATTCAGAAAAAAACCGAAATTTTTTTTATGAATCTCAATAAAATGGCGAGTGTATTCAAAAATTAAAAATTTTTGTATTAAGAATGACCCTACTGCACACATATGCACATTAAATTTTTTTATTGTCAAGTTTTTTTTTTAAAATCAAGTTATTTTTTGCGAAGTGTCAAGTTATTAGACTTTTGCGATGTGGCAACCCTAGATGTAATCCATTCCTAACTCAATTTTTTTCAAAAATGATCAGTAGGTCAAACCAATAATAAGCTGACGATATTAGACTCTAGGTTGTATACTAATAGCTTTATATATTGGATTTTTTGCCTTAACCCTGTAATGAGAAAACCGAAAATAATTGTGTTAAAATACTTCGGTATGATAAATTTATGTATTCGGTTTCTGGTGGACTTGTGCATATGAGGGTTAAAAGCGCTTACCGTTTCTTAATTTTTATAAATGATGTTTTTATATCTTTTTTGTGTTAATCTACACTCTATTGTTAAACATGTCAATTGTACGCATTAATTAAATCGACAAACCAACCTTTATTTTTTTTTTAAATGAAGGATAAAGGATTTCTTTAAATTTTTTAATGTCGTTTTTTCTTTTTCTTCTAAGCTGCTTATCATTTAGTTTGCATCTATCTTGTTTACTTTTTATATAAAATCATTTTTCATTGAATTGTTTTTCTATACTCTATTCAATTTCTCAATTAATGTTTATTTGAGTTTATATTTTGTATGACAACCAGTGTTGCCACCAGTAAAACAGTAAAATACACAGCTCTAGGTCAAAAATTATCCAAAACTATATAAAATTACACAATAAATTAATATTCCTTTATTAGTTTCAAATAATCACTATTTTTGTAAAAAAAAAAAATTAATGCATGCATTTAGACTGCTCACAGTGGTCCAGAATCGAAATAATTTGGAAACAATTCAGCCAACAACAATTCAGTTGGATGGCCATGAAATTTCACATTGTCGTAGAGCTTAACAAGTATTCTACTAAATTAAGGAATCGTGCGAAAGACCTGTACCCAAATTATATTTTTATACACTTTCTATTATTGCACGCACAGCTTTCTCTATCGGAGATATTAGCAATCAAATTCGAAATGTTAACCCATTCCTAAATGGGTCAAAATTTTTTCAAAATTATATTTTTACTTTGTTCTCTCAATTAAAATCTACTTAAATAATCAAGAATAAAAAATTAATACAAATATTTAAGGGTTTTTTCCATTTTTTTTATTTGGATATAATTGGTCAATATTTAGACACAGTTTACCAGCAAAGGTCATATAAATAGTCAATTATAGGGTGTCATTTATAATAAAAAGGGCCTTTGCATGTTAAATAAGGCGGAATTAATTAATTATTTAAAAGATATTTGCCCCTTCCCCATTGTGCTGCTATAAGAAAATGTTTGTTTGATCAAAGCCCAGCAACTGTTATGAAATCTTTGAAAATTAGTAGGCTTTTGCAGTCATGAGAAAGGGAAAATTATAAAAAACCTAAATTTCTTTCAAAAGATAAAAATATTATTCTGCGTGCAGTTAGACAAATATTTTCTCAAAAAATTAACAAAATACGGGGTTTATATAGGTACAAATAAAATATTAATCAATATTTTTAAATTCCTCTAACTAAATTCGGTTGCGTGTTGAAAAATTATTATATTTTTCAGTAAAATGTGAAATTACACAAAAACTACACAAAAATGTCATTATTCAAAAATTATCCAAGGAATGTGTAAACAGTCCCGTTTTTGAATAATTATTCAAAAAGTGGCAACACTGATGACAACAAGCAAACAAAAAGTGGCAAATTTCTTTAAGGATCCTTAAGGACATCTTGTGCATACAAACTAACACACTCACTTATATTGTCAACAAATTCGTAGCCATTTACGGTTAAGTGTTGTTTACTTACCTGTTTCGCATAAATAATCAAAACAATACATGTAACAAAATTCACCAACAACAAAACAAAAAGGAAAAAATTGTTTACAGTTTTCATTTGGGTTTGTTTTGTAAAACCAATATTTAGTGTTTAGGGATTTGTTCTTCCATTATTGTATTTGTTTACCAAATAACTTATGATTTATTTCTATTGATTTTTGATAACAAAAACAATAACATCATATTCGAAAGCATTAAGTGAAAAATTTAAGATTCTATAGGCTCAAAACATATAACATCAACCTTTCGATTTCCACTACACCTTCCAATTTCAAACAAACTTGGCATGGTAGTTGTATGTCATAACACTATGACATCCACCAAGTTTAAGAAAGCTAGCTCTAGTAGCTTTGGAAATACATATCGCATTTTAAAATAAGAAAAAAATTTCCCAAGAAAGAACAAAATAACACATATGTATCTTTCTAGCGGTGAGTGATGCCATTATAAATCATTTCAACCCTTTGACGACCAATGGTTGATACATATATGTATGTCCCATTTATACTTATTTAACTAAACTATTGTGATCGACACTAGAGAGATATAGCTTTGTAAGAATAACTATATACACTAGGGTGACAGGTACTTTATAAAATGTTGAATTTCGAGATGTGAAAATTTGAGCCAAATTGGACAATTTTAAACCACGGCACACAGAGGTCAAAGGTAAAATTTCGGGAAATTTCACTTTATTTACAAAAAATGAATTCTTAAAGTCATATTTGCCCGAATAATTTAATGAAAATTTGTAATTGAGTTCTTTTATGTTCATTTTTCTTATTATGATAATTTTTGTTGCAAAATAATTAACCCGCCCAGGGGTCAAAAATTACCCAATTTATACAATTTCGATAAATAATCATACAAAAACGCCTAATTTAAATAATTTTTTTTCTCATAATTGGACAATGAGTTTTACTAAATATAAGCAATATATCTGCGGTCATAAATTGATACCACATAAGACTGATTTTAAATTTTTAGTTAACTAAGGTATGTGTAATTAATAAATTTCTTCGGGTACTTATACAAACTGAAGCAAATAGCAATTAAGTGGTATCCATTTATGAATTGCGACACTTTGGTAATTTTTTTTAAACAGTAGCCCTTAATCTGAAAATTTGGGTCATCTCCTTAACACCCATGTGAACAGATGACGTTGATGATCCACCTCACGGCACTATGGGCCAACCAATAACATGCAGTCTGACGAGCATTAAAATAAACCCTGTTTACACGATCCACTTAGAAATTTTCATGAGGTCTCAATCGGGTATGAAATTTATAGTCTGCCTTTAACCCCCAACCTCTACAAGGCTTATGATAAAATAAAAAAGAGTGACAAATGTTGCTGCCATCTGCGAAAGTATAGTAGACAGGATGGGAAGCTTGACAAAGAAAGACAAGCAAAGGAGAAAGAACGGAACCTTGCGGTACCCCTCCATTTAACTCAAAGTCATTAGATTAGACCCCATCTATACACCTACAAAAAATTTTTTTTGTCCCAACCGAATTTGGTTCCAACCGAATCGTTCGGTTGCTGCAACTAAAAATTCGGTTGTTTCAACCCTATTTCTGTTCTCACAACCCTATTTCGGTTGACGAAACCCTATTTTAGTTGGAGCAACAGGCTTTTTGTCATTATAGTCCAGGTGTTGCGAGGACAGCCAGGACGTCTTTGGCCCTGAGGGTTCCAATCAAGTGCTGATTTGGCGATTTCATTTGTTGGTCTGCGTAAGGTATGTGCTATCCCATACTTGGGATTTTTTCATTGGCATTGAAATTTCATTATCATTAGTTGACTAATGCTAATGGCAACAAAATTTCATTACCATTTAATGGTACTGAAATTTTCTGGCATTAGAATTTGTAATACTAATGCTAATGAAATTGCACTAATGCCTTAAAAACTATGAACAATTTAGTATAAAAAGCATTTGTTTACAAAAAAAAGGGGTATCAATAGATTGCTTTTTTTTTCAACTAGCCACCGAACTTTGTTCTATGAAGTGGGTGTTATAGTCCCTAGATTATAAATTTTAAAAAACCGCACTTAAAAAATTGCAAAATAATCGCGGAATGCGAAAAAAGTCTTTATGGTACAAAAATTTAATTAAAAAACTTAATCAGCGATTTTCATTCTGCAAACAAACATACTGATGTAAGAATTTTCCTTTTGTAAATTTTTTTTCCGTGACTTTTTTCGCGATTTCTTTTTTCAATTAATCACCGAACTTTGTTCTACGAATTGGGTAATATAGTCCGTAGATTATAAATTTTAAAAAACCACACTAAAAAAATTGCAAAATAATCGCGGAACGCGAAAAAAGACTTTATGGTACAAAGTTTTAATTAAAAAACTTAATCAGCGACTTTTATTCTGCAAACAAACATACTGATGTAAGAATTTTCCTTTTTGGAAATTTTTTTTCGCGACTTTTTTTCGCGATTTCTTTTTTCAATTAATCAAAGAACTTTGTTCTATGAATTGGGTATTAAAGTCCCTAGATTATAAATTTTAAAAAACCACACTTAAAAAATTGCAAAATAATCGCGGAACGCGAAAAAAGATTTTATGGTACAACAATTGAATTAAAAAACTTAATCAGCGATTTTCATTCTGAAATGAATGAAAATCGCTGTTCCGCAATTTTTTAAATGTGGTTTTTTAAAATTTATAATCTAGGGACTATAATACCCAATTCATAGAACAAAGTTCTGTGATTAATTGAAAAAAGAAATCGTGAAAAAAGTCGCGGGAAAAAAATTTCCAAAAAGGAAAATTCTTACATCAGTATGTTTGTTTGCAGAATAAAAATCGCTGATTTAGTTTTTTAATTCAACTTTTTTGCCATAAAGTCTTTTTTCGCGTTCCGCTGTTATTTTGCAATTTTTTAAGTGTGGTTTTTTTAAAATTATAATCTAGGGACTATAACGCCCATTTCATAGAACAAAGTTCGGTGGCTAGTTGAAAAAAAAAAATCGCGAAAAAATGTCGCGGAAAAAAATTGCAAAAAGGAAAATTCTTACATCAGTATATGTATTTGCAGAATGAAAATCGCTGATTAAGTTTTTGTACCATAAAGCTTTTTTTCGCGTTCCGCCATTATTTTGCAATTTTTTAAGTGTGGTTTTTGTAAAATTAGAATGTGGTTACTATAATACCCATAACTCGTACCAAAGAGTGGTGGTTAGTTTGAAAAAAAAGTTTGCGAAAATAATTTAGCAAAAGGTAAAATTCTTGCATCAATATATTCCTTTGCACAATGTAAATCGCTGATTAAGTATTTTAATTAATTTTTTATACCACAAAACCCTTTTCGCATTCCGCATTTGCACTCTCAGGAATGAATTTGAAATCTATAAAATGACGTTTACAAATGCCAATTCTTTCTTATAATTGAGGCATTAGTAATCGTAATGAATTTGCTATACAATTGGCATTAGTAATGAAATCTATGTATTTCAAAACATTAGCATTAGTCCAAGTAATAATAATGCCAAAAATTTCATTAGCATTAGTTTCAATTTAATGGTAATGAAATCACCAATTAATTTGTCCAAATAATTAATTAGTCTCATGTATGTGCTATCCAAGACCATTTACGGCGTTTTATTTCAGTTTCAATAAGTACACATTTTGCCAAAAACCATAGTTGGTCGTTCGTTACCCATTGAAGCCAAAAAATTCGAAGAATTTGTTTTAAGCAACGAATTAAAAAGGTTTGAAGTTTACCCAAGGTGAATTTAGTAGTGCTCCAGATAGTGCAGCTATACAACAATACCGATTTAACGCTGCTATTAAAGATTTTTAACTTTGAAGTTTTTGAGATGTTATTGGCACGCCAGACTTTATGAAGTCCATTGAAACATGATCTGACCTTGTTAATTCGATCCAGTATATCCATCTCAGATCCACCATTTTTTGAGATACGGCTGCCTAGGTAACAAAAACTCTACACAGATTCGATGGTAACATTGTCTAATACAAGGGGGTTGTGTTGGTGGCTCCAATACGCATTAGCTTAGTTTTCTTGACGTTTATTCTGAGACCTACTTTCCTTGCATTTCGGTCAAGACTTATAAGTTTGCCTTTGCATACTTCATGCGGTGTGCGAATAATAATCTATATCATTTAGTCGGTCTTGCAGGTTCCAATGTATTCGATTTGGCGCATCAACTTTGGTGTGTTCCATTAGTTAATTTAGTTTATGCTATTTATTGCCTTTTCTATGCAACAAGATTATATCTTATTATTAAAGCATAGAAATATAATTTTTAGATTTACATTGTTATAAATTAATACATTATTATTTAAATACATATATACCCAGCAAAAATAGTTCTGCCAAAGAAGCAATAAAAGCATCACTACTATGGCAAAGGCATCACTTCTTTTCTAATGGTTTCATCGATGAATTTAACGTTGGCGTGTCATAGGACGGAAGCATTCAAATATAGCTACTTACCATTACTCATGCTTTTTATTCTAAAGAAGCAAATCAGATGCTATGTTTAGATATTCTCTAGTATGCCTGAAAAATATGCGTATATTTTGTAGTATTTAAGCTGTTATGAAAATTTAATTCATAAGAATGCATTAAAATAATTTTTTAAAAAGCGAATTTTATGCAATGATGTATAAGTACTTCTTTATTAGTACAAATAAATGCTTCTACATTAGTGTAAAGAAACACTTTCACATTGATGATAAAAACCGTTACTCCATTGTAGTAATCACAGATTTAATAAAAAATTATTTTCGTTATTTTTAGTTTTTTATTTAAAAAATTAAGTTCACAAAAATCTTTTGAATTTTATTAAAGTTTAATAAAACAATTTAACATGCAAAACAACAACAAAAATCGTTCAATTAGCCTCTAATAAGACAAAAAGTTTTTTCTGAATAACCATGTAAATATTTAAAAATATATTACACTTCAAAAGATAATAAAATAAATTATAAGGTTTTCAAGAAATAAATTGTTAAATTATATACAAACAAATGTACTTCAATACATAAGCTCGGTTGATGAATTTCACACATACATTGATTTTACGAATATGAAATTAAGATAAACTTAAAAAATATTCATTTTGAGATTTATTAATAAGAAGAAAAATGTTTTCGTTTTGAATTTTAAAAAAATAAAGAAATTATCATTTCAAATTCAGAAATTATGAATTGTAGTAGATTTTATATTTTTTGAATTTTATTTTTTATATTCTCTGAATTTTAACTGATGATTTCTGAATTACAATTGATGTATTCTGAAAATCAATTGATATTTCCCGAATTACAAGTGCTGTTTTTCTGAACTTCAAATGACGTTTTCGAAATTTCTAATGCAAATTCTGAATATCATTCTAATTTTTTTAATTAAAAAAAAAAATTAATTTCAATTAATATTTTCTGAATTACAGTAGCAAAAGATGTAAACTAAATATAAATTGTCAAAAGGTTTTCAGAATTATTTGAATCAAAATTAAATTTCAAAGAAACTTGTCACACTGAAAAAATTGTAAAGCCCAATCCAGATACTCACAGTGACAGTGGACAGTGGCAGCATTGTCAAACTGTGTTCTTGAATTTCGCGATAACTATTCAATATTTTTTAGAATTTTTTGTTGAATTTCGTTTGAATTCAGCTTTCGTTTATTTAGGAAATTTTCTAATTTCTCGGCAGTGACAAATAAAGAAAATACAAAAACCCGCTTTATCGACAAAACGTCGCACTGCGGTCGACACTGCCTTTATCTGGTTTAGGCTTAAAACTGTATAAGTGGATCTCGCATAAAAGTTTTCACAAAAGTATAAAAAAAAGATTTTATAAAAAATAAAAGTTCATTAAAACATTTTTCTATAAAAATTTTTGATTTGAATGATTAGAAAATATTTTCTACTATGGTTTGAAAAACTATAGAAATATAAAAACTTTATGTTCAGAAGCAATTAAGAGGGTGATTTTTTAAGATTATCATAGGTTTATATCTAAATCACTACATTTGGAACATGAACGCATGAATACTTTCGGAAGTTCCTTTGAATAACTTCCAAAAAGCACTTAAAGCATACTAACTGAAACTAAGGAAGAAATGAAAGAAGTTATAACCAAAGAATGAATACCACTTTTTTTTGCTGGGTAATTACTAACAAGATTTAAAAAAGAATTTAATAAAATCAAAACATAATGACAATAGAGTGATTACATTAAACATTGAAGACTGTATAAAATCATTATATATATAAAATTTTTAACGTGAAAACAAATCAAATATATCCCTTTTAAATATGAATGCATTACTATTCGCCTGAATGCGATGAGGTGACGAGATCCAAAGCTGTACAGTTGGTACAAAAAATTGCCATTTCGAAAGAAGTTTACGATGTTTAATAGATTTCAATCCGTATCTTCTCTCAGATCTTTCGAGTGTTAGACGTTCATATAAATATTTAGGCTCCTTCATATATATAATTTTATGAAGAAATAAGTAATACTTAGGCATCTAATTTTGAGCAGGTTCTCAAAAGTTACACCATATAATTTCGTAACTCGTGGAGAAATCGAGCCGAATTTTTTTAATCTATAAACATATCTAGTGATGTTATTGAATAACATGTTTAGTTTATTAATGCTATTTGAATCACAATTCGAGAAAATCTCAAAGCCATATAATATACACGGCATCAAATAAGCCTTGGCAATCAATATTCTGGTTTTTATTGGTGTAAAATATTGTGTCGACCATAATGTCCGTAGCATGCCGTAAGTTCGACCAACTATGCAATTAATATGATTCGACCAAGTAAAAGTTTCATTAAATATTATTCCTAGATTCTTTATTGAGGATACAATATTAATTTGTTGGGCGTTTATTGAGGATACAATATTAATTTGTTGGGCGTTAAGTGTAATGTTTAAATTATTGTTTAGCGTTAACGTTCTCTTATGAATAACAACACATTTTGATTTTTCAGGATTTAAACACAGTCCATTTGCCGACGCCTACTGGTGTACTCTTTGTAAATCCATGTTCAATTTTTCAATTGATGCGTCTAGTGATTGCAAACTAGTCCGCAGATAAATCTGCACATCATCTGCATATAGGTGTATACTGCAGTCCTTAAGTTGTAGTGGGAGATCATTTGCATACAGCGAGAAGAGAAGTATTGATCCTTGAGGCACCCCTGTTACAACAGGTAAACAGATTATGTTCGAGACGATAGATACGATTTTAATAATTTTACAGACGTACTAGCAAAATTAAATAGGTGTTTAAGTTTTTCACATAGAATATTGTGATCTACAGTATCAAATGCCTTAGAATGATCCAATAACACCAGTAAGTTCAAATAACCATCATCAATGTCACGTCATATATCATCAGATACATTTAGTAAAGCAGTTACACATCCATGCTTTGGGCGAAAGCCAGATTGCCATTCAGTAACTAGATTATGATCATTCAAATAACTGGTAACTTGTCTATGTAATATTCTTTCAAAAACTTTAGAGAGGAATGGAAGTATAGCAATCGGTGTAAACTCTGCGTTCTGCTTTGGTATAGGTATTATTTTCGCATGTTTCCACATAAGAGGATATGTGCTAGTAGTGATTATTGAATTAAAGAGATGAGTAATATAAGGTAGAAGATGGGGCAAAAGGAGCTTTAAAAATTTAGGATGAATATTGTCGAAACCAACAAAATTTATTTTTATATTTTATTTATATTGATATTTTATTTACTTCTAAAAATGTTGTCTATAAGTGCAATAAATGCGTTGAAGCACCCAATGATTTAATTGGAATGATGTCGGTTTTGTCAAATGAATTGAAGGAATTGAAAATTCAATTTCATGCATTTGTAAATCAAAGCAGCAAAGTTGAGAGTGTTTCTTTTGTAAACAAAGAAACACATGCAGAAACCGGTTTGGCTTCAAAAAATAATAAACATCAAAGAGAAAGAGGTATTGTTAATCATTCGTCTAATAGTCGTCAAATTGATGATGATGCAGTTGACGGCACTGTTGGTAAAAGTGGCACAAAAGTGCCATTTGTGGCACTATTGAATGTTCAATGGCACCATGGCACTCTTTATAGAATTTTGGCACTTTTTAAGAAAATTTCTATATAATTTCATAAAAGGTCGATATCGCTGGTTTTTCATTAAAAGCCACGCCTACTTAGAACGGGTAGCAAAATTAAAAACAAACGCTACACTAAAAATTTCTACAATTTTCTGGACCAGCTTCCAGTTCTTCGGGAACAATTTAATCATTATTTTGATCTTTAAAAATAAAAGCAATGGGGATAAAATTAGAAAAAATATCAAAAATTTGTTATGGTATTCAAGTTTTTTTATGACAAGCAAGTTTTAAAAATTTCACCATACAATAGGTGTGTTTGCTTACTTTTCCAGTAAAGTCCAGTAAAAATTACTCAGTAACAAATTTACAGAGAGTAAGGCAAAATTTACTCTCAAAAAGAAAAATATCTAAAAATGTACGCAAACAGATAAATTGTAAGAATTAGTAAAATACTACTGCCAACTTCTTTCCTAAAAATATCGCTAAATCAAACTAAAAAATCACTAGAAAATATCTAAATTATAAAACACTTAAAAAAGCGATAAATCGCTTAATTTCACGAACTTTTCAGGTTCTGTTGAAAAATTTCACAAAAATAGCTATATTTTTCAAACTTCTTAAAACCTTCTTAAAAAATTATCGATACATCGCCAAACTTTTCGAACTTTTAAGTTTTTCATAAAAATTTAGCGATAAATCGCTGAATAATAATGATTCAAAAATTCTGTCAAGGAAATAAATGTAAAAAAATGTTAAGAAAATGTCAAAAGAAAATTCGCTAGTTTTCTCGTTAATAGCTAAATTATATTTTACCCGCTAAACGAGTTGAAATATCGCTAGATTTGTCGAAAAAATAGCTAAATTGACAACAGTTATTAAAATAGCTGATTGCGAAATAAACCTATTCAAATTATTGGATTAATAAATAAAACCTAATAAAATGATCAGTTACTTACTTCTTCCATCGTAAATAAGCATATATTTAAATATTTTTTGTTTTTACAAAAAATTATTTAAACATTTTTTAAGACAAATGTTTTGTTTCTTCAATCATTTGTTTTCAACCATATGTTTTTTTCTTACAAATTCTTACTAGCAAAAATTCATCCAGTAAAAACTTGTAAGTTCTCTGGTATTGAACTGTCACTTTACTCTCTATTTTTCCTCTCTCCTTACTGAGTAATTGTGTAAACAAACACCTTCCAGTAAAAACTTGTACAAATTTGTACGAATTTGTACAAATTTTTGGGTACCCAAACACACTTAATGATAAAAGCTTTTTCTGCCAAAAATAAAATAAAATTATCAATTTTTTCGATAATTTTATGAAATCTTAAATGAAATGAAAACTTAAACAAATGTCCAGGAACCGCAGAACACCAGAGAACTAGTTCTAAGCATTTGGAGTTTCCTTAAAATTTTAGCATCAAGCACCCTGAGCTTATTCCTAACAACTTTAGCCGCAAAAATCCCATGTTAATACGTAATCTTTTGGACGAATTTGCACGAATTTTAGAATCGGTTAAAGGTTTGATGCATCTTAAAATAATAAGGGTTTTCACAAGGGGCGTGCTATTTGTTGTATCGTCGTATCGTCCTAACAAAAAACAGAGTTGTTAGAATTTAAATTGAAAAAATACATTTGAGAATAGCACGATACAACATTTTTAGGTGTGTTTAGTGTCCTATGTTTGAGTGTGCTAACAGATAGAAAACTGAATAGAAAATCGTTGTTAAACACAAATAAAAATTTTAACAACTCTGTTTTTTATTAGGACAATACAACAGATAGCACACCCCTTATGAACAACCTTAATATCTCAAAATATGAATGAGGTATTTCATATTTTATTTCTGTAAAGAAACATTATAAAATTCTTCAAAAGAAAATAAAATTTTTATATTTTAAATTGTTGACAAATGAAAATATTTGTTTGTTACAGAGACTATTAATTATAGAGATAGAAAATCAAAACGTACACTACTCGCCAAAGTAGTGTAAGTTTTGATTATTCAAATGATATTCAAATAATAAAATTTGAGAATTCTTTTTTTTTATTTGCTTTTTTGTTTGTTATTATTTCAATTTAAATAAAAAAAGAAAATTGTCAATTTTTTGAACAAAGTGCCATCTAGTGATAACAATGTCGTTATAACTTTTGTTTTTGGTGATGCCATACCCCTGGTTTGTTATGCGCTTTCTATTACATGACAATTTTGTCAAGGTTTTGCTGTGATAATTTTTCTCAGATTACCAAAATTATAATAATTTCCATTCACACCAGTTTTGTGACAATTTTGTTATTGTTATAAAGTTTAGAATAAGGTTGTAAATGTATAAATATTTGAAATAAAAGCTCCCCAGCGAACAAAGATGATCATTAATGACTCAGAAATGACCTCCAAAAACACTCACTCACTTTTTCCTATGAAAGTGGTCCGTCCAAAAGAGCCCCCTGTGTACTCAGAAAAAAGAACGTATTAAAATCGAAATTTTCTTCATAAATTTAAATAATTTTGGAATCTTCTTTGAGTCCGAAAAATGAACTCTCGTTTTGAGACAGCTTTTTAGATTGTAGAGACAACATTTTGGATTGTTTTCTGAGGGTTCATATTTTCCACCAAAAAAAATAATGTTTTCAAAAAAAAAATAATCATTTTTATGAGCCATTTAAAAATCTTATTTATGAGCGCTCCAAAATTGCTGGCTGGGTCAACATATTTTTTGAAATATTTGCATATTGCTTAATTTTTTTTTTTTGGGCACTTTTAAAGCTTTTTTGGCACTTTTTTGGCATCATTTAGGCACCAAACGAAAATTCTCAAATACCATCACTGGTTGACGGTGGTATAAATGCTCATGAAGCTCGAATACGTCTTTGTTGTTCTGATAGCGCTGTTAATCATGCTGCTACTGCTAAATGTAATAATTATCTTTCTAACAGTCGTCATACTAAGCCTGTTATTGTTGCTGCTAAAAGTGCGGACGCTGTTTTCGTAACAAGTACTAGTGAATATGTGTGTACTGATGATGCTGCTGTTAGCTCTCAAGCATATAGAAGTATTCCAGTGAAAAATTCTGACTGGTTTACTGCGAAATCTAAAAGAAAACGTAAACCTATTGTTGTTGGTGACAATAATAGTATAGATTTAGAGGTTATTGCCCATAAAAAGTGGGCTCATTTATCTTCTTTTAAGCCGACGGTTACAGCTGAACAAGTTCTTCAATATGTCGAAAAACGTGCCAATATTGTAAAATCTGATATGAAATGCTTTAAATTAATAAAAAAGAATGCTGATTTCGATGCGCTTAGCAGAATTTCATTTAAAATTGGAGTCTCTGCTGAATTATATGATAAGCTTTTTAACCCCTCTTTATGGCCGGCTGATGTAAGAGTGAGGCCATTCTAGTTCTTTTTAAAGCCAAAATCTTAGAACTAATATAAAGCTGCCTACACACTAGGGAACATGGTTGAGGGAACAAAAAATATCAAAAAATTTTGTAAACACGAAATGCACGCTCTCAACATGCACACACACACAAACGCACTCACACATTCACAAAAAATGCTCTCTTTTTTTAAGTATGTTCCCTAGTGTGTAGGCAGCTTAAGAAATTCTTTTTTTTATATACATATATATATATTTTAAATCATAGTCTGTAAGGGAATTGTATTCCATAGACTGAAATAAATAAATTCAACTCAGTCGTTTTAAATCGTTTCCAACGCAGATAGGCTTTATCTCTTTGTTCTATCAAGGCCTTAATTTCAAATGTAAGCCATGGTCTAGTTTTATGGGTAATTATTTTAGTTCTTAACGGTACTGTTGAATCATATAGATATAAAATATTGCTCTAAATAAAGGAAAGTTTCGAATCCACAGAGACTTGGAAGTAAAGTTCAGTCCAATCGATACTCATAAAGCTTTCTTCCAATTGGTTAAAATTAATATTCTTGAAATCCCGGTATGTATATAATTG
This sequence comes from Leucophora obtusa, assembly GCA_949987735.1. Taxonomy (NCBI): domain Eukaryota; kingdom Metazoa; phylum Arthropoda; class Insecta; order Diptera; family Anthomyiidae; genus Leucophora; species Leucophora obtusa. The sequence goes on from OX465296.1 coordinate 55,494,469, forward strand.
TTCCTGCAATTCCAATTGAAAATCATATGAAAGAAATATTAAATCGTGCTTGGAAAAACACGGTCATAAAGGAGAATACAGTTAATTTTTCCAACAAAGAAAATATCAATTAAGGTGCTATTTCTATTAGTATTTTGTGTTGGCATACATTTGTGTAGACGGGCATGAATCCTCTAGTAAGTTTGAGTTAAAATCTTCTGATATTACGACCTCTTCAAATGGCATAGTGATATTTTCTAATATTTCAAAAAAACTATCAGTTCTTGTTCTGTGATCAGGCCTGTAGACACACCCAACCAACATTTTCTTTCCAAATGATAACACCTCCACGAAAATATATTCCACTTTATCTTCTTTTCTAGAAGTATGTACAATTTAATTTACAAGCAATATTGTTTTTGACAAAAATACCCACACCACCAGCATGTCTTTCTCTGTCGGCTCTGAAAATTTTGTAGCCATTCAAAGAAACAATACTATTAGCTGTCTTCGGCTTCAGCCACGTCTCAGAAACACAAATTATATCAATTCCAGAGTTTTCAAAAGTAAAACGAAACTCATCAAACTTATTATTAAGACTTTGCGCATTGATATGACATATCTGAACACCAGATCTCTGTTTTGCCAATATCCTAACCATGTTCATAGTTACGGCTTTGGAACACTGAAAATATTATTACAGTAAATGGCTGTAGTTTATTTAAAAAGTTATCCGTACATTTATTTTTAAATGATTATACAGTTAAAATACAAAGAAATATATTTTTTAACTGACTTTGTCGTTTATTTAAAAAATAAACTACAAATAAATACGGATTTTCTGTTACAGTTAATATTTTTATTTAAAATGTTTTGTAAAAAGGAATTCTTTTTCGATTTCTAGGTCAGTTAAAAAAATTAAATAAACTAAATATCATTTATTCTTACGGATTTTGTAGTTAATTTTTTGAAATTTAAAAAATGTAAATAAATGAAAAATCATTATTTTTTAAGGATTTTGTAGTTTATTTATTAACATTTAAAAATAAATGAAAAGTTCTTTTGATTTAAATGAAAAGTTAGTAGACCGGTTTTCAAGTGATTTTTCATTTATTTTAATTTACATTTTCAGTTAATTTAAACTACAAACTATTTTGAGTGAACTATCACTCATTGAAACACTCATTGATATAAAACTTTATTTGAAACACTCATTGATATAAAACTTTAAGGTTTGACCGGCCCCAACAGTAACGCATTCACAATAAAAAAGTTAATATACAGGCATGTCACAGACCTCAATTTCACTTAAAAGTGAAATGCAAACGCAAATTGCTTCTCCAGAAGTAAATGATATTTTTGCATATTTAGACCAAATATAATAGATAAACATAATTAATTATAAGTTAAGAATGCTGTTGTTAATAATTTCACTTAAAAAAGTTTTTGTTAGAGATCATATTTAAGGTTTTAACACATATTTCGCATAAAATTAATATGATTTCGATGTACAATTTCGTCACGTTTAATTTTTGCTTCTTCAGGTTTTTTTGCGTATTCGTAAATTCTAAAATGTTAAAAAAGACTTTTTCGTGGTAAATTCGTGTTCCAACTGCTAAATTTGGATATAAGTTGCCATTTGTAGTTAAAAAAGAGAAGATCGCCGATCAAAATTTTAATTTTTCAGATAAAATTACGGTTTGCTAATCAATAAAAAAATTGTTGAATTTACCAACAAAAAGCGTTTTAAATGAAAAGTTTTTTAAGTGAAATAGTTAACGACACTTTAGGGAATACATACCAAGCACTATTTAAAAGCTTTTATGAGTTTAAGCTGCCCTAAATAGCAATTCCACTTTGGTTTTTAAAGTATAATGAAAACGATTTTTTTGTCGTTTTACGTTTTCTGTAGAAACTTTTAACGTTTTAAGTACCACTGTAAAGCCTGTAGCATACTCGATACTTACCAGAACGTTTTATTTTCAATACAAAACTATCTGTAGCACCCTAAACTGCAAATTCAGAAGGCAAAAATTGTTTTCTATTACCTTAGGGATAAAAGTGCGCAAGTGAAATTGCAAAATTAAATCAATTCCGAAATAAACCCGTGACATGCCTGATTGTGTATTAAAGTTGAAATAAAAATAGTGATAAAAATAATAAAATTTGCAGAATTGTAAATAAAATCTTTTAATGTTAGAGGAAATTTTTACTTACGATGCACAAACATATTATATATCATTGGTCTGGTAACATTGTCGTGGTAAATTGTTGGGGTCATTTTGATTAGATGTATCCGAATTAAGAAAAAAATCGCTCAGTTGCTCCACATAATCGATCGGAATCGGCTAGTCATTACATACACCAGACCAGGCGGTATTCGTAGCTCTCTTTCGAAGATTAACATTTTGTATCGAAAAATGTTAGCCTTTAACGACATGTGTAATTCATATGGTAACATTTTTCGATACAAAATATGAAGAGAGTGATTTAACAGAGGTTGTGTGAGTTGGTACCTCTTGTAATTATATGCTCGTTGACCAGACCACGAAAAGTGTAAGCTGCATGCAAGCAATTGGTTTTCCTAAGCTTAGTCGCTTCAATAAAAATTTTGTAGTTTTTCGTAGTTAAACTCTTATTTATATAAAAAGGTCTATTAGAGTCATAACCGATGTAATTTAATAATAATTGTGATTTATTATTTTTTTGAATATGGCAAGCGATTTTAACACAAAGTTTTTATCATAGGGTGACATTAAATTGACTATGATTACACCATCAGGTGAGTTTTCTTTATCTTTATTGTTTATATTTTTCAATCTATATATAGCTTTAACACTCGGAGTTGGAATATTTATAATTTGGCAAATGGAATCAAATATATTATATAAGTCCTGTTTTTTATCAAACGGCACTCCATTTATACGTAAGTCACACGCAACGAAAAGATTTTCTTGATTTAAAATTTGAAGTTTTAATTCTTTTAATTCCGAGTTTATTTCTACAATATCGTGCACCACTGTATCAACACGTTCATTTACACAAGAGATTTCTTTTTTTTAAACCATCAGTTATATTCAGGGCTGCCATATAATTTTTATAAAAAAAAAAAATAAAACAACCTTGTAAAAGTTTCTTTGCTTTAGTTCTAATTTCCATAAATAGAATTAAAAGCTTGAATGTTAAAAAAAAGCACGAATCGTTGCTTTGCATATTGAAGGAACTTCAATGAAAAAGCACAACTACAACATAGGGAAAAATAATAGCTTTGTTAAAGACATGTGGTTTTCGTTAGTTATAATAATGAAAAATGGATAAGTAAAAACCCTACGGGGAATGAGGAGTCAATTGCCCTCCAAGGACCTATCCCGTGACCGGTCAACCGAAGGCATATTACTAAATTAGTACAAATATGAACCAAAGAGAATGAATTAATTTTCTAAGTATTTTCTGATTTGTTACTTTCACTGTTGCTTTTAAAAAACTTGACCAATACCGAAATAAAAAATAAAATTCGCGGCGTATTTTTTAAAATATTTTTTTATTTGCTTTACTCTTTTATTTATTTTGAACTTTATTTTTTTACGATTTGCTTATTTTAGCTCTTATTTTAAATTTTTATAATTTTTTGCTAAAAAATTTTAAGTTTTGTATTTTTAATGTTAAAGCTGTTTTAGTTTTAACAATTGGTATTTCATTGAATTTTCCTTTTAAATTTTTATTTATATTATCAGAGTTTTTGAGGTAATTTTCTAATTTTTAATTGATTTTTTAATTTAATTATGGCCAACGCAAAAAACGAGTCAACTGCCATTAAAGGACCTATCCCGTGACTGGTCAATCGGGGGCATACTGAAGGCACTTCCACTATATTTGTGTGTGTGTTAGTGTGGTTTTCTTTTCTATTTTTTTCTTTTCAATTTTTTTTATTTGCTTGTAGTTTTGTTTTTTCTTTGTTATTTCAACAGAAATGAAAAATATATAACTTTACCATCAGCCATCCATCACGCATAAGCAACATTAGCTCAGACGGTAGAGCGTTTGCCTTACAAGCAGGAGGTTGTGTTATCGAGCCCTACTTAGACGCCAAGTAGATTAATTTTAATTATTAATTTTTTATTAGTTTATTTGAAAAGCTATTTTTAGACACACGACCTTAGTGTCACAAGGTGTCTAAACTGTGGCAATTAGTCATTTCCAATGACAACGCCATGTTAAAGTGATATGTCTCTTTCAAACAAAAAGACCGATCAACGACCGGTCTCCGCGCCCTTGGGACCTATCCTGCGTGTCATCTGGGACCGGTCTCTTTCCCCGTAGGGAATGTTTGAATTTACTTGTCAAAAATGCATTTCTTTGAAACAGAACATATATATACAAAAAACTAAAATCTACATTATAGCCTAGAGAGGACCCCATAAAGACAATCTGATGATAGTGAGCGGTGTCACTTGAAAATGCATTAATTGTCAACCATTGGTTCTAGGAAAGTTTTTTTCATAAGTTTTTCTCTATTGGTTGTAAAATAAAAATTGTAAATTCTACACTGACTACAGTGTAACTGACTGTAGTTTATTTAAAAATTTATCCGTACATTTGTTTTTAAATGATTATTCAGTTAAAATACAAAGAAATATATTTTTAACTGTTTTTGTCGTTTATTTAAAAAATAAATTACATATAAATACGGATTTTCTGTTACAGTTAATATTTTCATTTAAAATGTTTTGTTAAAAAAAGAATTCCTTTTCGATTTCTAGGTCAGTTAAAAAAATTAAATAAACTAAATATCGTTTATTCTTACGGATTTTGTAGTTAATTTTTTGAAATTTAAAAAAACGAAATAAATGAAAAATCATTATTTTTTAAGGATTTTGTAGTTTATTTATTAACATTTAAAAATAAATGAAAAGTTCTTTTGATTTAAATGAAAAGTCAGTAGACCGGTTTTCAAGTGATTTTTCACTTATTTTAAATTACATTTTCAGTTAATTTAAACTACAAACTATTTTGAGTGTATTTAGATTTTGTAATATTTGATCTTAAACCGAACAAAAATAACATTGCAAAACATCTTCAGATCAACTAAAATTCTACAATAAAAAAAAATTTTTTTAGAAAAAAATCTGAATTTTCGGCAATTTGATTTAAAAAAATCGGCAAAAAATCGGCACACCCAGGTGAAAATGTTCATATATGGTCATATATGGCAACATATATGGGTTCGGATCCGAAATTTGAGGGTATATGGCCATATATGGAGATATATGAATGTTCATATAAACATTTTTTTTTTTTATTTTTTAATAAAAATATTGCTTTTTTTATTCAAATCAAATGTAAATATTATAATTCTATTCATACGTTACTGTTGAATTTGTACATTTGAATGAAATTGAGAAATTATGAATTTTTAATGGACATACATAAACATTTTACTTCAAGTTTATAAATTATTTTATGACTGTTTTTTTGATTATTTAATGATTGTTTATACACTAATAGAAAAAAGTGTGTAAAAATTTTAGTTAAAGCTGCTAAAAATTTGTTCAAAATGAAAAACTGCTGAATTAGCAGAGTATTTTTGCTAAATATAAATAAGATAGGAACAGCAAAAATAAAACTGTTTAATATATTTACAAAATTTGAGTTAAAATTGAGCTAAAGTTCAGTTATTAGAAAATAAAATTAAATTGTAGTAGTAGACAAAAAAACATCACATAAAATTTTAAATGTTCAAAATTCCTTTTTCGTTTTTTGTTTTTAATGGAAATACAAATCTAGCCTTCTGAAATCAACAGTTTAATATTTTTAGCAAATATTTCTGTTGGTTTTATAAACTGCTATTTGCATTGAACAAAATTTAACAAACATTTTTTTAGATAAAACAAACATTGTTTTAGCCATTTTTAGTTTACTAATATTTTGCAAAATTTTCTGCAGATTTTCTAAATTTAGCAGTTTTATTTTTGCTGTTTTTATCTTACTGCAACATTTTCAATTGTATTTCAAAATTTATAATTTTATTTCAGAAGTTATCAATTGTTTTTCAGATTTACCAATTGTATTTCAGAAATAGTCAATTTATTTCCAGTTTTATAATTGCTTTTCAGAAATTATCAATTGATTTTTATATTTATCAATTGTATATCAGAAACTACCAATTGTATTTCAGAAATTATGAATTGTATTTCAGAAATTGAAAATTGTATTTCAGAAATTTATTAATTGTATTTCAGAAATTCGCAACTGCATTTCAGAAATTATCAAATGTATTTTACAAATAATCAATTGTATTTCAGAAACTGGCAATTGTATTTTAGAAATTGCCAACTGTATTTAAGAAATTATCAAATGTATTGTATTTCAATATTTTTCGAATCCGCTCACGTAATTACCCCCATGATAAAAAAAATTTAAAACATTACCCATATATGGAATAATATATGAATTCATATATGAAGATATATGGAATATATGAACCAATATATGGACCAATAAATGCAGTATATTATCATATATGGGTTCATACATTTGAATATATTTACCCATATATGCTTCCATATATAACATATATGTTCATATATGATCATACATTAAATCATATATGCTCATACATGAGACCATATATGACAATATATGAACATATATGAACATTTTCACCTGGGCAATCAAAAATATCCAGGTGAAAATGTTCATATATGTTCATATATTGTCATATATGGTTTCATGTATGAGCATATATGGTTTAATGTATGATCATATATGAACATATATGTTATGTATGGAAGCATATATGGGTAAATACATTCAAAAGTATGAATCCATATATGATAATATACTGCATTTATTGGTCCATATATTGGTTCATATATTCCATATATCTTCATATATGAACTCATATATTACTCCATATATGGGTAATGTTTTAAGTTTTTTTTGTCATGGGGGTAATTACGTGAGCGGATTCAAAAAATATTGAAATACAATACAATTGATAAATATGAAAATCAATTGATAATTTCTGGAAAGCAATTATAAAACTAGAAATAAATTGATTATTTCTGAAATACAATTGGTAAATCTGAAAAAACAATTCATAACTTCTACAATACAATTGGGTAAACTGAAATTCAATAGATTATTTCTGAAATGCAATTGATAAATCAGAAAAACAATTGATAACTTCTGAAATAAAATGATAAATTTTGAAATACAATTGAAAATGTTGCAGTAAGATAAAAACAGCAAAAATAAAACTTCTAAATTTAGAAAATCTGCAGAAAATTTTGCAAAATATAAGTAAACTAAAAATGGCTAAAGCAAACTGTTGAATCTAAAAAAATTTTTGTTAAATTTTGTTCAATGCAAATAGCAGTTTATAAAATCAACAGAAATATTTGCTAAAAATATTAAACTGTTGATTTCAGAAGGCCAGATTTGTGTTTCCATTAAAAACAAAAAACGAAAAAGGAACTTTGAAAATTTTAAATTTTATGTGATGTTTATTTGTCTACTACTAAGTACAATTTAATTTTATTTTCTGATCACTGAAATTTAGCTCAATTATAACTCAAATTTTGTAAATATATTAAACAGTTTTATTTTTGCTGTTCTTTTTCCGCTGCTTTTTTGTTCACTTTTTTTTCGTCACTATTTAGGATTCCTTTTCCATTTATATTGTGCTTATTCTCTTAAGCAGGGATCGGCAAATGCATTCAACCTTAGTTTTGTGCTTGTATAAGTGAGATGTAATTTTCACTCTCTCAATGCACTGAAAGAAATTTCTGTATAATTTTCTCATACTTATTTATGTGCAATTTGAATATATGTAGAAATAAAATAGAACAAATCAGAAAATAATTTAAAAATTAAATTTTGAAAGAAAAACTCGTTTTAGAATTCTTGGCAAAGTTGCAGTTAAAATTTTTAATTTGATTGTGCTATTCAGCATGGCGATAAAGGTATATACAATTAAACTCGGTTCATCGATGGCGAAACACAACGATTAGGGAATGCAAAATGCCACACTTTTTGATTTCCCGGGAAAGCGGGAAATTTATCTTGAATTCCCGGGATCCCGGGAACCCGCAAGAGACATAAATTAGAAAATATTTTATAGTAATTTAAAACTTTTTATTAATAAAATGTCTTAAAGACCTCAAATCGCATTTTGCTAATATTCGATGCACTTTCAGCCTCCTCCGCAACATTGCTAAGATAGCGTTCATGGTCAGCACAAGTTAGCCGTTTTACGATTTTGGCTGATGTTCTGTAGTTGTTCTTGGCAGCTAATTTTGGCTTAGGTGTCTGGCTTGTGTAACAAGTTTATTGAGGTGTCGTCTGTTTTTAAGTTCAGCGCACGTCTCCTCAATTATCCACGATTTGTGGTTTTTTCTTTTGACGCCGTTTTGACGCAGTTTTTGCAGCGTTGCAACATGCCCGTATTATATGTTATCACGTTTGTTCTCTAAAGTCTGGCATCAAGCGTTTCTGACAGCAGACTGGTAACGACTAGCCACTTCTTCATTTTGAAGACGGGCCGTATTATATTTCACAGCACCTCTTTGTGTGTGAATTGCTGCCGTTCGGAGTTTAAAAGTACCACAGGTAATTTGTGATCAGTGTCAGCATCTGCCCCACGTCTCGTTCGAACATTTTGCAGGCACCCCAAGAAAAGCTTACTGACTATAATATGGTCTATCTGATTTCGGGTAACACCATCGTTGGATTGCCATGTATACTTGTGCATGTCCATGTGTATAAATTTCGTGCCTCCGATAAAGATTCGGTGGCGAAAGCATAGCTCCACGAGTCGGTCGCCATTATCATTTCTTGATTGACCCATACCGTGGGAACCCATGACAACATGTGTGTTCTGGTTATCGCTTCCGCCTTTTGCGTTAAGGTCACCAAGTAAAATCTTTATATCCCCACCAGAGATTCTTTGAAGAACAGCTTCGAGCTGATTGTAAAAGCTATCTTTAACTGCGTCGTCAGCTTGGCTGGTTGGAGCATAACATTGAATTGTGGAAATCGTTCTAAATTTTGAGTTGAATCTGGCTGATATGATACGGTCGGAAACTGGGGTGTATTCTAAAAGCGTCTTGTTAGCAGTTGGCGTGAGAATCATTCCTACACCGCTAATTTTATCTTTAACATTACCGGAATATATAAGGTTTGTTTTTTTCGAATTTTGTATAAATATTCCATACAAATTTAAGCATTTATAAAATTTTTAAGTACACTCAAAATAGTTTGTAGTTTAAATTAACTGAAAATGTAATTTAAAATAAATGAAAAATCACTTGAAAACCGGTCTACTGACTTTTCATTTAAATCAAAAGAACTTTTCATTTATTTTTAAATGTTAATAAATAAACTACAAAATCCTTAAAAAATAATGATTTTTCATTTATTTCCATTTTTTAAATTTCAAAAAATTAACTACAAAATCCGTAAGAATAAATTTTATTTAGAGTATTTCGTTTTTTAACTGACCTAGAAATCGAAAAGGAATTCCTTTTTTTACAAAACATTTTAAATGAAAATATTAACTGTAACAGAAAATCCGTATTTATTTGTAGTTTATTTTTTAAATAAACGACAAAATCAGTTAAAAAATATATTTCTTTGTATTTTAATTGTATAATCATTTAAAAATAAATGTACGTATAACTTTTTAAATAAACTACACTCAGTTACTGTAATAATATTTTCAGTGTAGGTATAAATTTAGCTTCTTAACTCTTTGACGACCATACGCAAGTATACCTGCCAAAGGGGTTTTCGCATTTATAATTGCCCAGACAAAAGATAGAGTAAATATTTCCAAAGCTGATTTGTAAATGAGAAATGGGGGAACAAAAATGTAGTAGGCAGAAAATCCCTACCTATTCCCGCTTTCCCCTTGCGAGCCCTCGAAATTGGTTATTTAGAATTCTTCATTTAAGGGGTAAAAAGCACAAACTTTGACAAGCGAAATGAAGGGCAAGCAAGGGGTCTATTAGGTCAATTTTTTGTAACGTATCCATAATTTAGTTCCAGATCACGAAAATAAAAGTAAAAATCGCTTCGTCAGGAACGGCAGGGTTGTTAAATGGCAAATATTTTTGGCTAGCGAAATGAGGGGTAAGGAGGGGTTCTAAGGAACCAATTTTTCTTGGCATAACTAAAAAAATAAAATCGCTTCGGCAAAAAATTCTTGGTTTTTCCCTTTTAAATGTAAACAAAAATAAGTAGGTTTGAGGTTAACAGTCATAGAAATATTTTGAATTTTTTATTTCACAAAATATTAAAAACAACAAAAGCTAACAAATGAATTATGCGTTTGTTAGTAAAGGTAGAGCAGGGAACCCAGGATAATTGCTCCATTTCGCGTGAAGTCTTTGTACGAAAACAGCTTTTGTACAAAGGCGTCCCCAAATGTTTAAATATTAATTGTTTACAAAAAATAAAGGAAAAGTCAGGTAAGTACGGATAGTCATTTTTACAAGTAGTTATAGATATACATATAAAATTGGAAAAAAACAAACCTATAAATGTGTTTCCGAATTTTGTTTTCCGTAGTTCCACCAATTAGGCTTACCTCATTTAAACCAAGAATCTAAATGTCGTAATTCTTCATCTCATTGCAAACTTGGTCAAAACAAGTTTGCAATGAGAAAGAGTTGGTATTTGTTTGAAGCCAATGGTTGTCATTATTTTAGGGGTTGAACAGATAATATTAGACGTTTTATTAATAGATTTTTGGAATTTTGTGCAAATAAAAATGGATTTGCTTTAATGGTTCAATAGAGCAGAATACGCTTTTCGAAATTTTTTTTTTGTAATTTACACTCAAGCATTCGAAGTTGTGGAATAGTAGCTATTTTTGCAAATATAGTGGAAGAAACGATCATTGGATTTGTAAGTCTAGTTTAGATTTCATACAACGCAGAAAAAATGCAGGAAAAAATTAACTACACCCAGAAAACAGATTCAGTTCTGATAACCCCATTTGTAGTCAATCGCATGGTTCGGTTGTGGTAGCCGAATTTTTCAGTTGTGGCAACAGAAAACCAATTGGGACTAGACTAATTTGACTATACCAACGGAGTTTCAGTTGTATCAATAATAATTCGGTAGCCGCAAACGAAAAATTCATTTGATGCAACTAAACCATTCGATTGCCAACAAATGGGGTTGTCAGCACTGAGTCTGTTTTCTGGGTGTATTTATCACCTTTAAGTTTTTTGAAAGTATTTTTTTATTGGAAAGCCTTTTTTTACATTACATTTATATTCCTCATTTTTTTTGTGAAGAGGATGTGCATTAGGCTCGTTCATAAAAAACAAAAGTTGGATTTTGGTATGGGTCAGCCCGAATATATATTAAGTACCGTGAAAAATTAACACATGATTTTTCTAAAATTTTTTTATTAAGGTTTAGGGGTCGCTACCGGGCCCTAAAGTTTGGTATTTTTGAGAAAAATCGGTGCATCTGTTCTTTTTTTCATAGTTCTAGAACTAGTTCTCGAACTAGTTCCAGAAGTTATAGAACTAATTCCAGAAGCTCTAGAACTAGTTCCAGAACTCATTCTAAGGCAACCGATTCTAGTTTGGGTGCCTTAGAAGCGATTGCTTTTTCAAAGAAAAATCGTTGACAGTAGAAGGGGTTACAAAGGAAAAGCAGCTTCTTTGGAACAGAAAATTTCCCTGGATTAATCTAAATAAAATGATAACAAAAGGAATGTGGCCTGAAAAACCAATCCCCGCCCCAACTCTCCCTTAAATTTTGTATTTATTTATGTTTTTTAGTCTCTATTTTAATAATGGTACTAAGTCCACTCAAATAAAAGATTTGCAAATATATTTTTTTATACATATGTATGTATATTTAAAAAGATAAATTTCAAATATAGCCGGAGTACATATTTACATAAGTTGCTGTATATTTTATAGTAAAAAAATAAAGATAACTCGCGCGAATTATTTCCATATTTTTTGATTCGCGAATCAAATTTTTTGTTTTGAATCGCGAATTAATGTATATATTTATTCGTTTAAAAGACTCCATTACAATTTAAAATATTGATTTATTAAGAGTAAATTTAATTTTGTATTTGAAATTAATGTTAAATTAAAATATTTAATGGAAGTTTATTTTTTATAGATATATTAATGACTAAAATTGATTCGAGAATCATAGAAACCCAAGTAAAAAAAAATGATATGGAGCCATATAAAGTTATATTTAATTATATATAATCTTTTATGTAATTAGATATAATTATATCCGACAAATGAGAACGTCTCATTGTATCATATTGTATCGAATTGTATACAATTGTATACAATTTGGTACAATTTGATACAATTTTATGCAATTCGATGCAATTGTATCCGAATTTTGTCCTCATCCAATTACATCAAATTATATCTTTTTGTATAAAATTATATAAAATGTTATAAAAGTGGACATAGTTTGATACAATTATATCTAAATATTAACCTTATACTTTTTATCATATTATATAGGGCCATATCTAACAATATACAAAAATTATTTTTTTAAATAAAAAAAAATGTTCAATTACTTGTAATTGCAATTGTTCTTTTTTGAATTGCAATTACAAATAATGTGTAATTGTAGTTGAGTTTTTTTTTCAATTACAATTACATGTAATTATCTTATTGCATGTGTAATTACCCTACGGGAAATTTTAACAAACTGTCACCGAACTGGCCCCTTTATATGATATAGACTGGTCACTTTTACATGGCGTTGTCATAGGAGGTGGAAATTGACCCCTTGTGAAATGTCACAAGACAAATCCTAGGACAGGTTACTGAATTCTCATAAAAAACAAAGTTCAGGAACCTGTCCTGGGATTTGTCTTGTGACATGTCACAAGGGGTCAATTTCCACCTCCTATGACAACGCCATGTAAAAGTGACCAGCCTATTTCATATAAAGGGGCCAGTTCGGTGACAGTTTGTTAAAATTTTCCGTAGGGTAATTACAAAATGTAATGATTAACCCCAGGTCTGCTGGAGATCTTATAATTTCGATAAATCTTCCATTACTTTTATCCAGATTTATCATGACAGTGCAATAAACATGAAAAATTTTTTCTTTTAATTTAGTAATTTTAAAATAACGTTAACAACACTGAAATTTTAAAGTTAATAGGATTATGATATACAGTTGTGGCCAAGCATTTAAGTCAATTCAAGTTTTTTTCTAATTTTTTTGTTGTTGCCTTTATTTTTAAAGATCAAAATAGTGGATAAATTCGCCACGAAAGGCAAGGAGGTGGTTTAGAAAATTGTACAGAATTTTAACGTAATGTTTGTTTTTTCATTTTGTCACTCGTTTTAAAATTAGCGATATAAACCTCTTATCAAATTACATAGTAAAATTTAGGCAGTACTGATATACAAACTGTATATTTTTGGAAATCCTATAAAATTTCCTTAAGTCTTGCATTATCTTTATCTACAAATAGTCACCAGACTTAAAATTGAAGCACTTTAAACATGACCAAATTTTTATTTGTTTTTAGCGATTTTAAAAGAAAGTTAACAACACTGAAATTTTAACATGAAATGCTTTTTACTATAACGTAAAAAAAATCTTGACTGATTTGCTATATTGTGGTAAGAAAAGCATAAAACTATTCACTTTAAAAATTCAGTGCTGTTAACTTTATTAAAAATCGCTAAAAACAAATAAAAATTTGGTCATGTTTAAAGTGCTCCACTTTTAAGTCTGGCGACTATTTGTAGATAAAAATAATGCAAGACTTAAGGAAATTGTATAGGTTTTATAAAAATATACAGTTTTTACACAACCGATCAGTACTGCCTAAATTTTACTATGTAATTTGATAAGAGGTTTATATCGCTAATTTTTCGTTAAAAGCCACGCCCACTTAAAACAAGTGACAAAATTAAAAAACAAACATTACGTTAAAAGTCTGTACAATTTTCTGAACCATCTCCTTGCCTTTCGTGGCGAATTTAGCCACTATTTTGATCTTTAAAAATAAAAGCAACAACAATAAAATTATAAAAAAACTTGAATTGACTTAAATGTTTGGCCACAACTGTACAACCAAGATATAATATAAAAAATCAGTCAAGTGTAAGTTATAGAATAGAGAATTTCGTATTACAGCTTCAGTGTTGTTAATGTTATGGGTGCGTAAGCCATTTTTGACTCATGCTCCTAAACAAAAACAAATTACTCACGCACGAGCATTTCGTTTCTTACTCAGCACACATGAGTATATTAAAAACTTACAATCAGAAAATTCTCACGCAAAACAGTAAAAATTACTAAAAACATATGATGCAAAAAATAAACTCACACACGAATCATGCACGGGTTATTCTTACTCACGCTCACGCACGAATCACTTAAGTATAGTAATTATTACTCACGTGTGAATAACGTGACTCACGAACATTTCGTGTCACGCGCCAATCCCTAGTAATTACTAAATCTCAAACTAGTTCAAAATCATTGATAACATGGAACCAAATATAATATAATACGGTTTTATATGGACCTTATATATTTTTATATAAAATGAAAAAATTGCCTATGTGGGATGATATATAATTATAGATGATTTTATAAAGAACGTTATAAGTTATATATGGGTTCATATTCGTCAATATATAATCATAACTAACACAAATTATAAAATATTTTTTATATGGATCCACATAGTTTTATATTATTATGTATAGTGTCATACTAAATTATATATAAACGTATATGTAATTAGATCTTTTATATGTTACTTTATGTACTTATATATAGCACATACATATATATGTAGGCCAGTATGTAATAATATAAAATCACATATGTCTCCATATTAAAACCTTTGAGGAAAAAATATCTAATATATGACTATATAAAAGTATATATGCTTGAATTTAAAAGCATATGTGAACATATGTAACTATAAGTTACTATATACAATTAGATAAAATAATATGTGATTATATCAAAACTTTTTTACTCGGGAATACAATTTTAATTCGAGAATCAAAAACCAAAATGACAATTCGCGCGACTCAAATAAATCCAGATATAACTCGCGAATCAATAACAAATTCTACTGGTTCTTTTTTAGAAATTGAATTACTACTGATGATTGAATTAATTTTAAAGGTCTGGTCCCCAGCAAACATCGCAATATGAAGGCGATTCCCCATCGTATTGCCTGTATGAAAAATTTTGGAATATACCCCATTTGCTAAAAAACGTGTCCCGAATGCAATACTTCGCAGCAATATGAAAGTAATTGTTCTAGAAGATAAATTGCGATATCACTAAATTATCATATGGACGATAAAAAAAGTAGCGTATATATCGCCAAAATATCATCTGCAAGTTAGAAATATGATATCGCCTTTGCATGCACAGTTCTTGGGCTGTTTTCCGTTTTGATAGGAATCATTTTCAGAGAATTTTTTGTTAATTTAAGGAAGAAGAAATGTTTAAAATTTTATAAGTTTTTAAAATAGCTCTGCGGAGCTGTTTTGGAACCAGTATCATATCTTGGGAACCGATGTAGAAATAATGTATAACTAGGTCTAAAACACTAGTTCCCAAAACATTCTAAGGATGTAGTCAAAATGGTAAATATGACTCCTTTGCATGAGTTCTAGAACTAGTTGCACTATTACTTGTTCCAAGGGTACTATTCGAGAATATGTAGTTACTCCCTGAGAAATAGTTCTAGAACTAGTAATTTTAGAACGGGTTCCAAAAATATTCCTGTGTAGTTTGCCAGCAAAATATGTATGAGTTCCAGAACTAGTTCTACAAATAGTTCTTTAGAGCCAGTACTAGTTCTACTTTGGCACTAATACCCATGATTTTTATTTGAAATTGTCACCCTTAGAACTAGTTCTGGGGAATGCTTTGAGGAATATGTATTAGTTCTAGGGAACGCTTCTAGAACTTATTTTTGTATACGTGATTTTTATATGGAATTGTGGCGCTCCGAAATAGTTCCAAGAAGCCATCATGGAGCACTAATCCCTTTGGTAGATCGGCTTTAAAATTAAAATTTTTAGTCACTAAAACAGTTTCAAGAACAATTAGTTTTGCAAAAATATATTTTAAACAAAAAAAAAAGATTTGTTCAAACCATTTTTTTTTTTAATTTTTATACAGATTCGTATATCCCTTCTACTTTTATATTCTGTTTGTTTCTAATAGCTTTATTCCACGTTAACCCAATTTTACCACAAAGCGTTTCCACTGTCAGTATTGTGAAAATATAAATTCCTTTCTTTAATGGCTAATTTCATACAAAGTTCTTGGGCTGTGTTCCATTTTGATATTAAACATTTTAGTACATTTTTTTTTGTTAATTTAAAAAAGAAATAATATTTTAAGTTTTTCAAATAGCTCTACGGAGCTGTTTTGGAACTAATATCAGATCCTGTGAACCGATGTAGAAGTAATGTATAACTAGTTCTAAATAACTAGTTCCTAAAACATTCTAAGGATGTAGTTAAAATAGTAACTATGACTCCTTTGCATGGGTTCTAGAACTAGTTGCACCATCACTAGTTCCAAGGGTGCTATTCGAGAATATGTATTTAATCCCTGAGAAGTAGTTCTAGAACTAGTAATTTTAGAACGGGTTCCGAAAATTTTCTTGGGTTCCTTTTATTTTTTAAAATTTTTGTTTTCGAATTATATTTGTATGTTTTTATTTGTCATTCTTACAAAACAATTTTTATTGTAAATGAACATTATTGATCAAAAGTAGCAAACATGTTTTACGCTACCAAAATATGACAGCGCTACCTGAGCGCTTATACTGAGTGGTCGTTCAGAAGATACAGTCGTTCAGAAGATACAGGCGAACTTCCATAACTCGAACTTCTCTAACTCGAATTTTCTCTAACTCGAACTAATCAGGTTGACAGCAGCGTTAAGAGAATAAATAACATACAATTCTCCTTCCGTTACTCGAACTTCCACAACTCGAAGATCTCCATAACTCGAACGAAATACATATGTACATATGAATTCTATATCTCGAAGTATTTTGCTTGTTTTATTGGTTTATTGATTTTGCTTGTTTGTTTTGGTTTGTTTATTTTGGTTGTTTAGCTGGTTTGTATATTTTGCTTGCTTTTTTTGCGGGGAAATCCCTTTTAGTACATCATGTGCTTCAGTTTGTTTGCGTAAGTATCAGTGCTTGCATAAATTTCATTCGCGCTAGATGATAAATGTTAAAATCGTATTTTATTTTATTATCATGGCAACTAAAAGTGTTTTAAAATGTTTGTCAATTGAAGAAAAATACAAACTAATAAAAGATGTCGAAGGTGGAATAAAGAAAAAGGACACAGCTGATAAATATGGTATCCCGGCTAGTACGGTCTCAACGATTTTTAAAAATAGAGAATCAATTATCAAATCTTTTGGATCTCGGATTTCGTCTACACAGTAAACGAGTTAAGACCCCAATATTCAAAAATATTGACAAAGCAGTCCTCGATTGGTTTACAGCAGCTAGAAGTCAAAACATGCCTATATCTGGAGGAATATTAAAGGAAAAGGCAATGGAGTTTGCAAAGCGTTTTTGGTGATAAGGTATTGAGGAAACGCATTCCGTTGACTTCCACTTTTTCTAGGACACTTCGTTTAACAGTTTAAATCGCGAACTAGTAATTAGGTAATATATTTATATGTAAGGCCGTCTTAATTTTAAAATGAAATATATTAACTTAATATTAATTCGCGGTTTAAACGGTTAAACGAATTGATATAGAGAAAGTGAAAGACATGGGTGTTTAATTTCTTCCCTTCTTTCAGGATATATTGGAATTGTTAATGGGTGCAAACTTGTGTCGGACCAGTTTTATAGTCAGAACTAAGATAGATTTTTTGCTTAAGTATTTCTCAAATACGGAATCCAAAAATTTGTATTTCTAAATATTTTGTTTCTATGCAGATTTTCAGAAGTGTTCGTATAGAATTATTTTATAAAAAAGTTTAAAAGTGAGTATTTTTCACACTAATTATTGGGCAAATTCTCTTAAATCTTTTATAAAGATCGACACTAGAATTATATTGTATTAAATAATATTTTATTCACCTTAACACACTAGATGTAGTGAAAAATATAATTTAATACGTATTCCTAATTGTTTACTATCAACATGGATTTATGTTGTAGGTTAAAAAATAATTAAAATATGCATTTAAAATTGACTGTTCGTTGTGGTTCATAAATATGTGCTTTATAAGTTGTCTATCAGTGTTGAATTCCATAGGAAGCCGATAAAAATAGCATTGTTAGAATTTCGTTGATGTTAGTCTAATTAAGTTGTTTTGCTTCAATTTGGTTATTTGATCTCAAATTGAACGAAAAATATTAATTAAATAGTTTTTAACTTTAATTGGTATCTTTTGAATAGAAATTTTGTATGCCACAACTATTTAAAAACAAATTATTTTGTATAGTTGCACTTCAAATTAATATATAAAGAAATCCAAAATAATTTGAAAAAGCATCTGCATAATATTTTAAAAAGTACAATAGAAAAGGAATAGCAGTTGAAATTTAAATAAAAGTGAAAAAGTGAAAAAACCTAAAAATATTCATTTGAAAGTACGAATATATCACTAAATTTTTATGTCTAGTTTTTTTGGTGGTATTTGGAACTGAGATACGGATGTTGAAGTGTTGTACGTATATATTGCATTATTTTCACAAAGATCACCATTTTAAAGAAAACAAAATTTTCTAAAGTTCAAGTATTTTTGTTGGTAAACTTGGTAATGGCTAATAAAATTTGTTTTCAGTTTAACTTAACCAACTTCAACTGACATCCATGAACAATTTGGCCGAAATAATATGTTTTTATACTAATTCAGTTTATTAAATTTTAAATCGCATTTTTTGACTTTAAAATATTTCTTATTTAAATTAATTTCAAATCAATGCTTTGAATTTAAATTTATTTAGCTCCCAAAATTGCAATATGTAATAGCTAAAACTTCTGTAAAAGAATAAAAAAAAAATACCGGGAAATCCCGCACAAAATTCCCGGGATTGATAAAAGGACGGGATTCCCGGGAATCCCGTCCCGGGAATCCCCTAATTGCTAACTTCTTTTTATTAAATCAAATGAATTAATTCACTGGTGAACGCGTTCAATGTTATTTATAAATAAAATTTGTAATACGAGTACTAAGCAATTTCACAGCGTTTGCTAGTAAAAATAAACAAATTATATATTAAGTGTTAGAGAAACCCGACGCAGTTTATCTACCTACATGATTAAAAAATCAAGTTCCAAAAGACATCGGGTTTCTCTAACACTTAATACATAATTTATTTTTACTACCAAACGCTGTAAAATTGATTAGTACTCGTATTACAAATTTTATTTATAAATAAACATTTTCTTCTTCTAAACGGCAGAAAACAGGCTTTGAATTCAGTGAACGTAATTTTTTTTTAATTCTGTAAACGTATCTTTTTTTAATTCATTGAACGTAATTTTATTTTTTTTAATTAAATTAAATGAATTCAGTGGTAAATTAATTCACTTTTTTCCGTTCGATTTATAAAATTAAACGCCAATGAATTAATTCATTTGATTTAATAAAAAGAACTATAGCAATTGAAATAATTCTTTGAATTTGTTGTTTATTGAACGCGTTCAGTTAAACAAATTCAGTGAATTACTTAAAAAAAGGAATTCATTCAATTCTAGAGAAAATTGAATTGGTAGTGAATTCATTCAAAAAGGAATTAATTCTTCAAACCTCTGGTTCTACGTTGGCCTCATGTGCTGGTAAGCAAAAATAAAACTCAACAAGTTTTTTCATTTAATAGAAAAAAAAAAAAAAAAAATCGCACCAAAAGTTGTTATCAGTCGTGTTAATTGAATTTAAGTTTTTTAAATAATTTTTCATGACAAGGAATTCATTAAATACATTTTCATCATTAAAACCAACGTTAAATTTTTTTAAAAATTCAACAGTTGGCTCACGCTGATAAGCTTCATATTTTAGTAATCAAAGTAAGTGATGCCAAGTCAATTGAGACAACAGCGAGAAAGTAGCGATGCCAACAATTGAAAAGTTTAGAAACAATAAAAAAAAGTTATGGAGAAAAGTGCAAAAAGTAGGACAACCCCGGACACTTACTGAAAAAGAAGGAGGACTGCCCCGGACGCCCTAAAAAAGAGGACGGTGTCCGGGGAAAAGAGGACGGTTGGCATCCCTATGTATGTATAAAAAAAAATGTTTGCAAATCTTTTATTTAAGTGGTTAAATAAAAGATTTGAAGATTTAAAATAGAGAATGAAAAAATATAAATAAATACAAAATTTCAGGAAGGGTTGGGCAGTGATTGGTTTTTCAGGCCACATTCCTTTTGTTATCATTTTATTTAGATTAACCCAGGGAAATTTTCTGTTCCAAAGAAGCTGCTTTTCCTTTGTAACCCCTTCTACTGTCAACGACTTTTCTTTGAAAAAGCAATCGCTTCTTTAGCACCCAAAGTGGAACCGGTTGCCTTAGAATTAATTCTGGAACTAGTTCTACACTCAAATAAAAAAGTCTGTAAAAGTTACAGAAAAAACTGTAATATTACAGAAAAATTAACTAATATTAGGCCAGCAGACCGATTAGCTAATTTTAGCAAAATGTGTCTGTAATTATTAGTAAAGTCAAAGTTGTGAAAAAAATTTGTAATAGTTACTAAAATTTTGTATAATTTTAGTATATTCATAATGGAAATCATTTTGCTAAAATTAGCCAAACTTCTTACTAAATATTAGTGAAATTCATTTAGAAGCAAAAATTAGTTATTTTACTATATATTAGTAAAATTTCTGTAAATTTAAAATGGAAATAAAATAGTACTTATACTAAATATTAGTATGCATTAGGGCGGGTCGATTTAATAATCGCCCATGGCTCAGTGAAAATCGTATTCTAGGGATCAAAATAAGAAACTTTGCCAAAGAAACCATACCTCTAAAACGAATTCTACTACCCCCCAACTGTTGACTTTTGTCCCGTAGGGT
The DNA here is from genome assembly GCA_949987735.1 of Leucophora obtusa. Classification (NCBI taxonomy): domain Eukaryota; kingdom Metazoa; phylum Arthropoda; class Insecta; order Diptera; family Anthomyiidae; genus Leucophora; species Leucophora obtusa. Next base: position 55,515,516 of record OX465296.1, read on the forward strand.
CAAGTTTTGAAAAATCCCACTTTGACCCATTTAGAGTGCCCCAATCGAGTCCAAATGTATGACCGACCCCCACTAACCTTGGAGGGCCGATCCACCCATGCCAGTGGCACACCCCCTGGAACTCCCCTGGGGGGTTCCCCATACAAACATTTTAAAAAATCACCATTTTTGGCACTTTATTTTATTATTTTTTATTTATTTTATTTATTTTTATTATTTTATTTATTTTTTCTCTTTAGAAATTTATTTAGTCAGAACATATGTAAATGAAAAAATTAATTTAACTTAGTAATAGAAAAGAAAATAAAAAAAATTACTGTTTGAAGTCTTTTTTGCTTTCAAGTCTGGGCAATTTCGCACGGCTCTAATGTCGTCACCATAACAGCCTCTACATTTTCCGGTATAACTCGTTTGGAAACGCTACATTTTATTATTTATCTATTACGCTCGGTTACATATTTAAAGTTAACTTGAACTTAACGATATTGAAAGATAAAATGTAAAAAATTGTATACGAAATAACAAATTAAATAACTAATGCTTAACTCAAAAACCTTCAGTATGAAAACCACCGTGTAGGTTTTTGAGTTTACTTTTATTAATCCATAATTTTTTGTTGTTTCGTACACAAATTTCTTGGCATTTTCTTTTGTTTAATAGTGAAGTTAAAGACTTCAGTATGAAACTCAGCTGTAAAGATTATAATTAGAAATTAAGAGTTTCAAAGTTAACAAAAGTAGGCAATTGTTATTTCCTTTAATTAATAAATTGATGCGAAAACAGAGAAAAATACCATGTTTTAAACGACTTAAAATGTGAAATTATCAAATTAACTAACATAGGAGTAAAATTTATAAATTTTTCTCTTAATTTATATTTTTTAGATAAGTTGTCAGGCTAAGGATTGCTGTTGATAACTTGTCTTTAGGAAAATTGATTCCAAAAAAATGTGATTGAAGAGCCATACATGTTTACATTCAATCGGATATTTAAAATGAAAAACCACATAAATATGAAAAAGACATGTCAAAGCCCCTAAAATACTTTCTAGTTTATAAGTAACAGTGTCAAATTTTACAAAAATATATTTATAAACTGCGTGCTATTAAATCATTGATACCATTACCACAATCGCCGTATTCGCCTCCACGCTTAAAGGATACCGACACTTTATTCTTCCAAGCTTCACGTGGGCTACAAAACTGTAGATAAAAAAATAGAAGTTAATTTTTGCTACATATAAATTAATATAAAGACAATAAACTTACTAAAAATGCACACATAAATTCACTAACAGCTTGAACCTTTGTACCCACTGTAAATATCTCATGAATAATATCTTCCAAACAAATAATGGGTGATTTTTTGCCATTGATACGAACAAAACCTTTTTATATACCAATTCACGTATGGTACCAATATTGCGATAACCATATGTAATTGTAAAATTATGTATCGCTTTTCCATAATTTTATGGTTTTGTCATTTTCCGAAGCCGCCGAAGCAATAATATTCTCTGTTGGATGACAAGCAGTATACAACACAGTGTCGGTGTGACCCTGTCATTTCTGGACCACCTCTTTCGATTGTAGATTCCAGATGTAAACCATATTAACTGCCGGAAACAACCCACAAAAAAATATTACAAACATTTAAAACAGATTTATAGATAAAAAAAATTCTTGCCTTTAACTATCATTTCCTCCAGTTACTGAAAAATTTGCAAAAATACAATATTTTTCATTTTTATGTCCAGTGTAGGTTTTTAAACATTTTCCTTTTGAATAGTCCCATAATTTCAAAGTATTATCCAAAGTAGCCGACAATATATACTTGCCATCATCTATTAAAGTCTTCAAACACTGACCACTGGCTGTATCCCAAATACGACATAAGCCAATATAGCTAGAAGAGACAATTAACGAACCATCACGATTAAAATGAACGGCCGAGACAGGTCAATTCATAAAATTTCGAAATTATTTCTTTTCCCATGTCTGGTACTCACATGAACTCGCCAACCATTCCCCATTGGGTGAAAACAGCTGATACTGCCTTGGTATGACCAGCCAAAGTAAACTTTAAAGTATAATTGGGTTTTACGGATAAAGACGATTTATTTGAAGATGAGGATGTTGTTCCGGTCGAAGATGATGTTTGAAGAGTATTAGGACCACTGGGTGCGGTGGTGACCCATGTACTGGTCCAATATGTACGATTGTTATTGATTTTTACAAGTTATTATTTTAATTCACTTTATTTTTTTAACTATCAAAACACTACCGAATGTTTTTGTTGAAAAACCTCGTGCTTAGAGTTGTGTCGCTCATGAACGAACTAGTTCATTTGAACGGTTCAGTTCATTGAACGATATGACATCGTTCACCATTATTCGTTCTTTTCGTTCAATCGTTCATTTCGTTCAATCGTTTATTTCGTTATTTTTTTTAGTCATAGAAAATTTGTATCCCTTATTAATGTTATTACAGAATTTAATGTTTTTCTTAATAATTTAAAATTTTTAATAAAATTGTAATTTTCTGACGCTATTAGTCTATGCACAATAAAATTAATACAAACATCATATCGCTGACATGCAATCGGCTCTTGCAGTGATGCCAGAGATCAAATGTCACTTTTAGTTTTCATTTTAATTTTGTAATAGAAAAACAACAAAAAATTTGGTAAAAAAGAATGGAAAAGTGTTTAGTTTTTTTATTATTTGTCGGTAAATATTAATGTTTCATAAAATTTGTTGTTTTTCGAAAAAAATCTATGATATTTCATATCCATGAAATGGTCAAGTGTTCTCCTTTGCAATTGACATCATTTTGACGTTTCGCTGCAATGGTTTTGACATTTCATATCATATAATTTATTGCATTTGAAGACACCGGGTTAGCACGCGTGCAATTTACAGTTGTTTATATTATATGTTTAAAGCAAAACTGGTCAATATTTTGTTACAATTTATATTTACGGATTTTTTTCTTAATTGTCTATAAATTTTTATATTCATTTATAAAAATTAATGCAGTTTTCATTATTTGTAATTGTCGCCATAATGCGCAATTACAAAAGCACCTCCCAGTACGGCTGCTCTTAATGAACTAAAACAGCAAAAACAGTAACATCGATACACACGATGGAAAATTGAGTTAGGAAACACGAAATATCAAAAAATTTTGATAACACGAATGTCAACACGATACATTAGCGGCCATATAGACTTCCAAGTATGCTGTACAGCATGCTGGCCAGCTGTATGAATTTGACCATGTAATGTCTAATTTGAAGGTTTGTCAAGAATGTTGGACGAAAAACAAAATTTTTAGATTTTTCGGCAAGTTTGACAAACACGCTTTACCGTATATTGAAAAAAATCATCAAACATTGGAGAATTTTACATTTTTAATAAGTTATTTTGTGACAAGAAAGGGATAACGTTAATAAATAAATTAGGGATGTGCGATTAATCGATTAATCAAACAGTATGATTAATCAGAACTTTGATTAGTCAATTAATTGATTAGTTGAAAATTTGATTAATCAGAATTATGATTAATCGATTAATTTGAATTTTGATTAATCAAAACTTAATAATTTCAATTAATATTTAAAATAGAAAAATACGGAAATTTTATCCTTGTTTTGTGGCGATACTTTATATAGCTCCAAATAAAGAGAATAACAAAGGTTGTTTGCTCACTGGTCAGACTTGACCAACTCCGTTCCTAAATTTAAAGTCTCTATTTTGAACTGGCGTTAAAAAGCGTCGTCAATGGAGAAAAACAAGATATTATTCATTTATTCATAAATTTGGTTAATCAAAATCATGATTAATCAATTAATCATTATTTTGAATAATCGAAATAACTGATTAATCGATTAATTATGTTTTTGATTAATCAAAATTATTGAATAATCGATTAATTGATTAATCAGAATTTTGATTAATCAGGAAGTTTGATTAATCGATTAATCGCACATCCCTAAAATAAACTAAAAAATGCAAAAACAGAAATTCAAAACTGAAATTCCAAGAAAAAAATTAATAAAAATAATTTCGTCATTATCATCCGCTGTGTTGATTTTTTGGTTTTGAAGTAAAATTTACAGCATGCTTGTCCGTGTATACCAAAAACCATTTTTTGTTTGTCAAACAAGCTGGACAGCATGCTTGCTCGTATATAGGCCGCTATTGACATAAGCGGACTTTATACGATCAAATACACGGTCAAGCATGCTGTAAAATGTACCTTCAAAAACACAAAATTAACACAGCGGATGATAATGACGAAATTATTTTTTTAATTTTTTTTTTTTTAATTTAATTTTTTTTCTTCTGTTTTTCCATTTTTTAGTTTTTTATTAACGTTATCCCTTTCTTGTCACAAAATAACTTATTAAAAATGTAAAATTCCCTAATGTTTGATGATATTTTCCATTACACTGTAAAGCGTGTTTGTCAAACCTGCCGAAAAATCAAAAAATTTTGTTTTTCGTCCAACATGTTTGACAAGCTGTCAAATTAGACACTACAAGATCAAATTCATACAGCCGTCCAGCATGCTGTACAGCATGCTTGATTTTCTATAGGTCGCTATACACGAAGGGCATTTTGTGACGAATGTTCCTTCGTTTGTAGGCAGCTTTAGAATAGAAAACAATTGTACCATTTACAGTAAAATTCTTTTAAGCTAAACTTGGTTAAAGACGAATTATCGGTTAATACGAATTAATTTGAAAGACGTTTTGGCACCAATTTTCGTATAAAAAAGATCATCTGCTTTATCAAACGCTTCGTCATATTTATTGCCGATGATTGATTTATGAAGCAGTTTCATCAATATGATAACTCGTTTTTTCACCGAGTGTACGAATATGGATGATAAAAATACATATTGAAAAAATTGCAAACTAATTTGTATTTATAGCAAAAAAATATTTGAAAAAAAGCAAAAAAAAACGTGGAAATATAAACATTAAAAAACAACAAAAAAATTTAGAGAACAAATCTATTTTTTTTATAAATGAAAAAAAAAACGCTTAAAAACAACTTGGTTTTCTGGTAATCATATTGCAACAAAAATTTATATCAGGTTGTGTATATTTTCAAAAAAAAAAAAATTTAAACTTCCAAAATAAAAAAGATTAGTAATTTTTTTTTGCTAATTTTAGCTAATCGGGTTTCAAAATTTAGTAAAATTAAATTTGTAGATTTATAAATTTAAATTAGTAAAAAATTCTGTAATTTGTAAAATGAGAATACCAAATTATTTTATTAAAAAACAACTTTATACTAAAAATTAGTATAATACTAGTATAATAAAATTGGAAACCGTTTTACTAATTTTTATACTAACTTTTTTTTTTTAGTGTAGAGCTTCTGGAACTAGTTCTATAACTTCTTCAACTAGTTCTAGAACTAGTTCTAGAACTGATTCTCCTCCAATTATATCTTGCATATAAGATCCATGGAACGGGTTCCCGAACCAGTTATATGGAATCGGATCTAGTGGAACGACTTCCAGAACTAGTGTGATTGGCAACCAATAGTAAAAAATTTTCCTGGGAAGATGAATGTAAACAAATACCTTCGTGTTTAATGTTATAAATTTTTCCACCGTGTTCAGTGTACAAACAGACGGACGGACGGACAAGAGTAGCCAAATCGCCTCAGAAAGAGGTTTGGAAAAAAACTTTACACAATTTTTTTTTACAATTCTTCATTCAATAATGGTGTTCATAAAAAAAAATTTTGGATTTTTCTTCAATACGCACTCAAGAAAAAAAGAATAGATGCAGATATTTTTATCAAAAATACCAAACTTTAGGGCCCGGTAGCGACCCCTAAACCTTAATAAAAAAAATTTTTTAAAAATCATGTGTTAATTTTTCACGGTGCTTAATATATATTCGGGCTGACCCATACCAAAATCCAACTTTTGTTTTTTATGAACCAGCCTAATGTACATTAATTTGATTTTTTTTTATTTAAAACGCTCGGACATAAAAAAATAAATTTAAGTTATAATTTAGGAAAATATTACGAAGCTCTTAAAAAAGTATTTAAAATAAGCAGAAAGAATTTACAGAATTCTAATAAAAATTATTTAACATCTTTCTCATAGCGCTTTTGTAAATACAATTCAAATAAAGAAAAAACTTTTTTAAAGGCACCAAAATGAAATTACTATACCGAAAAAAAATTTTGTTTTTTTTTTTTTGTAACTTAGAGTTTTTATTTTTGAACAAATTTATAGGCATTTTCATATAAACTAGTATTCTACTCACAAACGGTGTAAACCTGGTATGTTTATGAGTTTAATATCAAACTCCATACATAAAAAATATGGCTTATACCCAGTGTAGCAAATCATTACCAGATATGTGGTTATGTAACTACATACTTGGTAATGGTAACTAGTTACTTTTGTTATTACATTTCTTATTACCTTTATATGGCAATGTCGCGAAAAATAATGAGTTTTGGTTACACACCAGCATACGAAAAATCAAAAAATATATCGTTACCTATGTGCTTACCAGTACTGACAAAAATAATGAGTCTAAAAATAGATTTTAAAAAAATAAATTATATTAAAAAAAATATTTTTTATTGTATTTTTATTTTTAAATAAAATTTGCTGGTGCAGGAATCGAACCTGGGTCTACAGATAGCCAATCAATAGCTCTACTATCTGAGCTATATCGACATCTAATATTTAATAGCTAAAAACATAATTGACCTGCTGCACACAAGTAAGCTTACTCGCCAACATACAAAAAATCAAAAAATATGTGGTTACATATATCCTTACCAGTGTTTAAAAAATATTGAGTCTAAAAATAGATTTCAAAAAATTAAAAAAAAATTTAAAAAATTATTTTCTATTTGAAATAATGATAAAAATAAGTCATTATCAGTAACTGATTACTATATGTTTGAAAATAATACAGAAGGTAAGTGGGTGTCATTACTGGTAGTCCAAAAAATAATGATATGTCATTACCGTTTCTACACTGGGTATTTTTACAAGGCTTACAAGGAATGAGTTCCCCTAATATAAACAAAATGTATATTTGGCCTCATATATGGGCAAATATTGTCTCCCTAAGGTCCGCTAACTTGTCTAAAAGTACGCTCAATTTAAGACTACCCGTGTAAAAAAAATTATATATAATCATAAACCCTAATTACATAGCATGGCTGATCTTATTGCATATATAGTTGTATATAGAGCTATATCTTAATATATATGGCGGCATTTTAGGAATATATCATTATATATGTTATCATTTAAACAATATATAACTATATATGGTGAAAGTTAAACTATATATTATCATATATGTTGGCATTTAAACAATATATGGTCATATATGGTACCTCATGAACAAAATCTTTAATACAGTTGCAGATATGATAATATATGCTACTAAACATAGTGCCTTATATATTTATATATGGTATTATTTAAGCAATATATTAGCAAATATGGTGCCATTTAAACCATATATTATTATATATGGTGCCATTTAAACAACATATATGGTACCTCATGATCAAAGTTTTTAGTACAGTTCCAGATATGATAATATATATGGTGTTATTTAAGTAATATATTACTATATATTGTGCCATTTATAGCATAGCAACACGAAGATTGTCATTAGGGTTTGGGATTTCCCGGACTTTTTTATTTCCCGGGAAACGGGAATAAAAAAATTTGATTCCCGGGAATCCCGGGAAATATTTTTGAACAAAATTGTTAATGAAAACCACCTATATAAGTAATTTTTGTTAAAAAAAAACACTATTTCAGTACAAATAGTCTGTATAGTGAGAATTCAAAGTAAAAATATCAGAATGTTGAACATTTGATTTCACATAAATTACTCTAAGCACTGCCAAATGAATTTCATGATTACAGCAGAAAGCACCCACTACTGGACTGTCAGAAATAAACCGTTTCATCACAATTGGCCCATTAGATATTGTGGCCACAATGTTATTTTCCAAAGACAAATAAAACTCTTCTCGTCTTTTTTCTACAATTCGTCTTAATTCATCAGCATTCATTTTCCTGATATCTAAACCAACCCCAGGTTATAAAATGAATTATTTCCGTTTATACATATGTTCAAATATCCCTTTTGTGATATTCTTATCCATTCATCTAAGAATGGACAAGAATATCACATATCCTATTTCCTATTGTTAGAAATATTACTCGATATTTCTTTTATCATGATATCTTTTATATGCTTGTAGTAATTTAATACAATGTTCTTTACATCGGTTTCATTTTTTGGCAATGCCAGGTTTTTATTATAAAAACTTTCTCGAATAAACGAAGATCTACCCAGTCAGAAAAATACAAACGGGAAAGCGGTGGCAAAGCACTTTAACAGGTGGTACAAGTACTGGCAAAAAGTGCTTTTCCATTCCCAAAATGATAACATCATTAGACAAAAGGACCGGCTGTTCAAAAAGCGCAGGAAAAGCACTGGAGGAACAAAATTTTTAAACGTTGGTAAAACGCTGGCAAAACCAATAAATAGGTGATCTGGAAATATGTTTTCCAAAATAAAAATTAAAAAAAGTTCATATGTATTTTTTTGGTCCTGCCGTGATTTGAACCCAGGCCGTCAGATTGGCAGACTATTGCTCTACCCACTGAGCTAACGAGACATATAATATTTGATGGCTAAACACATAAATGAGTGATAATAGCTGGACAACTACTGGCTGTGCCAAAATGCTAGTACTGGCAAACAATTTTTTGTAACTAGTATGCCAGTATTGGGAGGGCAAAAAAAAGTTGGTCTTGAAGGAGGTTTCCCACAAACAAAAAAATTGTATTTATAAAACAAAAAAAATTTTAAATTAAAAAAAATCAAAAAAAAATTTTTTGCTTGCAACCGGATTTGAACTCGGAACCTTCCGACTACAAACATTTTTTAACGAAGCGTGAACATTTTTATAAAATCATTGGCTTTCCAGTGAATTGGTTTTTGTACGCCTGGTAGCATTGGCTAGGTAGCACTGGATAACCACTGGTTGCAAACCTTGACATATCACTCTAAGCCAATTCTTTGCCAGTGGTTTTTTTTATAAACCACCGCAATTTTTGTAAAACAAATAATTGTAAAACGCTTTTCGCAAACGCTGGCAAAGCGTCCCAAATGAGTGTTCTGCCAGTCATTTATTTTTAATACCGTGGTTACCCAGTGGTACGCCAGTGCTTGATTTTTTGTACCACTGGCGATTTCTGACTGGGTAGTTATGGTGCGGATTGACATTCCGTCGACTGCGGCTAATTTGGATACCACTTCAGGAAATGTTTGCCCTACCATGAAACGTTCAATGCCTATTCAGCTTACACTTTTTTCGGGTACTTTGCTAATTTTAGCTGGACCGTTATTCTTGTTGTTGTTTTCTTCAAGAGAATTTTATTTTTTGTGAACCAAATTTAGATGTCGGATAACCAAATTTAGATACCTCCGTTAACCATTGGTCTTTTAGGGCAAATATTGCACTGCGCTGCATTGTCCTTTTTTGTGAAGTATTTCCATACTCCTGACATTTTATTCTTTAATATAAAAGAATATATTAGTTTAAAAGCAGGTGTATTAAAATAAAGTAAACTTACTTGAAAATATCACACTTATTAATGAAAACGTTACTTAGAAAATTATTGGCTCTTAATATAAAGGAGTATTTTAAATTTAAAGTCGACTTTATTTTTAATCATACGGTTTTGTTCATTTTGTGTATGAAAACCTTACATTTTCATTGGTTGAAAATAAATTAACCAATCAGAATGCTCCAAAAATAAACCAAGTCAAGGTATACTGCCACCCAATATTTTAACTAAAGTCGACTTTAACTAAAATATACGTTTGAAAAATTTAGATAGTAAGGGCGATTATTTGTAAGAAACAAAACTTTTTTTTTCATATTTTAAACATTTTACCATTTTTTAGGTTTTACTACTTAAATTTTGAATAAGTTATGCAAAAAATTTTTATTAGTTGAAATGCTCTTAATTACTTGGCAAATAATTTTTTTTAGTGTCAAATAAATTGATTCCCTTTTAAAAGATTTTAACAACGACATTTTTGTTTTGGTATTTAAAATGTTTTTTATCACTAAAATTAAAAAATCCTATTTCCCAGGTGAAAATGTTCATATATGTTCATATATTGTCATATATGGTTTCATGTATGAGCATATATGGTTTAATGTATGATCATATATGAACATATATGTTATGTATGGAAGCATATATGGGTAAATACATTCAAATGTATGAATCCATATATGATAATATACTGCATTTATTGGCCCATATATTGGTTCATATATTCAATATATTTTCATATATGAATTCATATATTATTCCATATATGGGTAATGTTTTAAGTTTTTTTTTTATCATGGGGGTAATTACGTGAGCGGATTCAAAAAATATTGAAATACAATACAATTGATAAATATGAAAATCAATTGATAATTTCTGAAAAGCAATTATAAAACTGGAAATAAATTGATTATTTCTGAAATACAATTGGTAAATCTGAAAAACAATTCATAACTTCTACAATACAATTGAGTAAACTGAAATTCAATTGATTATTTCTGAAATACAATGATAAATTTTGAAATACAAAAAAATTTAGAAAATCTGCAGAAAATTTTGCAAAATATTAGTAAACTAAAAATGGCTAAATCAAACTGTTGTATCTAAAAGAATTTTTGTTAAATTTTGCTCAATGCAAATAGCAGTTTATAAAATCAAAATAGCAGTTATTAAAAATATTAAACTGTTGATTTCAGAAGGCTAGATTTGTATTTCCATTAAAAACAAAAAACGAACTTTGAAAATTTTAAATTTTATGTGATGTTTTTTTGTGTACTACTACAATTTAATTTTATTTTCTAATCACTGAAATTTAGCTAAATTTTAACTCAAATTTTGGAAATATATTATACAGTTTTATTTTTGCTGTTCCTATCTTATTTATATTTAGCAAAACTACTCTGAAAATTCTGCAGTATTTCATTTTGAACTAATTTTTAGTAGCTTTAACTAAAATTTTTACACACTTTTTTCATTAAATAATCAAAAATCAGTCATAAAATATTTTCTAAACTTGAAGTAAAATGTTTATGTCCATTAAAAATTTCATAATTTCTCAATTTCATTCAAATGTACAAATTCATCAGTAACGTATGAATAGAATTATAATATTTACATTTAATTTGAATAAAAAAAGCAATATTTTTTTTTAAAAATAAAAAAAAAAATTTATATGAACATTCATATATCTCCATATATGGCCATATACCCTCAAATTTCGGATCCGAACCCATATATGAACCCATATATGTTGCCATATATGGCCATATATGAACATTTTCACCTGGGTTCAAACAAAAACAATTTAAAAAATTTAATATTTTTAAAATTTCCCGTTTTTCCGGGAAAAACATATTATTTTCCCGGGCATTCCCGGCAAACTTTTCCCGGGATTTTAGGAGAATTCCCGCCCGGGAATTCCCGAGCCCCAAACCCTAATTGTCATAGAAACACGAAGGTTGTCATAGCAACACGAACATTTTATATTTAGGGACGCCCTAATCCCCTAGCGGTATGAAAAATACCATACGACCTATTCTCATACCTACCAAATACACATACAAAATTTCATAAAAATCGGTTGAGCCGTTTCGGAGGAGTTCGACCACAAACACCGTGACACGAGAATTTTATATATATGGATTTATTAATTTTTATCTAATTGTATTAGTTTAGATCTGACCTGATTAAATTATGTGTTAATCAGATGAAATTGTATCCGATTTTTGACCTGATACAATTTTATCGGTTTATATGTAATGGTGTCAGGTTTGATCGTAATTGGTTCAATTTTATATAAATAAAATATAATTGTATCCCACATTTCCCTGATACAATTGTATCAAAGTTTTAAACTGATATCAGGTCAAAATTCGGATATAATTATATAATTTTGTATACAAATATATCTATTTGGACCTAAACTGATACCATGTGATATAAACCAATAAAATTGTATCAGGTCAAAAATCAGATACAATTTCATCTGATTAACACATAATTTAATCAGGTCAGATCTAATCTGATACAATTAGATAAAAACTGATAAACAACTGATACAATTTTATCGGGGCATTTTTCGGATCAAATGGTACATGGATCACTCTAAGTTATATATTACCATATAAAGCTCCATATTATTTTTTTTTAATAGGGAACATATCATATATGGTGCCATTTAAACAATATATGGTCATATATGGTAACTCAACTACAATATTAACTGTATTTCAGAAGCTATTAATTGTATTTCAGAAATTTTAAATGTATTTCAGAAATTATGGAATGTGTTTCAGAAATTATTAATTGTATTTCAGAAATAATCAAATCTATTTCAAAACTTGTTGATTGTTTATCATAGTTAATAGAGAAAAATTTCTAAATTACATTTCATAATTTCTGAAATACAATTGATAATTTCTGAAATACAGTTTGATAATTTCTGAAATACAGTTGTGAATTTCGGAAATACAATTAATAATTTCTGAAATACAATTGATAAAACTGAAATTCAATTGACTAGTTCTGAAATACAATTCATAAATCTGAAAAATAATTTTTTAAAAACATTTCTAGAAAATAAAATTATAATTTTATAAAAAGGAATTCATTTTATAAAAAAAATGCATAGCCGTGAACGGTATCAAACTCGAGACCTTCTGAGTTTAAACCTTATTTTAACAAAATATTGTAATTTTTATAAAATCAGTGCTCTGCCAGTGTATTATTTTTTGAACTGTTGTCAATATCTGTCTGGGATCTTATCTAATGCCAAATAAATGGAGATCTTACGTAGTACCCAAATATAATGCGGGATCTAATTTTATCTGTCATTTTTCTGGATAGTTTTAGATGTCAATCCCCAAATATATTGCTGTTTCTAATTCGATCTGCCATTTTAATACCGAAATAAATTGCTGGATCTAATTCGATCTGCAATTTATGGGATAAATTAAGATCTTACCAAATCCCCAAATATATCACTGGATTTAATTCCATCTGCAACTTATCGGAAAAGTTAAGATCTTACGCAATCCCGAAATATATTACTGGATCGTATTTGATCTGTCATTTTTCTTTTCGAAATTTTTAATTTATAAATTTTAATACTTTTTTATAAATACATATGTATGTATATATTAATTTTAATTTAATCTAGTCTGTAAGGAATTTTGTATGTTCCATTGACTTAATAAACGAAATGAAATTTAGATTTTACTTAATCCCCAAATATATTGCTGGATCTAATTCGATGTGCCATTTTTCGGATCAAATTAGATCTAAGTTTATCCACAAATATATTGCTGGATCTAATTTGATGTGGCATTTTTCGGATAAATTTACATCCAAGTTTATCCCTAAATATATTGCTGGATCTAATTCGATCTGCCACTTTTTCGGATCAAATTAGATCTAAGTTTATCCACAAATATATTTCTGGATCTATTTGTAACGTGCCGTTACAAATAACCTACTTATTCATATACCTAATGGAAATGCTGATACCCCTAACCAACAATATATTTTCACTTGAATGGGCAAATATTCTAGTAATTCTTATTAGGTTAATAAAACCTATTACTTATAATAAAAAAGTTGTATGGCCTAAAGGGCGGATTATGGGACCGTAAACGTAAATGTGATGTAACTGTACCGTGCCGTAGCTAAAAAGTACACTTATAGATTATCGTAAACGATATTACTATTTAGCATCTATTTCATGTGGTTTTATATTTTATTCTAAAATTTTCCATTTATTTGTTAATTTTTATTCATTATTTGTTGTTTGAATCAATTTCCTTTATTCATTTCATATTTTTTCCGACTAAAATCATTCAGCTGTTTCGACGCCGGATAGAAAATTCTGATTTCAACAGAATGATCCGGCAAGTTCGTTTACATTTATGTGTTAGGAACCATTCGTATACATTTCTTCTTGTGGTATCGAAACAGCTGATTCGTTACAGATACGTTTACGGTTGGGTAAGTCTGCCTTAAGGGGAGCTTGAATCCAGTTCGTCCCGCGGCCGAAGTATACACGAATAAGCCAGTTTCCAAATTAACCCGACTCACCTGTCTATTATTCTCGTGAGTCACTAATCGCAGTTACCATATTACTATTACTTACTGTTCTCTTGAGTTACTTAGAAATATTTACTAATCGTATTTACCATATTCCCTCGTTTCCCCGACCTAACCCGACTAACCTGCTTACTTTTCTCGTGAGTTACTTAGAAATATTTTACTAATCGTATTTACCATATTCCCTCGTTTCCCCGACATAACCCGTCTCACCTGCTTACTATTCTCGTGAGTTACTTAGAAACATTTACTAATCGTATTTACCATATTCCCTCGTTTCCTCGAAATAACCCGACTCACCTGCTTACTATTCTCGTGAGTTACTTAGAAATATTTTACTAATCGTATTTAACGTATTCCCTCGTTTCCCCGACATAACCCGACTCACCTGCTTACTATTCTAGTGAGTTACTTAGAAATATTTACTAACCGTATTTACCATATTCCCTCGTTTTCCCGAAATAACCCGACTCACCTGCTTACTATCTCGTGAGTTACTTAGAAATATTTACTAATCGTATTTACCATATTCCCTCGTTTCCCCGACATAACCCGTCTCACCTGCTTACTATTCTCGTGAGTTACTTAGAAACATTTACTAATCGTATTTACCATATTCACTCGTTTCCTCGAAATAACCCGGCAAAAAGTCTCGAGAAATGCTTTAGTTTATAAGCTTTTTATGATGGGAGTCTCATATAAATTTGTCAGACTAATAGAAAGTATATATGGGTGAAATCAAAAAATGTGATAAATTTTTGGGCCAAATTTGTGAGAAGCAAAAAGTGTTAATATTTCGGTTTTTTCTTAATGGAATCAGTTAGTTTAGTCATTATAAACCTAATTGCAAAAAATCTCTTCTACAAGTTGTCGCAATAACTTTTTTTGAACAATTTTAATTTTTTTTGTTGTAACGGAGTTTACATTTCTGCAAGCAAAAGATATAACAAAAAGAATTGCGTACGAATTTTCTTAAATTTTTTTTTTTTTTTTTAAAGAGAAGCAACACTCAGGAAATTCTTCCTACTAATTAACGTGTTGCTTCCTTTGGAAATGGGATAGAGAAGAAGTGAAAGGTGGTGAAAGATGAAGGGCTTCAAATATGGCAACACTGTAATTGCGCGATATGTTGAATTTTTAGAACAGTTGTTGCGCGCCATCTGATGGTAAGTTGGCGAACTTTGTTGAAGCTTTTTAGTTCATAGCCCTGTTATATTATTTTACTTCGGTGGGGTTAAGTGCTATGGGAACACCGAAGGAGGACGCTGCGATATGTATGAGGGATAGAAAAAACTCATACATATTACTATTTTTCATAAATTGATGTTGCCTTGGTTGGGGCTCGAACCCGCAACCTCACGTGTAACAGTCCAACGCGCTAACCATTACACCACAGCGCCCACAATTTATTAGTTTTTCGTATTTGGGTTTTCAACTTGCTTTCCAATGATATATAATTTGTGTTTATCAAATTGGCGGTTTCGCGAATAAAAATACAATTCATTCCGCGAAAAAAAATTTTTATTTTTTTTTTAATTTTGTATTTTTGGTCCTTTTAAATACTTTTCAAAAATATAAAAATTTTTAAAATCCAAACAGCGGTTGCGCAGTTACAAAATAATATATTAAAAACATAACATTTCACGATCAAAAAACTCTTAAATTGTGTGAAAGAATTTTAATTTGTCAAACTAATGTCAGTAATGACTCGAAATATCGATTCAAAACCAATGAAATGCAAAATCAATCGTTTTTCGCTCCAGCAGCTTAGGGTAAAAAACTGATAACTTTTTTTGATTTGTCTCAAAATTATTAGTTGAATCGTCTTTTGACGCATAAATATTAGTTGAATCACCTCTGTTTATGGTTATTTTCAAATATTTTAAGCATTTATCTACATTTATTTGAATGAAACCTGATGCAAACAATTGTGGTTACGGAGTTTACATTTGGTTACTTTTTTCGTTTTCTTTCAGAAACGCTTTGTCAGAATTTTTTTCCGAAACAAAATCGCATGATGCCTACAAGGTGAATCCAAATATGACATTGTTTTTCTTACTCGTTAAATAGTTTAGTGTAAAAATTAGGAACGGGGTTTACAACATTTTTTCAAATCTTATTAAAGACATCCTTTTTCATCTCGAGAATGTTACATGCTGCAGAAAAGCTTCAAGTCTGTTATACAGGATGATTACCTACAGTCCAACGATCATTTGAGTATAAATAACATTATACTTTTCGCAATATAAATAATAGATAACTCCAAAATTCTGGTATATGCATTTTTATCAAAAATTATGACGAAAAATCGTTACAGAGTTGAAGTCGTGGTAGCTAGGATATACGAAAAAGTTTGTAAAATTTATTAATTTTTATTAAAAACGGCACTTTTCCTCTTCATAAAAATTCTTACAGTTAGTGTTTAGCTTTATTGGTTATTAATATATAAGCTATTAAAGTTAAAAAACCTTATGAGTTACTTGTTACGGAGTTTACATTTGGCCTATAAAATTGGTCACAAATTTTATGTATTAACCAAAAATTGGTCAGATTGTTATAAATTTTGTAAAACAGGTGACAATGCGCTGATATATATCGAAATATGTAACTCAAATGTAATCCATGCATTAGAAATTCGGTGGTTACACGGCTTTTATCACATTTCACCCATATAAGGATACTAGATCAGCAATTTGGACAGGTGATGATACGTCGGAATACTTTGAAACAAAATCTGGCTTGAAACAAGGCTGTTTGTTGTCGCCGTTATTATTCTCATTATACATCAACGATTTGAATGATTGCCTGGAAGGTGGTCTTTATATTGAAGATCTCAATATACGTTTACTATTATATGCTGACGACATAGTCATACTTGCAGACGAAGTTGATGTGTTACAAAATATGATCCATAATTTAGAAAGATACTGTGATATGTGGATCCTAGAGGTTAACTTGAATAAATCTGAAATACTTGTTTTCCGTAACGGTGGCCGACTCGCTCAGAGAGAGAAGTGGCTTTTTAAAGGGAATCCGATAAAAAATAGCGTCAGAATTCAACTACTTAGGAGTAGTTTTCACCCCACAACTAACATTTAGCAATCATGTGCAGAAACATAACAACCAGGCAAAAAATGCTATCAATACAACCTGGAAAAGTATTCTATGTAAAGATGACATCAATTTGAGTATGAAATGAAAACTCTATTTAGCTGTGTGTAGATCGATACAATCGTATGCAGCACAAGTATGGGGGTTTGCTTATTTCGAAATTGTAGATAATCTTCAGCGATACTTCATGAAGAGGATTCTGAAACTTCCAATTCATACACCAAATTATTTCTTAATGTTAGAAACATTCGCTGAAGAAAGCCACATATACACACTAGCACTTCATTTAAAATATATTAGTAAAGTATTATTTACCAATTAACGAAAATTTTATTAAAGAAAGAATTATTTTGAGTGCAAAATCTTAAAGAAAAAGCAAATGAGTTGAATACACTATGGCCTGGGTCAACACCGACTGAGGATGATTGGTTTATGTTTAGTACAGACCTTTTGAGTATAATTAAAATAAATAATATACAGTATAACTTGCAAGAAAAAGAAAGAAGTGAAATGCGAATGTATAAATATCTTGATCATACAAAAGCACAACAATATCTCAGAGATAATATGAAAATAGAAAACATATCATGGATTATGAAAGCACGCAGTGGTATGATATTCCTTAACGGCAACAAATTTGGTGTTGAAGATGATAAAAAACTATGTACCATATGTAACCTTCGAGCTAAAGAAACCTTTCAACACTTCTTAGGAATTTGCCCAGTCCTGAAAGAATTTCGAATACGAAGCTTTCAAAAACCTTCATTAAGTGAACCTGAAATGATAAGAATATTAGATAGTAGCGAAGATGCCGTTTGGTTAAATTTAATAATTTAATTAAAATCGGCCTTAAAATTTAGGCATTTGATAATTACCGAGTACAATTAGCTGAAAATAAATAAATTTCATACCGACAGACGTTTAATAGAAAAACATTGTCGTTAATTATATATTTTATTCTTTTTTAAACAAAATTTCAAAATTGTTAAATAATTGAATGTATAACCTTGAAAATGTAACATATTTTTTTTTTAAATTTCCTAAATAAAGAATTATTATTATTATATTATTATATAACCCAGCTCACCTGCTTACAATTCTCGTGAGTTACTTAGAAATATTTACTAATCGTATTTACCATATTCCCTCGTTTCCCCGACAAAACCCGGCTCACCTACTTACTATTCTCGTGAGTTACTTAAAAATATTTACGGGTCGTAGTTCAATACCGAATCGTATCGAACCAGTGACAGAGCTATCGACATTTGGAGGAACTGCAACCACTGCCAGAGTTGCCGAAGATCATCCTGTGCACCGAATCATAGAAGACGTTTAAAGAATAACATTCATTAGATTAAGTAATTTAAATAGTTTAAGATCTTGGTAAATAAAACTATGTGCGATACAGGATCGTACAATTGAATTGAACAAAAGAAACGATTGCTGTTTTATTTCAAAGGAGGCAGAACTTTGACGAACCTGGACAAACTGAGTTTTACCCCGGTCTAAGACAAAACTGCATCACACATTTAAGTTTATCCACAAATATATAGCTGGATATAATTCGATCCGCCATTTTTCGGATCAAATTAGATCTAGGTTTATCCCCAAAGATATCATTGGACCTCCCAATTTTGAGATATAACTTGATCTTAGTTTATCCCCATATATACAATGGGATCTAATACGATATGATTGGATACACCCAATTTTGAGATCTATTACAGCAGATCTTAAACAATATCAAATTGGATATGATTAGATGTTGCGCCAGATCAATTTTTTTTACTCGGGTATCCAGAGTAATTTTAATTGAAATTTTACTCGTGGTTAAGGTTAAAGACCAACTTAATTACCTTAGTCAAGTGCAAAATGTTTCTAATAACTGTGAATATTGTTAAAATAATCATACTTTAAGATAAGTTAGGCGACCTAAACGTATTAACTTTCAAAAAAAAAAAAAAAAAAAATAGGAACCAACTTTTATGCGGAAATGAAAAATCTATTTTTAGTAGCTTGACAATAAAATAGTTTTACCAAGAATATTGTACTTATTTAAATCCCATAGTGTTTTTAAATCATGTAACGCATTTGTTATATATAAACAATATTTTTGGAATTTAAGTTACACTCCAGTAGAATTCCAGCCAAGGTTTTTAGTTAAAAGGTTGAAAAAAATTTTAAATTTTATTTCAGTAGCAAACTCCAGAAAACTAAGTACCGAAATTGAAGTTTAAAACATTTTTGTTAAATTAAAGGGTGTGTAAGCTGAAATACTTCGAAAACTTTCAAATTCAATAATTATGAAAAACATCAAACTAGCATAGATTTTTAGTTCTCAAATTTAATTATATAAAAAAAAGAAAAAAGTAATAAAAAAGAAACTATTGAAATAAAAACATCTAAAAATAAAAATTCGTTTCAATTGGTGACCCCGATACTGAATATTAACTTTTTAATCACGGCACCACCATCAACACGTAGCATAGCCGAAACAGCCGGAGGTGATGCTACAAATCCAATAATTGCGATGAAAATTCCTCGTTTCTG
Source organism: Leucophora obtusa (assembly GCA_949987735.1). Classification (NCBI taxonomy): domain Eukaryota; kingdom Metazoa; phylum Arthropoda; class Insecta; order Diptera; family Anthomyiidae; genus Leucophora; species Leucophora obtusa. The sequence goes on from OX465296.1 coordinate 55,535,408, forward strand.
GAAAGAAAACCCGATCCTTTGGTTTGGCCAAATTGAAGCCCAATTCGAATTGCATCGTGTTACGAACGAAAAACCGAAATATTACACCATCTTGGCCGATTTGGATACCGAAATTTTGAGCCAGGTGAGTGATATCGTCATGAATGCATACAAACAGATTAAACAGTGACTAATCGAACATTTGTCTGTTTCCGAGGAAAATCGTATAAAGATTCTGCTTACGAATTTGGAAATTGGAGATCGAAAACCCAGCGCTCTTCTTCGGGAGTTGAAAAGCCTAGCAAATGGTGGTGTTACAGATGATTTTTTACGTACCATGTGGTTACAACGTTTGCCATCTCAAACATACATAAGCTATTTTGGCTACGTCATCTGAGCCATTGGATAATCTCGTAAAAATGGCTTATAAAATCGGCGATATCCAAGTTGCAAAATACCCAAACATTTCCGAAGTTAATTCTCTATCCGATCTTTCCGAAATTAGAGCGCAGATCAAAAGCATTCACACCGCTATACGTAATCTTCAGACATCTAAAAATAGACCCCGAAGCAGATCAAGAGAATCAAGCAGAAATTATAATCGAAGTTCATCTGCAGGTGGTATATGTTACTATCATCGCCGATTCAAAAACAGAGCCCGTAAATGTCGCCCTCCATGCTCCTTTGTTGATAATGAATCGGGAAACTTACAACCCGATCACTAGAGGCGTCAAGTGATCGGGGAAACGCAACAAATCGTCTCTTTATGTACGACAAGTCAGTAGGTAAACATTTTCTTGTGGATACAGGCGCCGATATGTCCATTTTACCAGTTCGTGATCCATACAATGAAAAGTGTCAAACATTTAAACTTTTCGCTGCTAACGACTCACCTATTAATACATACGGAGAAGTAATTTTATCACCATCTTTTGGTCTTCGGCGAAACTTTTCATGGAAGTACGTTGTCGCTGACGTTTCCCACCCCATTATCGGAGCTGATTTCTTGAAGTATTTCGGCCTTCTTGTTGACATCAAGAACGTTCAACTTATCGACTCAACAACTGGCCTATCCGCAAAAGGAAAAGCTGGACAACTACCGAATTACTTCGAGATAAAAACCATACCAAATTCAACACGATACCACAATCTGTTTTTGAAATATCCTGAAATAACAAATCCCTCCACAGCCGTTGGAAAAAAGACACATAATATTCAACACGTCATAGAAACAACAGGAAATCCAATCACTTCAAGACCACGTCGCCTTCCACCGGACAAACTTGAAATCGCAAAAGGTGAGTTTAATTTTATGATTCAACAAGGTTTGTGTAAGCCATCGAAAAGCTGCTGGTCGAGTCCATTGCATATGGCACCCAAGAAGAATGGGCAGTGGCGACCTTGCGGTGATTATCGTCGTTTAAACTCGCAAACAGTCCCCGACAAGTACCCCATACCGCATATCCATGATTTTACCAACAGTCTTCACGGAAAACGTATTTTTTCGTCGCTGGATTTAGTAAGAGCCTACAACCAAATACCCGTTTTAGAAAACGACGTCCCAAAAACAGCAATCATAACTCCTTTCGGTCTTTTTGAGTTCAATTATATGTCATTTGGGTTATGCAACGCGGGACAAACTTTCCAGCGTTTTATACATGAGGTACTTCGAGGACTTGATTTTTGTTTCGCTTACATAGACGACATTCTGATCGCTTCCGAAAATGAAGAAATGCATTTAAAGCACCTTGAGCAAGTTTTCCAAAGCCTTCAAGAATTCGGAGTGGTAATCAATATTCACAAGTGCATTTTTGGCCAATCTTCTGTTAACTTTCTTGGACATCTTGTTGAGGAAAATGGTATTAAGCCTCTTCCCGAAAAAGTTTCTGCCATTGTGAACTTTCCGCAGCCTAAAACCGTCAAAGAAGTCCGTCTTTTCGTAGCAATGGTTAATTTCTACAGAAGATTCATTCCGCATATCAAAAAGGAAACAAGAAGAACGACAATACACCAATTACTTGGACACCAGAGGCTTTAGATTCTTTTGAGAAATGCAAAAAGGACCTTTCAAATGTTGCTCTGTTAGCCCATCCATGTGATACTTACCCGTTATGTATTATGGCCAATGCATCGGACGTTGCCATTGGGGGTGTGTTGCAGCAAAAGACTCCTGAAGGTTGGCAACCGTTATCCTATTTCTCGAAAAAGCTAAATGAAACACAGAAAAAGTATAGTACTTACGACAGGGAACTTCTGGCTGCATATTCAATGGTAAAGTATTATCGTTACATGCTCGAAGGAAGAAAATTTATTATATTTACAAACCACAAGTCATTGACTTTTGCTTTCAACCAAAACATCGATAAAGCCAGCCCTCGACAATTTCGTCAATTGGATTTTTTGTCTCAGTTCTCTACAGACATACGCTACATAAAGGGTGCTGACAACCTGGTAGCAGATGCATTGTCTCGTGTTTCAGTTATTTCTACAAGCTCTAATATTGACTACAACAAATTATCCTATGACCAAGACAGTGATGCAGAATTACAAAATTTGTTATCAAATCCTAATAGCACATCCTTAATTTAAAGTCTATTTTATTAACTCCAGATTCGAAGCCTATTTTCTGCGATACTTCAACTAAACATGTTCGACCATTTGTTCCTGAAAATCACCGCGAAAGTGTTTTTCATGCATTTCATGATCTGGCTCACAGTGGATTTACTTCAACTTTTAATTCTATACGAAAACGGTTTGTGTGGCCTTAAATGGGTAAGAACATCAAAGCTTGGACTAAATCATGCATAACATGTCAACGATTAAAAATGACTCGGCATACAAGTAGTGAAATTTCATCATATCCTTTACCAGCAGAGCGATTTTGTCATATAAATATTGATCTCGTTGGACCACTTTCCTTCTGCCAAGGTTTCACATACCTGTTGACATGCATAGATAGGTTTACACGTTGGACTGAAGCCATACCGTTGGAAGATTGTAAAGCTACAACCGTAGCTGACGCTCTATACAGAGGATGGATTGCAAGGTTTGGAGTTCCTCTACCGATCAGGGCCGTCAATTTGAATCGCAGCTATTCAAGCAACTTACTATTATACTCGGATCACAACGCATTCGTACGTCTCCATATCACCCATCCGCAAACGGAATGATTGAAAGATGGCACTGATGTTTAAAAACCGCTTTAACGTGTAATAACAGTTCAGATTGGTATGAAGTCTTACCTACAGTTCTTTTGGGACTTCGGACAAGTTTTATGGAAAGTGTTAATTGCACACCAGCAGAACTTATTTATGGAGCGAAGCCAGTTCCACCAATCCATAAAACCAACCGTACCGTATTCGTATCTCAAGATCTACAAAACTGCAAATTTGTTTTTGTACGAGAAGACTGCATTAGAAAATCACTCCAACCCAGAAATAAGTGAAGATCCAAGATTACTACTACATATTATCAATACAATAAAGTCCAAGAAAGAAAAGTAAAAGGAATAGTCTGATTCCAATTCAAGTTAAGAAAAAAAGAGTTACTTTTCGATAGAGATCCTGCTCTGCAACATCTCTAGGGGGAGTATATTTAGCTGAAATACTTTGAAAACTTTCAAATTCAATAATTATGAAAAACATCAAACTAGCATAGATTTTAGTTCCCAAATTTAATTATATAAAAAAAAAGTAATAAAAAAGAAACTATTGAAATAAAAACATCTAAAAATAAAAATTCGTTTCAAATATCGTTTCAGGTGGTTAAATTTTAAGTGCCGATGTTGAATGTGAACCACACCTAAACGTCAAGTTTTTTTCTGCATTTCATTTGACATTTCTCAATTTCAGACTAACTCAATTTGAACCATGGAAAGATACACAATCGAGCAACGCGTTAAAGTTATTCAGGCTTATTATGAAAATGGGCGTTCAAATCAAAATGCATTTCGTGCACTTCGTAATTTCTTTGGTCAGCATAATCGACCAAATGTGTCCAGATGTCTATAGGAAATGTGAAAACACCTGTTTCTTGTGTTTGGTGCGGTTTATGGGCTGGCAGCGTCATCGGGCCGTACTTCTTCGAAAATGAGGTTGGCCAAGCAGTTACCGTGAATAGTGTTCGCTATAACGGACTTCTTGTGGCCAGAAATTGAGAATGTGGATCTGGACGATATGTGGTTTCAACAGGACGGTGCCACTTGCCACACAGACAACGAAACAATGGCTCTTTTGCGCGAGAAATTCAATGGCCGTGTTATCTCACTTGGTGGCGATGTCAATTGGCCGCCAAGATCATGTGATTTGACACCGTTGGACTTCTTTCTTTGGGGTTATTTGAAAGAAAAGGTGTACGTCGATAAGCGAGCAACAATTCAAGAGCTAAAGGATGAGATAATTCGGCACATTAACGGCATAGAACCTCAATTATGCCTCAGAGTCATCGAAAATTTGGACCATCGGATGGAGGTGTGCCGCCGTGGTCGCGGCGGCCATTTGGCCGATATTTTGTTCCATACATAATTGAACCATACCAATATTATCATATAAAAAGAAATGACAATAATTTCCTAAATAATTTGTGTTTTATTCAAAATCAACATCGGCCCTTAAAATTTAACCACCCTTTACAAATGCACTAATTTCAAATCTTTAACTCAAGCTAAATTTAACCCTTAAATATATGGTGTAGCCATTTGTTAACATACCAGTTTTTTAATAACAAAACCCACTTGATGCACATAACTGCTTTTTTTTTTGCACTGGGGCCCCTTCTGTACAAAGTGTTCTTATAGTCTAGCTCAGATTTTTTAAGCAGTTATAGGAAAAATCTTGGTTTTGCTTGGTATGTTTCTGAAAAATCTAAAACACACGTTTTTTTACAAAACGTATAATATTCCAAAATGTTTGTTTCAATATTTAAAGTGGTATTCTCGCAATAAAGTTAATTTTGGCGACAATAAATGTATAATTCATAGTTTATAGCTTTTTTTTTTGGTTTTTTTTAATACATGTTAAAATAATCACAATTTAGCTATTTGCAAAAAACCAAATTTTTCAATAAAAATCACTTTTTTTTAAATAAATTTGTTTTGGAATTTTTCTTGAAATGTACATGCCTTTATAAATCATATGTACGATAAAACAATGGTTAAAATCGAAGAGATCATGCATTTAAGGGTTAACACTCAAGTTTCCAAGGCCGCCAAAAGGCAGTCTTCAGATTTTAAATAGTTTTTGGCTAAATAACAATATTTTATTAAACAAGTTGTATTATATCCATTAGGCAGGGTCGATTTGTGGGGAGGCAAAAAAATCGCCCATGGCTCAGGGAAAATCGTATTCTAGGAATTAAAATAAGAAACTTTGCCGAAGGAACCATACCTCTAAAACGAATTCTACTACCCAACTGTTGACTTTTGTCCCGTAGGGTCAAGTTTTGAAAAATCACACTTTGACCCATTTAGAGTGCCCCAATCGAGTCCAAATGTATGACCGACCCCCACTAACTTTGGAGGGCCGATCCACCCATGCTAGTGGCACACCGCCTGGTACTCCCCTGGGGGGTTCCCCATACAAACATTTTAAAAAATCACCATTTTTGGCACTTTATTTTATTATTTTTTATTTATTTTATTTATTTTTATTATTTTATTTATTTTTTCTCCTTAGAAATTTATTTAGTCAGAACATATGTAAATGAAAAAATTAATTTAACTTAGTAATAGAAAAGAAAAAATAAAAAATTACTGTTTGAAGTCTTTTTTGCATTCAATTCTGGGCAATTTCGCACGGCTCTCTAATGTCGTCGCCATAACAGCCTCTACATTTTCCGGTATAACTCGTTTGGAAACGCTAGCTAGCAATTGAACGTGTCGTTCTGTTTCTTGTATGTGTGATGGAATTTTTGGATCATTAAACGGTGGATCATCTTGATTTAAATATTCTTTAAAAGTATCGTATGGAATGCTTCGCGTGAATGGTGGTTCAAATACGTCATTTATGTCATTCATATTGATCATTTCCGTGTAACTTGTGCAATAAAAGTTTATATCTGGTTTTTTATAAGCTCTAAGTCCCGTTTGGCCGTCAACATCGGTTCGATAGCGTAGAATTATCTTGATAGCACAGTCGCGCTTTTCTTTGCTATCATCAAACAACATTGATAACAAGATATTTTCCGAATGCGCATAATATGAATTATCTGTAATTACTTTATTGACAATTTTGCGTAAACGAGGTTCTAGAAATCTTGACCAACTAATGAATTTGAAAAATAATCTACTACCGTACACGACAGAGCTGTAATACTTGATATTGAAGTACATTAGCACATAACATGTAATTATAAATTCAACCAGTATTCTTAAATTTGCATCTGGATTTTCCGTTGTCACATATAATCGTAATAGTCTAGCGGCCTTGGTGAGCCACCGAGAATGTACAATTTTCTCTGGTTTGATGTTTGCCAGATCCACTGAAACCACGCCGCTAGAAATTGCATGGGCCATGTCGTATAAGTACTTGGAATCGGTGGAAAATTCAATTTTTTCTGGAGCAGGGGGCATATTTTTCAACTCAATTTTCTGAAAGCCGTCCACCACCTGAAAATATATAAAAATAAAACAATTAAAAACGGTTGACAATTATAATAAATGAGTGATAGCAATAACTTACCGGAAGAGTTTCACAAGTTTCGATTTGACGGCTCAATTTTCCGGTTGCCGATCTTGGTCCAGTGCTGGTTGATTTATCCAAAGCTTCAAACAAATGCCCAAACGGAAGTTCGTTGAAATGTAGAAGGCAAACGAACCAATGCAATGGTCTTTTTAACAGCAATTCGAATCGTCGTATAATTCCACCGTTTGGGCCAGTGTTTGTTGGCTCACCGTCAGTGCATATGCCAATTAATGCATCCAGTGATATATTTTTATCGTTGAAAAAATCATTTAATTTGGTTGTTTTGTATTCAGCGGTTTCATGTTCCAGTCTTACGTAACCAATCAATTCAGATTTCGGTTCTCTCAAAATAACAAGATGAGGTTCTTTTACCATTCTAGTATGATACTTCTCATCAATTGTATCTCTCGTTAAAGTATCATCTTTTCTGCCATCGAATGAAAATGCTAACAAATTGGTATCATCTAACCGTTTGCGAAGCACTTCTTGTCTGTATTTCTCTTTTTCTCGGCGAACTTTCGATTTATCCATGATGAGAGGTTTGCCATGGATATCTTTCATTTTAAAATCTTGGAAAAGAGCTGTTCCCATTGCTGATGCTACTCTATCAGGCACGCCAAATCTGTCACATACCAAGGCAAAGTTAAAACAATCGTATCTCTGTGTGTATTGTGAACTTGTGCTTATATCCAAATCTTCTTGAACCGGTGGCGGTGCGTATGTTGAATCATCGGGATCTTGGTATGTTGGCATTGATGACATAGACGTTGCTCCTTGCTCTTCAATTTCCATCGCAAATCCATCCATTGTTAGACTTCTCTGATTATGTTGATCGTGCATAAACTCTTTGAGGCGTTCGGGAACCAAACCGCATGCACATGGAGCTGCCTTCAAATCGCATTTACATGTTCCAATGAAAAAAATTGTTTCCAGAGATTTTACATACTCTGTAAATTGTTGGGGTTTGTTTCTTCTCTTGATTTGCTCTTGATATTTGTCAAGCAATCTATTCAATTTATTACATACACTTTTTTTCAGCATTATTTCCATACCAAGTTTTTCCCAAATTCCAATCAACTTATCTTGTACTTGAATAGTGAATGCTTTATAGCACAACTTTTTTTGATCGCTCAAGTAAAAATAATATCTCAAGATATCCAGATGGGTTGGTAAATTAAGATCAGTCAAATCAGTAGACACACCAAAAACAGTAACATCATACCTGGGTATATGACTCATTGGGTTTTCGATAGTTGTTGATGTTGTTATTGCTTCATCTTGCGGTGTAGAGGATGGTGGATTCATTGTAAACTTCTTGATTTGGAATGATTTTTTTTAAAATATTTTTTGATCTCAAATTAGCACTTCACACTTCGAGTTCTTCACAACGACTTAATGCATTCACAAAAACTGTTGCGTTATATATGGTCTAGGAGACGAGGTAATAAGAATGAAATGGTAATTTCAATTCTACCTGTAACCGATTTTGTTGTCAAAACTGCCCATAAAGTACTTACATGTAAATTAAACGTTAATCTGACTACAAATTCTGTTAAGCAAGTGCGCCTTTTATTACTTCTGGAAAATCCTTTATGATAATTTTATGCTCAATTCTACCTGTAACCGATTTTGTTTTCAAAACTGCCTATAAAGTACTTACATGTAAATTAAACGTTAATCTGACCACAAATTCTGTTAAGCAAGTGCGCCTTTTATTACTTCTGGAAAATCCTTTATGATAATTTTATGCTCAATTCTACCTGTAACCGATTTAGCTTAAGTAAGTTTACGACATGCAGCTGTGTCTTGTGGTGGCTTAAAAAACCCACACAACCTATTTTACGACCTGCAACAGAACGACACGTTCAATTGCTAGCTAGCGTTTCCCAACGAGTTATACCGGAAAATGTAGAGGCTGTTATGGTGACGACATTAGAGAGCCGTGCGAAATTGCCCAGACTTGAAAGCAAAAAAGACTTCAAACAGTAATTTTTTTTATTTGCTTTTCTATTACTAAGTTAAATTAATTTTTGCATTTACATATGTTCTGACTAAATAAATTTCTAAAGAGAAAAAATAAATAAAATAATAAAAATAAATAAAATAAATAAAAAATAATAAAATAAAATGCCAAAAATGGTGATTTTTTAAAATGTTTGTATGGGGAACCCCCCAGGGGAGTTCCAGGGGGTGTGCCACTGGCATGGGTGGATCGGCCCTCCAAAGTTAGTGGGGGTCGGTCATACATTTGGACTCGATTGGGGCACTCTAAATGGATCAAAGTGGGATTTTTCAAAACTTGACCCTACGCGACAAAAGTCAACAGTTGGGGGGTAGTAGAATTCGTTTTAGAGGTATGGTTCCTTCGGCAAAGTTTTTTATTTTGATCCCTAGAAAACGATTTTCACTGAGCCATGGGCAATTATTAAATCGACCCGCCCTAATATCCATAGAAAAATTAATTACATACTTTTTTGCCCACAAACTTTTTTTGCATAAGGAACGGTTTTTAAGCGAGAAGCATGTAAAGTGAAAATTTAGTAAATTTGAAAAAAATTAACTTTTTAAAAAAGAAAAAATATCTACGATCTGGCGTACATTATCGATAATAACAAAGCTAGTTTAGAGTTTCTAATTGTAAAATGTGTTAAAAAATTTTCTACAGGACTCACAAGATAACTGCAGGATACGTCTTACAAATATCTCTCTAACTCAAAAACTAGCCAAAATTAAACACAGAGCGTATACTCAGAGGTAGTAGAAAGCAAAACTAATTTAGTCAAAATCTATTGATGTTCAGTTCCAAATTCGCCAAATTTCGTAATTTTCAAAAAGCGAAAATCGCCATACCTTCTGAAATAACAACAATTGATCAACAATTTTCGGTACGTAATTTTATTTTACTGATAGTGTTATTTATAGCAAAAACCGACATTATTTGACTATTGGGTTTCTAGATACGTCTTCAAATTTTGTTGTGTCTAAATAAAGCGATAAATTAAAATTTTAATATTTGTTCCATAGTAAATTTTCAACATATATATAGTTCAAATATTATCGTAATCAGAAGAAAGAGCATTAGAGGGTTAAAGAACAGAATTTTTGAAACAGTGCTGCTTATTGTGTTTAAAGTTGTAAAAAATTACAGGAAAATTTTGAAACATAGTTTTTAAAAAACCACTTCAAAGACGGATTGGAAATAACTTAAATTTTTACGGTCTAATTCATAAACTCTTACAACCGTCTTATTGAAGAATTTTAAGCTAATTTGTGAAAAACAGTATTCATATTTGCTTAATAATGAAAAAAATAATATAAGTTTATAGTCGATACTCATTAAATTTAAACCTTTTATAAAGTTTGGAGGGAGGAAGCCACCATTTAATTGTTAATTATTTAATTTTCATGAAATGATTTATTAAAGCCATCCCATGCCTATGTGTGTGGCTTCCAACAACTTGCATCCATCAAACTGAATAAAGCTAAAACAATTGCGTAGCCAATGACCTTTTTCGAAAACATTTCCAAAAAAAAAAAAATAAAAAAAAAATTAAAAAGAAAAACAAAACAATTTTGATGTACAGACTGGCAAAACATTATTCGAAATTCGATTACTTTTGTATGCTTCGAATAAGATGTTCTAAAAAATTACTTTTTTACACACATTTCCATTGATTTGCTTTATAAATAAAAAAAAAATATTTTTAATGGCTTTTAAATTTATCTTAGCACATCATTAGTTCTCTAATTTAAGAAAATACATTTTCACTTCCGATTAGCGAGTCAATCGTTTACTAAATTTATACATCACTTAAGAATTATTTGAGAGATGAGAGAAAATAAACAATAGTGTTGCCAGTATCAAATGGAAAATTAATTTATAGTTAAAAAAAGGATTATGAATCAAGATTTCTAATAACTCTTCATTAAGCGAAATATGTACTTTAACTATAGAAACCCTACGGGGAATCAGGAGTCAATTGCCCTCCAAGGACCTATCCCGTGACCGGTCAACCGAAGGCATATTACTAAATTAGTACACTGAAAATATTATTACAGTAACTGACTGTAGTTTATTTAAAAAGTTATCCGTACATTTATTTTTAAATGATTATACAGTTAAAATGTAAAGAAATATATTTTTTAACTGTTATTGTCGTTTATTTAAAAAATAAATTACATATAAATACGGATTTTCTGTTATAGTTAATATTTTCAGTAAATGAATGTTATTTTAGTTTGACTCAAGATCATAAATTAATATCACTTTCTGTTTAAATTATTTTCAAATCAAAGAAAGGTGATACAATTTTTACAAGTAAATTACAAAGAATAAAAATTATTGAAAAAATTCGATAAGACCAGCAAGGCAGAATGCGCATTTTCGGCTTTCGCTACAAAGCCATCATCAGTGCCTTTCGCCTTTGAGTGGGTTAATATTTTGATAATCGTCTACTTATGTGGCTGTTGAAAGCAAATCGGGTTTGTTATCAACAACTCAACTTAGACTAACATCAACGAAATTTAACAATGCTATTTTTATCCTTTTGTTATTATTACTCTTTTTTGCTTTGAACCTTAATTCTTAAGATATCTCAGCTGATTCTATTCAACTCTGTGTATGTTAACCACAGATTTTTGAGTTACAACGAACCGTTAAATTTAAATTTATGTTATTAAATTATATTTTTGCACCGTGTCAATGTGGCGAAAGGCACTGATGATGGCTTTGTAGCCACAAAAAATCCAAAATCGATGGGAAAATATTTAAGTAATTGCAATTCGCCCAGACCATTATGAAATAAATTATGAAAATCGTAAAAAATTAAATATTTTTTTTTTAAAACTTACTATCCCAGTGTAGAAACGGTAATGACATATCATTATTTTTTGGAGTACCAGTAATGACACCCACTTACCTTCTGCATTATTTTAAAACATATAATAATGAGTTACTGATAATAACTTATTTTTATCATTATTTCAAATAGAAAATAATTTTTTAGATTTTTTTTGAAAATTTTTTGAAATCTATTTTTAGACTCAATATTTTTTAAACACTGGTAAGGATATATGTAACCACATATTTTTTGATTTTTTGTATGTTGGCGAGTAAGCTTACTTGTTTGCAGCAGGTCAATTATGTTTTTATCTTTTAAATATTACATGTCGATATAGCTCAGATGGTAGAGCAGTTGACTGGCAATCAGGTTCGATTCCCGCACCAGCAAATTTTATTTAAAAAATACAATAAAAAATATTTTTTTTTTTATATAATTTATTTTTTTGAAAATCTATTTTTAGACACATTATTTTTGTCAGTACTGGTAAGCACATAGGTAACGATATATTTTTTGATTTTTTGTATGCTGGTGTATAACGACCACTCATTATTTTTCGCGACATCGCCATATAAAGGTAATAAGAAATGTAATAACAAAAGTAACTAGTTACCATTACCAAGTATGTAGTTACATAACCACATATCTGGTAATGATTTTCTACACTGGGATGTTATCCCGTGAAAAAAAAATTTATCCGGTAGCATATCTTTTTTTATTTGGCATCATACTAAATTATATAAAATTTCATCCGGAAAATGGATTAATCAAATCTCTATATATAAAAGAATAACGTGACTGACTGACTGACTGACTGACTGACTCAACATCGCCCAGCCCAAACCGCTGAAGCTAGGAAGTTGAAATTTGTTATGTAGGTTCCTCTTTCGGGGTAGACGTCCACTAAGACGGGATTTTTGGAAATTCCTACCGGAACGGGCAAAAAGGGGGAAAGTGTCCCCCTTGACGGCCTGCCAAAACCCCTTTGGCTAGAAAGCTGAAATTTAAGATATGTGTTCCTTGGAGTAGGGGCTAACTTTTCTGGAAAGTACTTTATAGAATTTTGGACAGGGATGTTGTAAAAATGGGGGTTAAAAAGGGGAAAAAGGCCCCCCTTGACGGCCTGCCCAAACCGCTGGAGGTAAGAAGTTGAAATTTGGTATAAAGGTTCCTCCACTATCGTAGACATCCACCAAGACGGGAGTTTTGGAAATTTTTACAGGGACGGGCAAAACGGGGAAAAAGTCTCCCCCTTGACGGCCTGCTCAAACTGCTGGAGCTATGAAGTTGAAATTTGGTATGTAGGTTCCTCGACCGGTGTAGACGTCCGTTGAGACGGCATTTTTGGAAATTCTTATCGGGAGGGGCAAAAAGGGGACAAAAAAAGTACCTTTTTCCAAAAAAGTACCTTTTCCCAAAAAAAGTACCTTTTCCCAAAAAAAGTACCTTTTTCCAAAAAAAGTACCTTTTTCCAAAAAAAGTGCCTTTTTCCAAAAAAAGTACCTTTTTCCAAAAAAGTACCTTTTTCCAAAAAAAAGTACCTTTTTCCAAAAAAAAGTACCTTTCTCCAAAAAAAGTACCTTTTTCCAAAAAAAGTACCTTTTTCCAAAAAAAGTACCTTTTTCCAAAAAAAAGTACCTTTTTCCAAAAAAAGTACCTTTTTCCAAAAAAAGTACCTTTTTCCAAAAAAAGTACCTTTTTCCAAAAAAAGTACCTTTTTCCAAAAAAAGTACCTTTTTCCAAAAAAAGTACCTTTTTCCAAAAAAGTACCTTTTCCAAAAAAAGTACCCTTTTCCAAAAAAAAGTACCTTTTTCCAAAAAAAGTACCTTTTTCCAAAAAAAGTACCTTTTTCCAAAAAAAGTACCTTTTTCCAAAAAAAGTACCTTTTTCCAAAAAAAGTACCTTTTTCCAAAAAAAGTACCTTTTTCCAAAAAAAAGTACCTTTTTTCAAAAGAAGTACCTTTTTCCAAAAAAAGTACCTTTTTCCAAAAAAAAGTACCTTTTCCCGAAAAAAGTACCTTTTTCCAAAAAAGTACCTTTTTCCAAAAAAAGTACCTTTTTCCAAAAAAAGGACCTTTTTCCAAAAAAAATTCCTTTTTCCAAAAAAAGTACCTTTTTTAAAAAAAGTACCTTTTTCTAAAAAAAGTACCTTTTTCCAAAAAAGTACCTTTTTCCAAAAAAAGTACCTTTTTCCAAAAAAAATACCCTTTTCCAAAAAAAGTACCTTTTCCCAAAAAAAGTACCTTTTTTCAAAAAAAGTACGTTTTTCCAAAAAAAGTACCTTTTTCCAAAAAAAGTACCTTTTTCTAAAAAAAGTACCTTTTTCTAAAAAAAGTACCTTTTTCAAAAAAAAGTACATTTTCCAAAAAAAAGTACCTTTTTCTAAAAAATGTTCCTTTTCCAAAAGAAGAACCTTTTCCAAAAAAATTTTCCTTTTCCCAAAAAACATACATTTTTTCAAAAAAATACCTTTTTCAAAAAAAGTACCTTTTTCCAAAAAAGTACCTTTTCCAAAAAAAGTACCTTTTCCCAAAAAAAAGTACCTTTTTCTAAAAAATGTTCCTTTTCCAAAAGAAGAACCTTTTCCAAAAAAAGTACCTTTTTCCAAAAAACATACATTTTTCCAAAAAAAACCACCTTATTAAAAAAAATACCTTTTCCAAAAAAAGTACCTTTTCCCGAATTTTCTAAAAAAATGTTCCTTTTCCAAAAGAAGTACCTTTTCCAAAAAAAGTACCTTTTTCCAAAACACATACATTTTCCAAAAAAAACACCTTATTAAAAAAAAATACCTTTTCCAAAAAAAGTACAAATAAAGTACTTTGTAAAAACAAAGTATCTTTTTCCAAAAAATTTCGTTTTTCCAAAAAGTACCATTTAAAATAATATATAATTTCAAAAAAACTACTTTTTTCCCTCCCCCACGGATATCTCCACTAAAACAAGGTTTCTTGATATTCGGCATAGACGTGCGCTAAGACGGGATTTTTGGAAATTCCTACCGGAACGGGCAAAAAGGGGAAAAGTCTCCACATAAACAGTCTCACAAATTGGAAAAGTGCCTGCCCAAACCACTGGAGGTAAGAAGTTGAAATTTGGTATAAAGGTTCCTCCACTGTAGTAGACATCGACTAAGTTTGTATTTTTGGAATTCCCTACAGGATATCCCAAAAGGAAACTCGGTATGTGAGTTCCTCCTTCTGTGTAGGCGTCCGCTTAGACGGAATTTTTGAAATTCCTATCGGGAGGGGAAATAAGGTAAAAGTCTCCTCCTGACGGCTTGCCCAATCCCTTTTGGCCAACCTAAAATTTTAAATATGTATTCCTTGGAGTAGGACTAACTCACCGGCAACGTAATTTTTCTATTTTGGAACAGCAACATAGTAAAAATGGTGGTTGAAAGGGAAAAATGTCCCCAATTACGGCCTGCCCAAACCGCTTAGGCAATGCAGTTGAAATTTGGTATGAATGTTCCTCATCCATCGCAGATAGCCGCGAAGATGGAATTTTTGTAAATTCCTAAAGGGAGGGGCAAAAAGAAGAAAAGCCTCACCTTGGGGGCCGGTAAAAACCCCTTCGGCTAGAAACCTGAAGATTAAAATGTGGGTCCCTGGAGTAAGGGCTAACTTATTAGAAAGATACTTTTTTGAATTTTGGACAGGGTCGTTATAAAATGGGGGCTCAAAAAGGGAAAGTTGCCCCTTAACGACCTGTCCAAACTGCTACAACTAGGAAGCTGAAATTCGGTACTTAGGTTCCTCTTCCAGCCTAATTCCAACCGGGAGGGACAAAAAAAGAAAAAGTGTCCCCCTTGACAGCCTGCTCAAACTGCTGGAACTAGGAAGCTGAAATTCCCTGTCGATGGATTTTCGGAAATTCCTACCGAGAGGGGCACAAATAGTAAAAGTTGGCTAGAAACCTGAAATGTAAAACATATGTTACTTGGAGTATGGGCTCACTTACCGGGAAGGTGCTTTTTGGACAGGGACATTGCAAAAATGGGGATTAATGAAGCGAAAAGTGCCGCTTAAAGGCCTGCCCAAACCGCTGGAGGTAGGAAGTTGAAATTTGGTATTAAAGTTCCCCCTCTATTGTAGACATCCGCTAAGATGAGATTTTTGGAAATTTCTACAGGTAGGGTCAAAAACAGGAAAAGTCTCCCCCTTAACGGCCTGGCCAAACTGCTGGAACAAGGGATCTTAAATTCGGTATTTGGGTTCCTTCTCCAACGTTGACGTCCCCTAAGATGGTATTTTTGGAAATTCATACCGGGAGGGGTAAAAAGGGAAAAAACTTCCCCCTTGACGGCCTGGCCAAACTGCTGGATATAGAGACCTAAAATTATGTATGTAGTAGGTTCCTCCTCCAACGCAGACGTCCTCTAATACGGAATTTTTGGAAATTCCTACCGGGAGGGGTAAAAACGGAATAATTCTGCCCCTTGATGGCCTAACCGAACCCTTCGGCTAGAAACCTGTAATATATAATATGTTTTCCTTGGAGTATGGGCTAACTTATCGACAAGGCATTTCTAGGACTTTGGACAGGAACGTGGTAAAAATCGTGGTTCAAAAGGGGAAAATTACCCCGCCCCCTTAACGTCTGCGTCTTTAGCTAGAAACCTAAAACTTAAAGAACAAGTGTATATGAAACACTAAAATTAAGAAACTAAATAGGAAACGAGTGGAATGAAACACTACACAAGTGGAATGAAATGGATATAAACGTTGAACGAGTAGAATTGAAATTATAGAAAATGCAAATGGATTGGAAGAGGGAATAACCTGTTCAAACACTATCCACGGAATATGAAACTTATGTAGCATTGAAACTTACTCTCCAAAAAGTTAAACAAATTTTCTAAAAGAGAAAAAACTTTAGAAAAGGAATGGAACTTATATATTCCGATATTTAAACTTCATGTAACGAAGCACCGGTGGAAGAAACCGACGCAGTAAATTTTCCAACTGAATTTGTGAATTTACTTGAATTGCCAGGTCTACCTTTACATAAACTGGAATTAAAAAAAAAAAACTTTAAGACCCGCTATTTTTAATATTATAAAATGCTTTCCAACCCTGCTTTACGTTATTTATTTTCATTCAAAACACAAATGAACAAAACTACTTACGGGTCTATCTACCTAAGTTCGCACTTTACCAAATTATCTTAACATACACACGTATATTGCAATTTATTATGGATTCATTACTAACAATCCACTTTCATAAGAAAAAGTGATCAAATATTTATTTATTTTAAACCCATTGTTGTGCAGAATTATTTATTTGTGGTGGCTGGGTGAAGGCTTTAAATAAAAAAACTTTAAATAAAAAAACGAATTTAATAAAAATTTGGGGGGCGCAGCCCCCCCCCTTGACCTTTAAGGCACGCTAACAACGTAGCGGGCTGCGCCCGCTAGTAGTATATAAACGAATAAAAAATATATTTGAATTGATATAATTTCATCCAATTTTATCGGAGTTTTGGTCTTATTCAACTGCATTAAATTTTGTTTTTTATATATGAATATGTAGTGTAAGAAAACAACCAATTAATTAACTGAGAGAATTATCTGAATGATATTAATAAATTTTTGTATAAAACCGATGAATTTTCACTGGGCCTCGGCCACTGAAACTTTTTATTGAATTAATGGAATTTTTCATAAAATGTTGTGAAAATGTTCATTTTATTTATTAAAAGTTTCATTCACTTAATGAAAAAGTTTCATGAAAACTAGATTCATAAATTATATGAAGCTTTTACATCTAGTTTAAGAAAATTTTTCATTTACCTCGTGAAGAAAACTTTGTTATTTATTATTTTACGCAAAAGTATATGGCTCTAATGCATAAACTTTTCTTAATTTTGCGTTTAGGTATACAATTGCCAATGCATTAATTTTACTTATTAAACGTTTATTAAAAAATGCTATGCAAAATCGTAAAATAACAGTTTGTTAATTTCTCGTTTTATTCTGGCAACACCCTAATTTAACCGGTCTCCAATTTCAAATAAATTGTTAGTGATTCATAAAGTTAGCAAACGATTGGCTCGTTAATCGTAGGTGAATAATATTGTTTTGAAGATTTTAAAAATAAAAATAATTTATAATAAATCAAAACATGATAAAAAAAGGTTTATACAAAGTCTTTAAATAGATAAAAACTCACTATTTATGATTTCAACTGAGACATTTGTTTTCCAAATTTTATGAAATGCTTATTTTAGGCTTTACCCTACTTTAGCAGATTATTCATTTTGTCCTTATTAAACGAATTATGCATA
The DNA here is from genome assembly GCA_949987735.1 of Leucophora obtusa. NCBI lineage: Eukaryota > Metazoa > Arthropoda > Insecta > Diptera > Anthomyiidae > Leucophora > Leucophora obtusa. Next base: position 55,553,200 of record OX465296.1, read on the forward strand.
CTGTTTTTGCCAAATAAGCTTAAAAACGTTCAATTAAACTGTTAAGAAAATTTATGCATAACACCGTATAATTGTATTTAAATCAACATACATACATGTCCGATTCGAGATAGTAAATAATTTTATCTAAAATATTTTTGGTCTTGGGTCACATTTAGTTTTATAAAATGTTGTTCGAAGCAATATAGAACTTTATCTTCAACGAGATATAATTTGATCAAGTATATGTATTTGTATATGGCATATAAAATGATATAAAAGAAAAGATATTTTCGGATATGAATATATAAGGCAACGAATAAGAAAATTTTGAAAATCGGAATCGCAGATAAACTCAAATCTAATTTTATACGTTGTTATTCACTCTATAATATGAATAGATATAATTGGATCAAACCTAACTTCATTGAATCTAATCGTTTTTAAACAGATGTAAAATTTTGTCTCTCTTGGATTATGCTAACCCAGTCCCAGGTATGGCCAAGATGGGACTCTTTTTTTATAAATTTGCTAACTCTAATTTGGAGTTTTTCTAAAATTTTGTCCAACAAAATATAAAAAAGTGGTCAACGTATGGAATTTTTTTAACTACAACGCAAAGAATAATTCTACTGAAAATTACACATATCTCTCTTTTAACTTAGTAATAATGGCACCAGCGGTAAATGAAACGAAGTACCTAGATTATAATCAATGACATCAGTATGACATTCTAAGCGAGCGATTTAAGTACTTAGAATGTTATACGTGAGTAATCTAAAAAATATCGTCCACTAATTATAACTCCGATTACAGTATAAGCGGAGAGTTAGTTAGTGTGTATACCCAGTCAGAAAAATACAAACGGGAAAGCGGTGGCAAAGCACTTTAACAGGTGGTACAAGTATTGGCAAAAAGTGCTTTCCCATTCCCAAAATGATAACATCATTAGACAAAAGGACCGGCTGTTCAAAAAGCGCCGGAAAAGCACTGGAGGAACAAAATTTTTAAACGTTGGCAAAACGCTGGCAAAACCAATAAATAGGTGGTCTGGAAATATATTTTCCAAAATAAAATTAAAAAAAGTTCATATGTATTTTTTTGACCCTGCTGTGATTTGAACCCAGGCCGTCAGATTGGCAGACGATTGCTCTACCCATTGAGCTAACGAGACATATAATATTTAATGGCTAAACACATAAATGAGTGATAATAGCTGGACAACTACTGGCTGTGCCAAAATTCTAGTACTGGCAAACAATTTTTAGTAACTAGTATGCCAGTGTTTGGAGGGCAAAATAAAAGTTGGTCTTGAAGGAGCTTTCCCACAAACAAACAAATTGATTTTATAAAACAAAAAAAATTTTAAATTAAAAAAAATCCCAAACAATTTTTTTGCTTGCAACCGGATTTGAACTCGGAACCTTCCGACTACAAACATTTTTTAACGAAGCGTAAGCATTTTTATAAAATCATTGGTTTTCCAGTGAATTGATTTTTGTACGCCTGGTAGCATTGGCTAGGTAGCACTGGATAACCACTGGTTGCAAACCTTGGCATATCACTCTAAGCCAATTCTTTGCCAGTGGTTTTTTTTATAAACCACCGAAATTTTTGTAAAAAAAATACTGGTAAAACGCTTTTCGCAAATGCTGGCAAATCGTCCCAAATGAGTGTTCTGCCAGTCATTTATTTTTAATACCATGGTTACCCAGTGGTATGCCAGTGCTTGATTTTTTGTACCACTGGCGATTTCGGACTGGGTATGCACAAAAAATGCAAAGAAATAAAAAAATTCCGTTATAGTGGCTTTTGAAAAACATAAAAAAAACAAGAAATATGTATCACTATTATTGATGTTAGTTCAAAGTTGATCGTGCAACAAAATGGTTGTTGAAATTTGTTTAAAAATAATTATTATAAGTTAATAATAAGTGTTATAAGTTAAGCACAGTAAATTGTTTCTATTTCACATGAAAAAATTGTTATACTCCATAAAAAAAATGATTTTTGACGACAATGAGTTTCACGTGAAAACTGTGTAGAGTTTGTTTTCACGCGAATTTAATGTACAAGACTATTATTTTTCTTGGGAAAAGTAAAATTTTGTGTTTATTGTGATTGTGTCTTTGTTATACAATTAAAAAAATTTTCATTTGTATAATCTAAATTTGCAATAAATTGCGTTTAAAGTTCGAGTGAAATTTTTCAACGTGAAAAACAACTTACGGTGCTTTAATGATAAGTTTAATTTATTTTTATTTAATTTGTTTATATTTATTTTTAATTAAGTATTATTTTCAATGTATTAATATGAATCGTATTTTTAAAAAAATAAATAAATGATACATTTAAATAAACGTGCATTAGACTTTCAATTACAAAATCATAAGGATAAGTGGCACGACCTCATAACCTTGCCTTACAATAGTCATGTCCCTATCCGGATTTCATTCTTGCCCAAGGAAATCGTCAGGGGACGACGTTTTTAGAATTTCTGGAAATATTTGTTAAGTTAGATTACAAACTCAATGAGAATTTCTTGTTCTCGTCTAGGAGCGTTTAAGCTGGCTGCCACAAAATCACTCTTCTTCTTAACCTCAAACCTGCTAAATTAGAATTAATAAAAATGCATATTAATTACAATATTAATTGCAGTTGGTCTATATGAGGCGAAAACAACACTTTTTTACTCAGATAAAAGAAATTGTTTACCGAAAATTTTAGGAAACTTCGGTAATGTTAACCTTTTCTTTAACAAGGTCAAAAGAGAAATTTTTAAAAATTTTCGATTTTTCCTGACAAACCATTGCTGTGTTTCTTGCGGAATTTGGTGATAGTTTTCCACATAATTCTATTAACACCAGCTTTCATATACATATTATACTCGTAATGAAAAATTTAAAGATATCCCTAACTAACCCTTATAAAAATCGACATAAAAACCTTTAACTAAGCATTTTATAGAAGAATCATTCCAAAGGGAACCGGGACACTTATCAGAAGAAGGTCTCTGGATTTGGACAAAATTCTGTTTGTATATCCTCATGACTATCACGAAATTTACTGTTTCTAAATTTTTGTAAAATTCGTCTTATTTCGCTTTTTTCGCTGTTTTTAGTTGATTTTTTTCTGTAAATTTTTGAAAAATACATGATGTTCAAATGTTTACAACTTTTGAACGTGTTATCCGATTGTTATAAATTTTTTTACCTAGTAATGCTTATATAATCTACATACTTTCAAAATAAATTGCAAAAATAAATTGTTGAATGCAAAAAGGATAATACAATTTGAAAAATATCCTTATTTGCAAATATCTCAAAAAACTCATCTTTAATTTTCTTTAAATTATTGAAGCAGATAACTCAATATTTCAGCTACAGACTGTGCAAATTTTAAATTGGAACGCCAATAAGTTCAAAAGAAAAACGCTATTTTTTAACAAAGTTTTTTGAATTTTCACAAATAAACATAACACTACATGACAAAATCTTGACTTTTAAAAATTAATAGAGCTCTGACCACCAATTCTATATATTTTCGACATGCTGATTACAATGGCGTACTTTTTTTCGATCTAAGGTACATATTTTCCGCGAAATGCCTTTAAAGTTTAGCGGTTTTCCATTTAGTTTTTTATATACAAATTTTTTGTGGAGAAATGTAGGCACAGGACCTGTATTCATATTTAGGCTTAAAATCTGATGCATAAAACTTGATATTTAAACCACTGTTCGCGTTTTATATGGATTTTTACGGTTTTTAAGGTTTTAGCCAATTGAATCGCTGAAAGCAAAATCGACCTTAAGAAATGATATTGCTTAATAAAGAAGCAATTAAAAGGAAATATTTCAACAAAAAAATGTATTCATCTGTAGCGGCCTATACGTTAAAATCGCGACTTTTGAAAAATTTTATATGGCAGCATAGCTTTCCAAGTTGTCCCCAAAGTCCACCTTTTAGTATAATATGGGGTGACCTCTAAAAACTGTTTTTGCAAAATTTCAAGCAAAACAGTTTCCATTTTCAAAAGTTATCGCAATAAATACATTGTAATCAGAATGTCCAAAATATATAGAATTGATAGTCAGAGCTCTATTCATTTTTAAAAGTCAAGATTGTTTCATGCAGTGTTATGTTTATTTGTGAAAATTCAAAAAACTTTGTTAAAAAATAGCGTTTGTCTTTTGAACCCATTGGCGTTCCAATTTGAAATTTGCACAGTATGTAGCTGAAATATTGAGTTATCTGCTTCAATAATTTAAAGAAAATTAAAGATGGGTTTTTTGAGATATTTGCAAATTAAGGATATTTTTCAAATTGCATTATCCTTTTTCCACTACACATTTTACTTTTGCAATTTATTTTGAAAGTAGATTATACACTCCAAATAGTTTTTAGTTTAAATTAACTGAAAATGTAATTTAAAATAAATGAAAAATCACTTGAAAACCGGTCTACTGACTTTTCATTTAAATCAAAAGAACTTTTCATTTATTTTTAAATGTTAATAAATAAACTACAAAATCCTTAAAAAAATAATGATTTTTCATTTATTTCGTTTTTTTAAATTTCAAAAAATTAACTACAAAATCCGTAAGAATGAATGATATTTAGTTTATTTCGGTTTTTTAACTGACCTAGAAATCGAAAAGGAATTCTCTTTTTAACAAAACATTTTAAATGAAAATATTAACTGTAAAAGAAAATCCGTATTTATATGTAATTTATTTTTTAAATAAACGACAATAACAGTTAAAAAATATATTTCTTTGTATTTTAACTGTATAATCATTTAAAAAGAAATGTACGGATAACTTTTTAAATAAACTACAGTTAGTTACTGTAATACTATTTTCAGTGTATAGGCATTGGTGGGTGAAAATTGTATAACAATCGGATAACGCGTTCAAAAGTTGTAATCATATGAACATCATGTATTCTTGACAAATTTACTGAAAAAAATCAACTTAAAACAGCGATAGAACGCGTACCAAAATGAATTTGAAAAAAAAAGTATACGTTTAATATCGTGACACTTAGCAGAATGTATGTACCAAGTTTTGTAAAAATCGAAAGGGGTCATGTCCAAAATCTTCCATTTTTGTATCCATTTTTTATGGAATGATACAGAAAGAAAAAATCAAAATTAACATGTTTGAGAGCATGGGTTCAAAATGGCCCAATTGTTTTCAATTTTAAATAATTTTAAGCCTTGGCCACTAACAGTTGTTAGGCGCTATCTGATATTTCCAATGGAAAGTTTAACATTTTCGATCATAGCCTGGCTTATAACTTTTTGTCATTTGAGCAGTATTTGAGTTGTTTACAAAAAACAAGAAAGTTTTTTGTCAGTAAAAAAAAAATGGGTTTAATACGTGTAAATTTTCGGCCAAAGATTTATTACGATTTTCGATGTGGATTATCTAGACAAGAGTACATAGCCAAATTAAACTCAACTTTTGGTGATGAAGCTCCATCCTTTGCAAATGTGAAATGCTTGTATAGCGAATTTAATCGAGGACGTCGTTCGCACCCGGACGAATTTTAAGAAGGTCGTATAAAATCAGTTGTTGTGCCAGAAAATATTGATGCTATGCAAAAACTGATAAGCAAGGCCGTCATGTGACATAGTCTAAAATTGAGGCTACCTTAGGCGTAAGTTCCATCAGCATAACTAAAATATTGCATAAGAATTCAGCCGTAAAAAAGATTTGTACTCGTTCGATTCCTCCTAACTTAACCCTTAAATGCATGATCTCTTCGATTTTAACCATTTTTTTATATATGATTTCTAAAGGCGTGTACATTTCAAAAAAAGTACCAAAAAAAAATTTATTTAAAAAAAAAGGTGATTTTTATTGAAAAATATGTTTTTTTGCCAAATAGCTAAATTGTGATTATTTTCACGTGTATGTAAAAAAATTAATAAAAAAAAAATCTATAAACTATGAATTATACATTTATTCTCGACAAAATGAATTTTATTGCGAGAATACCACTTTAAATATTTAAACAAACATTTTTGAATATTACACTTCTTGTAAAAAAACGTGTGTTTTAATTTTTTCACAAAAATACGAAGCAAAACCAAGATTTTTCCTATAACTGTTTAAAATATCTTAGCTAAACCAGGCACTATCCACGGCTCTCATCTGAAAAACTGAACTGGTTTTAAGAGAGTTTCAATGTAAAATAACAAAAAACGTGAAAAAGTGGTATTTTTAATTAATTATTTTTATTGTTTTACAGCAATTTTAATTAAATTATAAAGTGCATTTGTGTTGTTTGATATGTTCTCTGCATTAGTTTTGTATAATTAGCACAAAATTTTGCTTATTAATATTAAAAAATACGCGTTAAAAAAAACACTAAAAACTGTTTCTCTTAAAACCAGTTTGCATATAAAATTAAAGAGACTTTTTAACAGCAGTTGAGGCTGGTGGTTTGTCTTTAGTCTATATCAGGGATGATAAAGTTAGTACTATAGTAATTTTTATGGTACTATTAGAACCTCAAAAGTACTATGGTACTCCTATGACTCATTTAGTACTATTGACAAATTTTCATATTTTTTTTTTTTTTTTAATTTTCATATTTTATTTTTTTTTTTAATTTTCATACCAAATATTAGAGTTTGCTAAAAACCGAAAAATTTGAAAACCGCGGTTTCGGTTTTTAAAAATTGTGAAAACCGCGGTTTCGGTTATTTTTCGGTTTTCATGTGACATTAACAGAATTGTTTTAAAATAATTAAATATGTATAAAAATTAAATACGTATTTTAACTCGTTGAAAATAATTATTAAAATTCGATTGAATATCTCACTCGAATAAAGGCAATAGCGCCGTTTCGAGTGAGAAGCTCGTTATAAATAAAAATTTTCTATTCTTTTGTATGCATCTAGAGCTGTATTTAAGTTTAAATTTTAGCAATTTGGTTAAAACAATTTAAAGGTAAATTTTTAAAAATTTCGCGGACTACGAAATATGACTTTTTGAAAAATACGCGGTGGAAAGCTGAACTGAATATATAAAACTCAACATCTCTTAAACCACTTTACTTTTTGGTGTATTTTTTCTAAAATTATAAGACTCAGTTTATGTTATCCGTAGTAAATAAAAATTCTTTAAAGTAATACTTAATGGAGAAAATGTTCATTACAATTAAATAAGAAATTTTGTAAAATAGGAGCTGAGCCATTTTCGAAATTCAATAATATCCCAGTTAACGTTTTTCTGAGAGCTCAGAAATTATGACTCGCAAAAGGCTCTAAAATATGATCAATTTCAGGGTGCTCAAACTTTGGGTGTATTCAAAATTTTTAAAAAATGTTTTCATTGCTCATAAATGTCTCAAAATTAATCATAAATGACACATAATGGCTCAGAAAATTCAAAATTTTCCAATAATGCTCATAATTCCGAGTATTTTGTGAATCATAAAAATGCGCTAGGAAAGAGTCTTCATCGGTGAAGAAATACACCGTCATGTAGCTATGATTTCATAAGGTCTTAGGGCTGTTATAAGTCTTTTCGGATTCTAATTGTACACTGGGATGCAATGCAATTAATTATTTTAAGTGGTTAATGTATTTATTGAAAACCGACTTATTTTTGTCGGTTTTCGGTTTCGGTTTTAAGGCTTGAAAAACCGCGGTTTCGGTTTCGAATAAAACCGAACAGCAAACTCTACCAAATATTGTATTTTAAATGAACAAATTAACTATCGGAGTTTAAAATACGTAATTCAATGAAACAACTTATTAAAATATGTACACAAAAATATTAAAAACTAGGGGGCAAAGCCCGCTAAGTTGTTAGCATGCCTTAGGGCTAGTTATTGGGATATTTTTACATTATTGCTCATAATTTTTTTTGATATAAAGCCTATGTCCATTCTTAAGGACTATTCTAAATACTGGAACAAATATTTCTGAAATCAGATGAGTAGTTACGGAGATTAACCCCTACAAACAAACAAACAAACAAACAAACAAATATACACACATTAGCTCTGTTTCTTTACTTTTTGGGTAAAGTTCGGTAAAATGAGAGTTAACAAGAAATACTCTCCCGAAATAACAAAAATGCACAAAAGTAAACGAACGCGAAAAACCACATTTGAGGCCCGAAAAACAAATGTCAATAGATTTGTGCATTATAGTTCATTTTGGTGAACGCTCTTTCTAGTTCTTGTTCAATTTGTTGTCAAAATCTAGATAGCTTTTCTAGTTAAACCCCTTTTTAAATCAAACATTTAATAAAAATTTCCTTTTTAGGCATTTCTATTTACAAAAAGGAATACATAGTTTATTAAATTTGGAAAAGATTTTAATATTAAACAAAAGCTTCGATTTACATATTTAACTCTTTAACACATTTAAACAAGCGTCTTCACAAAATTGTCGGTAATTTTATGGAGTTTTAAAATCACCGATAGGCTTTTGCAACTATTATACTAATTTTTGTAAATGATAAACATATTTTCTGAATGAATGAAATGATCGATTGAACTAAAAGAGCTATTCGTTGTGAACTAGGCCTTTGGTTCAAATCAGTGAAGAGTTAAATTGAACTAGTTGCACTGATGATATAACAGCTGATTAAAACAATTTACCCAAATTTACACGAAAAAATAGTATGGGCTTTCTCGTGCAAGAAGAACAAGAATATTACTCTCTCATGACAGCTCTCATTAACCCAATTGTGTAGTAAGAAAACGCTTTTTGGTAAAATTGGGATCCCAATGTTGAGTACCCGAACACAGCTATTACCTCTTTATTATATTAGAATAGATAAGGTGAATTAAAATTTTTATAAAATTTAGTACTTTTGATTAAAAAATATCTTTAATAATCGTAACTTTAAATTGTTGTGATAACCAAGAAGTTGCGTTCATCGAGGGTTATATTAATTGAGGTGGTACTTAATTTAATTGTTGAATAAATCAAATAAGCTGAATTGATTAAATCCTTTTAAAATAATTTTAACCTTCCAACGAAACTGAATACGACTTTCAGGGACTTCATTCAAACAAAAATCTGAATCAAACGTCAGCACAAAGTTATTATATTCCACACCAAATAATTCTATAGAAACGCATTTAACAAGTTCAAATATCGATTTTTCCGATACGTCTAATATTCTAGTTTTCGAGTTGTAAATTTCGGCTCGACAGTTAGCGATACAAAGCCAAAACAATTATCTTGATTTTTTCGGGTTTTTAATTTCTTTTTTTAAAACCAAGAAAAGAAACAAAATATTTGTAATATTTCCGACTTTTCCGAGAACAAAACGCTGTAAAAAAGAGCCGGGAGGAACTAAGCCAAAGTACTATTTTTTAAGCAAGTTGGTACTATTTTGAAAATTCCATTTATCATCCCTGGTCTATATAGTCGTTGGCTAAACGATAAGAACACTTTGTGCAGTTTTGTGCATCAAGTAGGTTTTTTGATTAAACAACCGGTATGTTGCCAAATGGCTACACCATGCATTTAAGGGTTAACACCAGCTCAAGCAGATGCTCAGGTAGATTCGTGTAAACAAATGCTCAAGAAATACAATAGCGGTTCTTCAAAAGACATGTAACGAGTCATGGATATACGAGTATGTATACATATGAGCCTGAAACGAAACAGCAGTTGACTGCAGGCTGGCCAGACTTGGGATTTTGTCCCCAAATTTGGGGATTTTTTGTTGGCCTTGGGGAAAAAATTTTAATTTGGGGGCAGGGGAATTTTTTTGGGGATTTAAAAAATATTTTGGGGATATTTAAAATTTTGAAGATTATATTAACTTTGTATAGTTTTCAGAAAACATCAGTCAAGTTTGTTCGCATAATTTCAAAAAGAGTAACAAATTCACCCTTTTAAGGATTTTCTATATTAATTTACGGCATGTTTATCTATCACGAACGAAAAGAAATTTTCGTTAAAATAACGAACGGGAACTGCTTTTGGTTCATGTATAACGAAACACAATTTTTTCCGAACGATAATGTAAGCATATAAAATGTTCCTTATAATTTTGGTTTATATAAAACAAAGCAAATTGCCAGTTAAGTCAAAATCAGACGATAACCAATTTGCTTTTCATTTATTTTATAATAATTTCATTTATTTTATCGTTTAAAGTAAAATTATAATTTTTATAATAATGAGACATGTGCAATTTTTTGCGAGGTTTTGTGTGCATTTATTGTTGCACAAAAAAATAAAGAATACCAAGTATTTACTCGTATATATCTTATATTTTTACAATTATATACACTCTAATTAAATTCTGTTGAAATTTACCCAACTTATAGTAGGAAACTGAACTCCTACTATAAATTGGGTAAATTTACTCTATGTGCGTAATTGAAAAAAAAACGCACATTGTGTTTAAGTTGGTGCACAAATAATTTGTAATTTTACATTGAAAATGCGTAAAAATTAAATGAAATTTTGAAATTAGTGTGTTAATTTACTAAATTTGTGTGTAAAAAAGCACGTTTCACATGTAAATGTACGCATAAAATGCGTAAAAATCCACAAAAAATGCGCAAAAATCCACAGAAAGTGCGTAAAAATAAAATATAATGCGTACATTTACAACAGGTGTGCTAACTTTAAGCACCACCCAAAAATTTTTTTAAATAAAATAACAAATTAATTTTTAATACGTATTTTATTAATAATAATATCCGAGTCATTCTCTCATAATCTTTTATGTCCAAGTTAGTCGTTTTGTATAAAATTAAGGCATTTGTATAAAATTCATATAAAAATTTGTTATAACTATTGAATGTGTGCGATGACTCCTGCTCAACAAAATGCCTTCTTTGAAAGGGGGGCAGTAACCGTCAACAACAATGCGAGAAAACGCCTTAAGAGTGATATGGCCTACGCAGGAACAACTGAGTGCAATGACTCCTGCTCGGTTACGGTTACTGCCTCCCTTTCAAAGAAGGCATTTTGTTGAGCAGGAGTCATCGCACCCAGTTGTTTTACTTAGGCCGTATCTCTCTTACGGCGTTGACTCCCGTTATTGTTGACGGTTGTTGGTTGACTGCCTCCCTTGCAAAGAAGGCATTTTGTTGAGCAGGAGTTATTGCACCCAGTAGTTCCTGCGTAGGCCGTGTCTTGTACGGCGTTTTCAATTTTGAAATGAGGTTTAGACTACCACATGCGTTAATAATAAATACCAAAAACAATTTCATGCTTATGTTGCTATTTCCAGACTCTAATGTATTTGTGGAAATGTTGTAATTCACAAAAAATAATCTGTTTTCGCTTTTTCTTTTTATTATTTATAATTTTTTTTAATTTTTTTCCAATTTGAAATGTCAGAGTATTTATTACTATTATTGGATAGTATATTTACCAACTTTGTGCGTAAAAATTTTATTTAACAAAACAATAGTAATTTTAGGCACAATGTGTTTATTTATAAGCACATAATGTCTAAAAATACTTTGTGTGTGTATTATTGCATATGAAAGTGTGTACAAAAAAAGTTTACGCATTTTTTGTTTATATTTACCGAATTTTCGTAAAATTAAACAAAATTTTACCCATTTTATAGTAGTAAATTTACAAACATTTTTTAGAGTGTACATCTATACCAACCTTAAGATATACACTCGTTTTATGAATATTAAAACCGTCCTATAAGTTGATTATTTTGATAAATAAAACCGTTCGACCGGCTTAAACTTTTTAAATTTTTACACCATTGCACTATTTTAGACAATATTAAAATCACTTCGTTGGCTTAGTCGGCAAACCTGTCAAGTCCGTTTTTTTTAATTTTTCAGGAGAGACAAAAAACTGTCTAACTTTTTTTTGGGTTAACTTTTTTTAAATCTGTAAACGCAGTTTTCTTCTTTAGTTCATCTTGTTTAACCACAAAAAATCATAGAATTCCAAAACCAAAGTTTGCAGACTTATAGGCTCTTTTTGGACTTAGCAGATTTGCTCTTAATAATTTTCTATTTTAAATGTGGACTTACCAGATTTTCTTTCAACTTTGTGGACTTCAAGTCTCTCTTTGACTGTGATACCGTGCAGACGTAAATTGTGTTAAAAGTTTTGCTAAATATTAACAAAATATACCAAAAACAATTAAATTCCTTTGTTATTCAAAAGTTTCTATTTTACATACTTTGTATGTAAAATCCAATAACAAAGTTAATCCCCTTTGTATTAAGACAAACAGTTAAATATTGTATAAAACAACAACAACACTGCTTAAACTAATCCACTGCATTTTTGCAGAATGGGTAGTGAAAGCGAAGAATCCGATGCTAGTGATAATGATCACTGGCAAATAGTAAACAATAAAAAACGATGTCGAACAATCTCACCATCAACAGACTCACCACCAATTCAACGTAAACGTATAGCAACAACAAATGATCCATGCACTAGCAGCAATATGTTTAAAATTCTTGAAAACAATACTAATGATGACGGCCAAAACAACAACGAAAACCATGAACCAAAACCTCCACCAATATTCATACCCGATGTTGCTGACATAAGGAGTATGGTCAACAACTTTGTAAAAATAATAAATCCAGAGGAATTCACATACAAGTCTTTAAAAGACGGCCAAGTAAGATTAATAATAAAATCAATTAATTCCTATAGAACATTGGTTAAATACCTTGATGATAAGGGAATAAACTTCCATACCTATCAATTAAAACAGGAAAGAGCTTATAGAGTAGTAGTAAAAAATTTGCACTCCTCGACACCTACTGAATTGATCAAACAGGGAATTGAAAAGCTTGGCCACAAAGTAAGAAATGTTGTAAATATTAGAAGTAGAATTACCAAAAATCCATTGTCTATGTTCTTTGTTGATCTAGAGCCAGAAAATAACAATAAAGACATATATGATATGAAATATTTATTCAATGCAGTAGTAAAAGTAGAACCACCTATGAAAAACAACGACATTGTACAATGCTACAGATGTCAACAATTTGGTCATACTAAAGCTTATTGTAGAAAAATGTTCAGATGCGTTAAATGCGGCTTAAATCATCCTACAGCGCAATGTACAAAAAACAAAAATACACCACCACAATGTACTAACTGCTTAGAAACACACACTGCCAATTATAGAGGCTGTATATTTTATAAAGAACTTCTTAAAAAGAGAAATTTAATACGAAGAAGAAATAATAATTATTATAATGTAAATGAAGAACCTGATTTTGATGTCAACGCTCATAATTTTCCAAATGTTAGTAGAAATCACGTTATAAATAGTAACTATAACAATTCAAACCAATTTTCATATTCTGAAACGTTAAAAAATAATAATCATCAGAATGTGGCCCCATCTAATCCTTTTAAAAGAATTGAAGCACTAATGGAAAAGCAAATAGAGACTACCACCACTTTGCTCAATATGATGTCTACTCTTTTAACAAAATTATGCAATTAAATCTACGAATTGCAATATGGAATGCTAACGGGCTTTCTAATCACACACGTGAAATTGAAGTCTTTCTCAACACTAACTATGTCGATATACTTTTGGTTTCAGAAACTCATTTTACGACCAGATCACACTTTAACATAAAAAACTACGACTTAATTAACACTAACCATCCAGATAATCGAGCTCATGCTGGTTCGTGTATTTTAATCAAAACTGCAATTAAATACGATATATTATCTGAATTTAAACAAGATTTTCTGCAAGCAACTAACATAAAAATTAGATGTAAGGATTATGATGTTGTTTTCTCTTCTGTATATTTTCCTCCGCGACACACCGTAACATGTCCAGATTATCAACAATTTTTTAGTTCTTTAGGTCAAAGATTTATTGTGGGAGGCGATTTTAACGCCAAGCACCCTTGGTTTGGATCCCGTATAGCAAATCCTAAAGGAAAAGAATTATATAAATGTATTACAAAGTACAACTATTCAGTGCTATCTACTGGCTCTCCAACATATTGGCCGTCTGACCCCCGCAAGATCCCCGACTTGTTGGATTTTGCTGTATATTCCGGAATTTTAAACCATCGCTTAGAAGTAAAGGGTATTGATGACTTAAGCTCGGATCACACCCCAATACTCATAAATTACAATACTTCTGTCAATATAAAATCAACTAGCAACAACATTTTAACTTCCCATACTAACATCCAATATTTTCAACACTTGCTTGATCAAAGTATAAATTTAAAACACGTTTGAAAAATGGCAAAGAGCTCGATGACGCCGTAGAGCAATTCACAAACCTAATTCACGAAGCTGCATCTCTCTCTACATCAACTAATGTTAAAAGCCAAAAGAACAATATCCAAATATCAACAGAAATAAGACAATTTATTGCAGAAAAAAGAAGACTACGAAGAAAGTGGCAACTTAGTAGATCTCCTATAGATAAGCGAATGTTTAATAAGGCCTGTAAAGATCTAAAATTATTACTCTATGAGCACAAAAATAAAACAGTAGCAGAAAATATGCAAAAGATAAATAACTCCAAATATGATGAACATCTTTTATGGAAATCAACTAAGTTCTTGAAAAGACCTGTCAAACGCAATACAGTAGTACAAAACACTGATGGATCATGGTGTAAATCAGATATAAGCATTTCAGAGGCATTCGCTGCCCATCTTAGCAACATATTTCAACCTTATTCTCTTAATAGCGTCGAAGAAAATAATGAAATCATAGAGTTCTTAGACTCACCATGCCAAATGGACCTTCCTATAAAACCAGTCACTCCTAATGAAGTAAAATCAGAAATTATAAAGTTGAATAAAAAGAAATCACCGGGCTATGATCTGATTAGTGCAAATGTTGTCAATAAATTAACCCGAAAATGCATAATATTTCTAACATTAATCTACAATGCAATATTGAGATTAGACCATTTTCCATCACAATGGAAATGTGCCGAAATAATAATGATTTCTAAACCAAATAAACCCGAAAATATGCTTTCGTCATACAGGCCCATAAGCTTACTTGCAATATTCTCTAAAATATTTGAAAAAATATTTCTACGAAGATTATTGCCAGTGCTAGAAAAACGAAATATTATTCCAGATCATCAGTTTGGCTTCCGACATAAGCACGGAACCCCCGAGCAATGTCATCGAATTGTTAACGTTATAACAGATGCTCTTGAAAATAAACGTTACTGTTCAGCAATATTTCTTGACATTCAACAAGCATTTGACCGAGTATGGCACCATGGCTTACTTTTTAAAATAAAGAAAGTCTTACCGGCTCCATTCTATCTCTTTTTCAAAAGTTATCTTTCGCAAAGGCATTTCTATGTAAAAACTAAAGACGAAAAATCGGGTATATTTGAAATCAAAGCAGGCATTCCACAGGGCAGTGTACTTGGCCCAATTTTGTACACTATTTACACCGCAGATATGCCAGTTATAAATGATGTTATGGTAGCCACTTATGCTGACGATACAGCTATTGCTGCAACAAGCCAATGTCCAACTGAGGCATCTCTTTTTGTTCAAAGTGAAATTCATCTTCTTGAAAAATGGTTAACCAAGTGGAATATAAAAGTAAATTCGGATAAATCCAGGCACATAACATTTGCATTAAGACGAGGTGATTGCTCTCCAGTAACTATCTATGGAGAAGATATACCAAAAGACAATTCTGTAAAATATCTGGGAATGACACTAGATAGGAGGCTGACATGGAAACAACATATTAAAGCTAAACAAACGCATTTAAAGATAAAAACTCGTAGATTATACTGGCTTATAGGAGCAAAATCGGAATTAAGTTTAAACAACAAATTAAGAATCTACAAAGCTATCCTGAAACCTGTTTGGTCATACGGAATTCAGTTATGGGGAACAGCTAGTAAATCCAATATTGATATCCTAGAAAGGTATCAATCCAAAACATTGAGACTTATCACTAACGCTCCATGGTTTGTTACTAATAAAGATATACACAAGGACTTGAAGATACCTACAGTAAAACAGGAAATCCAAAGGTTTAGCGAAAACTATCTTCGGAGACTAAGCAACCATATAAATCCCTTGGCTATTGCTCTCTTAGATGAAACTAACGAAACACGACGTCTAAAACGTGCACATGTATTAGATTTACCTTTTAGAGGCTAATCTATTTATCATGTAAATATGTAAATAAATGTTATTTCTCCTATTTTTATATTTGTATACAGTTATGTAGTTCATTGGAACTACATAACTCCTGTTATGTAATAATTTAAGTTATTGAATTTGCTTATTGTCTTTAATTAGATAGATTGCAAATAAAGAAAGAATTATACAAAAAAAAAAAAAAAAAAAAAAAAACTTTGTGGACTTAGCAGATTTTCTTTTTTTATTTTATTTTTATTTATGTCAGCAGAATTCATGACAATCGCCTAATAAAATTTATAAATTAACAATGTTTTTTCCCTAAAAAAATTTTTAAGTAATAGTTACCCAGCCAAAATTTTTCTGAGCGCTCAGAAATTATGACTCATAAAAGACTCTGAAAGACGAACATTTTCAGAGTGCTCAAATCTTAGAGTCATAAAACATAATAGACTCTTATTTATGAGCGTATTCAAAATTTTTTCATTGCTCATAAATTACTCAAAAATTTGTCACAAATGACTCATAAATGGCTCAGAAAATTAAAAATTTTCCAGCAATGCTCATAATTTGGAGTCATACAAGTGCGCTCAAAAGAGGCTTCATCGGTGAAGAAAAACACTCTCATATATCTATGATTTCAGAAGGTCTAAAGGCTCTTTTATGAGTCTTTTCGGACTCCAATTGTACACTGGGTACCTTAAAATAACTAAATAATTATTTAGTTAATCTTTAAATAAACAAAAGTCGCATTTAATTCTATTGAAGAAATTTGTTGAAACAAAATGTGTGTTGTTTCCAGCTGGACTTAGCATGTGGTTTTCGATGTTTTGTTTGTTTTTTTGGACTTGACAGAATTGCTTACCACTGCATAACAACAAGAAAAAACAACATAATGGCATTTTTTTTGTAAATGATGTGTTTTGAGTTACACTAGCATACTACATCAAAAACTCAATTTGCATAAAAATTGGACTTGACAGGTTTGCCGACTAAGCCAACGATTTATTTAATTTTTTGTATTTATTTTGAATATTTGGCTGTAAATATTTATTTTTTCAATTTTTTACAAATTAATTTCAATATTTTTTGTATTTTGTTTTGGTTATTTATTTATAAAAGATTTGTCAAAACAATAAAAGAGGGTTACCGTCGATTATTATTTTAACCAAAATGTATAAGAAAACTTTGAATAATTTGAAAAAAAAATATTGGCAATCCTTTCACTTACAAAATGAAAGGATTGCCGTTTCTTTGTACATAAACAGGCCGTTAAAGTTTTTAACACAAATAAATCCTTTTTGCCTGAGAGTTTTATATGATTAATGTCCCAGAATTTAAAATATCATATCGATTATAGATAAAGGTCTATTGTATTAAACAGACAAACTTCAAAAATTCAAATCTAAAAATTATTTAAAAAATGCCTCAAATTCTTGAAAATTTCATAATAAAATACGTTTAGGGTTCGATTGGTTTTTAAAATAATTTAATAAAATTTAAACCGTTTTTTCGTAAAAGTCCCTTTTTTCTAGATATTTATGCAAAAGCAATCCAAGAATTTTTAAAAACGGTTATTGTTAGTGCTATTTTTAATATTTAATTGTTGTTTTTATGCGGATAATGTTCATTTTAAGCAAATTAATAACTACCTTTTGCAACATTTTTTCTAGTTGGGGATTTTTTGGGATATTTTTAGATTTATTTGGGGAAAAAGAAAAAAAGTATCTGGCAAGCCTAGTCGGCAGTATGGGTGTTTTTTTTTGACGTTGTTTGCCAGAATTATGAAAAACCAAGATTGGTTACCGAAACGAATAACGGTAAAGGTGACGGTATCGAATTTTGTTTGTTTCGGTAACAGTAAGGGTAACGGTATTTCAGACTGTTTCGGTAGCGGTATACCGGTACGTACCGGTATTAAAAATTACTTTAAAAACAAATTAAAACGATTAAAAACATAGCATATTCATATTTTTAAGTCTTAAAAATACAGTTCTTATACCATGACAAGGCGAGCACTCAAATAAGTGACTTGTTGAGCATTCAAAAGATCGAATTAATGGGTAATCTGATTGTTCTTAAAATGAGTTAATCCAAATATATTTAATGCGAAATTTATTACTTAACTTTTAATTCACAAAACTATAACACTTGTATAATACAAACTACAAACCAAATAAGAATTCCATGGCTTAAAATATTTTAAATATTTTTAGGAATGTAAAATAAAATTTTTATTTCAATTGAAGAGGTTTATACACTTGGTTTAAAGAAGTGAAAATGTTTAAACTGAAATCAGGAAAATTTACTATTTTAACTTCGGTTTTTCACATAGTTTTAAATTTCTTTAATTAAAAGGAAATATTTTTATAATTTTAGAAATATTTCTTATAGGCGCCTAAGGTTATTGAGAATGCAAATAAAAATACTTTGTTTCATAATTTCATCCTACGTTTCGTTGGGATTTTTCAACCTCCCTCGGAATTTAATTTATTTTTAAATATATAGGGTCATATGCATAATCACTTTGTAAATTTATAAATGCCGTATAAAACAAATTTTTCATACAAAATTCATTTTATAAAAGTGCTACAAGTAGAGTTTGCTGTTCAATTTTATTCGAAACCGAAACCGCGGTTTTTCAAGCCTCAAAACCGAAACCGACAAAAATAAGTCGGTTTTTCTTAAATACTTTAGCCAATTAAAATAATTTAATAAATTGCATTGCAGTGTACAATTAAAATCAGAAAGGTTTATAAAAGAGCCCTAGCACCTTCTGATGCAGCCTCCGAATAATAGAATTATTGGAAAATTTATAATTTTCTGAGCCATTATGAGTTATTTATTATTAATTTTTCAATAGTGAACAAATTTTTAATCCACTCATAAATACGAGTGTAATATGTTTCATTTATAAATCCAAAATTTGAACAATCTGAACAAATTTTTAATGAACTCATTAATACGAGTCTAATATGCTTCATTTATAGCTCTAAAATTTGAGTCTTTTACGAGTCAAAATTTCTGAGCGCTCAGAAAAACGTCGGCTGGGATATTATTGATTCTTGATTTTCAAAAAGGGCTCAGCTCCTATTTTAAAAATTTTGTATTTAATTGTAATTAAAATTTTCTCCATTAAATATTACTTTAAAGAATTGTTTTATTTTTGTTTTTACGGATAACATAAACTGAGGCTTATAATTTTAGAAAAAAAAAATTGCACCAAAAAGTCAAGTGGTTTAAGAGATATTGCGTTTCACATATTCAGTTCAGATTTTAACCGTGTATTTTTCAAAAAGTCCTTTTTCGTAGTCCGCGAAATTTATGAAAATTTATCTTTATATTGTCTTAAATAAATTGCTAAAATTTAAATTTATACTCTTAAAAGAATAAAAAAATGTAATTCATAAAAAGGAAGAAACTGGATCTAGTGTGATTTGCAAATTTAATGTGTTTATAATTTTTGAAGAAAATGTTTATTCTTCTTCTTAAGCTCAACCTACTAAATTAGAATTAATAAAAATACATATTAATTACAATATTAATTGTATTTGGTCTATACGACGCGTTTGAAAAAACTACACTTAACTAAAAAAATAAAAATGCCCTGTTGGCTGTCCGTCTCCAATATACACAAATTGCCTGCACTTGTACGTAAAAACCATACGCCAGGTGGCAACATTTGCGAAAAGCTGAGACGGAGGAAATAAGAAGATAAACAGGAAATCTAAAGTAGAATATTTGTATATGTCTGTTTGATCACTTCTGAAAGTATTAATATAGAGACAATCTGACAATAAAATTATAAACAATAATACAATTAAATGGAAAATCACTGATGAAGCCTGTCCATAAAAAAGGCAGAAACTGGGTGTAGCCTGATTTGCAAATTTAATGTGTTTATAACTTTTGAAGAAAATGTTTATTCTTCTTCTTAACCTCAAACCTACTTAATTCATAATAGTTTTACGCGTTTTTTTTCTACAAAGCCCGTGGAACGGCGTTATTGCATATATTTGGGTGATAAATTCAATTGAATTTTAAGTAATAAGTATATTGTGCGTTTTAAACTATTTACTTTTTATACTTATTTAATTATTTTAAAACAATTCTATTATTAGCAGAAGAAACCCGAAAATTTTTTATAATTTTGAAAAACCGAAACCGCGGTTTTCAGATTTTTCGGTTTTTAGCAAACTCTAGCTACAAGGTTTTCAATTCTTTACAAAATAATATTTAAAAAACCATCCATGCTTTAATACGATATCAAGCAATACGACATAAACACAAAACAGTTTAAAAATAAAATTGCAAAAATAAATAAAACAAAAAAAATAAATCTCACAGTTTGTATAAATTCATAACTTTTTTAAACTGTAGAAAGAAACTAAAATTAAGAAAATACCTTTAGTATTCTTAAATTAACAAGAATGTTTAATGAACTAAAATTAAAAAGAATTTGCATCCTTTGGAAGTAATTTTATTAATTTATTTTATTTATTTTTAATAAAAACTCATAAATGTTTCAGTTAGGTGAAAACCTAATTTTAGTTCATAAATTTTGTAAGTGTAGTTTCTGGAAGGCTTTTTTTGCTAACTACGAGTTTACGTAAAAGTTATATATTTCCTTTATAGTAGTTTTACAAAAATAATCACATATTCCCCTTCTTCCGATAAACTTTCTTTTACTTATTTAAACAAATCCCTCAACTTTAGTTCTGACATATCTCAACAAGTTCCTTGAGACAAATAAAACTACCCCTCTACGGAATGTTTTTGTTTAAAACAATGACATTGATTCAAATCTTTCTTCAATAAAAAAGCAAAAACCTTAAGGATTAGAAAAATTTACATATACAAAAGCACTTTTAAACACAATACAAGTATATCAAGGATGAATACAATTACGAATACAATTACGAATACTACGGATAGAGTATAGGGCACATAAAATACAAAAGGATTTTTTTTTTCTTTATTTTGCAATCTTACGTAAGAAGTAATAAAAACAAGTTGTAATAAAAGTTGGTGACTATGAATAAAAAAAGAAGAACAACAACTACAGGAATAGAAGAGGAATAATAGAAGAATTATTATTATTGTTCTTTTTTGTATTATTATGGCCATTAAGAGTATAAGAAACTTCTAAGTAATTTACACCAAAAAAATTTACATACAACAGTAAAGTTGTATGTATCCTTCGTATATAGCAGTGATGATAAATAGGATTTAAAAAGAATGGGCATTTCGAAAAAGGTATCAAATCTAAGAGTGAATTTTAAAAATTTCACCGAGGTAAGAAATTTGTGGATGAGCGGACATGAATCAACCCAATTTTTAATAGCTCTTTAATTCAGTGTCATTTTTAGAGGAGCTTACAACGATAGTTTTTTAAGATAATTAACTTAAACGTTTTCATTTTAAGTAATATACATATTTGCTGCATATAGAACTAACTAAAATCTTCTAAAAAATACATTTCGTTTTACAGTATTTCTATAACATGCCAAATGATTTAGGTACGGCAATTATGCTATCCCCTTTAATCTAAGATATCTGAATCGAATTGAATCTTTTGAAATTTAAATAGTAGTTTTTATTATTATGATCTAAATGAGGGTTGCCACATGGCAAGCTAAAAAATATTTTTCGAAATTAGAATAAAAAGTCAATATACCCAGGAAAATTTTCTGTTCCAAAGAATCGGTTGTAGAATAGCTACTTTTCATTCACAACCCCTTCTACTGAACTTTTTTTTTGTATTTCGAGGGCAAAATTGAAAAATTCCGGTGTCAAAATTTTTAAAAAATTATAAATAAGGTTTGCGCATGAAATAAATGCACGAATTATCGCAATTACTTTTAAACTAAATGTCATATTTAAATAAAAAAATTTTTTTGAAAGGAATTTCATTTGAATTTACATGTTATTAATAACACTGTTTTACCCAGTGGGTAAAACTAATTCGGGTACGCTGAATCTAGTGGTGTTAGCCGTTTTTCTAGGTTAGCTCTTAAAAAAAGATATTTGAGTTTGAAAATTATGGTTTCAAGCACCCCTAAACACTCGATTTTTAAATTTTTTTACCGTTAATTTTTAGTTAAGTTGTTTGCTACTCTACCAAGAAGCTTTGTGTTAAAAATAATAAAAATCGGTGTTGCGGTTCAAAAGTTGTGATTGAAAATGTGAAGACACCATAAAACCCTTTATGTAAATTTTTCACTTCCATACAAATTTCAGTACATTTGACGAAGCAATAAAATGTACAATTTTGTATGGAAAATTTCGAAGTGTCCTCACATTTTCACTTAGAACTTTTGAACCGCTGCACCGATTCTGATCACTTTTAACCCAAAGCTAACTGGGGGAATAACAAATAACCTGGGCAAAAATAAATGGTCAACAATTTAGACAAATCGCGTTTTGGACCCAGAATTTTCAAACACAAATATCTTTTTTTCAAGAGCTAAGCTAGAAAAACGGATAGCACCATTGGATTTAGCGTACTCGAATTAGGTTTACCCACCGGGTCCCCCGCTTGTTGGATTTTTCAACTAGCACAGTGTAATTAACCCATTTTTCGCCGCTAACTGGTAGCGGCGTGGACAGATATTTAAAAAAATCTGTTCTAAAGAACGTGGATACTTTGAGTTATCGTGTGAATGGAAGTAGTCTGAAATATTCTTCAATGTTCAATTCTGAGTTTACCGTACCCGTTGTCACATAAACGGTTCCACAGCTTTAAATACCCTGCCATACTAAAAACTTTTTTTTTTGGAACTTTTTTTTTTTGTGTCTTAAACTCTTTATGAACATTACCTCTAGTATCTGCGACATGAAAATCTACACCTGGTAGCTGTGAGAAATCGCTAAGTACATACGTTTCATCGTCCATAACACAACATTCATAATTTTTAAAGAAATTACGATTTACAATCTGGCACGTTGTTTTGCCTCTTCATTCTTTTTGGCGTTCCGATCCGGCACTCCCTGTACATTAAACGACTTCAACCTCGCCCCCTTTTTCCATTTTTCTAAAAAAAAACACCGAGAAATTCGTTTTTAGAACAACTTTTCTTCCGGAAATGTTAGGATTTTTCCCAAAGAAAGTAAAAATTTTCTTTGCCTTATCAGAGTCAACATAACCCTTATTTCTGCCTCATCCTGTTCTTTTTGCCCACGAATCAGTATTCCGAGACACCTTTGCTTCATAGGCGATAGTTTTAAAAGACCGATTTGGAATTTCATTAAATATTCTTATTATATTTTACGCACTGTTTGTTGGCTATCTATTTTAAAGCTAAATAATTTATACACTATCGTTAATATTTGGACACAATATTTCGTTATATTTTTCAATGCAAACGTGATTAAAAAATAATTTTTTGTTTACTTCAGTAATAACCCTGTGGGAAAACAGAGGTCAGTTGTAATGCTAGCACCTGTCCCGTGACTGCTGAAAGCAGGACCGGTCTAAGCTGTAACCTATCTCGTGACCGGTGAAAATAGCACCGGCCTCAAAGTATCTACCCGGTGACCTGTCCCGTAACTGGTGAAAACAGAACTGGTCTCAAAGTACCGGTCCTGTGAGTGGTGCAAGGAACACCGGTCTGAAAGTACCTGTCCCGTGACTGCTGAAAATGGGACTGAACTAAGAGATTCAACTATATGTTTCTAAAGACAAACTCTCAGCTAAATACAATCTGGTGTCTGGGAAAACATTTTTTTTTATCGAAATATCCCAACTAGTATTTTCCTTTAAAATCTTTTTTGAATTTTTTAAAAGCTCTTTTTTTCTTGGAAATATCGTCCATTAAAATTTCCTATTAAAGCGTTCTTTAAAATTATATTTTTAGGTTCTAATGCATAAACTTTTCTTAATTTTCCGTTAAGAAATACAATTGCTAAAGTATTCATTTTCTTTATTAAGCGTTTATTAAAAAATGTCATGCATAATAGTTAAATAACAGTTTGTTAGTTTCTCGTTTTATTCTGCCAACACCCTTATTTAATGTGTCTCCACTATCAAATAAATTGTTAGTGATTCATAAAGTTAGTAAACGATTGACTCGTTAATCATAGGTGAATAATGTTGTTTTGAAGATTTTATCAATAAAAATAATTTATAATAAATCAAAGCATGACATAAACAATTTTTTTATATATCTTGGCTATGTAATAGTGTTAAATAATAGTTTAGAGACAGTTTAATATTACTAATACTGAATGTATTCGAATGACGATTATGTTTTGATTAAATCAACATCACTATTTTGTTTAGTTTATTTTGTATTTTATTTGTACACCAATTTGTGAAAATTTAATGAATAAACGCTTAAATTCTGCAATTGTTCCAGATTTAATTCGTTGGCTACAAAATGTTAGATTCCACATATTCTTGGGTGGATAACCCTTGAAAAAGCCTTTAAATAAATGAAAACTGAATATTTTTCGTTTCAATGGAGATTTTTATTTTCCAAACTTTCTGAAACGCTTATTTAAGCCATGACCCTACTTTAACAGATTGTTAAATTGTTCGTTATTATGTTGCCAAATTAGCTTAAAAACGTTTAATTAAACTGTTTAGAAACATTATACATAACACCATTAAACTATAAACATCGAAAAACTATGAATTCAAGTGCTTTAAAAATTACTGGAATTAAACTTTTTTGAAAGCTATTTGTTCCAGTTAAAATCTAGTTGACAAATTGAGGTAACTTTTTGGAAATTCTGATTTGATTTTCTGTCAGTAATATAGGACTAAATATAAATAATTTTAAAATTTCATAATCTTGGGGAGCATATCAACGCATATCGCGTTTTTTAGATGACCATACGTAAAAAAAAAGAATACACGGTAATACATCTTCTTAGAAAGAGATGTGCCACTTTCTCTTAACATCGCAAAGTGCCTACTTTAGAAAAACTCTTCATCCCGAATAACTCTTCCTCCCAAATAAAAACTCTTCATCCCAAATAAAAAATGACCGTTGGTTTCAGCAGACCGCCCCAAGACTCCACACTATACGCCACGACTGTAATGGAAGTGCTAATATTTTGTAGTACAGAAGAGATGCATTCCTCGACGATCTTATATATTGCAATAGGGATTTTTTCACATGTTGCGCCTAACAGCCTTGCAGAAATGAAACCTGTGAATATGAACGTTATAATATTTCCGTAAAAAATTTTTTTTAAATAATATTCACTTGAAGATTGTTTTTGTACCCGAAAAAAATATAGCAAGCGAATTAATAGTTTTGATGTAGAAAAGAAGTGTGTCGAGTTATTTGGCTTTTGCAATATGGCAACACTAATCTAGATATATGGACCATATATAGGTTGAATTGAAGAAATAACTTAATTTTTGTTTCTTCATTTGTATTTATTTATTGTAGAACTAATTTAAAAAATATTATGAAAAGATAAAAATGAAAACCAATAGTACACTAACTATTAGTACATTTTAACAAAGTGCCCATATCTGAGGCTTACTTACAACAATTACTTAGTATGACACATGAAAACAATGGCACAGAAGAAAAGTCCTTTTGTATCGAGGAATGGTATTTAAAACACAACAAAAGTTTCTTCTATTATATGGATGAATGTGTTATTTAGTATTTATGGTTTAAATTTTTTGAATGAATTTAATTTTATGGGTTTCGTCAAAGCCGTTCCATTTATATTACTCCTGCCTCCAGTGATATTGTACAGGTATTGTTGTTGGTTTTGTACTCTTCTTTGGTTTTAACAAAATTTACAAGCGTGTTCAGGAAGTATAAAATAATAAAAGACACTTTTTATGTAAATGAACAAAAACACATAATTTTAACTTGATATCTTTAACTAATACCTCTAGATTTATGGTAAATGTTCTCTATTGTATTGTTTTGCAATAGAAAATGAATCTATAAAAGCATCATTGTAACTATTTTAATAGAACAGTACAGGCAAAATCGAATACAATCATTTACATTAACAAGACAAGAGTTAAAAAAATATTTTCTAATAATTCTCAAAAATTTTAATAACCCTCAGAAAATTTTTTGGTAACACTCAAATGAATTTTTTTACTGGTTCACCAGTTAAAAAGCTGGTAAAAATAGTTAAATATTCTGCTAAAGTAAGGGAAAATAGTATTTATATTTACGCCCACAGATATTCTAATTGATTTCACAACCATGGTGTACTAAATTTAGTTGAGCTAAATTGTAGCTAAAAAAGTGAGCAACAAATTTAGTTAACATACAAAAAATTGTAAGAATTTTTGTTTAATAGAAAAACGTCAACCAATTGAAGTTTCAAAAACTTGTTGCTGAAATTACTCTCAATTTTATCAATTACTAACTAGGGCTAAACATTTTTTATATCACGTACGGTGTCGCATCTACAGATATTTTATGAACTATAACTTTTGCAATTACAATTCAGAAAGTATCAATTGAATTTAAGAGTTTCAATTTGAAAGTCACACAATATCAACTGAAATTTAGAATTTCCATTTGAAATTCAGAAAATGTCACTTAAAATTCTCAAAATATCAATTGATTTAGAAAATATTAATTGATATTCAGAAAAACAACAATTGAAATTAAGATAATATCAATTGAAATTCAGAAGATACCAGTTGACATTCAATTGAAATTCAGAAAATATCATTTCAAATTCAAAAACTATCAATTGGAATTCAGAAAATGTCATTTGAAATTCAGAAAACATCAGTTTTAATTCAAAAAATATCAATTGATTTAGAAAATATTAGTTGATATTCAGAAAAACAACAATTGAAATTAAGAAAACATCGTTTGAAATTCAGAAGATACACTCAAAATAGTGTGTAGTTTAAATTAACTGAAAATGTAATTTAAAATAAATGAAAAATCACTTGAAAACCGGTCTACTAACTTTTCATATAAATAAAAAGAACTTTTCATTTATTTTCAAATGTTAATAAACTAACTACATAATCCTTAAAAAATTTTGCTTTTTTATTTATTTCATTTTTTTACTTTCAAAAAATTAACTACAAAATCCGTAAGAATAAACGTATTTAGTTTATTTGGTTTTTTGAACTGACC
Source organism: Leucophora obtusa (assembly GCA_949987735.1). Taxonomy (NCBI): domain Eukaryota; kingdom Metazoa; phylum Arthropoda; class Insecta; order Diptera; family Anthomyiidae; genus Leucophora; species Leucophora obtusa. The sequence continues at coordinate 55,580,361 of OX465296.1, forward strand.
TAGAAATCTAAAAAGGTTTCTTTTTTTAACAAAACATTTTAAATTAAAATATTAACTGTAACAGAAAATCCGTATTTATAAATATGTAGTTTATTTTTTAAATAAATGACAAAAAAAGTTTAAAAATATATTTCCTTTCTTTTTAACTGTATAATCATTTTAAAAATAAATGTACGGAAAACTTTTTAAATAAATTACAGTCACTTACTGTAATAATATTTTCAGTGTACCAGTTGAAATTCAAAAAGCATAACATTTGTACTTAATTCATAATTAATTTCATAAAGAAAAGTTTTTAATATACGTATGTTTAGCCAGTGGCGGCTCTAGCTGCCAAACAATAAATTTTCAAAAACAATATTTTTCAACCACTTTTGTTTTGGCCATACACCATTTGTTGGACGTTTTTGGTATTGGCAGCACAAGGTTAATGATTTTGTGAGCGACGCTTTAGGTATGAAAGACAATATAAAGTCCAACGGAAAATTCTATTATATTTTTCATCAAAAACTTTAATATTTGATACATATTTCACCTCCAACAAAGATGGTTCACCCAATTGGTATTAAATTTGGAGAAAATTATCAAATTTGCTAAACACTTTCCTTAAATAATTGGGTCTAAGTTTTATATTATTTTAGCTATGTGGCTGGTTGATATATCACTTTAAAGCTTCTGAAATCGTGCTTAAAGTTGGTCCTCACCTCTTTATAAGATTTAACCCTCTAACCGGCAAGCCCGCCTCCAGGCGGGGTATATTAAATTGACCAGAAAAGCGCCAAAGGGGTATTTTATAATAAGAAATTATGCTTTTTCAACAGAAAACAAAATTTATAAAATTTTTTGTGAAGAATTTTTTCGTATACAATGCACGGTTTGGAAGCGAGAAAGTGTCAAAGATAAAATTTCGTAAAATTTCAAAAATTAAATATTTTAAAACAACCAAAAGTTTCAAAAATCTTAAAAACATATTTAAATTGACTAAAACAATTGATAGTGACCATGAAGTAAGATTGGAGCTTAATCTATTCAAAAAGTGCCTTACTTTGGTCCATGGACACACAGGATTCCATAAGGATACATTTAAAGGACATCGCCTTAACTTCAAAACGAATGGACGGATTTTTCTGAAATTTGATAAAAAGAATATATTTGGTATAGGTAGCAAAGCGTGTTAGTTTGAATAATATATATTGAAGTTTTGGTGCGTTTTCGCTCAATTTCGCATTTTTCGAAAAACGAAATTCGGTACAACCTCTTAAGTAACAGCACAAAAAATGTAATTTTTTTATTGCAATTACATCTTGGTAAGAGAAATAATTTGTGCCTAAACCTAGTAATTTTTATGCGCTAGTTTTCGAGATTCACCCTTAAACTATTTTGGCCCATATCGCTTAAAGTAGGCAACGAAAAAAAATTTTGTAGAAGAACTTATTGTTTATTTTTCGTGAGGAACACATGGTATAAATTCCATTGCAATAAAGCTTAGGCCGGTTAATTTTATAAAGCGTTTATGAATTGGGGGTAATAAAATAAATACATATTAAATTTATGCAATAAATAATACCCTTTGCAGTATCTACTCAATTTTCACTGTTTAAGGGACCTTGTTTTGAAATGAATGACCTTTTAAATATTCATAACGGAGATATGTAGAATTTGAAGCTTTTCCAGACGGAGTAATGGTATTATTTGGGCATAACTATCTCATTACATTTTTTAATATTAAAAATTTATACCATATAGATTTCTTAATCTACAAAGAAAAGATATATGTTAGTAAAATTTAAAATAGCGTTGGCAGCATCCTCGGCTCGAGAAAATAATATAGAGAGAAATTTCATACACAATTTAACGGCTTGTTTATCTGTTACGAAAGTAGACTTAACGATATAAATTGGGATTCGATTTCCCAATTGTAGTTGACAATTTCTATCGTTAATTTTGTACTATTCGACTAATTTTGCAAAAGATGAACCCGGGCAAATGTTTTTAAATTGATTACAGAAACTGACATAATATTTTTAACATGAAGACCCTCGAAATTGGGAGTTTTAAAATAACAAAAATCAAGGTTGTATACCACTTTCAGTTAATAATAAAGATAATGGTCTTCAGTGCCGACACCAGAACCGATATAAGCATTTTAAGACACTGATGCAATTAATTGTACCTGTACTTTTCCGTTTATATTTGGTTAGTTTACCACTGTAAGTAGCAATAGAAAATTTCAGTGGTAAAACAAAAAAAAAAAAATGCATTAATGGTATCGGGGTTTAAAATGTTCTTAGTGGTTTTGATTTTAAGCTGGTAAACAATTGCCGCTTTTTTAAAACATTGGCACATAAAGAATTTTTCAAGGAAAATGTTATATCGCAAACCGTGAAGTTTTAATAGGAAACTGCTGGTTTGTATATAGGAAAACGTATTAAAATACAAGAAATTTTAATTAAAAAACAAGGAACAAAAAAATAACTTACCACTTTTTTGAACCGGCCCAATTTTAGCAAAATGCACTTGTGAGAGCTAGAACCTAAACGGTTATCAATAGCTCGTTAAATATATTAGCGAGAGCAAAACATTTTGATAATTCAGATTGTGCAACTGACTTTTTTGCTATCTGGGCACTACACATTTATATAATAAAGTGTATGAAATTATATCGAAAAATGATGTGAAAAATTTTTGCAAATTTTGCGTACCTTACTCTCATAAAGGGAAATTGGGCTCATCCAAATGACAATTTTGTTGTAAATAAACGGATAAAAATTGGTATCATATTCTAAAGATTTAACTTTTGACACTTACGTTTCAAATTAAGGCTGTGTGTAGTTTTTAATAATTTTTCGTATTTTTATACCCTACACCACTATGTGGTCAGGGTATTATAAGTTTGTGCTGATGTTTGTAACACCAAAAAATATTGGTCGTGGACCCACCTTATAGTATACCGATCGGTTCAGAATTTTTTTTTGTTTCGATTTAACGATGTCCGTCTGTCCGTCCGTCCGTCCGTCCGTCTGTCTGTCTGTCCATGCAATCTTGTGCGCATTCTACAGGTCGCAAATATTAAGATATTTTGATGAAATTTGGTACGCAGACCTATGTTGGCCCAAGGACAAACAAGTTTGATTTTGGTGAACATCGGTCCATGTTTAGACCTAGTGCCCATACAAGGGTCCTACCAAAATTATATTGTTTATACGCTGCAGGTCGTAAATATTAAGATATTTTGACGAAATTTGGTACACAGACCTATGTTAGCCCATTAACGCAGCCTATTGATTTTGGTGAACATCGGTCCATGTTTAGACCTAGTGCCCATATAAGGGTCCTCCCAGGTGAAAATGTTCATATATGGTCATATATGGCAACATATATGGGTTCGGATCCGAAATTTGAGGGTATATGGCCATATATGGATATATATGAATGTTCATATAATTTTTTTCTATTTTTTAATAAAAATATTGCTTTTTTTTATTTAAATTAAATGTAAATATTACAATTCTTACTGATGAATTTGTACATTTGAATGAAATTGAGAAATTATGAAATTTTTAATTGACATAAACATTTTACTTGAAGTTTAGAAATTATTTTATGACTGTTTTTTGATTATTTAATGATTGTTTATACACTAATAGAAAAAGTGTGTAAAAATTTTAGTTAAAGCTACTAAAAATTAGTTCAAAATTAAAAACTGATGAATTAGCAGAGTATTTTTGCTAAATATAAATAAGATAGGAACAGCAAAAATAAAAGTGTTTAATATATAATATATTTACAAAATTTGAGTTATAATTGAGCTAAATATCAGTGATTAAGAAATAAAATTAGACAAAAAACATCACATAAAATTTAAAATTTTCAAAGTTCCTTTTTCGTTTTTGGTTTTTAATAAATAAATTTAGCAGTTTTATTTTTGCTGTTTTTATCTTACTGCAACATTTTCAATTGTATTTCAAAATTTATCATTATATTTCAGAAGTTATCAATTGTTTTTCAGATTTATCAATTGTATTTCAGAAATAATCAATTGAATTTCAGTTTCATCAATTGTATTGTAGAAGTTATGAATTGTTTTTCAGATTTGCCAATTATATTTCAGAAGTAATCAATTTATTTCCAGTTTTATAATTGCTTTTCAGAAATTATCAATTGATTTTCATATTTATTAATTGTATATCAGAAATTATGAATTGTATTTCAGAAACTGAAAATTGTATTTCAGAAATTTATTAATTGTATTTCAGAAATTCGCAATTGCATTTCAGAAATTATCAAATGTATTTTATAAATAATCAATTGTATTTCAAAAACTGGCAATTGTATTTTAGAAATTGCCAATTGTATTTAAGAAATTATCAATGTATTGTATTTCAATATTTTTTGAATCCGCTCACGTAATTACCCCCATGACAAAAAAAACTTAAAACATTACCCATATATGGAGTAATATATGAGTTCATATATGAAGATATATGGAATATATGAACCAATATATGGACCAATAAATGCAGTATATTATCATATATGGATTCATACATTTGAATGTATTTACCCATATATGCTTCCATACATAACATATATGTTCATACATGATCATACATTAAACCATATATGCTCATACATGAAACCATATATGACAATATATGAACATATATGAACATTTTCACCTGGGCTACCAAAATTATACTATTTATACGCTGCAGGTCGCAAATATTACGATATTTTGATGAAATTTGGTGCACAGACCTATATTGGCCCAATAACGCAGCCTATTTATTTTGGTGAACATCGGTCCATGTTTAGACCTAGTGCCCATATAAGGGTCCTACCAAAATTATACTGTTTATACGCTGCAGGTCGCAAATATTAAGATATTTTGATGAAATTTGGTACATAGACCTATGTTGGCCCAAGGACGAAGCCTATTGATTTTGGTGAACATCGGTCCATGTTTAGAACTAGTGCCCATATAAGGGTCCCCCCCAAAATTGGCTTGGTTACAAACTGCAGGTCGCAAATATGAAGATATTTTAATGAAATTTGGTGCGCTGACTCACATTATAGAAAATTTTGACACAACCCCCTTTTTAACCCATTCGAATTTCGGATCCAAACAATACCCATTTTAACCCATTCGAATTTCGGATCCAAACAATACACCAGACTGGTGTAGGGTATTGTATAGTCGGCATGCCCGACTTTAACCTTTTTATTCGTTTAATTATATAAAAATTCAAAAGCAAATTTTAAAAATCTATTTAGATCAAAAAGAAAACATGCCAAGAAAACGTATTATTTTTTTATAATTAAACTGTGGACAGTGTTGCCATTTTAGCATATTTTCTGCTAGATTTAGCAGATTGAGTTCGAAAATTGCATATTTTTTTAGAAAAATATGCTAAATGCTTTTTAGCATATGTCGTTTGACAAAAGCAGATTTTAAGCATATTTTGTCCACGCAAGATTCTGTTTTTATCATTTTTTCAACAATGATTACACTACTTTTTAAAATGATTAAACGCGTATACTTTAAAAGAAGCTATCAAAAATGTTTATCCAATACGGAAACTTAACAAAAACGCGCCTAGAAGAGTAAAATTTGCAATATTTTTTACACAGCAGATTTTTAGCATATTTTTGTATGTGGTTATTTAGCAGATTTTTAGCATAATGAATTTTTCACCATTTTTGTAATATTTTGTTAGGCATATTCTTAGCATAATATTTTTGGTGATTTAGCATATTTGCAACGAAAGTTTCTGGCAACACAGACTGTGGAACAAATTCAGGTTAGCAAAAGTTAGGTCGATTCTGAGAGTGAGGGCTGAAAATAGAGGCTAAATTAGAAGACCCGTATCGCGGCGTTTGTTTATGTTAGTTCGAATTTTTTTTTTAATCGACCTTCGAACTTTGCAGTCAAATGCCGATTTTCAGCATATTGTTTATATGCATGGTTTTTTGGTTATAACTCGTCGACTAATTGATGTTTTTTAAATCTGTAAAAGCCAAATTATTGCTAGAGACAACAATGTGCAACAATTAAAATTTCTTAAAAAATTGATTTAGAAAATTTTTGTGGTGGTTATGAAGCAAAATGTTGGAAAAATTATTTTTTTTCATGCTTTTTGAAAATATTTTCCACAAAACTAAGTCTTTTTTGCTTTCTGTTTCAAAAAAATATAATTTTGAAATGTTAGTTAGGAAAAGTTTTAAGTAAAAAAATTAAATAAATTAATGATTTGGCCAGTTGCCGTTTAGCAGGCGGCTATGGATCAACATCACTGCTCTCTCTGTTATATCTTGGTCATCGTCATCATCATCAGAAAGGTCGATAATTTCGTCCAACAGATATTCTGGATTTTCATCTTTATCTTCCCCTTCTTCCTCTTTTTCCTCGTCTTCCTCTTCTTCAAAGGTGTTTTTATACCACCAAAAAATTTCAGCGAGTATTGCATGTGGAGATTTCTTTCCTCTGTACCTAAAACGAAAATAGTTTTCAATCGTTAACATGTTTAAATTGTGCACTCTGACAAAGATATTAGAAAAATCTAGGAATTCAAAATATGCACACTGTGTGCGCAGTTTGGTGATAACGTTCGCCTTGCTCATCAGATTCAGTTGGCAACTGTTGAGCGAGTTGATCAAGATGCTGATGCAAGAGATGAATTTTGTACGACATATTAACCCCAATTTCATCGAAAGCTGCCAACATGTTTACAACAGATTGCCTGTAGTTGTCTTTGCGTTCTTTACCCAAAAGTCCTTTAATGACTGCTTTCAATGCTAACCATGCATATAATTCTCGGTCTGTCAGAACTTGGTCAAAATCTTGACGACTCATTAGTTTCCGTATGTCGGGACCATTAACAACCCCTTCCTGAATTTTGGCGTTACTTAGTCTTAGGAAAATGTCATTTAAGCGGTTGAATATTGCTGGTCTTTTTGCGATACATTTCAAAAAATTTTTAGCAATGCCAAGTTTAATGTGGAGCAACGGCAACAAAATTTTCATTTCAGGAACAAGACTTTCGTATAACCTATTGTCTTTAGGCCATTTCCGTCCAATGCGACTATTCCAGTTATGCTGTTTGTACTGGTTTCTTCCTTTAATACCTTCTCCGTATCGTGAATCCCAATCGCACAAAAAACACGGATATTTTGGACGCCCAGATGCTGTTAAGCCTGTAATCAATGAAACTATTTTGAGGTCGCAGCAAATGCGCCACTGGTGTTCGTTATATTTGACAACTACCAGAATGTGTTTATATAGTGCTATACGCAATCGGAACAGAAGGCATTCTATTTTTCTTGTGTAAAAGAACATCTTTTAAGCTGATTAGTGAACTATCGATGAATAAACGCCAATCATCTTTTTTACAGGTTAACCCTATCGTCTCCATTAACTTTTCAATATCGTTGCAATGAGCGAAATTTTTTGCATCATTCACATTGAAGAACTTTTCTAACTCTTTTTGGCGTTTTCGATATGCTGGTACCTTTCACCAGCAAATTATTTCCTTTCAAAAATGAAGCCAGTAGTTCTGATTTTTTCTGAGTCAAACACAAATTTGGAACAATTCCATTCAATTGGTTTTGTGTAACTAGGATTGGGTCCTTTGATGTTTCAGAGGATGTACCTTCACCAGGATCGTATTCTGAGAAGAAATCCATGGATGTAGCAGCGGCGGTTGTAGTACTGATATCTGTTTGAAGATCAATACTTCGGTATGTTGGTACTGGAACGAATTCTGAATGCGGTAATGGTAATTGGACACTTGGCACTGCTACATAAGTTTTATTCTTTGCTTTCCTTCTATTCAAAGTTTTATGGTAGTTGATACATCCATAGCAATTTTCTTCTTGATGCGGGCTGTTGTCTAACCACATCATTGGTATACCAAAAGGCATAGCCTTCTTCTTTCCACTTTTCCATTGCATAAGAGTTGAATAGCAATTAAAGCAAACTTTTTTAGGGGCATAGTTTACGATTTAATTACAATAGTTTTTCTTTTTTGTATCTTTATAGAGGAGTGAGGAGTGCAATTCAAAGAATTCTGGGCTCGAAAAGAAGAAACCTCTTTTACAGAATTGTTAAAGATATTCCAAAAGCTGTGAATATCCAACGTGAAGGTTGTAGCAGAAGACTTTATCAGCACCCGCTAAAAAATTTGAATCATTGTAATTTTAAATTTCTGTGTATTTTTTTAACCGTTTAAAAATAAATTAGATTATTTATTTTAATTTGTGTTTATTTTTATTGCTTTTCTGGTGTAGGATGAGTTCATACAGTTAATAAAGAGTTAATACAATAAATAAAATATTCTGCATGAAAAAAATTGTTAAAATGTCATGTTTAATTTCATAATATGTATGAACAAATTCCTACTCAGAATGAAAAAGTTTTGGGAAAAAATTATCATGTTCGATTCATACCATTTATGAAAAAAATTATTATATGTGTGAATTGTTTTTTTCTGTGCAACCTTTCTCAAACGCTTTTAGAAAATAATTTAATTTTGAAAACCAATTGATAAAAACTCGAAATTTACGAAATCTCTCAATAAATATCTTAAATTAAAATAACACTTGAGAAATACATTTTAGGTAAACTAACCAATTTGAAATTTGTACAAAAAAAATCTAATGTATTTTTTATATTTTTTTTAATGTTTCTAAAATTGCATTCAAGGACTACAATTGTTTTATAGTATATTTAGACTGGGCAAAAACTAGTAGTTTTTGGTAATTTTTAGGTTTTGAGCCGAATACTATAAAATTATTTTAGTTTTTTCATACAATTTTCATACAAACTGAAAACCAGATTCTACCTGGTTTTTGCCAAAAAAAACCAAGTAAAAACATCTGAAATTTGTATTTTTGATACACCCGATTTCTTTTATAACTAATTTTCGTTACACCCTGTTACGTATTAGAGCAAGTGTCAAAAATATATTTTTTAATTTTTTTTAAATATTTCAGTTTTATTTCAAAATTGTGTGTTGTTATACATTTTTAAAAGTGTTAATAATTTTTTTAATTTAATTTAACCATAAAAACATAAAGAAAAGTTCTTAATAAAAAAGTGATGTGACAATGAAAAACTAAAAACTCAGTGTAAATGAATTGGCTTTTGTAATTTAGTTTTGTACAAAAACCATCTGGTTTTTGCTCAGTCTAAATTCAGTATTATAGAGATTGAAATACACAGTTCATATCAAACAAAACTTTAAAAATTTTTCAAGGCTTTGAATCGACGTTTGTTGGGTTTTACTATATTTGTTTTCCACACAAAACATATAAACAGGGGTATGGCATCACCAAAAACAAAAGTTATAACGACATCGTTATCACTAGATGGCACTTTGTTTAAAAAATTGACAATTTTCTTTTTTTATTTAAATTGAAATAATAACAAACAAAAAAGCAAAAAAAAAATTTAATTCTCAAATTTTATTATTTTAATATATTTTGCGTTTGATTTTTTTCTTATTTTGCGCAGTTTTCATAAATTTTTGAGATTTTAAATATAGGCTCAGCTGATACTAAAGTGATACTAAATAGTTGTTCAGGTGACTATATTTCAGCGCCCCTACCGGTGAGTAGTGTAAGTTTTGATTTCCTATCTCTATAATTAACAGTCTCTGCATATAAATTCAAAATTAGACATCAAAATTAATAAGTGTTTGTGGTATAGTCGGTAGAGAGTTGGCCTAGTACACCCGATTTCCGAGTTAGAATCCCGAAAAGGACAAAAATTTATGTTTTTTTTTTAATTAAAATAAAATATTCATTTTTTTAATTAAAATAAAAAATAATATGGCTAAAAAAATTAAAAGTTGTTGTGGTGCAATGGGTAAGAGTGTGAACTATTAACCTAAACGGCCGGATTCGATACCAGAAAATTAAAAAAAAGTTTTCTAATTTCAATAAAATTTTGTGGGACATAATAATATTTCTGACAAACATAATATTGAATTAGACAACCGAATATTGGCTTTCACGACGAAAAATATAATTTAATATAAAAATAGTTGTCGTATCCGCACGAATTCGATTGGCAACAAATTCGGTGGCCAGAACTAAGACTGTTTTCTGGGTGTATAGTACTTAAATCAGGATTTCACAACTTTTAAAATTATATCACAATAATTCCCGTGACTTAAGCCTTTCAGAAGATATAGACAATTTGGGTAAGTCAAAATTTGGATTGCTTTGGTTGGTTTTAAACATCGCTAACTTAGACCTTTTTTCTACAGGAGCAATCAAAACAAGAATGTTTATTAAATTTTACGAAAAACGTCGCCGGTGTTTTAAAAGTCCTCAAAATTTAATTGATATGATTTCCAGAATTTAAACCAAAGATTATTTTTTAACTACACGGAGTCTTTATTTCCTGAACATTTTTAAAATTATTTTAATGAAATGAATGTTCTTTAGTTTAACTATAGATCATAAATTAATATCACTTTCTATTTAAATTATTTTCAAATTAAATAAAGATGATACAATTTTTCACAAGTAAATTACAAAGAATAAAAAATTTTGAAATAGTTCGATAAGGCCAGCAAGACAGAAGACGTATTTTCGGCTTTCGCTACAAAGCCATCATCAGTGTCATTCGCCTTGAATGGGCTAATAATTGATAATTGTCTACTTATGTTACAGTTGAAAGCAAATCGAATATGTTAACAACTTAACTAATATCAACGAAATCTAACAATGCTATTTTTATCCTTTGTTATTATTACTGTTTTTCGCTTTGAACCTTAATTCTTAAGGTATCTCAGCTGATGCTATTCAACTCTGTGTATGATAACAACAGATTTTTGAATTACATCGAACCGTTAAATTTAAATGTATGTTATTTAAATTATATTTTCCACCGTCCCAGGAAAACTTTCTGTTCCAAGGAATCGGTTGTAGAATAGCTGCTTTTCATTTACAATCCCTTCGACTGTCGATTCTAACACCGATTATTTTTGTTTGAAATTGTCCCAAAAGTAACCACCTCTATACCTCCAAAGTGGAACCGGTTGCCCTAGAATCAGTTCTGGAACTAGTTCTGGAACTAGTTCTAGAACTAATTCTACGTCAGTCACACTTTGCATATAGGATCTCAGGAACTGGTTCCGGAACCAGTTCCATGGAATCGGTTGCAGTGCAACCAGTTGTAGAATAGGTGTGTTTGGCTACCGATTGTAGAAAGTTTTCCTGGGGTGTCAATGTGTGTTTTTAAGATAAATGAGGGGAATGTTTATTTAATCTCTTATTTTGGTAAATGAATGTTCTTTAGTTTGACTATAGATCATAAATTAATATCACTTTCTGTTTGAATTATTTTCAAATTAAAAAGAGATGATACAATTTTCACAAGTAAATTACAAAGAATAAAAAATTTTGAAAGAATTCGATAAGGCCAGCAAGACAGAATACGTATTTTCGGCTTTCGCTACAAAGCCATTATCAGTGTCATTCGCCTTGAATGGGTTAATAATTGATAATTGTCTACTTATGTTACAGTTGAAAGCAAATCGAATATGTTAACAACTCAACTTAGACTAATATTAACGAAATCTAACAATGCTATTTTTATCCTTTGTTATTATTATTCTTTTTTGCTTTGAACCTTTTTCTTATATTCTAATATTATAAACTTCTTCTTTGTGAAGTATTTTTGGGAATGTTTCGCAGAATTCAGATGTTCGTGATCAGCTTTTGGAAAACGTTGTATAATTAAATTTTCATATCGGTTTTGATATACCCGTGGGAGCCAGCTGCCGTTATTAACAAAAGGAATTACTGACCAACTTTGCTTTGACGCTACACCAACACTCCGTCTTACAATAAGAAATTGAAGAGTATTTCAAAAGAAATTATTTTAGGAACATAACTTTACACTCTACGATATCAACATGTATACTTAGAATTTCTAAAAGACTGACTGGAATAAGTTCAATACGATCCATGGGAGAAAACTAAAAAAGAACTCCACCACATCTTTCCGAATGAAATTCGGAGAATTTCAAGTGAAATTAGTTGTATATTCTTTTTGGAATTTGTCATATTTGATCTTAAAACTGAACAAAAATAACACTCACTGTAACAATCTTAAGATCAACTAAGAAAATCGGCGAGAAATATATAAATTTTTTAAATGGTAAAAAAAGAATTTTTGAATAAAAATGGAAAATAAAATATTAACAAGTATATTTTATTTGTACCAATTTTGTGTTATATTACAAAAAAATAAATAAAAAATAATTTAAATAGTGTATTTTATTGGTCGAAAAATGGGTTATATAAAGCATAAATAAGATGTATTTTTTCATTGCTTTAACCAATTTTTAGCCGCTACCAGTTCCCGTCGACAGATTTTGATAAAAATATATATCGAAGCTATTCTAGGCCAAACTAAGAAAATTCTAAATTTTGAAGCCAGTGGATTTTGCAATATTTCGGAAAATTAGTGGTGATTATAATCACCATTGGCGGAATATTTATACAAGACTGATATTTTTGAAGTGTAACTAAAAAGAGTTTTTATAGTGAGTATATTATAAAAGAAACAGGACACATAATAATTGATAAAAAAAAAAAATAAATTAAATAAAAAAAACATTTTATTAGCATGTTATGAGTAGTAAGTGTTAAAGAAGATCTGGATATATGCATTATAAAAGGCATTACCTCATCACGGAAAAATATGCAGGAATATTGCGATTTTGACAAGGCATGATTTTAAATAGTCGAAAAGCGTTATAATATGCAGTTCCGAGACGGCATGAATTTTAAAAGAAAAACAAGAGCACTAATTAAAAGCGGTGAATTCGGATCTCGAAAAAAGTGCTTTGACGTGCGCTATATCTAACAAAAATCAGGCATGATATCATCAATAACGCATACGCTTAACTGCTCAACTTTCCTTGACAAAACCGCTTCCAAGCAAGCAGTAATTTCCACTGAGTATACACAAAAACAATCTACAAAATTCTATTTGTAATATTAAACGCCTTTTTTGCATAAACAAACAAAAAATTTTTAAAAAGGCACCAACAATGGAATTTGTATATACAAATCCCCTTTTGTAACTATTTGTCAAAAATAAAAAAATAAAATTCAACAACGAATTTGTTATATTAAAACAATTTTTCGCTTTATGTTGTCGTATTGACAAATAATTAAAAAAAAATTTGGAGCAACTTTAATTAATTTTTTTGTTAAAAACTGCCTGTTTTAAAATGGTTTCCATGAAACAAATAAAAGTAAGTTTTAGTTAGTATTTTATTTGCCTTTGAGTATTCGAGAATAAAATCAGAAATTATTACACAGAGTTTTTATAATTATGATAATATAAGACAAATATACATTCATTTTACGATATCTTCAAACAAAAACAACAAATAAGTGGAATTCAAATAATATTAAACTAAAAAAAAATAATTATAAAGTTGGTAAAAAATGTTAAATGTTTAAATAAGGATTCAAGCCGAAGGAAAATAAAAAATACATTATTAAAAACAAAACATATAACATATAAAAATTACAATTGAACTGGAAGGAAAAAAAGTTAATGCAGACTTCAAAACTAGAATTAAAAATTTGGGTTAAAACTAACTACACAGGATTAATGTTTTTAATGTCGTTAAATGTCCATTCAAGAAAAAAGCGTTTTGATTTTTTTTAATGAAAATAAATAGTATGCTCAAAAACTTAAACTAAGCGAATTCTAAATCGCAAGTATTGAAAGCAGGGATGATAAAGTTAGTACTATAGTACTTTTTATGGTACTATTAGAACCTCAAAAGTACTATGGTACTGCTATGACTCAGTACTATTTACAAATTTTCGTTCTTTGTGTTTTTTTTTTAATTTTCCTACCAAATATTGTGCTTAAAATGAAGAAATTAACTATCGGAGTTTAAAATAAAAAAGTGTTGAAAACCCCAAGTAAAAGATTTAAAAATTGATGCAAACGTAATTCTGTGAAACAAATTTTTAAAATATGTACCTACACAAAAATATTAAATATAAGGTGAATTTAAATTTTTCGAAAATTTTGTATTTTTTATTTAAAAAAATCCTTAATAATCGCAGTTTTAAATTGTTGTGATAACCAAGAAGTTGCGTTCATCTAGGGTTATGTTAATTGAGGGGGTACTTAATTTAATGGTTGAATAAATCAAATGAACTAAATTGATTAAATCCCTTTAAAATAATTTTCGCTTTCAAACGAAATTGAATATGACTTTCAACTTGATTCAAATAAAAAATCTGAATCAACCGCCTGCACAAAGTTATTATATTCCACACCACATAATTTATTCCAGGTAGAAATTGCCGACGTTGCAACAAAAATTGTACTGGGAGAGCACTGTTTTTTACCTCCCACATAAGTATGATGTATCACAATATTAGTAACATATTACTTAAGGTTTCTAAATAAAACCAAGGGTAAAGGCGTACCCATTGCCAGGCAATGCGGGAAAAAGGTCAAACCCATTACCAAGGTTTTGCTGGGTGTTTTTAGATATTGGCATTTCATAAAAGAACGCCTGCAAAAACAAGTAATATGTTTCCGACTGCTTTGGAAAGTTCAAATTAATTTAGTTTTTCATCTAATTCTTGGTTGTCTTGTCAATTATTGCAAAGGACTCTTGAGATTCTGCAACAGTAAATTTTTTGCGTTGTTTTGATCCACTGGGAGGTGGAAGTAATAATGCAGATACCAAAGAATAGTGAATGTTTTCGATTCTAAAAATAAAAAAAAATCGCTTTGGATATACATATTTAAGTATTATATAGTAAGTATTTTTAATGCTTACCTTCGTTATATGCTTTAGCTCTTAGTAACAAGTCAAACAACTTATTTTCATACTGCGTCCATTTAACACCCAAATCTTTCGCTTTAGGAAATTTATTAGAAAAATCAATAGCAATCTGAAAAGGCAAAATAATAGTTAAAAATGCTCAATATTTTGATAATACGTACATACAAACACAAAATAATTCAGTTGGAAATCCACCACCGTGGCCATTGTTTTACTCCTGCAACAACATTTTAATTATAATTTCATAAAAACAGTTCTACTAGAAAAATATTGGCTTTAATAACCAAACATTTTAAACTTCACTATTAATTGGTCACAACATGTACAAAAATCTGTCCTACCAACTAATTTGAAGAAACATAAAAAATTATAATTTTATTTGATAGTGGCAACTATTAGCAATGCGAAAATAATATGCATTATTTGTCAGTTGCACCAATCAAAGTTTTAAATTGTTTCTTTACTAAAGCATTACTAATTGTTTTTTACTAACTGATGGTTGCATGTTCTGAATTGAAAAAAGCTCTATCAGTTATGTAATTGATTTTTGGTTGTGATACCCAAATTAAAAACACATTTGGTCATTATAACCAAGATTAAACAAATACAACCGAAAGACATTTGTATGTGCTTCAGTTGTCCAAAAATTAAAAGTATGAAACAAAATTAATAACAATACTTAAAGCAAAATAATTGAAACCAGAAAAATATAAATCTTTCTTTTACTATAATGGTTAACGTATGTAAAAATCGTTCATTTTCATATTCTAAATTTATTTATTTAAATGTTTATTAGCCACAGCTCAGCAATAATTTGGATCACTATAAAAAAAACCTTCGTTGTGAAGTTACCGGACAAAGTTAAAATTTTACTAATAAGAACTTAGTAAAATTCTAAAGGATTAAAAAACGATAACAATATCAGGTAATTGTTCATATTTTAAGAGATAATCATAAGGTTTTAAGGTCTTTTCTAAAAAATACGAATAAAAAACCCCTACATCTAAAATTCTCCTAACATAGTTTTCGAGAAAAAATCTGAATTTTAGATCTTAATCTTAATTGCTTCCTTAATAAATTTAGATTTATATTAATTTTTCTTTTTTTGCCATTTTATGTTAAATTTAAAATTTTTTATATTTTCTACTTATTAATTAATAAAAAAACTAAAAAATAATGGAAACAGTGTTTTATTTAATTCGATTGGGTTTTCTAAAAATATTCGGTTGGATCTACTGAATATTAAATTCGATCGGGTATTACTAAAGTGATTCGGTTGTATCGACTGTTTTTTAGTGTACTAGCATAGTAGACGTAACTGCAGATTTCGATAGCTGCAACCGAATAATGTGATAGTACATGGGACTACCCAAATTCGGTTGGCAACAAATTCGGTTGACACAACGAATCTATTCTCTGTGTGTACGTACCAGTTTATATACGGAAGGTATGTTATATTCTGGCCACTGCTTAAGAACTTCTTCAGTAGATTTTTTGTTTTTTATTTGGTTGAATCTGTAGTTCGAACATTTTCTCCAGTA
Organism: Leucophora obtusa; assembly: GCA_949987735.1. NCBI lineage: Eukaryota > Metazoa > Arthropoda > Insecta > Diptera > Anthomyiidae > Leucophora > Leucophora obtusa. The sequence continues at coordinate 55,596,742 of OX465296.1, forward strand.
CAAGTCAAACTCATCCATTGTTATAGTCTCATTTCTCAAACATTCTACTGAAAAATCAGAATCTGGTTCGGGATCTATACTACAACAAACAAGAATGTTATATATGGCAACATTAAACTTGAATACCCTCCGCCATTAAATCAAAATTTTTATTTTTTTATATTTTAGATTGAAGGAAATTTTTGTCTTAAACAATACGCAATAAGGTTTTAATTTTGTATGGGAGCAATTAATGTATTTGGCGATAAACTTTTCTTTTATATAACAATATTATCACTAGGGTTTGGGGTTCGGGAATTCCCGGGCGGGAATTCTCGGGAAATCCCGGGAAAAGTTTGCTGGGAATTCCCGGGAAAATAATATATTTTTCCCGGGAAAACGGGAAATTTTAAAAATATTAAATTTTTTTAAATTGTTTTTGTTTCGAATAGGAGTTTTTAATTTTAGTCATAAAAAACATTTTAAATGCCAAAACAAAAATTTCATTGTTAAAATCTTTTAAAACGGAATGCATTTATTTGACACACAAATAAAATCTTTGCCAAGTAATTAGGAGCATTTCAACTAATAAAGATTTTTCGCATAACTTATTCAAAACTTAAGTAGTAAAACCTAAAAACTTGGTAAAATGTTTAAAAGAAATATGAAAAAAAAGCTTTGTTTCTTACAAATAATCGCTCTTACTATCTAAATTTTTTTAATGTATAATTTAGGTAAAGTCGACTTTAGTTAAATTATTGGGTGGCAGTATACCTTGACTTGGTTTATTTTTGGAGCATTCTGATTGGTTAATTTATTTTCAACCAATCAAAATGTTTGAAAATAAAAATATTTTTGTAAGGTTTTCATACACAAAATGAACAAAACCGTTTGATTAAAAATAAAGTCGACTTTAAATTTAAAATACCTCTTTATATTAAGGGTCAATAATTTTATAAGTAACGTTTTCATTAATAAATGTGAAAAGAAAAGACTAATGGTGGTATCTAAATTCGGTAATCCGACATCTAAATTTTGTTCCCAAAAAAAAAAAAAAAAAATTGATGGTCATGCAACTTCTCTTGAAGAAAACAACAACAAGAATAACGTTTCAGCTAAAATTAGCAAAGTACCTGAAGAAAAAAGTTTAAGCTGAATAGGCATTAAAGGTTTTATGGTAGGGCAATCATTACCTGAAATGGTATTCAAATTAGCCGCAGTCAATCCGCACCATAACTAGATCTTCGTTTATTCGAGAAAGTTTTTATAATAAAAACCTGGCATTGCAAAAAATTGAAACCGATGTAAAGAACATTATATTAAATTACTACAATCATGTAAAAAATAAAAGTAATATCGAGCAATATTTCCAACGATAGGAGATTTACTATAATCTTAGATGAATGGAAAAGAATATTACAAAAGATATATTTGAACATATGTATAAACGGAAATAATTCATTTTATAGCCTGGGGTTGGTTTATATATCAGGAAGATGTAATGCTGATGAAATAAGAAGAATTGTAGAAATAAGACTAGAAGAGTTTTATTTGTCTTTGGAAAATAACATTGTGGACACCATATCTAATGGGCCAAGTGTGATGAAACGGTTTGTTTCCGACAGTCCAGTAGTAGGTGCTTTCTGCTGGAATCATGCAATTCATTTGGCAGTGCTGCGAGTAATATATGTGAAATCAAATGCTCAACATTCTGATATTTTTTACTTTGAATTCTCACTACACAAAATGCTTTTGTACTGAAATAGTGTTTTTTTTAACAAAAATTACTTATATAGGTGGTTTTCATTAACAATTTTGTTTAAAAATATTTCCCGGGATTCCCGTTTTCATTCCCGTTTCCCGGTAAATAAAAAAGTCCGGGAAATCCCAAACCCTAATTATCACTAATAAAAATACTGCCTGCGGAAAACAGTGGGCTAAAGCGTAATAACCAAATATGTCGAAATTTTTTAAGGAATAAACTATTGTTGGTTTTTAATTTTTATTTAAAAAATAAATATCTTCATCAAATAAAAAAAACTCAATATGGGGTCCTACCGATTCGGTTGATCACAACCGGATGAATTTAATTAATTTACCATCTATTTTTGGTGTAGGGTATAAAAACACGATTAGAAAATAATGTTACAAACAACCTACCAAAAGATACTGTTTCTTGTTCTGTAGATTTTAGTTTTATTTCCTTTAGGCCCGTTAACTTATCTCAATTTTTACCCTGGTTAAGAGCTCTACTAGCCTTAACCACTGGTAAACATATTTTTTGAATAACTTATCTAAATTTTAACCAAGTATTTCTTCTAACCAATGCTAAAATTTAACCATAGAAATTTCTGTGGTTAAGAAACTTAACCAAGGCTATTTTAGAACAATTCACCCTACATAAGATATTTTAATAAATTAAACTTGTAATGATAATTAAAGAAAATACTAATATGATACATATTAGTATTTTCGATGTGCATTTCCCCACTTTACCAAAACTTACAAAAATTGCATCTGTACTTAAAATCGTGCACAAATTTTTGCTATTTAGGATTTATGTTTGTGTGATAGCTTACAGAAATTGGGCTCATATAGGGAAATAGGAAAAATTTATTTTTTATTGGTTCAAGGAGCCAAAATCTGTCTTGAGTAATCAAAAATGGTGACCAATATTAGAACAATTTGACACGAATTATACACCTCTACAAAATTAAAAGTCGCTGTCGGTAGAAGATTGGTACATACTTTTAGTATTTTACTTGCTGATTCCAAATCTCCATTCCGAATTCTCTATCACCTCTCAATTTTGAGAAAATCGTGATTAAAAATGCGAAAAATAGCTTTTTACGTATTTTAAAATACTATACAAAACGCATTCAAATCAGGGCTGCCAAATTTGCCGATTTTTCGGAATTTTGCCGATTTTTTATTAAAAAATATGCAAAATGCCGATTTGCCGATTTTTGGTTGAAAAATGCCGATTTTTTTTAAATTAAAAAAGCGCAATTTTAATTTTTTTGTGTATATTAATAAATAGTAAAATAATTCTATCTTTGAAATTCTTACAGAGTTTTCTATTTTACTAAATGTATCTGAAATTCAATAATTGGAAGCTAAATGTACACCACGCAATATTCTTATACAACTTTTGACATCGTGCAAAGATTCATTTGGTTATTGCAATTTTGGTATTTCTCCAAAATGTAAGAAAAACAATAGCCGTGTTTTCTAATCACTTGGATTTAATAAATCCAAAAAGTATTTGTAAAAGTGCTCAACAAATGGCGTTAGATTCTCCCTATTTTAAAAAGAATTTTCTGTCCGACACTTCTTTCACCCTAATTTTTAATACCGAATCCGATGATGAAGGATTTTACTTTAACTTTTAAGTTTTAATTATATTTTATATAAAACAGCGAAAGACAGTCTGCCTTTTCAGTTTTATCACTTCAATTTATATTTTTACACAATTGAAAAATTTTATTGCAATATTTAATATTCACTAATTGGATTTAATTAAATTACTTACTGTAGAGTGAAAAATTGCCATTCCTATTTCAGCTATTTATCCATATCCAAGATTAAAAATATGTATGTGGTGAGGTGTAGTTTTTTTTTCTAAACATAGTTCATAAAAAAAAATTTAATAAAAACCTTTTATTTGTTAGTTTTTAAATTTTTTTGTTTCTCTTTTAATTTTTATTCGTATTTTTTTCTGACATTAAATTAATAGGCTGTTTCATATATTTGTGCTTTTATTATGGATTTTTTAAATCCAGCTTTTTTTTGGATTTAATAAATCCACTTTTTGTATGAAAAATTCTAAATCCAGGTGATTAAAAAACACGCTAAATATGCAATATTTTGTAAAAGTATTATACAACTTATTGCAATATGTAGCAAGAGGATAGACTTGTGTTGTTCGTGAACGAACTAGTTCAATTGAACTAGTCACTCAATTGATCGAAAAACCTAGTTCACTACTAATCGCTCTTGGCTGGGGATAATACTATTTCTTTTTATTAATTAAAAATATTTTCTTCACTAAACATTTTTCTTTTTTTTTCTTAAAATTCTTAATTGTCTGATATTTTATATCTTTGTTAACTAAAAGACGATCTATATGAATTCGCTATCCATTCAAAATTGCTAAACAAACGATCGGAAAAATTGTTTTGTGAACGATTGAACGAAATTGCCAAAGATCTATTGAACTAGGGCGTTCACCAAAAAGAACTAGAACGATATGTTGCTAAATTTTAAAAACATAATTCTTTAATTTCATTTTGAAATCTGATTCAATTTTATCCTGACGATTCGCATCATTTAATCATTTTATAGTTTAAATTATTTGCTACTTTATTCAATAAATATCTTATTCAAAGAATCAGTTTGATTTTTGTTAACTCATTTTATGTAATCAAGAAAATTAATAAAATTTTAACAAATCGTTTCAACTAAAAATGGTTAAATTGATTTGTACTTCGCGAATTATTTCATAAAATAAATTATTTAATCGAATCAATATTAATTCGATATAAATTGTACTAATTCATTATCTCACTTTATTCAATATCAAATCATTGATTTCAGGTTATTCATTCCTGTTCTGAGTTCCGAAACTTTTTAATTAGAATGGATTTGTAAAATCACACGGAGTTAAAATTTTAGAATTTTTAAATAAACTTTAAGATGAATTTTTATATATTAATTGTTACAAAAAATGTATATATTTGTTTTACACTCAGGGAATTATGTAGGTAGAATCAACTGTAAATGACAGTTAAAATAACTGCATTTGCACTTAAAAAGGTGTAGACTACATTTGCAGTTAAATTAACTGCAATATGAAGTAATTTTTAACTGTTAAAAATCAACTGACAAATGTAGTAAAAACAACTACAAATGCAATTGAAACAACATACATGCAAATTATTGTAAAACTGTACAAACAACTGCAAATGTAGTTAAAAAAACATAGATAAAATTTTTTTTTTAATTATTAATTTAATAAAAAAAAAACAAATTTATGTAAACACTTTTAACTTAATTTTATTCTATAATAAATTTAAAATTGAGAAATCAAAATTTACACTTAATGTCACTTTTATTTTTCACTATTAAGATATTGTTGTACATGTCCGTCTGTGAGGGATGAAATATGCTGTTGTTTGGCTTCCTTTTTTCTCCAGGTAGAAAGGGATGGGAATATAAAAGAACTGAAAGAAAATAAATACAATATTTTTTTAACATTCCTCGTAAATAGATTTATATTATAAAACTTACCTTATTATTTTAATAATTTAATAAAAAATATATAACCTTTTCTGTATTACGCGTCCTCACTCTTTGGCGTTGTTTTATGACTAAGACAAGAGAAAACATGTTATTCTCATATTCTTTCACTAGAAATTTCTAAACAAGTGCTTCATACACATACTCCTGTTTGCTTCGTGTGTGTACACACACTTGAAAATTTAAGTATTTGTAAATAAAATTCAAAATAACTGCATAAAATAAATGTTACTACAATGTAGTAGTTTTTGTATTTTGTTTAAAAAAATAACTGTCAAAAACATTTAAAAATTTTGTTCTAAGTAAATTAACTACAATTGTAGTTAAAATAACTACAACCGCATTACTACACAAATAACTGTCATGTAGTAACTGCAGAACTTTTCTGAGTGTACTTTCACCAAGCTTTTTCTACACGAAAAAAATAATTCGGATGTGGATCACAGAACAGCAAAAAATTCGGAATGTTTCACTTTAGAATTCGGAACTTAGAACAGCGCCGATTATAATATAAATTATTCACTGATTCATAAAAACAAAACTTTTTTATGCGAATTGATTGAAAATTGAATTATATTTTTCAGAGAAAAAATATTTCTAAAAATTGTGGAACTAATTTATGTAGTATTGGCATAAGTTAATATCTGAACTAACCTTTTTTTTTATTATTTAATTTATCTCAAAAAATTATTATGAATAAAGGCAAAAAAAAATATATTTTTATAAGTGTTTGTGATTGTGCCGATTTCATGCCGATTTTTTTAAATCAAAGTGCCGAAAATGCCGATTTTTTTTTAGGAAAAAGTGCCGATTTTTCATAAAAATTATATGGCAGCCCTGATTCAAATAGCTTAAGACTTGTTGTTATGATGGTAAGTAGTAACGAATGAATTTTGTTCTCTAAAATACATACGACAATATTTTTTTAATTTGTGTACCGTTATAGGAAAAAATTCTTTTGAAAACCACTCTCAGAAAAACAATTATTCCATCAATTTTGGGTAACTTACATTTAAAAATTTGGAATCAGAGTATCAAATTCAAAATGAATCAATTATCAAAGCTCAAGACTAATGAATGAAGTACAAGACTATTGAATTTAATTCTTTAATATAAAAAAGCGCATAGAAATCACTCGAATTTACGAAATGTGAACCAATCATGTTTTAAATATTTTAAAAGTATGTGAGGAACCCCTGGATAACCCACAGTTTTGACTCGCAATTACAAAAATATACAAAATCATGCACAGCGATTATTTTTCTACTCACTTTGATGTGCTGATCACATAAATTGCCTTAATTTTAATAATCTATAACAAAATTTCACTATTTTCTTTTTTAATTTTATGCGCGAATCTTTCCGCGGTTGTCTCAATTAGCACGAAATACTTATTAATAGTTCACATAATCCACTTTTATTTTATAGACTTACCAAATGGATTTAATTAAATCACCTCTCGTAGTATGCAAAAAGACACAATCATTTTATAGCATATAGCGACCGCGGATCTTAAAAAAAACGACGTGGTCAAGTGTATTATTTTTTTTACGACCAGAAACACACAAAAAACCGCGAGAAAAACTTTTAATTTTCCCGTATTGAAAAAAAATTTTTTTGTTATAAATTTTTTTTCCTTTTGTTTTTATTCTGACATTTCATACTAAGGTTAACTACCCAGAGTTAAAATATTGATAAGTTATTATGGTTAAATTTTCATAGGGATAAATATTTAGTATTGGTTAGTTACCCATGGTTAAGGTAAAGTTAACTTCTCGAGAAAAGTTAATGGGCCTTAGTGGTTTACTTTGACGTTTTAAATTGTAGATTTTGTTTTAATAATTTGCCTCTCTTTCCGGTTGTGTAATAACTCTAAAATATTAATTAATTAGTAATTAGAATCAAAGTATTTTCAAATTGATGTTTACCAATGTTTCAGATGGAAATATGGAATATATTTGTCGTTCAAGTTTTGAACAATCTATCATTGTACATTTGTAACCCTTTACTTCGATATATTTTGCTATTTATAAGCAATACTCGAATTTCATCTCGAAATATTTCATTTTTTTCATAATACTTTAAAATTTTTTTACCAACATATGTGTCTTCTAATATGGCCTTTAGAGATGGAATAGGTCGAATTTCAAATGAACTAGTTTCAGATTGTGTTGTTCTAAGAGTTTGTTCTAATACATTTTTATTTGCATCAGATCTATTTTCAGATAAAGTAGTTTTAGATATCCATATACTAAGATTGTGTTCAAATGTGGCTTGATATCCAACAGGTAAAGTTTGAAATAATTTGTTTATGTGATTTTTCTTGAGGTACCGTAATACTTCCACAGTTATAGATTGCTCTATGATAACCTAATAAGCACATAGGTTTTAAAAATTAAAGTGCTTTAAATTGTGCTTGAAGTAAAGTACATTTCAAATTCTAGCATTTGTATATTTAAAAAAAAATATTTCAAACTTGAATTTTTGTTTCCCTTTTGCTGGAGTATGCTATTGAAATAAAATGAAATTAAAGTTGTATTCAAGCCTTGAAACCGAAAAACAGGGCTGGAATTGAACTTGATTTCAACATGAATTCCAGTGAAATTGTTTATAGGGAAGTGAAAGTTATTAAGAACCCAGTCAGAAAAATACAAACGGGAAAGCGATGGCAAAGCACTTTAACAGGTGGTACAAGTACTGGCAAAAAGTGGTTTCCCATTCCCAAAGTGATAACATCATTAGACAAAAGGACCGGCTGTTCAAAAAGCGCCGGAAAAGCACTGGAGAAACAAAGTTTTTGAACGTTGGCATAACGCTGGCAAAACCAATAAATAGGTGGTCTGGAAATATATTTTCCAAAATAAAATTTAAAAAAAGTTCATATGTATTTTTTTTGGTCCTGCCGTGATTTAAACCCAGGCCGTCAGATTGGCAGACGATTGCTCTACCCACTGAGCTTACGAGACATATAATATTTGATAGCTAAACACATAAATGAGTGATAATCGCTGGACAACTACTGCCTGTTCTAAAAAGCTAGCACTGGTAAAAATTTTTTGGAACTAATATGCCAGCGTTGGGATATCAAAAAAAAAAGTTGGTCTTAAAGGAGCTTTTCCAGAAACAAAAAAAATAGAATAGAACAAAACAATTTTTAAATTAAAAATAATCCAAAAAAATTTTTGCTTGCAACAGGATTTGAACTCGGAACTTCCAGACTACAAAACCTTTTTAACGAAGCGTCAGCATTTTTATAAAATCATTACTCTACCAGTGAATTGGTTTTTGTACCACTGGTAGCATTGGTTAGGTAGCACTGGATAACCACTGGTTGCAAACTTTGGCATACCATTCTTTGCCAGTGGTTTTTTTTATAAACCACCGAAATTTTTGTAAAACAAATGCTGGAAAAACGCTTTTTGCAAGCGCTGGCAAAGCGTCCCAAATGAGTATTCTCCCAGTCATTTATTTTCAACACCATGGTTACCCAGTGGTATGCCAGTGCTTGATTTTTTGTACCACTGGCGATTTCTGATTGGGAATATTTATTTGTTAAAAATATTAAAAAAAAAATTTCTTACCTCGTAAATGACTGTATATACACTGAGAGAATTATCTGCATGATATCAATGAATTTTTGCATTAGATCTATGAATTGTCACTGGAATTCGTCCATTGAAACTTTTCATTAAATTAATGCAATTTTTCATAAAAGTTAATGAAAAATTTCATAATATTTATTAAAAATTTAATACGACCAATGAAAAAGTTTCATTAAAAATATTTTCATTAAAACTATGAAGCTTTTTCATAGAGTTTAAGAAATTTTTGATTCCTATTGTGAAGAACACTTCATTAGTTTGGTGAAAAAATTTCATTAAAACTCGTCCAAGAAATTCTCTCTGTGTCTGACAGAGTTTCCATTCGCCAAGTAATTTGTATAAGTCCGAATTGTGATCAGCAGTATCCAATTGATTATCCTTCCAGTTTTTAAAACACATATTTTATTTAATATACGTTATGATAAAATTCTTTTAATTTTACGAATTGTTTCCCGCAATAAATTTTAACTATTTCGACAGGAGGACCCATAAGATCATCAATAGTCATTATCATGGCAAGGACTTTCATGCACTAAAAAATCGAAAATATGCGCTTAAACATGCACTATAAAATAGAAAATATGCACTTAAATATGCATTTATAACGAAATATGCACTTAAAGCCAAAAAATATGCAATTAAAAATAAATGTTTTTTTATTTATATTTATATATATTTATATTTAATAAAAACTAACATAAACGTAAAAATTCAGGTATCGGTTACAATAAGCTTGTTCGTTTACTTACTACAAGTTACTATATTTATTACAGCTGGAAAAATTCAATACAAAAAGTAAACAAAACTTTGCAATTATACTAAGTAGTAAGAAATTCGAGTAAACGAACACACTGAATATATCTTCAAATACACATAGTTAAATATATTTTTAGAAAATTCAGTGAAAATAAAAAGAAATACAGTCGATCTTTATTATAAAATAGAACTTAAATATGTGTACTATAAAATCGTACTCACTTTCGTAACTCAGAGAAAAAAGTGGCAGAAATTAATGCTCGGAGAGAAGTTTCCTTAAAATAATTTTTATAAAATTTTTCAACTTTCTGTTTGTGAGCAATAACACCCAAAAACGTTAATTTAAAATTACATCTATAAAAAATGTGTTAGTGGATGACAACATATTGTATACTATGTGTTTCTCTGTCTAGTGTAGTGTTGTATTAATAATTAATTCTTTAGAATTTTTTTTAGTTTTAAAGTATGAATTTTTAAATCGAATTTCATATTTAAAAAATATGCAATAATGTGCAAAATATGCAATAAAAATCATAAAATATGCAATAAAATATGCACTTATAAGCAAAATATGCAAAAATATGCATTTATAACAAAATATGCAACAACAAATCGATGCCATTTTTTGCAAATTCTTTGATTCGGAAAAGTATTTAAAAATATTTAAAAAATATGCAATAATGTGCAAAATATGCAATAAAAATCATAAAATATGCAATTCGGGTTAATTCGGGGAAACGAGGGAATAGAGTAAATACGATTAGTAAATATTTCTAAGTAACTCACGAGAATAGTAAGCAGGTGAGTCGGGCTATCTCGGGGAAACGAGGGAATATGGTAACTACGATTAGTAAATAGTTCTAAGTAACTCACGAGAATAGTAAGCAGGTGAGTCGGGTTAATTCGGGGAAACGAGAGAATATGGTAAATACGATTAGTAAATATTTCTAAGTAACTCACGAGAATAGCAAGCAGGTGAGTCGGGTTATCTCGGGGAAACGAGGGAATATGATAACTACGATTAGTAAATAGCTCTAAGTAACTCACGAGAATAGTAAGCTTGATTTTTGTACCACTGGCGATTTCTGATTGGGAATATTTATTTGTTAAAAATATTAAAAAAAAAATTTCTTACCTCGTAAATGACTGTATATACACTGAGAGAATTATCTGCATGATATCAATGAATTTTTGCATTAGATCTATGAATTGTCACTGGAATTCGTCCATTGAAACTTTTCATTAAATTAATGCAATTTTTCATAAAAGTTAATGAAAAATTTCATAATATTTATTAAAAATTTAATACGACCAATGAAAAAGTTTCATTAAAAATATTTTCATTAAAACTATGAAGCTTTTTCATAGAGTTTAAGAAATTTTTGATTCCTATTGTGAAGAACACTTCATTAGTTTGGTGAAAAAATTTCATTAAAACTCGTCCAAGAAATTCTCTCTGTGTCTGACAGAGTTTCCATTCGCCAAGTAATTTGTATAAGTCCGAATTGTGATCAGCAGTATCCAATTGATTATCCTTCCAGTTTTTAAAACACATATTTTATTTAATATACGTTATGATAAAATTCTTTTAATTTTACGAATTGTTTCCCGCAATAAATTTTAACTATTTCGACGGGAGGACCCATAAGATCATCAATAGTCATTATCATGGCAAGGACTTTCATGCACTAAAAAATCGAAAATATGCGCTTAAACATGCACTATAAAATAGAAAATATGCACTTAAATATGCATTTATAACGAAATATGCACTTAAAGCCAAAAAATATGCAATTAAAAATAAATGTTTTTTTATTTATATTTATATATATTTATATTTAATAAAAACTAACATAAACGTAAAAATTCAGGTATCGGTTACAATAAGCTTGTTCGTTTACTTACTACAAGTTACTATATTTATTACAGCTGGAAAAATTCAATACAAAAAGTAAACAAAACTTTGCAATTATACTAAGTAGTAAGAAATTCGAGTAAACGAACACACTGAATATATCTTCAAATACACATAGTTAAATATATTTTTAGAAAATTCAGTGAAAATAAAAAGAAATACAGTCGATCTTTATTATAAAATAGAACTTAAATATGTGTACTATAAAATCGTACTCACTTTCGTAACTCAGAGAAAAAAGTGGCAGAAATTAATGCTCGGAGAGAAGTTTCCTTAAAATAATTTTTATAAAATTTTTCAACTTTCTGTTTGTGAGCAATAACACCCAAAAACGTTAATTTAAAATTACATCTATAAAAAATGTGTTAGTGGATGACAACATATTGTATACTATGTGTTTCTCTGTCTAGTGTAGTGTTGTATTAATAATTAATTCTTTAGAATTTTTTTTAGTTTTAAAGTATGAATTTTTAAATCGAATTTCATATTTAAAAATATTTAAAAAATATGCAATAATGTGCAAAATATGCAATAAAAATCATAAACTATGCAATAAAATATGCACATATAAGCAAAATATGCAAAAATATGCATTTATAACAAAATATGCAACAACAAATCGATGCCATTTTTTGCAAATTCTTTGATTCGGAAAAGTATTTAAAAATATTTAAAAAATATGCAATAATGTGCAAAATATGCAATAAAAATCATAAAATATGCAAGTCGGGTTAATTCGGGGAAACGAGGGAATAGAGTAAATACGATTAGTAAATATTTCTAAGTAACTCACGAGAATAGTAAGCAGGTGAGTCGGGTTAATTCGGGGAAACGAGGGAATATGGTAAATACGATTAGTAAATATTTCTAAGTAACTCACGAGAATAGTAAGCAGGTGAGTCGGGCTATCTCGGGGAAACGAGGGAATATGGTAACTACGATTAGTAAATAGTTCTAAGTAACTCACGAGAATAGTAAGCAGGTGAGTCGGGTTAATTCGGGGAAACGAGAGAATATGGTAAATACGATTAGTAAATATTTCTAAGTAACTCACGAGAATAGCAAGCAGGTGAGTCGGGTTATCTCGGGGAAACGAGGGAATATGATAACTACGATTAGTAAATAGCTCTAAGTAACTCACGAGAATAGTAAGCCGGTGAGTTGGGTTAATTCGGGGAAACGAGGGAATATGGCAAATACAATTAGTAAATATTTCTAAATAACTCACGAGAATAGTAAGCAGGTGAGTCGGGTTATTTCGGGGAAACGAGGGAATATGGTAAATACGATTAGTAAATATTTCCAAGTAACTCACGAGAATAGTAAGCAGGTGAGTCGGGTTATCTCGGGGAAACGAGGGAATATGGTAACTACGATTAGTAAATAGTTCTAAGTAATTCACGAGAATAGTAAGCAGGTGAGTCGGGTTAATTCGGGGAAACGAGGGAATATGGTAAATACGATTAGTATATAGTTCTAAGTAACTCACGAGAATAGTAAGCAGGTGAGTCGGGTTATTTCGGTAACTCCGACCTTGTTGGCTTATTCGTGTATACTTCGCCGAAGGACGAAGTATGGTAAAACTCCAACTGGGTTCGGGTTACCTCGGGAACACGAGGAGATGTTAATAAATATTTCTAAGTAACTCACGAGAATAGTAAGCAGGTGAGTCGGGTTAATTTGGGGGAAACGAGGGAATATGGTAAATACGATTAGTGACTCACGAGAATAGTAGGCAGGTGATGATGCATTAAACACATAGACGACTGCAGCTACACGACTACAAATGCTGCTGGCTGCAATTGTAGTCGTGTAGTGAGCTACTTAATTTTTTTGAAAACGACAGCAACATGTAAACAGATAATCCTAAATATTTGACATTTTGATAAATATTAATCTTTTTTGGTTTGTACTTCTAAAATAATGGCTGAGGAATATTTTGTTAATTTTGTAAGATCCATTTTTTTTACAAAACATCACAATAAAGTTATTTCCAAATATAAATTAATGAAACCTTCAAACAATTGTAAAATATAAACAGCTGTTTCTTCAGTGTTCCCAAAACGGTGATTTTCTAGTCAGAACTAGCGATTTTATTTCGCCTCTAGCGGGAAAAATTGTCCTGTTTTACATATTTTGTTATATTGTCAAAACTATTTTTGTTTTGTAGCCAACAAAAATAGAAATTATCCTAAGTTGACTACAGCGGCAAAAGTAGTCGTGTAGCCGTGTAGCTGTGTTGGTGTCAAAATAATCGTTTTCATATAAACGTGTGTATTTTATTTTTGACAGGCTGTAGTCGTGTAGCTGCAGTCGTCTATGTGTTTAAGAGAATAATCACAACTGTGTCGATTGTCGACCGACGACAGCAAAAGTCGTCGCGAATAATTTAAATTCATCGACAATCGATTGTCGACATTTTTTGACATTTAGAAAAAAATTAAAGCAAAACAAGAATATGGTTGTATTTTTTTCGCCACAATTCTTCACCAATTCAATTAGTTTTCCATTAATTCCTGTTGTTTTACATTTTTTTGTATTTAATTTTGCTTTTTCGTGGTAAATTATGCATTTTTATTTTCAATTATATTACTTCTGTCAAAAAAATATTTTTTTTGTACACAAAGTACGAATTTTTGCAACTCTAATACGAATTTCTGCAACTCTGTTCCCTTAATTAGTTAAAAATATGGCAACTATTTGACAAATATTTTGAGTGTGTATTAGTGTGTCGTCACGAAAATAGAATAGATTCTATTACGACGACAAATCGCCGGACGACATGGCGACATTTTGCTTCCCATACAAAATATATTAAAAAGCACCTGTCGTTGTCGACCCAGTTCTGATTAATCTCTAATGCTTGAGTCGGGTTAATTTGGCAACTGTAATCGGGCTGGCTTATTCTTGTATACTTCGGCCGCGGGACGAAGTATAGTAAAACTCCAACTGGATTCAAGCTCCCCCTTAGGCCACACAACTTTTCCATTATAAGTAATAGGTTTTATTAACCTAATAAGAATTGCAAGAATATTTGCCCATTCAAGTGAAAATATATTGTTGGTTAGGGGTATCAGCATTTCCATTAGGTATATGAATAAGTAGGTTATTTGTAACGGCACGTTACATCTTCTTTTATGATTTTATATAAAATTTTGAAACAAGTCCGCATTTTTTTTCAATCCCGCAATCCCGGGAATTTTGTGCGGGATTTCCCGGGATTTTCTTTTTTATTATTTTACAGTTTTAGCTATTATATATTGCAATTTTGGAACCTTAATAAATTTAAAGCATTGATTTGAAATTAATTTAAATAAGAAATATTTGAAATTAAAAAATGCGATTTAAAATTTGATAAACTGAATTAGTATAAAAAGAGTAAAAAGGTTAGAGTCGGGCATGCCGCCCAGCAAAACCTTTCATTACCATGTAATAAGTTTTAGGTATTGAAATCTTAAGTGTTCACTAGTTACCTTTTAATTACTAAACTACTTATTTTAACATGGTGATGTCATTGGAGGAAAGTTATTACACTGATGTTACCTGTAAGTAGTTTATCAGCTGTTCTATAAATAGATGTTAAATATAGATTTAAAAAAATATAAAAATTCAAAAACCAATAGGAGCTGACACGTATTGATCAGCGTACCCCACGATTGTCAGGCAAACACTCTAACCATTAGACCACGACACCACTATGATTTCTAATGCTTTAACTTATGTAGACATTTATTGTGGAATCTGTTATACATGTCTATTTTTCACAAAACTTGTTGGTTTTAAATACTGCTTAATGAACATCAACATTTCTATAAATAGATGTTTAATATAAATTACAAAAAAAAACAACAATGGAAGCTAACACGAGTTGAGCAGCGATCCTCATGTCTGTCAGGCAAAAACGATAACCACTAGGCTACGCCATAGTTATGGTTTTTAATGATTTAGAACATATATTATTGGTTTCAGCTATTGTGAAATAGTAATGTGTGGGGTATAATTATCGGTAACTCATTACATTCAGTTTAAAAGTAATTCAACGGGTAATGAGATATGAGATCTAAGTAATGCATGTAGTAATGACCAGTCATTACCAAGGTTTTGCTGAGCGACTATACAATACCCTACACCAGTGTGGGTAAGAGCCAACAAATGTTTGGATCCGAAATTCGAATGGGTTAAAAGGAGCTTGTGTCAAAAATTTCTATAATGTGAGTCAGCGCACCAAATTTCATTAAAATATCTTAATATTTGCGACTGCAATTTGTAACCAAGCCAATTTTGGGGGACCCTTATATGGGCACTAGGTCTAAACATGGGCCGCTGTTAAACAAAATCAATAGGCTTTCTCCTTGGGCTGATATAGGTCGGTGTACCAAATTTCATCAAAATATCTTAATATTTGCGACCAGCAGCGTATAAACAATATAACTTTGGTAGGACCCTTATATGGGCACTAGGTCTATACATGGACCGATGATCACCAAAATCAATAGGCTTCGTCCTTGGGCCAACATAGGTCTGCGTACCAAATTTCATCAAAATATCTTAATATTTGCGACCTGCAGCGTATAAACAATATAATTTTGGGGGGACCATTATATGGGCACTAGGTCTAAACATCGACTGATGTTCACCAAAATCAATAGGCTTCGTCCGTGGGCCAACTTAGCTCTGTGTACCAAATTTCATTAAAATATCTTAATATTTGCGACCTGCAGCGTATAAACAATATAATTTTGGTAGGACCCTTATATGGGCACTAGGTCTAAACATGGACCGATTTTAAACAAAATCAATAGGCCGACAAAAGTCAGTGTAGCAAGTTTCATCAAAATATCTTAATATTTGCGACCTGTAGAGTGCGCACAAGAATGCATGGACAGACAGACGGACGGACAGACGGACATCGTTAAATCAAAATAAAAAAAATCTAAACCGATCGGTATACTATAAGGTGGGTCTAGGACCATTATTTTTTGGTGTTACAAACATCAGCACAAACTTATAATATAATACCCTGACCACATAGTGGTGTAGGGTATAAAAATATTATTTAGGCCAAATTGTTTTGGATGTCAGTTCAATTTGGTTAAGTTAAACCGAAAACAAATACTCGAACTTCAGAAAATTTTTATATAAGTTTGTGCTGATGTTTGTAACACCAAAATATATTGGTCCTAGACCCACCTTATAGTATACCGATCAGCTCAGAATTTTTTTTTATTTCGATTTAACGATGTCCGTCTGTCCGTCCGTCCGTCTGTCCATGCATTCTTGTGCGCACTCTACAGGTCGCAAATATTAAGATATTTTGATGAAACTTGGACTTATGTCGGCCCAAGGACAAAGCCTATTGATTTTGGTTAAAATCGGTCCATGTTTAGACCTAGTGCCCATATAATGGTCCCCCCAAAATTATATTGTTCATTTGATATAATTCATTTGCATCATGAAAAATTTTGTTTCCTTGTGTATCTTGGGGACACATTGGGTCTAATGACTTTCGAAGAAACTCGATCATTGGAGAAACAATATATTCTTCTACATATTCTCTTATTTTATTCACATCTAATCTAGATAAATTATTAAATGAGTGCAATATTAATAAAAATTGACTGGCTGAATTTTGCAGAATTTCCAAACGTTCTTTGTACAAAACATCACAAGCATTGTTGTTTGGATCATTGCTAAATATGACATTTGAAACACCTAAATTTCAGCCTTGAGCATTGGTATCAATCTCAACATTTTCCAGCGAGCTTGAACCTGAAGACACCTTAAATTGGTGTCCATTATTACCGCTTATATTCTTAAAACGGTAATTTTCAATATTTACCAACGAGCCTGAAGACAGCTCAAATTGAAGCCCATTATCAACACTTATTTCCTTAAAATGATTTAGAACATGCTTTTTGAAAGACTTCTCTAATGTAAATTTTTGATTGCACTCATTATTATAATTACACACATATTTATTTTCTCCAATAAGTGGACAATCCTTCAAATGGCTAAGAAACTCATTAGGACAAACAAACAATTTTTCACACAAAAAACAGTTAATGAAACATACCATTTTGCGAGTTGTATTTTTTATTTATTTTTATTATTTTTACCAATAACGGCTAATCAGCTTTGTTTTTTATATATTTTTGCGCTAACACTTTTTATTATATTTTTCGTTTGAATTTATTTGCAGCCTCTAATCGCGTAGAAAAACCAAGATTTTCTTTTTATTTGAGCAATTGAAAAACACAAAATAAATGATTTGGTTTTTTTTGTTTCAAAAAATTCTAAGGCTACTTTTTTGAAATTTTTGTTACAATTTACAAATATTTAATAAAAAAAATTGTTAGATATCTAACTAACAACAATTTTTTTTTAATTACTTAAAATTTTGTGATACTTTTTTCTGTATAGTTAATCATTTTGTAGGAACAAATTATTTTTACTTAAAGCACCGTAAGTTGTTTGAGTTTCACGTGAAGAAACTGTTATAAGTACTCCATATAAAAAAAATAATTTTTCACGACAATGAGTGTATAGACTTTGTTTTCACGCAAATTTAATATACAAGACTATTATTTTTCTGGTGAAAAATTGACATTTTGTGTATATTGTGATTATGTCTTTGTTAAAAAATTAAAAAATGTTCAATTTTATAATTTAAATTGCAGTTTGAAGCCTTTAAAGTTCGAGTAAATTTTTTCCACGTGAAAAACAACTTACGGTGCTTTATCTCTTAAAATTTATTTAAAATTTTAACTGCACAATTTTCTTGAGCTTAAGGTTTTGTTTTTTATATATAAAAAGTTTTTTATTTCAATATTTCGCTACTCCAATGTGTGCATCTTCAGGAAATAACAATTAAATTAAAAAATTATAAACAATTTGAAAGTTTGAAAAAATTTTGAAAACATTTGTCAAATATACATTTATACCAGCAAACAAAGTTTTTTGGTATAAAAGTATAACAAACAAAAATATAAATATAATAATAACACTATGCGACAGTCAAAATCGGGATGGGATGAAACCAACGGGAAATGTTATATCAGTCAAAAACAAGTTATACGTGTCCCGGCGTTTCGCTGGGTCACCCCTAGGAATCGAGATATATCTTTTTTTTGACATAACTCGAGAACCACTACTCCGATTTTGCTCAAACAATTTTAAAAAAATTAAAAATTACAATTCCTTTAATCTGTTCATATAACGTTTTTCTATATACTCAACAGTTTTGCCGGTAAAAATAAATGTTTGTTACCGCTACCATAAAAATCAATAACCTTTTGTTTATTACTTTTTTTTAATATTTTAGGCAAAAAATATTTTTTTCTTCATACATTTATTTTTACCGGCAAAACTGTTGAGTATATAGAAAAACGTTATATGAACAGATTAAAGGAATTGTAATTTTTAATTTTTTTAAAATTGTTTGAGCAAAATCGGACTAGTGGTTCTCGAGTTATGATTAAAAGCCATTGTTTTACTCCATTTTTACGTTTTTCTGTAAATGGCAATTATTTTTTTTAATTTACTCATTATCAATGGTAATGAAATTTAAAATCATTGTCATTAATCAATGAAATTAAATTTTAGAATCATTACCATTAATTAAAAAAATGGTAATGAAAATAATTTCATTACAACTGATATCAATGCAATGGTAATAAAATCATCAATTAATTAGTCCACCTAATTAATTAGTCACATGTATGATATCAAGATAAAAATAAATTTAAAAAAACCAGGTTTTAAATTTGTTACAAAATTTATACAAACAGTTTTAAGCAGCAGTGAAGGTGTTTGTGCTTTTCTGCCAAATGTTCTTTTGTAAAAATAAAAAAAAAATGTTAATAGTTTTCATGAAGTTTAACGTTCAAATTAAAACATCATGAACTTTTCGCAAGTGACTTAGGTCTGATGAAACCAGTACTCTCAGGTAATTATTTTGGAATTATATAGGATTTCTGTGAAATTTGTACTGCATGAACCGGATACAACAATATATGATTTTCTATATGTTCGTACCAGTTCAGCAAAAATTTTATACCACTGTATAAAATGTGATCAAATTGTATCGCGCCATTATTCGGATAGAGCTATATCCAATATTATCAAATTATAATTGAATTGATGCAAGCTTATGTAAATATATGGGCCCATTTTAAATTGCATATGACTATATTAAGCCCCATATTAATTTTTTTTAATCGGGTTATATTATCAATTTCCTAATTGTTACCAGTTTTTAACATTTTGTTGTAATGCCACTACATCTAAATAGTTAGGAATAAAAAAATGTTTTAAATCGAGGTACTATATTATACTTGTACTATGGCCTATATATTCTTTAAATATTTTCTGAAATACATGAACAAGTTCTTATTTAACACGAGTTTTGATGTTACTAACGCCTTTCTATTATCTATCTTCATTAGTTTATGAGAAACACCGAAACCCCCTTTTCTCGGAGATTATGATATATTAAAAAAATAGACTTCATTAACAAATATCAATACTAAATTGCAATGTTGAACTGCTTATATACACACATATGTAATGATTTTTATTTCAAGGCCGAGAGCCTAATAAACTTATTTACAAAAAGTATAAAGTTTCTTGCATTATCAAATTTTATATATTATTTTAAAGATGTGTACACTAGGGTTATGACTCATTTTTAACAAAAATTTTAACTATCACCACGTGATAGGCAATACTAAATTAATAATAAAAATCGTGTTTGCGGGTCATTTTGGCAAAAAAAAACCTTCCACACCAAATGCAATTTCTAAAAATTATTTTTTTCTCGGGGATTTTGGTAATTTTCATAGCGAATTATTACAAGAATTATTGTAAACGACGAAAAATGTATCCAAAAGTCCCTCCAAAAAGGTTTCGTAATTTTTACAGTAAATAGCTTTTACTACGCATTGTTTGAGTCTAATTTGTTTAAAACTTCGGAGAAATATTTTAATTAAATTAAAATAATATTGACCAAATTTCAACCCTTTTGGTGCGGGAACTTTTTGACAGCATCGAAAACGTGAGATTGCGTTTCTTAATATTATTTTATGGCCTATTTGGAAATTGAAATTCAGAAAATATCAATTGAAATTCAGAAAATATCATTTGAAATTCGGAAAATGTCAATTGAAATTCAGAAAATATCATTTGAAATTCAGAAAATATCATTTGAAATTTAGAAAATATCAATCGAAATTCAGAAAACATCAATTGAAATTCAGAAAAATGTAAACAGACTTTTTTATAGAATCCGGTCAGGTAGATAATGTTGTACTCTATAAAAAATTTATATATGGATTTTATCAAAATACGTTTGATTAACAAGTGGGAGTAAAATTCATTTTACTAACGCGAGTGAGAATTATTTAAAATGTGTGTGCCTCAATGATTTTAGGTAGACTAATTTCTTTCTTGTTACGAATTATAGCTCCAAAATGTAAGGCTGAAGTTTAAAGCCAAATAGTAGTCTTTAATATCAGCGTTACGTTTTAATGTCTAATTGAGCCATAATTCGTTACAAGAAAGAAATTAGTCTACATAAAATCATTGAGGCACACAAATTTTAAATATTTTTCACTTGCGTGAGTAAAATGA
Organism: Leucophora obtusa; assembly: GCA_949987735.1. NCBI lineage: Eukaryota > Metazoa > Arthropoda > Insecta > Diptera > Anthomyiidae > Leucophora > Leucophora obtusa. Next base: position 55,617,919 of record OX465296.1, read on the forward strand.
ATTTTACTTATTTTGATAAACCCCATATATAAATTTTTATAGGGGATAACATTATCTACCTGGACGGATTCTTTCAAAAAATGTGTTTACATTTTTCTGAATTTCAATTGATATTTTCTGAATTTGAAATTATATTTTCTGAATTTCAATTGATAATTTCTGAATTTCAAATGACGATTTCTGAATTTCAATTGATATTTTCTGAACTTCAAATGAAAATTTCTGAATTTCAATTGAAATTTTCTGAATTTCAAATGACGATTTCTGAATTTCAATTGATATTTTCTGAATTTCAAATGCTGTTTTCTGAATTTCAATTGATATTTTCTGAATTTCAAATGACGATTTCTGAATTTCAAGTGATATTTTCTGAATTTCAAATGACAATTTCTGAACTTCAATTGATATTTTCTGAATTTAAAATGACGGTTTCTGAATTTCAATTGATATTTTCTGAATTTCAATTGATGTTTTCTGAATTTCATTTGATATTTTCTGAATTTCAAATGACGATTTCTGAATTTCAATTGATATTTTCTGAATTTCAATTGATGTTTTCTGAATTTCAATTGTTATTTTCTGAATTTCAAATGACGGTTTCTGAATTTCAATTGATATTTTCTGAATTTCAAATGATATTTTCTGAATTTCAATTGATATTTTCTGAATTTCAAATGATATTTTCTGAATTTTAAATGGAAATTCTGAATTTCAATTGATCTTTTCTGAATTTCAAATTGAAATTCTGAATTTCAATTGATATTTTCTGAATTTCAAATGGAAATTCTGAATTTCAATTGATATTTTCTGAATTACAATTGCAAAAGTTGCAGAGGGTCCCTTAAAAATAGATTTGTCATTACACCCCCCAGTTTTATTGAAAATGGTCCCAAATGGAAAAAATCGATTTTTTTTTTTGGAAAACGTTAACCCGTGCCGAAAGTTGGACGAAAATTGCCCCCTTTGGAAAAAAGTGTATTGCTCCCAGCGAAAAAAGAGATGCCGAAGCAGTAGAAAAAGTAGGAGAGGGGTACTCCGACTTTAACATTTTTTCAGTACTTTTTAAACGAGTGCAAAGGAAGCTCTTTTTCACCAATTAAAAGTTTAAAAAAATTCTTCACAAAAAAAATATATTTTTTTATTTTACAAAAGTTTTTATTGCCGCCACCGGGTATCGAACTTGCGACCTCACGATTGCTAGTCGCTGAGCTCTACCGCTGAGCTATTCTTTGATATGAAAGTTGACTGGCATAAAAACACCACTTTGTTAATGCAAGATATTGTTCCTTATTTTCTTCAATAAAAGTACTTATTAAACAAGTGTAAAAGGTGCACTCCAATTCAATATTGGTTTCAGTACTATTTTTACAGGTACACAAAATTCAATTTCTCACCATTTTTTTTATATACACATATTTTTAAAAATTTTAAAATTAAAAAAATATTGAATTTAAACAATTTAATTATAAATATTAAAAAAAATAATTAATAGAATAAAAAAAATTAAAAAAAAAAATAAAAAATATTGGTCCCGCCGAGAATCGAACCCGGGACCCTCTGTTGGAAAATGCAATTACTCTTTAGGAGCAATACTTAAGTGATTTTTTGGATGTGGCTGTAAAAATGTAATAACGGATACTTGGGAAGCAATGAAAGAAGTGACTTTTTGAAGTTGTTCAGAAGAAATTCTAAAAAAGTTGTAAAAATGTTGTTTAATTACAAATCAATAATTTGTCTCTTTATGACTTTTTGGGCACTTTTGCCATTGATGGGTTAATTTTCACTAGAATCTAACTTTTACTCCCCTTTTTGTACAACTTTGTTGGGACTTTTTATACAGATTCTAGCGAGTACTTAAACGTTGTTGTTCAACGCCTTAAGAATTCTTTATATTATTCGTTGTCCTTACACATACGATCAACATCGATTTACCGACGGTAATTTAATAATTTTATAAATAAATTAGAGAATCCTTTTTTCTCACCAAAATCGAAATTTTATTGTTTTTATTTATTTTCATATTTTGCCTTCACGCAAACATTTGATCCTCCGAGCCGGATCTTGGCCTACATTTGGAAAGATTGGTTTAATTGTAAAAATTTATTTATTTAACAGCCTCAATCTTGGTGCAACAACAAAAACAATTTTTTTTCAACAAATTATTTTAATTTTTTTTAAGGTACGTATAGTTCAGTTTTTATGTGAGCTTTTTAAGTGGGAAAAAAAAGCAATAAATATTGCAAAAGTGCAAAAATTAAGAATTAATTAATTAATTGTGTTAAACTTGCATATACAACATAAAAAAGTATATTTTTTATACCTTTATGTTGTTTTAAAGATCGTTTTACAACCCTTATTTGAGACAGTGCTTTTTCTCATTTCTCATTTTTTATAAATTTTGTTGTTTTTTTTCGCGACCGTGTAGTTGGTTACGTGGACGGACAGAATTATTTTTTTTTCTGAAAATTTTTAAAATAATAGTGTTTTTAATTACCTTAAAATTAATAACTTATTAAGTGGTGAAATAAAGTAAAATTAGTTCTTGTTTTTTATTGTAAAAAAGCCGGGTTATTTTCAAAGTGATAAGTGAGTTTTTTTTATATTAAAGTTTACATACAAACCTTTAATTTATTAAGGAACATACATACCTACGTACGTACATACAAGTGTTTTCTATTTTTTTTGTGTGTTCTCCTTTGTTCTATATACTTTAAATTTAACTTAAAAGCATTAAAATCTGTATTGTTTACAATTTGAAATTAACTCGCGTACAAACACTGTATTGTTGTTAGTGTTTCATTTAACTACGTATATGCACCCTACAGTCCAGTATAGTCGCGACTTATAACGTTTGTGTCTTACATTGGGAAATATTATCCTTTAAATATTTTTTGTAGAATTTATTGAGAATTTGAATTAAATTTCACTAATTTAATTAGGTTGTTCATAAGGGGTGTGCTATCTGTTGTATCGTTGTATCGTCCTAACCAAAAACAGAGTTGTTAAAATTTTTATTTGTGTTTAACAACGATTTTCTATTCAGTTTTCTATCTGTTAGCACACTCAAACATAGGACACTAAACATACGTAAAAATGTTGTATCGTGCTATTCTCAAATGTTGTATTTTTTCAATTTAATTTTTAACAACTCTGTTTTTTGTTAGGACGATACAACGATACAACAAATAGCACACCCCTTGTGAAAACCCTTAATATTTCTTTCGTAAAATTTTTCGTAGTTTGGAAATTTTCGTATTTTTTAAATTTTTTCCATCGAATATACACAAAATGTCTAGTAACGTTTTAGATATTTTTATTAGAGAGTCCGACGCTCTTATTAAATTTGAGGCAAAGTTCAATGAACTTCGCGAGAACGTACATACGGTGTTTACACTTGAAATTCGCGGAAAAGAACTAAGTGTTTTGTGGGAAAGCGTTAAATTATCCTACAAATCGTGTTTGGGTTTTTTGGAAAACTTGGAAAACGCCGAACCAGCTGATGTGGACGCGGCCGAGGCAAAATACGATGCGAGTTTTAACGCATATGTTAGTTGTTTGGCAGCAATTAATGAAAAATTGCATAACTTGGAACCGCGAAACAATGCTAACGCGAAATCAATTGAAGATTCTCCGGTCGTACCGGTTATGACGGATGATTTTGGTCATAATTTAAACATTCCGCCGTGCAACATACCAGTTTTCGATAGCGAAGTTATTTCTTGGCCCACTTTTCGGGATCTTTTCACCGCGGTTTACATAAATAACTCGCGTATTAGTCCAATTGTGCGATTATTTGCTTTATTAGAGAAAACTCGTGGTGACGCACAAACGCCGCTAACGAACAGGGGCTTCGACATTGCCTGGAAAAGTTTAACGGATAAATACGAAAATTTACGTCGATTGGTGAACCACCAGCTCATTACGCTTTTCGATCTTCCCTTCCTTGACAAGGAAGCGGATGAGGGTTTGAAAAAGTTACAGCGCGGTATAAATAGTTGTCTTTCAGCCTTATCTGCTTTGGACATTTCCGCGAACGGTGATTTAAGTACACATATAATCGTTTTTATGTGTATCCAACGGTTACCTGCCATCACCGTGAATCTTTGGGAGCAGTCCGTTAGGGATAAAAAAGCTTTGTCACTTTGGAGTGATTTAGATCGCTTTCTGACGGAAAGAATCGACACTTTAGAGTGTTCTCGTGATCTTAGGGGGTCGCATCTGTCAAAAAGATCCGCGGAAAGTAAAGGCACACCATACTGCGGCCTCCACGTCTGCGAGCACTTCGTGCGTTTTGTGTACAAATCAGGTGCATTTTTTGCGCTCTTGCCCACGCTTCAAAAGTCTTTCGGTTGCTGATAGGTTTTTGAATGTGAAGAAGTTTCATTGTTGTGTCAATTGTCTTTCAAGGACACATGAGGCTAAAAACTGTACAAGTACACATAATTGTTCAATGTGCGGTAAACGTCACCACACTTTGTTGCATCGCGATTTAGCTGCTGGTGAGGTAAGGGGGAATAATTCTACAAATTTGACTGCAGGTTCGGGTACAGCTCCTCGTCTTCCCAACTCTGCGTTAGTTGATCCAAATATACAGTCCACTTCTAGTGGTGGCAATCCCACATTGCCATCGAATCGACAGGTATTTCACGCATCGGTGAATAGGAATGTGTTTTTAGGAACGGCTATGGTTAACATCGTTCACCAGGGTATTACGTACCCAGCTCGTGCGCTTATTGATCCCGCCTCCGAAAGTTCGTTTATTTCGGAACGTTTAGTAAATCGTTTGAAACTTCCTACACTTTCTACGAAAGTCGGCGTTTCAGGTGTGGAATTGATCTCGACTTCGTCGAAAAAGCTTTGTTCGGTTAAAGTTGGCTCTCCTATTGATTCTGCGTTTTCAATAGAGGCCTTACTTCTTGTGTTGACCAAGGTTTCTGGAAATCTGCCATCTTTTGAAGTACCTTCGAATATAAAGGGAAATTTGCCAAATCTTCGTTTGGCTGATTCTAATTTCTACGACAGTAGACCTGTCGATCTTTTGCTCGGTTCTGAATTATATCCCAGAATCATTGTTGCGGACCTTCCTCGGCATATTTTGGGTTCTTTGATTGCTCAAAACACTGCGTTTGGTTGGATTATTTCTGGTCCTCTCTTGCAACCTCGGGTTCAAGTATATTCTACTCATGTAGAATTTTCAGAAGAAGATTGCTTTAATAAAAATCTTCTTCGGTTCTGGGAACTTGAGGAATCTCCTAGACGGAAAAATTTGTCACCTTTTGACAAATATTGTGAGGAAAATTATAAAGCGACTACTCGTCGCTCCCCTGATGGTAGATATATTGTATCTCTACCTTTTAAACCAGAATTTCCTGAATCTCTTTCGCTAGGATCGTCTAGGTTGAGTGTCATGGGACAGTATCTTAGGACGGAATCTTCTCTTCAGCGGAAACCTGAGATTAAGGAGATGTATGATAGCGTCGTTAGGGAGTATATGGATCTCGGTCATATGCATCCAGTTTCGAACCCTACCTTGGATCCTAATTTTTCGTGCTACCTGCCTCATCACCCGGTCATTAAGCCTGAAAGGAAGACTACAAAATTGCGAGTTGTTTTCAATGCGTCAAATAAGACTTCAAATGGAAATAGTCTTAACGATTGTCTTTACGTTGGGCCAACACTGCAGGCAGACTTAGTCCTCTTAATTCTTCGATGGCGTCTTTTTAGATTTGTTTTCAACTGTGACATTACTCAGATGTATCGACAAATTCTGGTCCATTCTTCTCATACCCCATTTCAGCGTATTTTGTTTAGAAGTTCTCCGACGGAGGACGTTAAGGAATACGAGTTACAGACTGTGACTTTTGGCGTCAATTGCGCTCCATATCTTGCGATTCGGACTTTACTACAGTTAGCGGACGATTCTGAAGCTGAGTTTCCTATGGCATCACACATTTTACGAAAGTGTATGTACGTTGACGACGTTTTAACGGGAACTCACGACGTTTCAACTGCTTTGATCGCTCGTGATCAGCTTATCGCAGCCTTATCTTCTGCTAAGTTTGAACTTAGAAAGTGGACTTCAAACGAACGTACAATTTTGGACGGATTTCCTTCGGAACATTTAGTTGACGCTAAATTACTGACTTTTGTAGAATCCAGTAGCTCAAAGACCTTGGAAATCCAATGGAATGCTCAGCTGGACTCTTTCTATTTTAATGCGACTCCTATAGCACATAAGTCAGGTTATACAAAGAGGGAAGTTTTATCTACCATAGCAAAATTGTTCGATCCTGTAGGTTGGTTAAGTCCTGTTATTGTTGTCGTGAAAATTATCATGCAAAGGATTTGGCTTGATAATATCAATTGGGATGATTTGCTTCCGCTTTCTACGGAAAATGACTGGCGTAAATTTGTTGCATCCTATCATGAAGTTAATTATATTAAGATTCCACGGTGGGTTCATTATACCCCAGAAACTTCGGCGGAACTCCATGTCTTTTCTGATGCCTCGGAAAAGGCATACGCGGGGGTGATTTATATTCGTATTGAGACCTCTACCGGAGATGTTCACACCCATTTGCTTGCATCGAAGACAAAAGTGGCTCCCATTAAATCAATTTCTTTACCGCGACTTGAACTGTGCGGTGCAGTGCTTGCGTCTGACCTTTTGAGAACAGTGCTAAGCGAAATTGATATTAAACTGGATCAAATTTATTGTTGGACTGATTCCACTATAGTCCTTTCTTGGTTGAAAAGGGCACCCTGTTCTTGGACCACGTTTGTGGCAAATAGAGTTTGTCGTATTCAGGAGAATGTGGGAAATCATAATTGGTACCATGTCCGATCTGAGGACAATCCTGCAGATTTAGGTAGTCGGGGAACCTCTCCCTCTGAGTTGGCAACTAGTGAACTTTGGTGGCACGGCCCACAATGGCTTCGTCAGGAGAAAACTAAGTGGATTGTTTCCGATATTTCTCGCCTTAATACGGACATTGAGTGTCGAGCAGTTCGAACTCATGCTTCGTTTTTTACCGATGCCAGAGGCGCTGACGTATCTGAGGATATTCTCACGAATTATTCGAGTCTTGATCGGGCACTTCGTGTTCTATCGTATGTCTTCTGATTCATTGAGAATACTCACCCGGCTCATAAATTAGGTCGTAATATATACGAGAATAAGACTCTTTCTAGTCTTGAGGTGAAAAGGACCAAGTTGCGTTTGGCCATTATGGCTCAGAAATACTATTTTGCTGAGGAATATAAATGCCTTCTGGAGAGAAAACCCTTACGTTCGAAAAGTTCTCTCCTCCCTTTAAATCCTTTTCTTGATACGGATGGGGTCATTCGACTGAATGGTCGTTTGACTAAATCGCCTTCTCTTTCTTATACAGAGAGGCATCCTATAATTTTGCCGTATTCCAGTAGATTTACGCTACTTTTGACGGAATATACTCATTTGATTTCTATTCACGGTGAAAATCTGTTAATGTTGCGAATACTTCGCATAGAATATTGGATACCACGATTGAAATCTAAGATTCGCGGAGTTATTGGTCGTTGTAAACGGTGTATTATTGACCGAAAAAGGTCTTGTAGTCAGATTATGGCAGCTCTTCCTCCCGAACGGAGCACTCTCGATAGGCCTTTCACTACAACTGGCGTGGACTTTGCAGGCCCCTTTGATATTAAGAGTTTTACTGGTAGGGCTTGTAAGATTACTAAAGGCTACGTTTGTGTTTTTGTTTGCTTTTCTACAAAGGCAATTCATTTGAAAACAACCTCTGACTTGTCTACGCCGACCTTTTTAGCGGCTTTTCATAGATTTATTTTGAGAAGAGGTTGTCCGAATACAATATTCTCTGACAATGGGACAAATTTTGTCGGTGCTTCGCGTGAAATAGAGAGGGATTTTAAAGCTTTTATTAGGGAAAGTCATACAACTCTGTGTTCTGCTTATCACATTCAGGGTCTGTCGTGGCGGTTTATCCCAGCTGGGGCTCCTCACATGGGTGGTCTTTGGGAAGCCGGTGTCAAGAGTTTTAAACTCCATTTTAGGAAAGAGGCACAAGCTTTTAAATATACATTTGAGGAGTTCTCTACAGTTCTTTCTCGAATTGAAGCTTGTTTGAATTCGCGTCCTCTTTATCCTATGGCGGACAATCCCCAGGACCCGGTTGCCCTGACTCCTGGTCATTTTTTGATTGGCTCTCCAATTCTGGCCCCTCCAGACCCTATAGTACCCGAGTCCCCTTTGAGTTTAATTAATCGATTTCGGAAAATGAAAGCTATCGCACAACTCTTCTGCCGTCGGTGGAAGGAAGAGTATTTGGCGAGTTTGCATAAACGATATAAATGGAAAAATCCGGAACGCGATCTTCAGGTAATTGACTTAGTCGTGGTAAGACATGAACAATTACCTCCGACTTCGTGGCGACTAGGAAGGGTTATTAAGGTTTATCCTGGAAGCGACGGACATGTAAGGGTCGCTGATATACGTACAGCAAACGGGGTTGTAAAACGACCGATCACAAAACTGGTCATTCTGACCACCTAAATTTATTTACTCGGTCCTTACTGGCCGCTTCGGGGTCCCTACTGATCCACTATTGTTTTTTTTATAACCTACGGGGTCCTTACTGGCCCATTCAAACCATGAACTTTGTATGAATTTTCTACGGGGTCCCTACTGACTAGGTTTTGGGGTTCGGGAAATCCCGGGCGGGAATTCCCGGGAAAAGTTTGCCGGGAATTCCCGGGAAAATAATATATTTTTCCCGGGAAAACGGGAAATTTTAAAAATATTAAATTTTTTAAATTGTTTTTGTTTCGAATAGGATTTTTTAATTTTAGTCATAAAAAACATTTTAAATACCAAAACAAAAATGTCATTGTTAAAATCTTTTAAAAGGGAATACATTTATTTGACACACAAATAAAATCTTTGCCAAGTAATAAGGAGCATTTCAACTAATAAAGATTTTTCGTATAACTTATTCAAAATTTAAGTAGTAAAATCTAAAAACTTGGTAAAATGTTTAAAAGAAATATGAACAAAAAGTCTTGTTTCTTACAAATCTAAATTTTTTAAATGTATATTTTAGTTAAATTCTACTTTGTTAAAATATTGGGTGGCTTGGTTTATTTTTGGAGCATTCTGATTGGTTAATTTATTTTCAACCAATCAAAATATTTGAAAATATAAATATTTTTGTAAGGTTTTCATACACAAAATGAACAAAACCGTTTGATTAAAAATAAAGTCGACTTTAAATTTAAATTACGCCTTTATATTAAGGGTCAATAATTTTATAAGTAACGTTTTCATTAATAAATGTGAAAAGAAAAGACTAATGGTTAACGGTGGTATCTAAATTTGGTTATCCGACATCTGAATTTGGTTCACAAAAAAAAAAAAAAAATTGATGGTCATGCAACTTCTCTTGAAGAAAACAACAAGAATAACGTTTCAGCTAAAATTAGCAAGGTACCTGAAGAAAAAAGTGTAAGCTGAATAGGCATTAAAGGCTTTATTGTAGGTCAAACATTTCCTGAAATGGTATCCAAATTAGCTGCAGTCAATCCGCACCATAACTAGATCTTCGTTTATTCGAGAAATTTTTAATAAAAACCTGGCATTGCAAAAAAATGAAACCGATGTAAAGAACATTATATAAAATTACTACAATCATGTAAAAGATATCATGATAAAAGTAATATCGAGCAATATTTCTAACAATAGGAGATTTACTATAATCTTAGATGAATGGACAAGAATATCACAAAAGAGATATTTGAACATATGTACAAACGGATATAATTCATTTTATAACCTGGGGTTGGTTTATATATCAGGAAGATGTAATGCTGATGAAATAAGAAGAATTGTAGAAATAAGACTAGAAGAGTTTTATTTGTCTTTGGAAAATAACATTGTGGCCACCATATCTAATGGGCCTATCTAATGGTTTGTTTCCGACAGTCCAGTAGTAGGTGCCTACTGGAATCATGCAATTCATTTGTCAGTGCTGCGAGTAATTTATGTGAAATCAAATGTTCAACATTCTGATATTTTTTACTTTGAATTCTCACAACACAGACTGCATTTGCACTGAAATAGTGTTTTTTTTTTTTAACAAAAATTACTTATATAGGTGGTTTTCATTAACAATTTTGTTCAAAAGTATTTCCCGGGATTCCCGGGAATAAAATTTTTTCATTCCCGTTTCCCGGGAAATAAAAAAGTCCGGGAAATCCCAAACCCTACTACTGACCCAATTAGTTTTAAGTGTTATTTGAAAATAAATTATTTGAATTCAAGCTCACATCATTTTATGTATAAACTGAACTATACATTTTTTTAAATATAGCCTAGATATAAGATTTTGGTTGCAACACACCTGGATGTTGCAAGGTGGCCGGCAATGTTTAATTACAAATCAATAATTTGTCTCTTTATGACTTTTTGGGCACTTTTGCCATTGATGGGTTAATTTTCACTAGAATCTAACTTTTACTCCCCTTTTTGTACAACTTTGTTGGGACTTTTTATACAGATTCTAGCGAGTACTTAAACGTTGTTGTTCAACGCCTTAAGAATTCTTTATATTATTCGTTGTCCTTACACATACGATCAACATCGATTTACCGACGGTAATTTAATAATTTTATAAATAAATTAGAGAATCCTTTTTTCTCACCAAAATCGAAATTTTATTGTTTTTATTTATTTTCATATTTTGCCTTCACGCAAACAAATGTAATAACGGATACTTGGGAAGCAATGAAAGAAGTGATTTTTTGCAGTAAAAATACACTAACGGATACTTGTGAAGCATTAAAAGAAGTAGTTTGTAAAAAACTACTTGCAATTTTTTTTGCTGGGCTATTAAAAATTCCCAAAATTCGAAAAAAATTATTTTTTATTCCATTTATTCACTTAATATAGTCAAAATGATTCATACATGGAATTTTGATTTCATCCGATATCATTAACCCACTTTAGCCTGGAATCCAAAATGACCCACAAATTTGATAAAAATGCAAAAACGTTTTTTTTTTTTTATTAATTTTAAAGATTTTTTAAAATGCCTAATAATAGTTGATATTAAAGAAAAAAAAATAAATTGGAAAATGGAAGATCACTGATAAAGCCTGTCCATAAAAAGGCAGAAACTAGATCTAGTCTAATTTGCAAATTTAATGTTATTCAAAATACTGTTTAGACAAAATACTGGTCAAAAAAATTTTAAAAATCCTGCTTTCCATAATACTGTTTTGCAAAATACTGGATTTCACAATACTGTTTTGCAAAATTCTGTGAAGTAAAAATGCTGGTTTACAAAATTTATTTTATTAAAAATAACTTCAACAAAAGTATATAATTTTCAAAAATTAACAAAAACATTTAACAAAAAATTAATTTCAATGCATTTTATAAACTTAAATTAGTACAAGATTTTTTGCAATTCGCTTTAGGTAGCCTGTATGGCTTAATTCACACCTTTTTCTTATAACTCTTTTAATGTTTGTGTGCGCCTTTCTTTTTTTTAAATTGATGTAACGTCTTTCTCAATTCGCGCGTTTTAAAATGGTATTTACAGCTACCACGACCTCATTACCCAACTGCCTGATAAGGTGGTATAATCCTGACTTTCTAGGCCCAACAACAGCTTTCAGTCTTCTATGCCAAGCTTCCACACTATTTTGAGTTATTGGGTAGGATTTCTTACTGTCATCGTAAAACGACCAAAAGGTTCCAGAATACTTTGGGTGATATGAGCCCTTGACGTAGTTTTTTTCAAACCACTCAAACAGTTCAGGGGTATGGCATCACCAAAAACAAAAGTTATAACGACATCGTTATCACTAGATGGCACTTCGTTCAAAAAATTGACAATTTTCTTTTTTTATTTAAATTGAAATAATAACAAACAAAAAAGCAAATAAAATAAAGGAATTCTCAAATTTTATTATTTGAAGATATCTTGCGCTTGATTTCCTCTTATTTTACACAGTTTTCAGCAATTTTTGCGATTTTAAATATAGGCTCAGCTGATACTAAAGTGATACTAAATAGTTGCCCAGGTGATACTAAATTTCAGCGCCCCCTACCGGTGAGTAGTTTTAGTTTTGATTTCCTATCTCTATAATTAATAGTCTGTGGCACAGTTTAAGCAAATCTTTATCTTCATATTAAAATTTTTGTAAAAAAATTTTCGCCGCCCAGTAAAACAGGATTTTGCAAAACAGTATTGTGTTATACAGTATTTTGTAAAACAGTATTGCGAAAAGCAGGATTTTGAAAACAGGATTTTGTTATACACAGGATTTCGACCCGAACCCAAATTTAATGTGTTTATAACTTTTGAGGAAGGTTTATTCTTCTTCTTAATCTCAAACCTACTAAATTAGAATTAATAAAAATACATATTAATGACAATATTAATTGTATTTGGTCTATACGACGCGTTTGAAAAAACAACACTTTACTATAAAAAATAAAAATGTCCTGTTGGCTGTCCGTCTCCAATATACACAAATTGCTTGCACTTGTACGTACAAACCATACGTCAATGTGGTAGTATTAGTGAAAAGGTGACACGGAGGAAATAAGAAGATAAACAGAGAAAATCTGATAAAGAATGTTTGTATATATCTGTTTGATCACTTCTGAAATTATTCATATAGAGACAATCTGACAATAATAATATAAACAATAATACAATTTAATGGAAGATAACTGATGAAGCCTGTCCATAAAAAGGCAGAAACTAGATCTAGTCTGATTTGCAAATTTAATGTGTTTATAACTTTTGAGGAGGTTTATTCTTCTTCTTAACCTCAAACCTATTAAATTAGAATTAATAAAAATACATATTAATGACAATATTGATTGTATTTAGTCTATACGACGCGTTTGAAAAAACAACACTTAACTGGAAAAATGATAATTCGAGTTTGTGTTTGGAGCGACTGCTTTTCAGGACATTTTACAAAAATTGCTCATTTTGTCAAAAATTTCAATGTTTTCAGCAAATTTTTCACGGTTTTCGGAAAAACAGCACCCAAATTTGATTAGATTATAATTATCTTTTCATTTATTTAAAAAATATTTAACCCTTAGTGGCCTGGGGTCAGAAAAGACCCATGGAACTTAATATTAAATATGACTACGAGATTGTAAAGCCATTAAATTTATAAAAAAAAAATCTCAACTGGAAAAAAATAATTATTTTGTGTAACGTCATCCATATGGTGTTAATTTTTATACTTTTATCCAAAAACGCCCACTAGGAAATTTACAGAATAACACCTTTCATAATTTTCGGAAAACTATAACTTTGAATGAATAAAAAAAAAATTCCACTTGATAAAAATAATTATTTTGAGTAACTTGATCCATATAGGGTTAATGTTATCACTTTTCAAAAAAAAAAAGACCCACTAGGAAATTTACAGAATAACATTTATCAGATTTTTATTAAATTGGGATATGCGAAATGTGTTATTCTGTAAATTTCCTAGTGGGGCGTTTTTGGCCAAAAGTATAAAAATTAACCCCATATGGATCACGTTACACAAAATAATTATTTTTATCCAGTTGAGATTTTTTTTTATATATTTAATGCCTTTACAATCTCGTAGTCATCATTGATATTAAGTTCCATGGGTCTTTTCTGACCCCAGGCCACTAAGGGTTACATTTTTTTTAAAGAAATGAAAAGATAATTATAATCTAACCAAATTTGAGTGATGTATTTCCGAAAACCTTGTAAAATTTGATGAAAACATTAAAATTTTTGACAAAATGAGCAATTTTTGTAAAATGTCCTGAAAAGCAGTCGCTCCAAACACAAACTCGAATTATCATTTTTCCAATTTACTTTTTTCTTTAATATCAACTATTATGTGGTACAAATAGCAATCACATCTCCAAATTAGGCATTTTAAAAAATCTTTAAAATTAATTTAAAAAAAATACGTTTTTGCATTTTTATCAAATTCGTGGGTCATTTTGGATTCCAGGCTAAAGGGGGATGAAGTCAAAATTCCATGTATGGATCATTTTGACTATATTAAATGAATAAATGGAATAAAAAATAATTTTTTTCGAAATTTCGAATTTTGGGAATTTTTAATAATAATACACTTTTTTCCTAAAGGGGCCATTTTCGTCCAACTTTCGGCACGGGTTAACGTTTTCCAAAAAAAAATCGATTTCTTCCATTTTGGACCATTTCCAATAAAAGTGGGGGTATAATTAACGAAAATCGACAAATCGCTATTTTAAGGGACAGTCTAATCTATACATATAACTTTAAGTACAACGTTTTAACTAATAGGTATTCCTATTCTGTTATAATCACTTTAAATTTTTGTAGAGTTCATAAAATAAATATGTAGTGTCTACATTTCTTTTTAAATCGTGGGAAGTTTCCATCAAAAGATCTTTATTATGATATTGATTTTCCCCCTCCTCTTTCTACATATATGCGTCTCCTTTATTATTTATTCCTGTTGATTGCAACACAACTGTGTTTTATGAAATGTAAAGTGTTTTCTGGGGTGTGTGAATTTCAGGAATTAGACAATAATTTACCATAAAAATAATAATGATAAAAAAGCAACAATAATCAAAACTTGCCATTAATAGTCCCTGGGTAATAAAATATTTGTATACATAACATATACTCACTATTCATTCTTGTCGTCGACGTCGTTCGTTGTACTATGACCAGATCTTTAAATAATAATTTCTTTAGTTTGATTTTTAAAAAGTAGTAAATGAATTCAGTAATGATTTAAATCATTTTGTAAAATAACAGATTCTCGCAAATTATAAAACAAATAAATGAAAAATGGATGTTTCGACGTTAAAAATAATACAAAACAACAAAATAAGAAAAATTTTATGTATCGGGATTGCGACACATCATTTCTAATAGACATTGGGACGTAGATCACTAATATGGCCTTAGAATTTTAAAGCTAGCTATAGTTTAAGAAATATTTACAAAACCGTATTTGCAAAAAAATACAAAACTTAAAGTATGAACGCCACTCTTTGCAAAATTTTAATAGGATGAAATATGCCCTTTAATTTGATATATCGCACGTTTTGAGAGCTGCGATAATATTCCAAATATATGCATTTAAAAATGAAATTTCTCTTTTTTCACGACTTCGTTAATAATTAATCTGCGATAAAAGGAATATCCAATTTTTTAACTTATACCATTATTAAACATCTCATGTCACTTAATTTATGAAAAAATTTCGCAATTTATATTTTAATTTTAAGTAAAAATTAGCTAAAGCTGAAAAAGATTGTTTTTTTTTAATACCTAAAAATTAAGGAGTCTGCGACGAATCTGAAATTAAAAAACTCAGATAAAACCATTGAAATATGTTATACACATATTTTCCAATCAATTTCAACAAAGTTTTAAATAATTTAAGTGCAAATTCCTAAAAAATAACGATTTTAAAATATGCATGTTCAAAAAAGTATTATATAAGAGCATTTTAAATTTAGTCCGTTTTATTGTTAAACATACGGTTTTGTTCATTTTGTATATGAAAACCCTACAAAAATATTTATATTTTAAAACATTTTGATTAGTTGAAAATAAATTAACAAATTAGAATGCTCCAAAAATAAAGCAAGTCAAAGCATACTGCCACCCAAAATTTTAAATGAAATCGACTTTAACAAAAATATACATCAACAATCATCTTAATTTTTGCATTAAAAACACAAAAATTGTTTTTTCGGACTTTCTATATTTTCATATATTTAGTTAGAATATTCTTCTACCTCAAGTCCAAATTCTAATATGATATTGTCATGTTAGATTTTATTTGTTGTTGGAAATTGGCGATAAAATTTGTGTTTCAGATTGAATTTCGGAAAATATTGATGCAAAAGTTGTGATTTTTTTGACAAAAAGGATTTAGTGGAATATAAATTTACGTCATGTGTTAAGATTTTGCAAATAATTCAATTCAATATTATGTTCCAAAAACATTATTATATTCCACAATTTTTTTTAATTTTCATGTATTGAACCCGACCATTTATGTTAAATTCATAGTTCACACCACAGAACATACACAGAAGATTAAGTTCCCTATATATGTTCTTTTCCCCAATATGGTGATCAAATTCTGTGGATCACACTCGTACTCATTGCACCACAACTACCCAGCAAAACCTTGGTAATGAGTTGGACTTTTTTCACGAATTGCCTGGCAATAGGTAACCTTTTACCCTTGGTTTTACTTAGAAACCTAAAGTAATACGTTACTAATATTGTGATACATTAATACTTATATGGGAGGTATGAAATAATGAGTTAACGATATAGAGATATATCATTACTTATTTTGAGGCTTTCAAATAATATATTACTGATATTGTGTTATATAATATCTTATTAATAAGGGTAAAAATAATAAGTTATTGGTATTGCATTATATAGTGAATTTAATATTACAAGTAACAACTTATTTCAGTACTTCCTTCGTAATCACTTATTTTAGCCAATAATGGTACGATTTAGGCAACCATTTATCTCCAATGACACCCCCATATTAAAATAATGTGTTATGCGACCAAAATGTAAGTAGTTATAATTTTTGGTTTCTTATTCCATTTCCCTTTATCTGGTAATAGAAGGTTTTGCTGGGTATATTCAATTTTCTTTGCGATCTTTCAGTTTAATTTAAAAAAATATATATAATAGTTTTTATCCTTTTTTTCAATTTTTTCTTCTTGTGGAAGAAAATCGAAACCTTTTTTTACAACTGGTACAGTAAATGGTAAAATATATCGTGAAGAATGCTTAAAAAACACCAATGTTACCAATTGTAAGGTCTCACACCACAAACCCCTATTTTGGGCGGATCGAGCTAGCTATCATTATGCAAGGGACACAAATGACTGGTAAAAAAACAACGAAATCGATTTTGTAACAAACGAAAACAATCCACCTAATTGTTCAGTATTCCGACCAATAGAAGAATATTGGTCAAGTATAAAAGGTACTTTAAAGAATACAGGTTCGGCAGTGTCAACTACACTCAACAAAAAAAGTCTGTAAGGGCTACTGAAAATGTTGCTGCTATTACGGGAAATTTAACTGTTTTGAGTCCAGCGGTATTTTTTGCTAATTTTAACAACACATGTCTGTTGAAAAAATTAGTAGTCGCTACTAAATTTTAGCAAAATTGTTGTAAACTGCAATTCAAAATCGATTTGGTAAAATCAGTTAAAAAAATTCATAAATATCAATAATTTTAGAACGATGAAATTAATATAAATAATTAATTGCAGCTACTAAATTTCAGTAAATTGTTGTAAACTGTAATTTAAAATCAATCTACTAAAATTAGCAAAAAAGTGTACCAAAAAAAAAATGTAAACTCTAAAAAAAAATTATAAAAACTTTTTTTCTTTCGATTGAAAATTGGAGTAAAAATTGCAAATGGTTTTCCAGTTATTACCTTTTTATGCATTGGAGATACAATAAAATTTTCTGAGTGTTATTTCCAAACTAAGAATATTTCAATAGTAACAAATATAAACTAAACAAGAATTGTAAAAAATCCAAAAAAATTTTTTTAAATTAGTATATTTTTCTGCCAAATTTAGCACTCGGTTTTGACAAATTAGTAAAATGTTTTGCTGAAATCAGTATAGAGAATTAGTAAAAAAAATCCGTAATTTGTATAAAGAAAATAGCAAAAATGATTACCAAAAAAAAATTGTACCAACAATCAGTATAAAAATAGTAAAGTTGGATTGAAAACTGTTTACAAATTTTTTTTACTAACTTTTTTATCTGAGTGTATAGAAGAGTTCAGAACTAAGTGGAATGTGGCAGCCAGAAAAGTGGATGAAAATCTCGTGCAAACACTAATGGGACGAATTTGAATTTGTATCATTTTTTCCGTTTTTTTCGTTTACTGGGGAAGCTTGTAAACAGAAAAAAATGTATAACCTTAAAAAAACTCGTTATTTTAAGTCAAGTGTGCTCCTTTACTTTTCGTGTAAAGTTCAGTAAAATGAGAATAAGCACAAAATCCTCTATCAAAATGACACAATTGCCCAAAAGTACGGGAACGTACAAAATCACTTTTCTAACCCAAAACCTTATTTAAAAAAAAAAAAAATTAAAATGCGTATAATTTTAGTCTGACAAATCGCAGATACACATATTTTTTTTTCATTTAAAAGTTTATTTGACTTTGTTCAGTTAATTTTTATATATAGAAGTTTTATTTTGTGTATTTATTTGGTTAATTAAAATTTAAAATTTTCACAATGGTGTTATTTGTTTATCATTGCAGCAGCTGTCCCTCTTACAAAATTCTGAAGTTAAGAGTAAATAGTGAAAGAGTAAATCCAGAGGCGGAAAATTTTATAAAAATGTCTGTAAGAACGCAAAAATATCTATAAGGTCCTAAAGGTTATGGCTAATAACCATAAAAGAAAATTTAATTTTTAACGCATTTTCTAAGTTCTAAACTAAATTATATATTTCAAGTTTAATTTGATTTCTAGGTGATTTCAATTTCCAAAAATTTTAGTTTTTTGCCAATATTTAAAATTTTCTGCAATCCGTTTGTGATATGGAGTATATTTTTTTGCCAAGAACGGTTTCCGTGCGAATTTTCTGTCAAAACTTGGTAGAACTTGTCTTTAAAGATATGTTGGTAAAAAATGGGTTAAGCAATTTAAATACTATATCTCATAGTTTTTTTTTACCTGATTTTAACAGTGAAGTTATATTTTAATACTTTTTGGACAAATTTTTAATTTATTTGTCCGGTTTCCTTGTTCGTTATGAGTTTTAAAAAGTTTTATTACAAATTTATAGATTATCGCAAAGGTAAAATATTAAAAGTAAATTACATCATTATTATTTTGATTTCCAATGGAGTGCCCCATTCCAAAATAATCTCAGACTAATTTCAAAGCGCAACAATAATTTCAAGCCCGAAGGTCCCAACGCGAAATGAAAGTGAAACTCCTGGGGATTTTGCAAAGTTAGCTCGGTGTTTTATTTTATGACCTCTTGAAATATCTGCGTGGCGCGAAAGCCCAAAATTGTTGCCCACTGTTAGAGTTGGAACTCTCACGCGTTCACGAATAAGTTAAATTTCAACTGTGGTTCTTCTATTTTATTCGGAATTATCAAACAACCTACTATAGGGTTGCCATATCGCAAAAGTCTAATAACTTGACACTTCACAAAAATGACTTGATTAAAAAAAAAAAACTTGACAATAAAAAAAATTTAATGTGCATATGTGTGCAGTAGGGTGATTCCTAAACAAAAATTTATAATTTTGGAATACACTCGCCATTTTATTAAGATTCGTAAAAAAACTTTCGGTTTTTTTTTGAATTTTTGGGGACAAACTCGATAGTGCTACCAGCCATTGAAATAACCAAATAATAAAAAAAAAACTGACGAAATTGATTAGTGTTTTATTTCTTTTTTGTAGCATTTATTCCTGTATAATAAGAAGAAAAAGATGAAGTCTGCAAGATGTCGTTGACTTTTTTAAACTTTAGGCCAAAAAATATATAAACTTTCCATAGTTTTCGAATCGTCAATTTGAAATTTTAACATATTTTTTTTCTGAAACGTAAAAAATCAAAACCTTTTTTTATAAATTTATTAAATTGATGATATATAATCAAAATAATTCTTGTCCCAATAAAATTATTGTTTACCAATTTTTAAGGAAAACCGTCTTTCGTAAATCTCTACTACCAAAAACCAAAGATATACCTTAACCGCCATTTTATTTTGAAAATATATTAACAATTTAATAAATTTATGGAAAAAAAAAGTGTTGGTTTTTACGTTTCAGAAAAGAAAATATGCTAAAATTTTAAAATGGCGTTGCGAGAATTATGAAAAATTTATATATTTTTTGGGCCTAAAGTTTGAAAATTTCAACGACTTCCTGCAGACTTCATCTTTCTTTTCTTATTGTTTAGAAATAAATGCTACTCAAAAAAATTTAAACACTAATAAATTTCATCAGTTTTGTAATTTTGCATGTTTTTTTTTAACTATTGATACGACAAAAATTCTATTTAACTTGACAAAATAAATTTGACCTTGGCACTTGACAAGACCTGAATTAACTTGACAATCAAGGCCATTCAAGGCCATGTGGCAACCCTAACCTACTAACATAATATAATCTTATACTGATAGAAAAATTCTGAAAAAATAGCAAAAAAAAAGGTACTCAAAATTAGTTAAAAGGGGCCCTGCTAGGGTTGCCAGACGGCCTGGAATAGCCTGGAATTTGGGTCTTGTCCAGTTACAAGCTAATATACGATTCGTCCAGTTAAAAAAGAATTTCTTTAATTTAGAAAAATAAATGAGTAGCTGAGATTCAAAACTCGTTGGTTACACATTAAATACGTTTTGGGAAGAAACAAAAAACTTGTTGCGGCTAATTAAATTCACCAAATTAGTTGAATGCTTTAAATTCTGAAATATTATGCCATTCTTGACTAAAAACTCAAGAGTTGAAAAATCGAAAAATCTTCTCACAAAGCGCCAAAAGAACTGTCAGAATCAATTGTCATCTGGTTCTTTTATTTTTGTAACGAACGAGTTTTGCATCTCAGCTACTCAAATATTTAATGAATTATATTTTTCTATTAATTAATATTCAGCAGTATTAGCCCTAGAAAGTGATTCCTTTACCACACTCAAAATAGTTTTTAAATTCACTGAAAATGTAATTTAAAATTAATGAAAAATCGCTTGAAAACCGGTATACTAACTTTTCATTTAAATCAAAAGAACTTATCATTTACTTTTAAATGTTAATAAATTAACAACATAATCCTTAAAATAGTAATGATTTTTCATTTTTTTCGTTTTTATAACTTTCAAAAAATTAATTACAAAATCCGTAAGAATAAATGGTATTTAGTTTATTTCGTTTTTTAACTCACCTAGATATCTAAAAGGGTTTCTTTTTTAACAAAACATTTTAAATGAAAATATTAACTGTAACAGAAAATCCGTATTTCTACACCCAGAAAAGAGATTCGTTGTGGTAACCGAATTTGTTGCCAATCGAATTGTCGCGGTTGCGACAAATATCTTTAAATTTAATGTTGTATCGATCAGTACAACTGACAGTTTTGGTGGTAGAAAGTTAATTATTCAGTTATGAATACTATTTTCTTCAAAACTCAGTTCAGTAGCTACAATCGAACTTCAAAATATACTAAACCATTTAGAAATAAAAAAATAGTTTTATCGTTTTTGATGTTTATTCAAATATTATTAAAACAAAAAATGCAATATTTAATACACAAATATCCCTTAAATATTAGTTTCGAAAAAATTTGTGAATTATTTTTAGAGCAAATGACTCAAACCAAGAGTTCTTTCATAGCAAATGTCACCAAGGTTGCCAATTTAGCCATTTTCCGGCTAGATCTAGCCGTTTTAATTTCATCTAGCCATAAAAAAATGGCTAGATTGGATCTAGCCGGAAGATTTAGCCATTTTATTTTCCCCTAGCCATTTTTTCTTTTAATGTTTTACAGTTAATTTCATAAAAAAATGATTGAATTTTTACGATTTTAAAAATTTTAGTGCAAAATTTTCAATTTTTGAAACATTTATTTGGGTTTACAGACACATGTAATTTTTACATTCGATTTAAAATCATATTTTTTGTAAAATTTGAATGAACATATTTTATGTCTGCGGAAAACATTAAAATTTAAAGCCCACTTTTATGAAAGTCATGTTAAAACTCTTTATTATCACTGATTTATTTTAAAATTATTAAGTTTTAGCATTATTTTCCAATTTTAGCATTTCTAGCCATTTTTTCTCTGTAATCTAGCCATTTTTTCAGTTCAACTGTTGGCAACCTTAAATGTCACAGAATCTAAGTTTTAAAAATAGCAGGACCATAGTGTTTTTTCACAGAAATATTATTGACAAAACAAATAGATTTGGAGTTCTTTGCATTAAATCGCAACAAGCAACTCACACTCCGAGAATAAATTTTGAATTCTGCGAACCATCATGAGTATATAAAAAACACACACAGCTACAACCGATTTTGTTGGTAAATTCTGGGATTCTGTTCTTTCTTGATTGTTTTTGGACTGATAGGGAATACCAAAAATTCAGTATTAATGATAATACTTTGAAAATTTTATTGACAGAGATGAAATAGACCGTAACTCACATAAATAATTTCGATTACATGGCTTTTAGTTTTATTTTTTTCAGTTTTTAAGTAATTTAATTTATTTTCTTTATTCGGCGAAGAATTCTGAATATTTTTTTTACTAATTTCCAAAATGACATTTAATTAGTAGGGAACACTAAAATATTTTTTGTTACTCTTGATTTGTAGTTTTTATGACTAATTCTAAGTTTTGTTACGGTGGAGTTTAACACTTATTCCCATAACTAACTTTTTGATCCAGTATTGGTTGATTTCACCAATTATTAGAAATTACGACCTTTGCTTGATAGTATTACATAATTATCAAATATAATACTAGATTAGTGTTTTCTATAAAGAAACTTATGTAGCTAAAATTAAATTTTTGGTTAATCGAGTGATTTTTTATATTTCTAACCGAATTCCAACTAATTAATTTTCTGTGTGTATGTAATTTGTTTTTTAAATAAAAGACAAAAACAGTTGAAAAATATATTTCTTTTCAATATAACTGAATAAGCATTTAAAAATAAATGTACGGATAACTTTTTAAATAAACTACAGTCAGTTACTGTAATAATATTTTCAGAGTATTATAGAACTGCAGAGTATAATGAGTAATCTTTTGAATTGCCTTAAAAATGGGTTAAAATATGGACTTTATGGAAGCAAAGATACAACTATTTAAAAAAATTCATATCTGTGATAATTTGCCGAAAGATATTCCAATTGATAAGATATGGTCCATTTTTTCAAAAATGCGATAAAAATAACTTAAAAAATCTATATAATTTGAACTCGTTTGTTTTTCCATACCAATTAGCAATGCTTTTTGTGAAAGATTGTTGTAATTTAAATAATCTATACTCACAAGAAAGGAATATAATATCCTTCAAACTAATAAAGGCGGAAATTTAAATAAGAATAAATTTTGAAGAAAATTGCAAAAATTTTCAAACATTTTTGCTTACAACTAAAACAAAACAGTTATTCTGCATTTAGACAGCGCAAAAACTACCTAGTTTTTATACAAAACTAGATTTTGTTTGTTTTTTATATATAGCAAGAGCCAAAAACTATGTAGTTTTCCCTCAGTCTAAATGCAGTATTAGTAAATTCTGCAAATAAAAACAGAAAATATATGTGGCACAAAATATAGTAATTCTTTTTTATGTGATTTAAATTAATATAAATGTAATATGAAATAAGACTGAATTTTAATTGTTTCCTTTCCTTGTTTTTTATGTTAGTGTTAAATTTTTAATAAAAAAAATAAATAAAATTTTGTTTCTTTGAACTTTAAGTGCATTTTCAGTTATTTTTTTTAAAATCCAGGTGAATTTTTTCCATTGTCCAGTTATTTAACTTTTGGTATCTGGCAACCCTAGGCCCTGCACAGAAAGCTTTTGAAATTAGTAAATCCTTTTTGCTAAATATTACTAAAATAAGTACAGCAAAAAGGCAACTGTTAAATATACGAAATTTTAGTAATATTTGAATTAGATTTCGTTTAATTGAATTGCAAATTTACCTTGCCTATATTGGCTAAAAAATACTGCTGAATATTAGTAGACAAAAGGCAGGAAAGGAATTGTTATATATTTAAAAGTTAATTTATATTTAATTGAGTTAAATACAAATAACGGTCTCTCCTGCTACAATAAACAGAAATATTTGCTGGAAAACAATAGACTGCTTTCTGAAGTGTAGATTTTTATTCGCATTAAGAAAATAAAAAAAAATAAAAATTCTTTGTGGTGGTTTAGTCGAATAATTTCCAGGGAATTTTTTTTTCTTGCTGTTTGTATCTTTCTAATGTTTTGCAGATAGATTCTGCTGAGTTCAGCTGTTTTTTCAGCAAAAATTTTTAAAGACTTTTATATTAGTGTGTGAACAACTGAAAACATTTCTCGAACGAGTGAACTAGAACACACTAGTTCAAAAATAAAATTGATTGAAATGAGCTGTGAACTATAATGCAAAATTCTAGTCATTTTTATTCAGGTTGTTTGTACCAAATGTTTTATTTTGTATGAAAATTTCCAGGTTTCCTCACATTTTTACTCACAATTTCTAATTTTTTTTACGATAGACTAACACTACTTATGCGAATGCATTGTGTCAGAATTAGGCAAATAGAATAGATTTAACACCAAACTGTTAATAACAAACCATTTGAATAAAAAGCAACTGCGTCTTTGTGACGAGAACGTGATTAAAGTAGACACATGTTGCAAGAGGCTATTAAATTAAAATCAGAGCTAGATTTGGAAAACCCTTTGAGGGTTTTGTTTTAGGAACAGTGTACTTTCATTTCGCGTTTGAAATATTGATGCTAACAGCAATGATCATTTTGCAAGTTCTTCTAAAACCGCAGAATCTATTTTTTTTAATATACTGAAAGTAGCTTATTGGGACAAATACGAATTTATATATGTATTTAATTTACAGTTACTTCAAGAATAAATTTCTTGTTTCTCCTAAAATAAGATTTTTCATGGACAGTTAATAATTTAAATTTTTAAAAAAATAATAATTAAAAAATTTCTGTTTCCAGCCACATTTTATAAATTTTTTCTCAGTAAAAGAGAGGATCACATTATATGTATTTCCTAACCTCTTTGATTATGCCTAGCACACATACATAACTATTCAAGATTTTTACAAAAAACCAAATAGCTTAAAAAATTTTTAGAAAGCAGTTTTCGCAATTGAATTTAGTTAGAGTTTATTTTATTTATAAAAACTTAAGAAACTTGGTCATTTACTATTTACCAATAAATATTTTTTATTACATTTTTTAAAAAACGGCGTTGCTTTCGACGTATTTTGTTACGTTTAAAAATTTGTAAAATCATTTTATTAGCTAAAGTTTCATGAATTCATAAAAAGAATGCAAGTTGCTTCAAAAAAGAATTAATATTTTTAGGGTCTGACTATGAATATGTTGCACATTCAAAACTGAACAACAAACACTAACTACACACGGCTAATACTAAAAACCAGCTGCATTGTTTAGAGATATTCAACAACCCTTACGCACAATTTAAAAATAAAATAATTATTATGCAGCACCATGTTGTTTTATTGCTTTCACCCACGATAATGTTATTGCACTTTGCATATTGTGCATTTTTGTAATCTTATAGTGTATTGTTTATGAAATCTTTTGTTTAAAATTAATAGGGGGTTCTTAAGAAAACTTGTATCCTATATAGAGGGGTAAATTATCTAAAAAAAATAAAACAAAGTTAAATGCTAACCCAAGTTTTTTTCATACTAATGTAATATCATAACTTCAGTTAACTGATTGTGAATTAATAATAACTACACTCAGATAAAAAAGTTATTAAAAAAATTTGTAAACAGTTTCCAATCGCACTTTACTATTTTTATACTGATTTTTAGTACAATTTTTTTTTAGTAATCATTTTTGCTATTCTCTTATAACAAATTACGGATTTTTTAAATAATTTTCGCTGCTGATTTCAGCAAAACATTTTACTAATTTGTCAAAACCGAGTGCTAAATTTAGCAGAAAAATATACTAATTTAAAATTTTTTTTTTGATTTTTTACAATTCTTGTTTAGCCGACTAAAAAATGTATATATGTATATAAGTACGTGGTGCGCATAGTTCGGAGACATAGCCAAAAATGTGCCCAAACTATGCTGTATATGAGTCACAAACAGTGATGTTAGATAGTGGCCAAAAAAACCTGGTATAGATGTCGCTAAAAGCAGGTATTTGAAACAAAAAATAGGTATACTCACACAACATATGTTTAATATGATACTATACTAAGGAGAACAAAGGGGATCTTGCTCCCATTCAGAGCGATAGTTTTGCTTCCACTACCGACACGATTTTTTTTAGACGTTGAAGGGCCATCAGAATCGTCATTTTCTTTTTCTTCATATGTTGATGACATGATAACCTGCAATAACGGTAGTGAGCGTCCTTTTAACAAAAATTTCCTCACAAAAGAAAAAAATCTACGTTCAAAGAACAACTGGTCTGATAAACGACAAAAAGAGGGATATAAGTCACAATTAAGTCTGTACGCTACAACTACAACTATGCTCCTTGCAGGAGTAAAAGGAACGTATCATACAAATATATTTTGTATGATATAAAAATATATTTTGTATGATATAAAAATATATTTTTTTTTAACAAAATGTATAAAAAATTAGATTGTAGTCTGTCGCCACACTTGTAAACAGTAGAGCGTACCACCTTACAGGCAAAAAAAAAGTGCGCCGTACACCCTCCACTACGAAATATTTTTGCCAGGAGGTTTCAAAAAAATTTTTTTTTTTTTACCGAACGTAGGGGTCTCCATTTTACATTTTTCGTTATATCTTTGGCATTTACAGTCGGATCTTAAAGTATGATACATCGATGTTTTTCTTTCGAGGAGACCAGTGGTTTGCTCTAAGAGCCATTGACCTCAAATATCCCGTTCTAGTAGTTACCCACCAGATCTCAGTTGCTACAACCCTAATGTATACCCTAATATCAGAAAATTAAAGCTCGCAAAAAATCATTAAACTGTTGCTAAGGAAGTTTTTCGATAAACCCAGTAGAAATTTTTTTTATATATTGGTTGCCGAACGTAGGGGTCGCCTTTTTAATTTTTTTTCATTGGATTTTTCCTTTATATATATATATATATGCCGAAGCTATAACGAAAAATTTAAAAAGGGGCGACCCCTACGTTCGGCCAAAAAAAAATTTTTTTTTTGAAATACTTCATATTGGAGGGTGTACGGTGAACTTGATTTTTGGGGTACGGTCTAGTAAACAGTATTTCAAGTTTTGTGGCGGTTAAAAAAACAGTAAAACAGCTGTTTTCGTTTCTTCCTTTACACTTTTGATAAAAAACAAAATTGAAATCATAAGTTATAGAAGT
Organism: Leucophora obtusa; assembly: GCA_949987735.1. Classification (NCBI taxonomy): domain Eukaryota; kingdom Metazoa; phylum Arthropoda; class Insecta; order Diptera; family Anthomyiidae; genus Leucophora; species Leucophora obtusa. The sequence goes on from OX465296.1 coordinate 55,645,068, forward strand.
TGGTATTATTGCGTACCAACACAATTTTTAGTTGGTACATGGTACAAGGCCCTGAAAAATGGTATGTGTACCCACCAATTGGTACGTCTAACATCACTGGTCACAAATGTCTTGATACAATGCGCTAGACCTAGGAAGAGTTTGAGGACAGTCCCCAAACTAACCAAATGTCTCCATACTAAACACTTGATCGAAAAACTGTCCCCATAGCATGCGCTGTGCATACATATATATATATATGTCCTTTATTTATTTAAATTACGTATAATAATTAGTAAACCTTGTTTTAAATGTCATGTAAATAATTTTTGAAAAATGTTTTAGTTTTAAGGCTTCATTAGTCTAATCGTAAAGTAAAAAAACGTATCTGTAATCAATTCAATGTGTTAAAATAATATAGAAATATATTTTTATCTTTTTTCTATGCATTGAAACTGTTGTCAAGTAAAATCGTAAAAAAGTTCTGTTGAAAATAGAAATTTTATATTTTATTACTTGACATTTAATTCTATGCACAAGAAAAGGGTAAAAAATACAATAGTTTTATTTTTTATACCCTTTTTATTCATTATGAGAATGATACGTTACTTTTTTTACGATACTTCCAAACTAATTTGGGCTTTACATCAATCCGTGCGGTCATATTTTTTCTTGAAATATAAGTTTGTTTTCACGATATACAAATAATTTAATTTATCGAAATTGTTGTATATTAGTTTAGTTTAAATTAATTTGTGTAGGTAATCCGTAGTTTTGATATTTAGTTAAATTTTTTTTCTTTTTATACACAACAGTTATTGTAATAGTATTTTATTAAATAAATACATGAAATGTTTGCTTTAAACCAGTGGTGTTCAGTCCATAGGACAATTTTCCCTGCTCAATTCACATGTATTCTTACGCTCTTGCTTTTAGTAGGGTTATATAGTTGCAACAAAAAGTCGACTTTTCGACTTTTTGACTTTTTTCAAATTTTGAAAAGTCGACTTTTCGACTTTTTATAGGTAAAAGTCGATTAATCGACTTTTTGACTTTTTTCCAATTTTGAAAAGTCGACTTTCCGACTTTTTATAGTTAAAAGTCGATTAATCGACTTTTTATATGAAAATTTATAAATAGCAAAAAATCATATTTTTTAGCTTATTTGGGGGTCAGTTAACTAGATTCGAAACGTAGAATTGCACCTTGTTGATAATGAGCACAGGTGCGTAAAATATAGCTCCCCAATTTTTTTAGACAGAGAAATTATTGTAAATACTTGATTACAATTAATCCAACCTTTTAACCTACATCGTTTAAACATGCTTTTTTTTTGTCAGTTAAAATATTAATTGGACAGTTAAAAGTTTAACTCTGCCAGTTTAAAATACCAAGGTGATGCTCAAAAAACTAAAAGAACACTGTCTATAGAAGGGGCTCCAAAGCCCAAAAATGCAGTTTTGTGCATCAAGTGGGGTTTTTTATTAAAAAAACTGGTATGTTGCCATATGGCTACACCATGCATTTAAATGTATAAGAATAAGGGGGTAATTTTCTAAAACACTTCGGTTAAGTGTTGCGTTATTTCTATAGAAATTGTTTTTGTTACAAAAACAATTTACATTGAAAGTTCCCTTCACTTCACCCAAGTGTTTTACGAAATTAGGTAGTTAAATAAGCCTTAATGTATATAAGTTTTGTGCTACATTTTATGTTTAAAACCACTGTGCGATAATAAAAAACAAGGAAAAATTTTATTTTATATGCATAAAAGTCGAATTTATGCTCATTATCAACAAGGTGCAATTCTACGTTTCGAATCTAGTTAACTGACCCCCAAATAAGCTAAAAAATATGATTTTATGCTATTTATAAATTTTCATATAAAAAGTCGATTAATCGACTTTTAACTATAAAAAGTCGGAAAGTCGACTTTTCAAAATTGGAAAAAAGTCAAAAAGTCGATTAATCGACTTTTACCTATAAAAAGTTGAAAAGTCGACTTTTCGACTTTTTATAGGTAAAAGTCGATTAATCGACTTTTTGACTTTTTTCCAATTTTGAAAAGTCGACTTTCCGACTTTTTATAGTTAAAAGTCGATTAATCGACTTTTTATATGAAAATTTATAAATAGCAAAAAATCATATTTTTTAGCTTATTTGGGGGTCAGTTAACTAGATTCGAAACGTAGAATTGCACCTTGTTGATAATGAGCATAAATTCGACTTTTATGCATATAAAATAAAATTTTTCCTTGTTTTTTATTATCGCACAGTGGTTTTAAACATAAAATGTAGCACAAAACTTATATACATTAAGGCTTATTTAACTACCTAATTTCGTAAAACACTTGGGTGAAGTGAAGGGAACTTTCAATGTAAATTGTTTTTGTAACAAAAACAATTTCTATAGAAATAACGCAACACTTAACCGAAGTGTTTTAGAAAATTACCCCCTTATTCTTATACATTTAAATGCATGGTGTAGCCATATGGCAACATACCAGTTTTTTTAATAAAAAACCCCACTTGATGCACAAAACTGCATTTTTGGGCTTTGGAGCCCCTTCTATAGACAGTGTTCTTTTAGTTTTTTGAGCATCACCTTGGTATTTTAAACTGGCAGAGTTAAACTTTTAACTGTCCAATTAATATTTTAACTGACAAAAAAAAAGCATGTTTAAACGATGTAGGTTAAAAGGTTGGATTAATTGTAATCAAGTATTTACAATAATTTCTCTGTCTAAAAAAATTGGGGAGCTATATTTTACGCACCTGTGATAACTTAAAATTAAGTTCAAAAACTTTCTCGCTTTCAACAAATGCTGAGCGTAGATTGCATACACCGGCGTAGGTTTTCTAGGGGGGCTATATCCTTTTAAATTTTTGGTTCCTCTGTTTTCATTATGATCATCAGTGCTATCGGCAGATACCTATTCTGACAAGTTATGCTTTAAGCTTTACCCAATAAGCGCTACAAAAATTTAAGTGAAATCAAAGTCAAGTCTTAGATTTTGTTTAAATTTCACTTTGATTTTATGACTTACTCCAGTAATACTAATACACTGATAGAAATAAATCTGTGCAAATAGCAGATAATATGGATAAAAATGGCCCTGCAGAAAAAAACTGCCGAATCTGTTTAGTAAATTTTAGTTAGATAAAACTACCCTTCTCATATTAGCAATACAATTATCTCAATAGTAGACAAAACACAATGAAAAAACTGTTATTACTATAAATTTTTTGTTAAAAGTTAAACTTAGTTAAATGCCAATAATATTCTATCCTGCTGAAATTAACGAAAAGTTTTGTTGAAAAATTGTTAATTAAGACCTGCTAACTTATCCAAAAATAAACTGAGTTTAGTGCTTAACCATAGTTTTGAATCTCAAATTTATATGAAAATATCTGGGGTTAACGTTTAACCATGGTTACATTGGAAAAAAGTTACTTGCCCTAAGTATAATTCAAAAAGTCTAAATTCATTGATATCGACCGACAATTTAAGAAGCCAAGGGTTCCGAAAGCTCGTTATCACTCGAGGTGGTCTACTTTGCACACTGGTGCTAAATAAATGTCCTATTAATAAAACAGGTTGACCAAAAGCCTTATTCCTACTCTACAATATTCTATAAACTTTGTCCAAATCGGACGATTAGTTTAGAAGTTGTGTATGTATTACCACTTCTCTCAGTTTAAAACCACTGTGTGTCGTAGACATTTTAGAGTTTTTTATGTCATATTTCACTGTTTTTTTTTCCAATAGACTAGCAACACTTGCTTAATTTTTTCTATTGTGTTATCAGCAAAAACAAAATTTACTTCTTAGCCATATGGTAATAAGTAAAAAAGTCGAAAAGTCGAAAGCAAAAGTCGACTTTTGCATCACAAAAAAGTCTACTTTCAAAAAGTCGAAAATTTTTGCAAAAAGTCGATTAATCGGTTAGTCGAAAGTCGACTTATAGAACCCTAGCTTTTAGTCGTCACTGAAAAAGCGACGAATGAACATGAGTTCGGATGTATTTTGATTTTTTTTTAATGTACTGAAAAAAAATAAATTAATAACAATGTACGGCAAATATTTTATGATTATAAATGCAGATTAAAGATATCTTATAAATATGTAAATACATTGAAATCATTGATATTGATTTAAAAAAAAATCGAAAACCTTTTGTTTTACATAAAATGAAAGAAGTCACTCTTATGTATGTATGCATTTTTTTTTCTTTCAAAAATTGAATTTGTTTATTTTTATTTTTCTAAAACAGTGTAGTATTTATTTATATTTTCCGAAAGTACTTCTCTATTTACAAAAAACATTTTCATATTTTTCATAAAAAATAAATTCAAACAGATTCTATTAACCCATTCAACATTTCTTACAGTGCAATTCCCATTTTCTCACCAACACAACTACATTTTTAGTTTTGAACACCACTGCTTTAAACCGTTTTATTTTGCTAATTTTTAAAAAAGTTCCAAGGTACACTCCAACTGTTCCAAGGTACACGACATGAGTGTACCTTGGATCGAAATTAAAACAAATTAACATTGGCGATATTTTTTAAATTTGGCAATCAATAGAGAATTCTTTATCAGGAGATCTATGCACGCTTAAAAATACAACATTTCGTTTTTAAAGCTAGTTTTTATCTAAGTTAATTACCGAGATAATGGAGTTTTTATAAAAAAAGGACCAAGGTACACGACATCCCCTATATTGTTGGTTTCAAGAAGGAATTTCTTTGTTCAGAAAACATGACAGATTCTACATTTTTTTAAGGGACAATTCGCAAAATTTTTTTTATAGTGAGTTTGTTTTTATAGAATTATTATTGAAACTGTTAACCATTTTTTTGCAATTTAACAAATTTTTTGATTCATTTTACTTAAGAATTAATATTTAGGGCCAGTTTTATTGTCAAAACAAAGATCGATCTCAAACGAAATTACTTACTTATGAAAACAATCGTGCTTAGTTCTGACTATAGAACAGGCCCTTATATTTAAAGTTAAAACAAAAGTTTTTTTTGTTTTGAAATCCAAGTGCACTAATATTAAAATCTCTTAAATGAACTTCTTAATTAATTTTTTAAATTTCATGGTCTTAGGATCACCATCACCAATCGTAAGTAAAGCTCAGAAATACCTTAAAAAATCGCAAAAATGTCACTTAAGTATTTGGTTTTATTTAAGTGTTTACTATAATATTAGCTCGCAGATTTTTTGATATAAAAATTCTCATATTCTAAATTTTTTGAATTTTTACCGTCGAAAAATTTTACATTTAAAAACCAAATTCGTTAATTCTAAGACATTAAAAAAATATCAGATTTGGAGTCATATTCTCATAAAAAAAATACATATCTATGCTAAAATTACGCCATTTAAAATATTTTTAATGCTTTTTCGTATTATTTCAAAGAAATTGCAGACAAATTGAATATCAATTGCATATTTTCTAGTGTTTTAAAGGTTTTTTTTATTCGAAATAAACTGGTGATTTTAAAAAATATTAGTTTTTGATTAAAAATTTGTATTGAATTTGATAAGTAAATAGAAGTAGTTTTTAAGAACTACTATTTTTTGGTTAATTGTAAATGTAGCATTAAAATAATACCTGCCCTTGCTAAAATAATACGTTTTATAATAGAAAAGTAAGAAGTTATATATCTTAACTTCTTCTTACAAAACTCATTACCGGGTAATAGTAAGAGGTTTGTGACTTGGATTTATGCCGTCGTTTGCCGCAGAGCTCTATCAAATATCCGAATTTTATTAGGGTTGGAAAGAACCAATCGGGATAATTTCCTCAATAGTTGTTTACTTCTGTAAAATTTAAAATATTTTTTCCAAGATGAAAACCTTTTAAATTTTAGGACATTCTTCTTGAAAAATTATTTTTTTATTTAAAAGTTGCAATAATTATGGCCAGTTTTATAATCAGAACAAATATTGATATTTTCTTATATATTTTGTTCTCAGATGGTTTTCTTTTTTTATATATTTCTTAAATAAAAAATTTTCAAAGACCCTAGTTCTGCCCCTTAAGCACTTCTTCTAAATTAAACCTTTTAGATTAGGTAAAATTATTGTATTCGAAAAACTCTTTGACACTGAAAAAATTATTATATTCTAGGTTTGATATGAAAGTTGTCGTATTTGGAATAATTTTTATTATAAAACTATAACAGGCACTGCAAAAAAATTTACAATTTAGGGCACATTCCTATTACACAGTACAACAGCCAATCTGGGGGGTGAGAAATTCCAAGTCAGGGTGATGGTACTAGGTCAGTATAGTAAAACCCTCAAAGGGTTTGGCGTTCGTATGTGTCATTTTTTTTATGACCTTTTAAATTTTTTCCTTATCTTGATGTTTTTTCGCTTAGTTGTAACTCGAGAACCACTTGTCCGATTTTGATGAAACAAATTTAGAAAAATTTAGAATTACAATTTCTTTAATCCGTTCATATAACATTTTTCTTTATAATCAACAGTTTTGCCGGTAAAAATAAATTTGTGGAGGAAAAAAAATATTTTTTTGCCTAAAAATTAAAATTTTTTATGAATTTAAAAAAAAAAAATTTTAATTTTTAGGCAAAAAAATATTTTTTTTTCTCCACAAATTTATTTTTACCGGCAAAACTGTTGATTATAAAGAAAAATGTTATATGAACGGATTAAAGAAATTGTAATTCTAAATTTTTCTAAATTTGTTTCATCAAAATCGGACAAGTGGTTCTCGAGTTACAACTAAGCGAAAAAACATCAAGATAAGGAAAAAATTTAAAAGGTCATAAAAAAAAATGACACATACGAACGCCAAACCCTTTGAGGGTTTTACTATACTGACCTAGTACCATCACCCTGACTTGGAATTTCTCACCCCCCAGACAATAATCCCAAAAATGTTCCATAGTGTTATTAGAGTTTGCTAAAAACCGAAAAATTTGGGAACCGCGGTTTCGGTTTTTCAAAATTATAAAAACCGCGGTTTCGGTTATTTTTCGGTTTTCTTGTAATAGTAATATAATTCTTTTAAAATAATTAAAAATATCAATATCCTAAAAAATTAAATAATTTAATACGTCCAACATATCTTTTAAAATTCGATTGAATTTCTCACTCAAATATTTAAAGGCAATAACGCTATTTCGAAACCTTTTTAGGAGAAGAAATAAATGCGGCAACTAAAGCTGTATTTTAAAGAGTTTAAATTTAAATTTTAGCAATTTCTTTAAAACAATATAAAGTTAAAATTTTGTAAATTTCGCGGAATACGAAATAAGGCTTTTTGAAAAATACGCGGTGAAAATCGTAACTGAATATGTGAAACTCAATATCTCTTAAACCACTTGACTTTTTGGTGCAATTTTTTTTTCTAAAATTATAAGCCTCAGTTTATGTTATCCGTAATAACAAAAACAAAAAATTCTTTAAAGCAATTTTTAATGGAGAAAATGTGCATTACAATTAAATACAAAATTTTGTAAAATTGGAGCTGAAATTTGAAATTCAAGATTCAATAATATGCAATTTAATTAATTATTTTTATTGGTTAAAGTATTTGTTAAAAACCGACTTATTTTTGTCGGTTTTCGGTTTCGGTTTTGAGGCTTGGAAAACCGCGGTTTCGGTTAAAACCGAACAGCAAACTCTACCTATTATCATATTCTGAGAATTTTTTCATATCAGAATCCCCATTGTGTTTCCTATTAAAATATTATTTAGGATGGGTGCGAACTGGCTAAATAAAATCTAAACTAAATCCAGGTTTCCAATATTCTATGAAATTTGAAAAAGTTTTCAAAAAAGTTTCAAATAAATTTTAAACCCTTTTGTCAATTTTTGTTTAGTTTAAAATTTATTTAGCCACCCCGCACAGGGCCTTAATTTTTAAATGATTTTTACAAAACAGAACATTAAAATCTTGTAATTATTTCAGTAAAGAAAACTAACTAAACATTAAAAAAATGTCGAAATGGGGTTGAGCAGATTTTCCCGAACCCCTTTTTGGTATTTTTTGGAAGAACTTGGCAAACCTGCGCTAAAACATGTATTAAAACTTCTACTTCTAGCAAGAAGAGTATAAGACTAGGAGATGCAATTGAACATCATACAGAACATTATGGCGTTGTCAGACAGTCGATCTAAAAACGAGGAAAAAGTGAAAATAAATTGGCTAAAACTAAAAATTACAAGAAAAATTAAAAAAATGTTAGAATTAAGAAAAAAAATTACAAAAAATATGTAAATATCGAAAATAATAATAATATCGAAAATAAAAATATATGCAGAAATTAGCTATCAAATTTCATTCTCAAAAATTTTTATTTTCAGATATTTCATAAATTATTGCACTTTCTTAATTTCTGATATTACCAATATTTTTCTTATTTTTTACTCATAATTTAGAGATTTTTTTCGCCTCTTTATTCACATTTGAATTTTTTTTCTGCGAAAATTCCCTTATATTCGTGTGTTTTGTCCGATGTTCGGTTCGATGTGCGATCCGATAGCGATTGGAACCCTAGTCTTCATGCGCGGCTCCAGGGCGGGGGGAATAGGGAATTTAACCAGTCGTCATTTAAAATATCTCAATAGATATTTTAACAAATTCATCAAAAAACTGATCATTTTGAGTATAAAAAAATTAAAGTTTGTGGAGAAATGAAGTTAAAAGATCTAAATTTCAAATTAGATTTTAAAATTGTACGTAGATCAATTTCGTTTGAAATTTTTTTAATTTCAAATGACAAAAAGAAATTTAATTTTAAAATTTCGCATTTTTTAATACAAAATTCCAATTTTAATTAAAAATTTTTTAAATAAAAATAAACGCCCTTACTATTTAAATTTTCCAAATGTATATTTTTGTTGACTTTAGTTAAAATTTTGGGTGGCAGCATGCTTTGACCTAGTTTATTTTTGGAGCATTCTGATTGGTTAATTTATTTTCAACCAATTAAAATATTTGAAAATGTAAATATTTCTTTAGGATTTTCATACACAAAATGAACAAAGCCGTTTAAATATAAAGTCGACTTTAAAAGTAAAATACTGTTTGATAGTAAAGCACAGTAAGTTGTTCGGATTTCACGTGAAAAAATTGTTAACTCCTCAATATAAAAAAATGATAATTTTCCACGACAATGAATTTCACGTGAAAACTAAGTAGAGATTGTTTTCGCGCAAATTTAGTGTACAAAACTATTATTTTTCTTGGGGAAAAATCACATTTTTTGTATATTGTGATTGTATCTTTGATATAAAATTGATAAATTGTTCATTTTTGTAATTTAAATTAAAATTTGAGTAAAATTAAAGTTCGAGTAAAACTTTTACACGTGAAAACCCACTTACGGTGCTTTTGGGAAAAATACTAAATTTTATTTTTTTAATTTCATTTTATCGGGATATACATTAATTGCATTAAAGGAATTAAATATGCTAAAATCCCAAACGTATTTAACAAATTGTGAAAAATAATCCTTTGTAGGCATGTCCCTATCCGGATTTCATTCTTGCCCAAGGAAATCGTCAGGGGACGACGTTTTTAGAATTTCTGGAAATATTTGTTAAGTTAAATTACAAACTCAATGAGAATTTCCTGTTCTCGTCTAGGAGCGTTATTAAACATTTAAAATATCAAGGAAAAAACAAAAACAACAACAGAAAATTTTCCACAATTTGCTTTGTCATCTACCAATGTACTACTCTGTTGTTTTGACAGATCTAGCAATGTAGTGACATTAGGGTTTATGTCCCGGGAATTTCCGGGACGGGATTCCCGGGAATCCCGCCCTTTTTCCAATCCCGCAATCCCGGGAATTTCATGCGGGATTTCTCGGGATTTTTTGTATTCTTTTATAGAAGTTCTAGTTCAATTTCGGAAGCTTTAAAAAAAGCTGAAATTTTGCTTTTTCAGCTTTTACGATTTAAAATTTAATAAACTGAATTAATACAATATAAAAAAAAAAATTTATTTAGGCCAAATTGTTTTTGAATGTCAGCTGAATTTGGTTTAGTTACCAATAAAAATACTCGTACTTCAGAAAAAAATTTTTATTTAAAACTATGATCTTTGTTGTAAAGCAATATATCATTTCGACATCATTATTTCAGTTCCAAATATCTCCAAAAAGGCTGTGCATTAAAATTTAAAATATTAGTAATATTTTCGTATTTTCAGCTGATATAAGAAATTTGAGTGTTTTTTACTTCAAATAATTTCATTTAAATTTCAATTGCTACTCCTTTATTTTAATTGTATTTTTTTAAAAATTATTTATTTTTTAAATAATGCATCAGATGCTTTTTCAAATTATTTTGGATTTTTTATATGTTAATTTAAAATGCAACTATGAAAATTAAATAACCAAGCAAACAAAGAGCATCATTAATGACTCAGAAATTAGCTCCAAAAACATAAACATTTTTCCACTTTTTCCTATGAAAGTGGTCCGTCCAAAAGAGCTCAGAAATGACTCAGAAAAAAGAACATATAAAATCCAAATTTTCATCATAATTTTAAAAAATTTTGGAATCTTCTTTGAGTCCGAAAAATGAACCCTCATGTTGAGACAGCTTCTTAGATTGTAGAGACAAATTTTTCGGTTGTTTTCTGAGGGTTCATATTTTCTACCAAAAAAAGAGTGTTTTCAAAAAAACAATAATCATTTCTATGAGCCATTTAAGAATCTTATTTATGAGCGCTCCGGAATTGCTGGCTGGGAATTTATTTTTAAAAATTTCTAATCAAAAAATACCAATTAAAGTTAAAAAATTATTTAATAATACTTTATTTTCTATTTCTTTAAAAAGATTTATGCCAATTTACCTAAAAATTTGTGTGAAAAATACTTCCTTTTAAACTTTTTTATAAAAATAATTCTAGACGAATTCTTCTGAAAATCTCCATAGAAACAAAATATCTAGAAATAGAAATTTTTGGATTCCATACTTAAGAAATGTTTAAGTAAAAAATCGATCTTAATTCTGACTATGAAACTGTTCCGACAGAAGTTTGCACCCATGAACAATTCCAATATGTCCTAAAAGAAGAGATGAAAATAAAATACACGTGTCTTTCACTTTTTCTTTGTTAATTCGTTTAACCGTTTAAAACGCGAATTAATATTCAGTTATTTCTAAGAGTTTTTTAAAATTAATACGGCCTTCCATATGAATATATTACCTCAATATTAATTCGCGATTTAAACTGTTAGACGAATTGATCTAGAGAAAGTATTTTATATTTAGCCCTTCTTTCAGAATATATTAAGTACACCCAGGAAAAAGATTGGTTGGAATTCGATAAAAACAATTAAAATTAATTTACCAGGACGTTATTTTATTTGCAGTTGCCTATAACTGAATACTACACCAGAAATATTTTACTAGGTATTAAAACTAGGGAAAATGAATTAAAAATCAATCCTTTAAACAAATTATTGGTATCTCCAATCAATTTTAAAATTAGTATCAGTTTAGTAATTCTATGCAGTAGAAGCAGCCATTTATTTAGTGTATATGCACGAAAATTGGTGTTACCGATAACCTTTATTAAAAAAATTTCAATATTCGAAAGTGGCAACTACAAATACGGGTATCCTAATCAAATATGACCATAAAGTCGAGTTTCTGTAGAACCAACCGAATTGTGGATTGTACTGATAACACACACAACTATTGATTGTTATTGGTAAACGAATTTTTTACTATATTTGATTTCCAAGCAAAACATATAAATTCAAAATTAGACTTCAAAATTAATAAGAGTTTGTGGTGTAGTTGGTAGGGAGTTGGCCTAGTACGCCGGATTTCCGAGTTCAAATCCCGGACAAGACAAAAATTTATATGTTTTTTTTTTTTTAATTAAAATAAAATACTCATATGTATAAACAGTAAATATGGCTAAGAAAATTAAAAGTAGAGTAAGAGTGTGAACTATTAACCTGAATGGCCGGGTTCAATACCAGAAAATTCAAAAAAAGTTTTTTAATTTCAATAAAATTTTGTGGAACATAATAATATTTATGTGGAACATGATATTGAATAAGACAACCGAATATTGGCTTTCACGACGAAAACTATTATTTAATATAAAGATAGTTATCGTAACCGCACGAATTCGATTGGCAACAAATTCGGTGGCCACAACTGAGACTGTTTTCTGGGTGTAGATTTTCTCATAGGTACAACCAAAAAATTAACTTTGTCGGACGGTGTTGTATTAGAAATCGAGTTTTTCCAATACAACATATGTCCGATTTATTTATTTTCGAATGAGCGGGAATTCCCGGGATCCCGGGAAATTCAGAAAAAATCCCGCTGTCCCGGGAAATGAAAAAGTCCGGGAAAAGAAAAACACTAAGTGACATCCATTCATGTAGAAACAACAATAGAAAACAATGTTTTCTAAAGTGTCAGTAACATTTAAATTTGCACAAGCACTTGCATATTAGTTTTTTTAATCTAATTAATTTTGGAGCATTCTGATTGGTTAATTTATTTTCAACCAATCAAAATGTTTTAAAATATAAATATTTTTGTAGGGTTTTCATACACGAAATGGACAAAACCGTATGTTTAATAGAGCACCCATGAAATATGTATATGAAATTTGCAAAAGTGTTATTTTTTTCAGTAGATTAGGCGTAAAAAATAATATCCCCGCAAAAATTGATCCTCTCGTATTAAAACAGGCCAGTCACCCGCGGCTTTTAGCCCTAAAAATGGACTAAAATTAATTCATAGGTTCTTTGCACTATAACTCTTAAAGTAAAAATTTTGCTGAAAAATACTGAATAAGCATATCTACAGGCAATGATATGCCTAGAATTTTTGTCATTCACATTTTTGTCATGAAGATGACCCATCATGGTGATTTAGGTGGTTAAATCCAAATTTGTGTTTAACCATATAAATCACTTTGATTTTAACCTCATAAATCACCATGATGCGTCATCGATACGTCAAAAGTGTGTACGAAAAAAATACTAGCCACATTATTGCCTGTAGATATGCTTATATTGTATTTTTCTGTCAAACCTTTACTTTGATTGTTATGCGCAAATAAACTTTGAAGTAATTTTAGTCTATTTTTAGGGCTAAAAGCCGCGGGTGACTGGCCTGTTTTATTCGGAGAAGATAAATTTTCGCGGGGATATTATTTTTTATACCCAGTCTACCAGAAAGTGCGTGGGGAGGTGAGAAAATATATGGGTGCGCTATTGAGCGCCTTCAGATTGGCACGAAATTAACACTTAAACATATTTTAAGTTCTGACTTATTTCTGGCATTGATCCTCAATTTTAAACTTTGATGTCTTCAGAGATTCACAGTAGAATTTTATGACAAATATTTTTGCGGAACATTTTAACCCTCTAACTCTTCAACTTACGGGTCGTTTGTGGGTCAAAAATTACCTTTAATTGAGGAGTTAGAGGGTTAAAATATTCCACAGAAATATTTGCCATGAAATTCTACTATAAGTTTCTGAAGACATCAATGTTGAAAATTTAAGTTCAATGCCAGAAATAAGTCAAAACTTAAAATGTGTTTAAGGGTTAATTTCGTACTTATACACAATTGCCGCTCAAATGCCCACAAACGTAAATTTTAGGAGGAAACCATGTGACTCTTCTATTTCATGTAAAGCACTATGTTGGGTCTTTTTGTCCCCTTTAAAAACGGGGCCAAAAACTCCCTTTAATTGAAGAGTTAGAGGGTAAAATAGTTCCACAAAACTGTACCTCGTAGTATTTTACATAAGTTCGCTGAATACATCCTATACCCAAAATGGAAAATTCACATGGCTTCCTAGTGCACATATGTAAAAAATCTTTCTGTCATGGAATGGACGAAATATTAAAAAAAAACTTATTTTGCTTTTAATCTACGTTGAATTTCCTATTATACGATGAAGAGTGTACGTTAGACCGTACCTCAAAAAAAAACCGCCGTACACCCTCCAATATGATGTATTTTTGGGAGGCAATTTCAAAAAAAAAAATTTTTTTTTGCCTACCGTAGGGGTCGCCTTTTTTAATTTTTTGTATAGCTTTAGCATTTAAAATCGGATTTTAAAGTGTGATATATCGATTTTTTTGCTTCGAGAAGACCAGTGTTTTGCTATAAAGGAAAAATCCAATGTAAAAAAATTTAAAAAGGCGACCCCTACGTTCGGCAACCAATATGTAGAAAAAAAGTTTAATGTTTTTTTTCAAGCTTTAATTTTCTGACATTAGGGTGGTACATTAGGGTTGTACCAACTGAGATATGGTGGGTAACTACTAGAACGGGATACTTGAGGTCAATGGCCCTTAGAGCAAAACACTGGTCTCCTCGAGAAAAAACATCGATGAATCATACTTTTAGATCCGACTGTAAATGCCAAAGATATAACGAAAAATATGAAATGGCGACCCCTACTTTGGAAAAAAAATAAAATTTTTTTTGAAACCTCCTTGCAAAAATACTTCATATTGGAGGGTGTACGGCGCACTTATTTTTTGCCTGTAAGGTGGTCCGCTCTAATGTCCATTATATAGGGTTATCATCGAGATATAAGTTTTTTTTTAATATGTTCGAGGATCCTAAAGCCAATTGTTTGCGGCTCGCCGCCTTCCACTAATCTTTGGGTGCCAAAATGTGGCCAAGATATTAGAAACGATGTCCCTCTCTGTTCTAGAACTAGTTCCAGAATTCGTTCTAGTGAAACCGGTCCCACTTTGGAGCTATAGAAGCGGTTGCTTTTGAGACCATGTCCCTCTCTGTTCTAAAACTAGTTCCAGAATTCGTTCTAGTGAAACCGGTCCCACTCTGGAGCTATAGAAGCGGTTGCTTTTGGGACCATTTCAATTAAATCATCCGTGTAAGAATTGACAGTAGAATGGGTTGGTTGTAAAGGAAAAGTAGCTATTCTACAACTGATTTTTGGAACAGAAAATATTCCTGGATAGTTTACTTAGCAAGACTCCTAAAAGTCAGCTATCTTGTAGAACACGTGATCGCACAGGGGGTAGAGCCTGCTCGTTAAATGTTCAAACACCACACGCGGCGTGAAGATTTTTTTAAACTTAAAATAAAAAGAGTTGAAAAAGAACTTCCCTATCATTGGTTCAAATTTAAATCATATGTTATTAAAAAGAAAAACAGTTTCCTTCCTATGACAAACCAATGTTTAATTCATCGATGAAAAACCCAAATTATAACAACCAATCACAATCCCAGTGTAGAAAATCATTGCCACTGTGGTTATGAAACTACATACCTGGTAATGGCAACTACCCAGTCAAAAATTGCCAGTGATACAAAAAATCAAGTACTGGCATACCACAAATGACCGGCAGAACACTCCTTTGGTACGCTTTGTCAGCGTTTACAGAAAGCATTTTGCAAGTATTTGTTTTAAAAAAATTTCGATGGTTTATAAAAAAAAATTCACTGGTTAAGAATGGTTATCCAGTGCTACCTAGTAGAACATTGCAAGCTGTACAAAAATAAATTCACTGATAGAGCAATGATTTTATAAAAATGACGATGCTTCGTTAACTCTTTCACTACCCTTGTACACTACAGTGTACACATCTTTAAAATAATATATAAAATTTAATAGTTCAAAAAAAACTTTATACTTTTTGAAGAAAAGTTTATTAGGATCTTGGACTTTAAATAAAAATCATTATATGTATAAGCAGTTCAGCATGGCAATATGGTCGCGATATTTGTTAATAAAGTCAAATTTTTTTTAATATTTTACATATTTTTTTCTAATTTGAGGACTCTTAATAAGAATCTGACGTTAAAATAACGATACATCCGCAAACAAAAAGTCGGTAGTGAAAGGATAAAAAGGTTTGTAGTCAGAAAGTTACGAGTTCAAATCCGGTTGCAACGAAAAATTTTTTTTTTGATTTTTTTTTAATTTGAATTTTTTTTTTTTAAATCAATTTTTTTTTATAAAATCATTTTTTTTTTGTGGAAAAGCTCTTTTTTGTTTTCCCAACGCTGGCATATTAGTTCCAAAAAACTTTTTGCCAGTGCTAGCATTTTAGTACAGCCAGTAGTTGTCTAGCTATTATTATTCATTTATGTTTTTAGCCACCATGTATTATATGTCTCGTTAGCTCAGTAGGTAGAGCTATCGTCTTCCAATCTGACGGTGTGAGGTCAAATCTCCGCAGGACCAAACAAATTACATGTGAACATTTTTAAAATTTTATTTTGGAAAATATATTTCCAGACCGTCTATTTATTAATTTTGCCCAAGTTCAAAAATTTTGTTTTTCCAGTGCTTTTTGAACAGCCTTTTGTCTAATGATATCATTCTAATGATGGTTACTAGCACTTTTTGCTAGTAACCACCTGTTAAAGTACTTTGCCATCGCTTTCCCGTTTGTATTTTTCTGACTGGGTAGTTACTTTTATTATTACATTTCTTTTGTGTAGCGATATCGTGAAAAAATGAGTTATGATTACACACCAGCATACGAAAAATCAAAAAATATGTCGTTACATATGTGCTTACCAGTATTGACAAAAATAATGATTCTAAAAATAGATTTTCAAAAAAATAAGTTGCATAAAAAAGATATTTTTTGACCCAAAAATACGTATTCTATCCTGCTGGCCTTATCGATTTTTTTTAAATTTTTTCTTCTCTGTAGTTTACTAATACGAGTATGATCTCACATCAAAAGAAAATTCATTTACGAATTAGAAGATCAACTTATACATACCTTCATACAATATTTTTTATTGTAAATTTTTTTAATAAAATTGGCTCGTGAGCGGAAATTGAACCTGTGACTACAGATTGCCAGTCTATAGCTCTACCATCTGAGCTATCTCGACATGTTATATTTCTTAGATAAAAACATAATTGACCTGCTGCGCACAATTCAACTTACTCACCAACATAAATCCTTACCAGTGTTAAAAGTATATTGAGAATAAAAGGAGATTTAAAAAAAATTTACACGAAAATCTGGAACTTTCTTTATGTCTGCAATAGTGTTAAAAATATGTCATTATTGGTAAAGCAATATTTTTAATTTTTAAATAATGGAAAAAGAAACTAGTTGTTAGTAACTCATTATTATATCTTTTAAACAACGCAGAAAGTAAGTCGAGTTCCATTACTGGTAGTTGAAAACCATCATGATATGTCATCACCGTTTCTACACTGGAATGTTAATCACTGTTTTAATTACTTCTTATTCCTAGGGTTGTCATTGCTTAATTTGTTTTTAACCAATCACAAGGTTTGAAAAAAATATATATTTTCATACACTTTCTCTACGTAAAGTGAAAAAAACGTTAGCGGCTGTTTTACTAGAAGACAAAAAATACACATTTTTTAAATTTTAGAAATTTTCGCACCTACTTTATGAAATCTAATGAGGACTAAAGCCTAACTGCTGAAATTTGATAACATTTCTGAACTTTTTATCTTTTAATATAATATTTAGTAGTACCGAAACTCCTGCACGAAACTCCAAATTCCCTCACATTACGAATTTTACATATTTTTCAGTGAAATTTTTTATATAAATGTAAAGCTTTTTGTAGACAATGGAGCACCATTTCCATAGCACAGCTCGAAGTGAGACATTATTTTGCACAGTAAATTCCATTTAATTTGCTGGAATAAAATGGAATTGTTGGTCCAGTACTGGAAAAAATTAATAAACGAACGCCACGACGCACTGTGTCACGAGGCTGGCCAAAAATGGTTAAAGTCAATGTTAGAATTTGAACGTTTTTTATTTTTATTTTTTTATTTAACACTCTGGTTAGATGATATCTAAAATATCTTCTTAAAATGTTTACAAATTTTAAAGTTATAGTGGTTCAAAGTCAAGGTTTGTGTTCAGCATACGAAATTTATGGGAAAATCCCAAATTTCATGTTCATTTATAATACTAAGAATTTAAGTATTTGAATGTAACGGCTACCAAAATTTGTAACAGGGTTGTAGGTGATGCTTCTAGTTATAATTACAACACTGTTTTTGTTTACAAATATTGATCATATGTCAGATATCGTTCAAAAAAAAAGATAGTAGTGAGGCATTGTCAAGACTTTTCAGCAACCGTGAACTTTCGTAGAGAATTTAAAAAAAAGTAGAAATAACACTTTTCCTGTTTTTTTGTATTTTGTAGCTACAAGTATGTATTTTAATATATTTAAAGTTCAGCTGCCCGATATTGCACGAATTCTTTTTGTGATTGTTTTTTAGTGCCGACCTCGTTGCGGATTCGTAGTATTTTTCTACTGTGGCTAGAGATAAAGGAAAACAGACCCTGCGATGTTATGCACTCTAAAAAATACTTGTAATATAACTCTTATAAATGTGTAAAATTTTGTGCAAAATAAAACACTGTGCTTCAATTTATGCACAAAATGTTTGAAAATCTTATATAAACACTTTTGTCTGCAAAGCTAAGCACAAAATATAGTATTTTATATATTGATAAACATGTTTCAAAGTTTATAAGCATTTACTCTTTATAATTACACACATTGTGCCTGAATGTTCCTAATACGCATGAAGTGTGTAATTGTAAATACTTTCAATAGTAACAAAAAAAATGTCAAAGTATAATCAAGAAAAAATAAAATATTTCATAAAAATTTATAAATAAAATAAATCAGCGTATTTACACGCTATTTACAGACAAAATAATAATAATTTAAATGTCTTAACGAGGAAAGTTTAATTTTTTAAGGAAATAGAAAACAAATGTCAGGCGTTTTTATTAAAAGTGAGAAGATTAAGGTTTGCAACTAAAAGCATTGAAATTTCTTTTAGTTATTAACACACATTTTTTTCAGATAGCCCGCACGATTTGAATTAGCAAGTAAATGTTATAAAGAAGAAAATTTCTTCAGCTAAAATGCTCAGCTTTTCATCTCGCCGTAATAGTAAAATTAAAATTATGCGAATTTTGGGATATGCGATGAAGGAAGGAGGAACATCTTAATATGAGATGGAAAAATAACACTTATTACAATTTTATCAAAATCGGTGGGTAGCCGAGTTGGGTACTTTAGTTTAGTTCTGTTGTTCTAAGAATCTTTGGGATATATATAGAAAAATATTATTTTTTATAAAGGAGTTGTTTTCCCTCAACAGATTTTGAGGATGCCAGCAAAAAATATAGCTTTCTTGGCAGCACTGAAATTTTTAACTGTTTTTTTTCCTAGCATGTTAAAATACTTCTACCATAGATATTGCTTTAATATAAGGGAAAAAGTGGCAAAAAGAGAACTAATGAAGATATACTGCTATTTTCGACTCGGTCAAAAGCATGCTTAAAGCGAAAATGCAGGCTCTGAAAAGAATCATGCATTGAACCAAAAGCACTTGCATTCGTCCTTAATTGACCCATGATTTTTTTTGCAGGAAAGAAGCAACCAAATCAAATATCCTCCTAACACAATTTAAATACATTGTGTCAAGCTATACTCTGTTAAATTAACCCATTTTCTATTGACACAAATATATATATCGGTGGCTCTAATGATGAATCTATTTATATCTAACATTATCCTTCCTTTTTGCCTACCATTCCCTTAAGTAGAAGGGTTTTCCACTTAAAAACCATCAGGATCTTAAAACTTTTTTATATAGAAAAGCCATAAGCTTCTGAGGATTATTTCTTATAAAAAGCTCTCAGATTCTTAAACCTCTCCAAAACTTGCAAGCATATTTAGCAAAGAGAAATCCGAATTTTCTTAAAACTTTTGCCTATAAAAAACCCTCAGAATCGGAGAACTATTTCTCAAGAGCAAAATTAAGATTCTGAAAGCTTTTCATACAAAAAAGACCTGAATTTTTCACTCAGAAAAAAAAACCTTAAATTTAAAACAACAGATTCCGAGATTTTTCTTTTTCAACAGAAAAATCATCAGATTCGGCAAATATTGAAAAACCCCAGAACTTAAGATATTTTTCCTATAGGAAGCCTTCCAGATTCTAAAATGGAAATATAACCATTTTTCTATTGAGAACCCCTAAAATGCATAGAACTCAAATTCTAAACACTGTTTTCAAATCCCTAAATGCGGAGACCGTTTCTGTTTACTAACTCCTAAGACTCGGAGGACTTGTTCATATAGAAAAACCATTAGGTTTTGGGCTATTTTTCATAAGGAAAATCACATATAATGAGAATTTTTTCTTAAGGAAAGCTTTCAGAATTAAGGACTTTTCCTATAGAGAAAAGCGTATATTCCAAGTACTTTTTTCTACACGGAAAATTCCAGATTCTTAGGAGTTTTTTTAAAGAAAACTCCTTAGATTCTGAGAACCATTTTCATATAGAAACCCCTGTTATTTGACTTTTTCTATCTATAAGAATTCATTATACATGTATTTTATAAATATTTAAATAATTTGTCTTAATTGCGAATTTTAATATAAATGTTATTGTTGTTACAAAGAATTTCAATGATTATTGCTAAAGTTATGTTTTGTCTTCCATTTATTTATTTTTAATAAAGTATTATTTTTTTCTTCAAAATACATTTTTTAATTTGAGGAAATATAAGGTAAAGTATTTTTTAAAAACATTTTTAATGTGCAAATGCACATTATGTAGATTTTTATTCAACATCTCAAATGTAAGTTTATGCATTAAAAAGAGGTTTTTTAGACACAAACAATTTAAAATTCAACAACTTTTAAATGTTGCTAAACCTTTTTGCTACATTTATAAAAGTACTCTTAGACACATTGTGTCTAATATTTTAAACACAATGTGTCTATATATTTTGATTTTGAACATTGTGCCTATTTTTGCCCAATTTATAGTAGGTATCAAGTTACCTCCATTTAATAGAGTAGATTTCAACAAAAATTTATTAGAGTGTGCGTCATGTTAAAGATTTTGTAGAAAATCATTTTGAACGAGTATTATTAGAAAGGGAACAACAGAAAATAAGGCTTACTCTTTTAAAATTTTCTAACAATTGGTCTAAATATCATCGCATGAGAGATAGATTTGAAACTGAGTTGAGTGACTGGCTAGATAGCGATTTATTTGGTGAATTCATTTGTAATGTAAGTTTCCGTATAAAGTTTTGGTTTTGCAATAAAACTAAATTGTGTTATACTATATTAGGAAGCAAATACAAGTGGTAGAGGCCGACCGAATGTTTCTTATGAGGAGGGTTCAATGAGAACAAAAAGGAGGCGAGTGGAAGAACTTGTCGCTTCTACTTCATCTGAAGCTCTTAAAAAAGCCGCAGAAAGGGTAACAGATTCAAATACTGATAAGAAAATTTGTGTTGAAAGTGCTCTAGCATTATACATTGATATGGATTTATCTATGAGGCAGTACAATATGATGAGAAAAGTAGTAAATTCTGTTCACGAAAATTGCTTTCCGTCATACTATATGATTGCAGATGCTAAAAAAAACATTTTGCCTGATGACATACAAGTAACAGAAACTTCTGCAGAGGTCCCCTTACAAAAGATTTTAGACAAAACTGTAAGAAGCATTTTAGATGTTCATGATATTGATACCGAAAATGATATAGTTCTGGAATGCAAGTGGGGATTTGACGGCAGTAGTGGTCATAGTGTGTACAAACAAAAATTTGAAAATGAGGAAGGTAGTGATGAATTTATGTTTGTTACTTCTTTTGTTCCTTTACGCTTGTTTGATTGGGCAGATGATCAAGTAGTTTGGGAAAATGATAAACATTCGTCTTGGAGGTTATGTAGACCACTTAAAATTATTATTACAAAGGAGAATCCAAATGTAATACAATCAGTAAGGGATAGCATAAATTCAGAAATTGAAGGTCTACATACATATAATTACATTTCAAAAAACAAAAATCTTAATGTTCATTATAAAATGCAATTGACGATGATAGATGGTGCAGTTTTAAATATATTAAGTGGAAACAGTAGTAGTTCAACTTGTGCTTTATGTCGAGCTAAGCCATCTGAAATGAACAGCTTATTGATTTTCGAAAGGCCTGTGAATGAGCAGTGCTATCAGTATGGATTGTCGACATTACATGCATGGATCAAATGTTTTGAATGCATTTTGCATATTTCTTACAAACAGCAATGGAAAGTGGTAGGAAAAGAAAATAAAGATCATGTTGCTGAGCAAAAAAAAAATATTCAAGCAAAATTTAAGTCTGAAATGGGTCTTATAGTTGATAAAGTTAAGACGGGGTATGGCACAACAAATGATGGCAATACTGCAAGGCGCTTCTTTTCTGATGTGGAACTTTCAGCTCAGATTACTAATGTTGATGTAAGGTTAATAAAAAATTTTTCCATTATTTTAAGAACATTTTCAAGTGGTTATTATATTAATATATCAAGTTTTGAAAAACTTTTAAAAGATACTGCACTTTTATATTTCGAATTATATTCTTGGTACTATATGCCTTCAACTGTGCACAAAATTTTAGTTCATGGTATACACTCTAAAAAGAACATTTAAATGTACTATTATAAACATTGTAAAGTTCTGTTTAAATATTCACACAATGCTCAATGGTATGCATAAAATGTGTATTTAACTTTCGTACACATTATTTAATAAAAAGTAAACACAAAATATAGCAATAGAAATGTTTAGCAACATATTTCAAGGAATTAGACACAAAATGTGTACAAAAAAACACAAAGTGTTTAAATTTTTTTCTCTGTATACATTTCAAAAGAAAATAAATAAAATATACATTTTACAAATTGTCAAAGAAATAAAATTATAATACAGAAAATTCACAATTTTCACAAAAATATTTATTTATTTAAAAATCGAATTAAGTATTCGCAAAAAAGGTTGACTTTCGATTAAGTGTGGATACAAATTTTACCAATTTAATATGTTACATATTTTTTCTGCAACGTCCAATTCAATTGTGGATATTCAATGTTGAAATTGTACATATCGCAGTTTTATTTTGGATCAGATTTAGGCAAGTTAAATGTTTAGGAATTGGTGTTGTGTATACGTGCTTTTAATACTCTTTTTTTCTTTCTATGTAAAAATTACTAACTTTCAAATCAAACGAGGCTAAAATTGGAGATATTCATACTACATATAAACGGATGCAACGTTTTGAATTCATGCCGGATTTTTTAATTTGCAGTTTATTATACGAGTTTTTTTTCTGACAGTTTTTGTAAATAAGTTATTGCATTTTAATAAATCTTAATCAAATATCTGCGCCGTTATCTTCTGATTTTATTAGGTACCTACTGCACCTTCACTATTTTTTAACGCATTTTTAAGCACATACGCATTTAAATTTACACACATTCTGTTTAAAGTAGTATGTCGCAAAACATTTTATAAGCATTTAAAACCGTACATTTAGACACAATTTGTTTATAAATTTTACACACAATATGTCTACATGTTAAATTTTAAACACAATGCCTATTTTTGCCCAATTTATAGTAGGTACTAAGTTACCTCCTTTTAATAGAGTATATTTCAACAAAGTTTTATTAGAGTGTAGATTTTATTAATTATTCTACAATTCCCATTGGAATGTTATCAGAAGAAGCAAGAGAATCAAGTCATAAAATTATAAGAAATGCAAGATTAAGACATACGAGAAAAATAAGTACACTCTAATTAAATTCTGTTGAAATTTACCCAACTTATAGTAGGAAACTGAACTCCTACTATAAATTGGGTAAATTTACTCTATGTGCGTAATTGAGAAAAAATACGCACATTGTGTTTAAGTTTCAGCACAAATAATTTGTAATTTTACATTGAAAGTGCGCAAAAATTAAATGAAATTTTGAAATTAGTGTGTTAATTTACTAAATTTGTGTGTAAAAAAGCACGTTTCACGTGTAAATGTACGCATAAAATGCGTAAAAATCCACAAAAAATGCGCAAAAATCCACAGAAAGTGCGTAAAAATAAAATATAATGCGTACATTTACAACAGGTGTGCTAACTTTAAATAAAATAACAAATTAGTACATATTTTATTAATAATAATATCCGAGTCATTCTCTCATAATCGTTTATGTCCAAATTAGTCGTTTTGGGATCTTAAGGCATTTGTATAAAATTCATATAAAAATTTGTTATAACTATTGAATCGGTGCGATGACTCCTGCTCAACAAAATGCCTTCTTTGAAAGGGGGCAGTAACCGTCAACAATAATGGGAGAAAACGCCTTAAGAGAGATATGGCCTACGTAGGAACAACTGAGTGCAATGACTCCTGCTCAACAAAGTCAGTATTCATTGAGTACTGCCTAACTTGCAAAGAAAGCATTTTGTTGAGCAGGAGTCATTGCACTCAGTTGTTCCTGCGTAGGTCATATCTCTCTCAAGGCGTTTTCTCCCGTTATTGTTGACGGTTACTGCCTCCCTTTCAAAGAAGGCATTTTGTTGAGCAGGAGTCATCGCACCCAGTTGTTTTACCTAGGCCGTATCTCTCTTACGGCGTTTTCTCCCGTTATTGTTGACGGTTGTTGATTGACTGCCTACCTTGCAAAGAAGGCATTTTGTTGAGCAGGAGTTATTGCACCCAGTAGTTCCTGCGTAGGCCGTGTCTCTCTTACGGCGTTTTCAATTTTGAAATGCGTTAATAATAATTACCAAAAACAATTTCATGCTTATGTTGCTATTTCCAGGCTCTAATGTGTTTGTGGAAATATTGTAATTCACAAAAAATAATCCGTTTTCGCTTTTTCTTTTTATTATTTATAATTTTTTTTTTCAATTTTTTCCAATTTGAAATGTCAGAGTATTTATTACTATTATTATATAGTATATTTACCAACTTTGTGCGTAAAAATTTTATTTAACAAAACAATAGTAATTTTAGGCACAATGTGTTTATTTATAAGCACATAATGTCTAAAAATACTTTGTGTGTGTATTATAGCGTATGAAAGTGTGTACAAAAAAAGTTTACGCATTTTTTGTTTATATTTACCGAATTTTCGTAAAATTAAACAAAATTTTACCCATTTTATAGTAGTAAATTTACAAACATTTTTTAGAGTGTAGGATTGCCTCCATGAGAGACCTCATAAATTATCTTATTCTGCAGTCAGAGCCATAAATTTCGATGCGTAGTCAGAAAATACTTTTAAGAAAAAGTGATTTAAATGATCTGAAAGAGTATTTAGTTGAAAAAAAAAGATTTAACGACATAAAAACAGCTAATGAATCATTGGTAGAATCTGAAAGTGATTACAGTGATAATTGTTAATATACTTTGATTGCCTGTAATACTTATATATATATTATGTATGCATGTTAAATATGTTAAGGTAAATAAATAAAATTTATGTTTCTAAATTTATTTTTTACTGAGCGGCAAGGACTTACGTACTAAATTAATTTTTGTAAAATTTTGCTCTTATCTGATCGATAATTTCGAAATTATGACAATTTTTAAATTTAGGTTGTATGGGAGGTGGGCGTGGCACTTGTCCGATTTTCTTGAAAATTGTAAATATGTTACAATATTACTAAATATATTCACATGCAAAATTTCAATCTTATCGGATTGCTAATTTCCAAATTATTACAATTTTTAAATTTAGGTTGTATGGGAGGTGGGCGTGTCCTTTGAGATAATTTCATAAAATTTAACAAAGTTATCAGGAATATATCAGAGACCAATCGAGCTAAGTTTGGTTCAATTCTAGAAACAACTTTGGAAAATATAAGGTTTTTTCATATCAGGATATATGGGAGGTGGGTGTGTCCTTGGGTCGATTTTCTCTAAACTTCGTTTTTTTTCTTTCCTACTTATAAAAGCAATGTGTACTAATTTTCATTCTTTTATGAAAACTCCTTCTATTTTTGGCCACCGTTTATATGAAAACACGACACAGTGCGACGTACAGTGCTTTGTCCCATAGGCAAAATAAAAAAAACGAGTAAACAGGTTAAAGTCGGGCATGCCGACTATACAATACCCTACACCAGTCTGGGTAAAAGCCAACTAATGTTTGGATCCGAAATTCGAATGGGTTAAAATGGGGCTTGTATCAAAATTTTCTATAATGTGAGTCAGCGCACCAAATTTCATTCAAATATCTTAATAATTGCGATCTGCAGTTTGTAACCAAGCCAATTTCGGGGGACCCTTATATGGGCACTAGGACCAAACATGGACCGATGTTCACCAAAATCAATAGGCTTCGTTTTTGGGCCAACATAGGTCGGTGTACAAAATTTCATCAAAATATCTTAATATTCGCGACCTGCAGCGTATAAAAAATATAATTTTGGGGGGATCCTTATATGGGCACTAGGTCTAAACATGGACCAGTGTTAACCAAAATCAATAGGCTTTGTCCTTGGGCTGACATAGGTCGGTGTACCAAATTTCATCAAAATATCCTAATATTTGCGACCTGCAGCGTATAAACAATATAATTTTGGTAGGACCCTTATATGGGCACCAGGTCTAAACATGGACCGATGATCACCAAAATCAATAGGCTTCGTCCTTGGGCCAACATAGGTCTGTGTACAAAATTTCATCAAAATATCTTAATATTCGCGACCTGCAGCGTATAAACAATATAATTTTTGGGGGATCCTTATATGGGCACTAGGTCCAAACATGGACCGGTGTTAACCAAAATCAATAGGCTTTGTCCTTGGGCTGACATAGGTCGGTGTACCAAATTTTATCAAAATATCCTAATATTTGCGACCTGCAGCGTATAAACAATATAATTTTGGTAGGACCCTTATATGGGCACCAGGTCTAAACATTGACCGATGATCACATTGAGGCTGCGTTATTGGGCCAACGTAGGTTCGTGTACCAAGTCTCATCAAAATATCTTAATATTTGCGACCTGTAGAATGCGCACAAAAATGCATGCACAGACAGACAGACGGACGGACGGACAGACGGACATCGTTAAATCGAAATAAAAAAAAATTCTGAGCCGATCGGTATACTAGAACCAATATTTTTTGGTGTTACAAACATCAGCACAAACTTATAATAGCCTGACCACGTAGTAGTGTAGGGTATAAAAATGTATGCGGAAAGTTAGTTAATTATACATTTTTGAAGAGCTGACATAATACCATTAGGGTTTGGGGTTCGGGAATTCCCGCCCGGGAAATCCCGGGAAAAGTTTGCCAGGAATGCCCGGGAAAATAATATATTTTTCCCGGGAAAACGGGAAATTTTAAAAATATTAAATTTTTTAAATTGTTTTTGATTCGAATAGGATTTTTTAATTTTAGTCATAAAAAACATTTTAAATACCAAAACAAAAATGTCATTGTTAAAATCTTTTAAAAGGGAATACATTTATTTGACACAGAAATAAAATCTTTGCCAAGTAATTAGGAGCATTTCAACTAATAAAGATTTTTCCCATAACTTATTCAAAATTAAAGTAGTAAAACCTAAAAACTTGGTAAAATGTTTAAAAGAAATATGAAAAAATAGCTTTGTTTCTTACAAATAATCGCCATTACTATCTAAATTTTTCAAATGTATAATTTAGGTAAAGTCAACTTTAGTTAAAATATTGGGTGGCAGTATACCTTGACTTGTTTTATTTTTGTAGCATTCTGATTGGTTAATTTATTTTTAACCAATCAAAATATTTGAAAATATAAATATTTTTGTAAGGTTTTCATACACAAAATGAACAAAACCGTTTGATTAAAAAAAAGTCGACTTTAAATTTAAAATACTCCTTTATATTAAGGGTCAATAATTTTATAAGTAACGTTTTCATTAATAAATATGAAAAGAAAAGACTAATGGTTAACGGTATTATCTAAATTTGGTTATCCGACATGTAAATTTGGTTCACAAAAAAAAAAAAAATTGATGGTCATGCAACTTTTCTTGAAGAAAACAACAACAAGAATAACGTTTCAGCTAAAATTAGCCAAGTTACCGAAGAAGAAAGTGTAAGCTGAATAGGCATTAAAGGTTTTATGGTAGGGCAAACATTTCCTGAAATGGTATCCAAATTAGCCGCAGTCAATCCGCACCATAACTAGATCTTCGTTTATTCGAGAAAGTTTTTATAATAAAAACCTGACATTGCAAAAAAATGAAACCGATGGTTTTCTTAGTACTGCTTGATCACTCAAAAGCATTTGATACGATAGACCATACCATCTTGAGTAAAAAGCTAAAACACTTTTTTAATTTCTCTACTACGTCGACAAAACTGATCATGTCATATCTATCGGGGCGATCGCAATCTGTTTTCCATAACGACAATATATCAGATGTCGCATATATTATTTTAAGAGGAGTTCCTCAGGGATCTATTTTAGGGCCTCTTCTCTTTTCCTTATATGCTAATGATCTGCCAGCACAGCTTGAATACTCCAATGTGCACATGTATGCTGATGATGTACTGGTTTATCTTAGTAGTTCGATAAAGTCGCTTGATGATTCGGTCAGTAAAATGAATCATGATGTTGGGCATCGGCAAATGGACTTTGTCTCAATCACAAAAAATCTAAATGTATTGTGATTCACAAACGAATGTCAAATATTAATCGTGATCTTGATATCAGACTAAATGATAATAAAATTGAGATAGTCGTATCCGTGAGAAATCTTGGCATAATTTTCAACAACAAACTTACCTGGTCTAATCACGTAAACAGTATCGTTGGTAAAACATATAGCATGCTACGCTCTCTTTGGGCAACACAGTACTATACACCACTGAATATAAGAAAGCTTCTTGCTAAATCTTATTTAATGCCGTCTGTGCTTTACGGCTGTGAAATTTTTTCTAATTGTGACTGCTAGAGCAAGCGTAAATTAAATGTCGTCTATAATAACATTATCAGATATGTTTTTGGTTTGGGAAGATATAGTCGTATATCTCAGTTCTCTAGCCAGCTATACGGAATATCTCTCGAAAGTCTGCTTAAGCTTAGGACTCTTCTATTTCTACACAAGATTATTTATGACAAATCACCTAAATACCTTTATGATAGGCTAACTTTCAACATCTCTAATAGAGGCAGGAGAGTTACTCCTATATTATTTCAGACTCTGGTTTCAGAGTGGCAGTTTTTTATTAATGCCATACGTTTTTGGAACGCATTACCATCCAACATCCAGCAGAATAGTAACGCATTAAAATTTAAAAATGAAATAATAAATTTACTTACATAGTTCATTAAAAATAAATTTTCACTTTCTAAAATAAATAATTATGATCATTCAATTCAAATCTTTTTTTTTCTGTGAATTTTAATTATTAATGTTATTATATTTTCTATTTTTTTTCTATTTTTCTTTTATTTAAATTCTTTGTTTAATTTTTACTTTTATTTGTTATTTTAATTTCTATTGGTTTTTATTATTATTATAATTTTTTTATTTTTCAACTAAATATTATTGTATTATTTTTAAAATTTCTCATTTTTCATTGCTTTTTTTTACATAATCAATTTTTTTGTAATAAAACAATCAACCTATGTAAATCAATTTAAGTTCTATGCTGTAATTATAAGATTATATCTTGTAGCATAGAAATGCAAGTAAATAAATTCAAATTCAAACCGATGTAAAGAACATTATATTAAATTACAACAATCATGTAAAAGATATCATGATAAAAGAAATATCGAGCAATATTTCTAACAATAGGAGATTTACTATATTCTTAGATGAATGGACAAGAATATCACAAAAGAGATATTTGAACATATGTATAAACGGAAATAATTCATTTTATAACCTGGGGTTGGTTTATATATCAGGAAGATGTAATGCTGATGAAATAAGAAGAATTGTAGAAATAAGACTAGAAGAGCTTTTTTTGTCTTTGGAAAATAACATTGTGGCCACCATATCTAATGGGCCAAGTGTGATGAAACGGTAGTTAGTAGTGTCCGATAGTCCAGTAGTGGCTGCTTTCTGCTGGAATCATGCAATTCATTTGGCAGTGCTTAGAGTAATTTATGT
The DNA here is from genome assembly GCA_949987735.1 of Leucophora obtusa. NCBI lineage: Eukaryota > Metazoa > Arthropoda > Insecta > Diptera > Anthomyiidae > Leucophora > Leucophora obtusa. Next base: position 55,675,008 of record OX465296.1, read on the forward strand.
GAAATCAAATGTTCAACATTCTGATATTTTTACTTTGAATTCTCACTACACAGACTGAATTTGTACTGAAATAGTTTTTTTTTAACAAAAATTTTTTCATTCCCGTTTCCCGGGAAATAAAAAAGTCCGGGAAATCCCAAACCCTAAATACCTTAAATAAATATGAAGGAGGAATTCAGTATCTCCTCTTTTTGTTAACAACAGAGGGCGCTAAAGTCAAAAAAATTTTGAGCTAAAATAGTTAAACGAAAATAAAATTTTAAATGATTTACACAAAAATATTGGGAAAAATTCATTTTTGAAGATAATTCTTTGAAACACGGTAAAAAAAAATATGGAAAAACATGTTTTTTTATTTATTATTTTAGGACACCTTGAAGCTCTTTAATAGAATTTGGAAAAAAAATTGTTTTTTTTAACCGCAAATTTAAAAATTTTATACATTTTCCAAACCCTTTTACCTGAGTTTTAACAAAGTTAGAAAGAGCTAAATTTTAAAGTACCACCAAAAATTAAAAAAATAACCTTTAAAAAAAAACTGGAAAATTAAAACGCAAGCTTCGGTTTTATGTAGTGTAAAAATAAAAAAAAAAATCAAGAACCTTTAAAAAAAAAATTTTAAGTAACAACGCTTTTTTTGCGCAAAACCTAAAATTTTATAAAGTTTTAAATTAAATTTTAAAAAACAAGTAATTTTTTTTTATGATTTAGATAGTCCATTAGGATGTATAATTTTCTGTAAAAAAAAAATTTAAATTTTGAACCGCAAATTTTAAATTTTTAACTTTTTCTACATATCCCAATTTTTCAATTTTAAGTAGATATATATGTATTAGAGTTCGTCACAAAAATTTAGATTCTCGAATATCATCACTTTTTTTAAAGTTTTTGCATAAAAAAAAGAATGGCGTTTTTTTTTCATTTTTATTTCAACTCCTTCCACTTGCGCAAGTCGGCAAAAAACGCTAATTTTAAGACTCTTTTCCTCCAGAGCAAAAACAGCTGCATTTATAGGAAATCTGATTTTACCATTCGATTCTACAACAAAATTTAATACACAACACTTTTTTTTGCATTTTCAAAATACACCAGATAGCTATTAGAGTGGTTCGAAAATCCGCTTTTTTCAAAAACTTCTAAAAAGTAATTTTTTTATTACACACAATGAAAATGTATTTCCGACGGAGTCCATGCGTACAAAAATGTTGGATATACCGCGAACTGTTAAAAAGTTATTATACCCTACACCACTATGTGGTCAGGGTATTATAAGTTTGTGCTGATGTTTGTAACACCAACAAATATTGGTCCTAAACCCACCTTAGTATACCAATCGGCTCAGAATTTTCTTTTATTTCGATTTAACGATGTCCGCCTGTCCGTCCGTCCGTCTGTCTGTCCATGCATTCTTGTGCGCACTCTACAGGTCGCAAATATTAAGATATTTTGATGAGACGTGGTACACCGACTTATGTCGGCCCAAGGACGACGCCTATTGATTTTGGTTAAAATCGGTCCATGTTTAGACCTAGTGCCCATATAAGGGTCCTACCAAAATTATATTGTTTATACGCTGCAGGTCGTAAATATTAAGCTATTTTGATGAAATTTGGTTCGCTGTCTCACATAATAGAAAATGTTGACACAAGTCCCATTTTAACCCATTCGAATTTCGGATCCAAACATTAGTTGGCTTTTAACCAGACTGGTGTAGGGTATTGTATAGTCGGCATGCCCGACTTTAACATTTTTACTCGTTTTTTTTTTAATTCAATGAAAAATTATTTGAGCTAATTAAAATGCAGCTTTCAATACTCGCTGTCGTATTATAAATTTATTTTTTATTAATGACAAAATAATTTGTAAGTTTTGTAATATTTATTACCAAGATTTTTATACCCTACACCACTATGTGGTCAGGGTATTATAAGTTTGTGCTGATGTTTGTAGCACCAAAAAATATTGGTCCTAGACCCACCTTATAGTATACCGATCGGCTCAGAATTTTTTTTTATTTCGATTTAACGATGTCCGTCTGTCCGTCTGTCTGTCTGTCTGTCTGTCCATGCATTCTTGTGCGCACTCTACAGGTCGCAAATATTAAGATATTTTGATGAAACTTGGTACTCCGACTTATGTCGGCCCAAGGACGACGCCTATTGATTTTGGTTAAAATCGGTCCATGTTTAGACCTAGTGCCCATATAAGGGTCCTACCAAAATTATATTGTTTATACGCTGCAGGTCGTAAATATTAAGCTATTTTGATGAAATTTGGTTCGCTGTCTCACATAATAGAAAATGTTGACACAAGTCCCATTTTAACCCATTCGAATTTCGGATCCAAACATTAGTTGGCTTTTAACCAGACTGGTGTAGGGTATTGTATAGTCGGCATGCCCGACTTTAACATTTTTACTCGTTTTTTTTTTAATTCAATGAAAAATTATTTGAGCTAATTAAAATGCAGCTTTCAATACTCGCTGTCGTATTATAAATTTATTTTTTATTAATGACAAAATAATTTGTAAGTTTTGTAATATTTATTACCAAGATTTTTATACCCTACACCACTATGTGGTCAGGGTATTATAAGTTTGTGCTGATGTTTGTAACACCAAAAAATATTGGTCCTAGACCCACCTTATAGTATACCGATCGGCTCAGAATTTTTTTTTATTTCGATTTAACGATGTCCGTCTGTCCGTCCGTCCGTCCGTCTGTCTGTCTGTCTGTCTGTCCATGCATTCTTGTGCGCACTCTACAGGTCGCAAATATTAAGATATTTTGATGAAACTTGGTACTCCGACTTATGTCGGCCCAAGGACGACGCCTATTGATTTTGGTTAAAATCGGTCCATGTTTAGACCTAGTGCCCATATAAGGGTCCTACCAAAATTATATTGTTTATACGCTGCAGGTCGTAAATATTAGGATATTTTGATGAAATTTAGTATACAAACCTACGTTAGCCCAATAACACAGCCTATTGATTTTGGTGAACATCGGTCCATGGTTAGACCTAGTGCCCATATAAGGGTCCTACCAAAATTATACTGTTTATACGCTGCAGGTCGCAAATATTAAGATATTTTGATGAAATTTGGTACACAGATCTATATTGGCCCAATAACGCAGCATATTGATTTTGGTGAACATCGGTCCATGTTTAGACCTAGTGCCCATATAAGGGTCCTACCAAAATTATACTGTTTATACGCTGCAGGTCGCAAATATTAAGATATTTTGATGAAATTTGGTACACCGACCTATGTCAGCCCAAGGATGAAGCCTATTGAATTTGGTTAACACCGGTCCATGTTTAGACCTAGTGCCCATATAAGGGTCCCCCCAAAATTATATTGTTTATACGCTGCAGGTCGCAAATATTAAGATGAAATTTGGTACACAGACCTATGTTGGCCGAAGGACGAAGCCCATTGATTTTGGTGAACATCGGTCCATGTTTAGACCTAGTGCCCATATAAGGGTCCCCCCAAAATTGGCTTGGTTACAAACTGCAGGTCGCAAATATTAAGATATTTTAATGAAATTTGGTGCGCTGACTCACATTATAGAAAATTTTGACACAAGCCCCATTTTAACCCATTCAAATTTCGGATCCAAACATTAGTTGGCTTTTAACCAGACTGGTGTAGGGTATTGTATAGTCGGCATGCCCGACTTTAACCTTTTTACTTGTTTTTTACTAAACATATTTGATTACTAAATAACTTTTTAACGGGTCGCGGTATATCAAAAATTTTTGTACCAATATTCTCAACAGGGAATACATTTTCATTGTGTGTAATAAAAAAGTAACTTTTTTGAAATGTTTGAAAAAAGTGGATTTTTGGACCACTCTTATGACTATCTACTGTATTCAGAAAACGAAAAAAAAAATGTTTTTTATATTAATTTTTGCTGTCGAATCGAATGGTAAAGTCAGATTTCCCAGAAATGCAGCCGTTTTTGCTCTGCAGAAAATGGGTCTCCAAATCAGCGTTTTTGGCCAACTAGCGCCAGTGGAAGGAGTTGAAACAAAAAAGAAAAAAAAACGCCATTCTTTTTTTCTATGCAAAATCTATAAAAAAAAAAGTGTTGATATCCGAAAATCAAAGAAATTTTTTTTTTTTTGACGAACCCAGCAAAAAATTTTCAAAATAGAGAATCGAGTTGGGAATCAGGTATTTTTGGTAGAACGCCTTCCCAATTGGATTACCAACTTGTTTCTTTTAACAAGGCGTGAGACTAAATGCAATCGATTCTTTGGAATCGCAATGGTAGCTAGTTACTATTTTTCTTACAGAACACCTTTGATTTTTAGTAAAAGAAGGTGTTCTAATAATAAAAAGATTAAGCGTGTTTCTAAAAATAGATATTTTCAAAATAGAATTTACGAATTCAATTTTAAAATAAATAAAAAAAACTTACACATGTGTTTCGTTGGGATTTGATCCCTAGCTTTCTGCGTGTCAGGCGGATACTCTTCCACTGAGCCACCATCTTGCGTGATAATTTATAGCTTAAATCAGATTTTATTTTTTAGCACAAGCTTATTTTTTTGATAAAAGAGGTAGTTCTTTAGAATTTATATATAAGGCCTTACAATACACCTTCCAAATTACAGAAAAGGGAAGCGAATATTTAAAATCGCTTTATGGTTATGGTTAAACTAATAGAATTCGACTTATACTAAATTAGACAAATACTAAATAGCATATCAGGTTTGGTGTATATTTATTATATTAGCTGTACTTCCATTCTTACTTATCAGCATTAAATAAATAAAATATAATAAAATAAAATAAATATAATAAAATAAAAAAAATAAATTAAACTAAATAAAATGAAATAAATTAAATAAATGAAATAAATCAAATAAATCAAATAAATTAAATAAATTAGATAAATAAAATAAATTAAATGAAAAAAATAAATTGAATAAATTAAATAAATTAAATAAATTATATAAATTAAATAAATTAAATAAATCAAATAAATCAAATAAATTAAACAAACTAAATAAATTAAATAAGTTAATAAATTAAATAAATTATTAAATAAATTATTAAATAATTTATTAAATAAATTATTAAATAAATTAAATATATTAAATATATTAAATAAATAAATAGATTAAATAAATTAAATAAATTAATAAATTAAATAAATGAATAAATTAAATAAATAAATGAATAAATTAAATAAATGAATAAATTAAATAAATAAATAAATAACAACAAAATTTCAATTGTCCTAACAACAATATCTGAATGTTTTTATGTGGATATTTCGAAAGGAAAAGTTCCCAGAATCAGAGGGTTTTTCGATAGAAAAGGTTCCCAAAACCTTAAAATTGTATATAAACCATTTTTAATGGAAAAAGTAGTCAGAATGTGAACGTTTTTCTATGGCATAAATCAATCAGATATTAGCAAAGAGAAAACATATTTGTTCTGACGGCACAATTTGTACACTCACTAAAGTTTGTCGGTAGAATCTACTGAAAATGTCAGTTAAAACAAAGATATATGCAGTTACAAAGGCGACAAAGGTATTTACATTTAAAATAACTAAAAATTTTGTTATTTTTAACTGTTGAAAAATAACTAACAAATGCATTAAAAATAACTACCAATGTCGTAAAATTAACTGAGAAATTTTTACTACAAAAATTTCAAAACAACTGACGAAATCGGTAAAAACTGCTGTTTTTTATAGTCAATTATTTTTGTTCATAAAAGTTATATTTTAATAAAAAAAAATATTTTTTTTCTTTCGATTACAAAAATATGTCTTATTACTTCAGCCTATTTAAAACTCGAATTAAAAATTCCAAACCGTTCTCCAGTTGTTATGCTTTTATGCATTGGAGATACAATACAAGTTTCTAATTTTTATTTGCAAACTAGAAATACATATATCAATAATAACAAATATAAACTAAACAAGAATTTTTAAATAAAAAAAATCAACGACATTTTTTATTTTTTAATTAACTACCAAAAATAACTGTTTTTCGCTGTCCTAAACAAAAATTCGGTATTATTATCCGCAAAAAATTTGTTCCAGCAACTGAACCATTATATTGGCATTATAATTGTTTTTTTTTTGGTTATATTTTAAAAAATTTGTACTGATTTCAAGTCAGAAAAACATGGTATGTATGAAATGAAAAACTATAGGGTTTTGTTGGCCTTTTTAAACTACTTTGCCAAAAGATTTGTTTTGGACGTTTTGCAAAATACAAAGCAATAAATTAAAATTAATAAATTAACTGACAAAATAGCAAAAGACAATAGATTTTCCTTTTATTTTAATTCTCAATATAATAACTTAAAAGAAATTTTAGTAATTTTTTATATTTTGTTTTGAATAACTGCTAAGAAAAATTAAAAAAATATATTTCTTTGTAATGTTACTATTTATTTAATCGAAAACCACTTTTCTGGTTTACTTCTTTAATTACATTGAACATTTATTTACTCTTCATACAGTGATTTGTGATAAAGCGCAAATTTATTGCAAAGAAATGGGAAATAGTCCTTTAAAAATTAAAATGCCGTATTAGCATAAAATTTTTAAAATAATTTTTTCACTGTTATGTTTAAAACTAAATAACGTCTCTTTGCAAAATGTGGAACTACTTCTTAATTTGTTGTTTTACTACCAAAATGTAAACGGTTACTTTCTAAGATCAAATAATATAAAAAGTTAACTATTAATTTTTGAAGACTTTTGTTAGTAAATAATTATATTTGAATGACTTTCATGCCTTGTTTGTTTTGATTTTTAGAATTGATTACAATACCTCTTGCTTTTTTTAAGATCTTGTTAGAATGTGTTTGGTAATGCAGTAAAGAAATTTGGCAATGAGATTTGTATGCGGTTATATGGCAATGCCTTGTTAAGGTAATGGGTAATTTTTTCCTGGGTGTATGTAGATTAGAGTTGTCCAAAAAAAAAAAAGTTGGAATTTTCACGCTCCACAACCCTAAAAATATGCCACTTTGAAAAAAAATGTGGTCTGATCAAAAAAATCACCAAAAAAGTTTTGTTTAGAGGTAGCACATCGCAATTGAAGTTTCGAGGTTGTACTTGTTCTATTATTTTTAATTAATTGAAAATAATGGAGAAAATGAGAAAAATTAAATATAATTATTACGATCGCGACATATCAAATCTAATACATTTTTAGGTGTACATTACGAATATGAAATCAAAACTGAAATCGGAGTCGCGGATTTCGCGAAATTTGAAAATTTCATACAAAAAATTATCAACTTCGATCAGGATGTTTTCTTATATTTACCGATATGAAAATTTCGTTTTTGTATTAATATATATCTGTGGAATGTCCTATTATGTGAGGTAGGGTTTTTGGTAGCAACAAAATTATAGCGAGCTAAATAATAGCGAAATATTAAAAAATGTCAAATTTTAAGATTATTTGCAAGGATATCTGTTATCCTTTTTAAAATTAAAATCAGTGTTATATATAATGAAGGTCCTTGGTAAGTAAATTGCAAAAGTATAACAAATTGCATTTCTCGATAACACCGTTTACAGGTAATTAGGAGAATATCTCAAAATATCTTTTTTTGAATTTTCAAAAACCGCGAATAATTCATAAACCACAAATTTTTTTTAAGTTTCGATTGCTGATTCATAATCTTCGTTAAAATAAAGATCAGATTTGAGAAATTTACGCATAAAAGGCAAAAACAAGTTGAATTTTTAATTACATCTTTTCGGAAATTTTCGAAAATTTGACTAAAATATGAATTTTTTTGTATAAATTTTAAAAAAAACCGCGAATTACTTAAAAGTTACATAATTTTTTTAAGTTTTGATTTGAAATTCCTTATATTCATATTAATTAAGACCAGATCCAAAAAAATTGTTAAATAATAGCGTACGGGTTAAGAAATAATTAAATTTAAAGTCAACCCTACTTTTTGTTATATAGTACACTCTAAAAAATGCTTGTAAATTTACTACTATAAAATGGGTAAAATTTTGTTTAATTTTACGAAAATTCGGTAAATATAAACAAAAAATGCGTAAACTTTTTTCATACACACTTCCATACACAATAATACACACACAAAGTATTTTTAGACATTATGTGTTTATAAATAAACACATTGTGCCTAAAATTACTGTTGTTTTGTTAAATAAAATTTTTACGCACAAAGTTGGTAAATATACTATCCTATAATAGTAATAAATACTCTGACATTTCAAATTGGAAAAAATTTAAAAAAAAATTATAAATAATAAAAAGAAAAAGCGAAAAAGGATTATTTTTTGTGAATTACAACATTTTCACAAACAAATTAGAGTCTGGAAATAGCAACAAAAGCATGAAATTGTTTTTGGTAATTATTGTTAACGCATGTGGTAGTCTAAACCTCATTTCAAAATTGAAAACGCCGTGAGAGAGATACGGCATACGCAGGAACAACTGGGTGCATTGACTCCTGCTCAACAAAATGCCTTCTTTGCAAGCGAGGCAGTCAACCAACAACCGTCAACAATAACGGGAGAAAACGCCGAAAGAGAGATACGGCCTAGGCAAAACAACTGGGTGCAATGACTCCTGCTCAACAAAGTGAGTATTCATTGAGTACTGCCTAACTTGCAAAGAAAGCATTTTGCTGAGCAGGAGTCATTGCACTCAGTTGTTCCTTCGTAGGCCATATCTCTCTTAAGACGTTTTCTCCCGTTATTGTTGTCGGTTACTGCCTCCCTTTCAAAGAAGGCATTTTGTTGAGCAGGAGTCATTGCACCCATTCAATAGTTATAACAAAATTTTATATGAATTTTTACAAATGCCTTAAGATCCCAAAATGACTAATTGGGACATAAACGATTATGAGAGAGGGACTCGGATATTATTATTAATAAAATACGTACCAAAAATTAATTTGTTATTTTATTTAAAAAAAATGTTTGGGTGGTGCTTGAAGTTAGCACAACTGTTGTAAATGTACACATTTTATTGGATTTTTACGCACTTTCTGTGGATTTTTGCGCATTTTTTGTGGATTTTTACGCATTTTATGCGTACATTTACATGTGAAACGTGCTTTTTTACACACAAATTTAGTAAATTAACACACTAATTTCAAAATTTCATTTAATTTTTACGCACTTTCAATGTAAAATTACAAATTATTTGTGCACCAACTTAAACACAATGTGCGTATTTTTTTTCAATTACGCACATAGAGTAAATATACCCAATTTATAGTAGGAGTTCAGTTTCCTACTATAAGTTGGGTAAATTTCAACAGAATTTAATTAGAGTGTACTCTAGAGATAAATTACTAATTCTTAAAAGACAACTTTTTGTGCTACCTCTAAATAACAGCGGATTTAGCTGAAACTTGGCACAGAGGGTTTTTAGACATTAAGGAATAGGGGCAACATTGTGCAGATCGCGAATTCCAACTTTCATGTTTTTTTGGACAACTCTAATGTAGATGTATATGCTGTGCCTTAAAATACGATTTGTCGATTTTTATTCATTACACTGCCAAGTTTTCATCTAGTAGGTTCAAAATTGAAGAATTTTATTTTTTTTTAGAAAACTTTAACCCTTGTTGAATTGCGGCCGCAAATGGCCCATTTTTGAAAAAGAAAATAGCTTATCAATTAAAAAATCACAAAATTCGAAATTTTTGCAAACACTAGTTTTTTATTTAACTTCATCATTCAATATACTTAAAATTATTCAGATACGGAATTTTGGTTTCGCTGGATATCATTAACCCACTTTAACCTAGAACCGAAATGCCCATAAATTTAATAGAAATGCAAAAACGGCTTTTTTATTTATTTGTCAATTTTCTTTTTTAAAATACATAATTTGGAAATGTCAAAAGCTATTTTTGTAACATAATAGTTATTATTAAAGAAAAATAATAAATTGAAAAAATGATAATTCGGGTTTTGTGTGGGGATCAACTCCTTTCCAGGACATTTTATGAAAACTGATTATTTTGTCAAAAATTGTTTTCACTAAATTTTACCATGTTCCCAATATTTTTGACCATGTGTGTGTCATATTGAAGGTTTTGCTAAAATATAATAATATTGCACCATAAAAAACTTGTAAATACTGCTCGCCTGTGGCGCCCTTAAAATTGATAATGAATGAGAAAAAGGATATACGGGAGATAGTCATATCCTTGCACCGAATGAAACAAAATTTTATAAACTATTGTATAATTTTATAAACTATTGTAAGTTCCTAGTGCATTCTGATTTTAAATCTGTCCAAAATATAGTTTTTCAGAAAAAGGATATATGGGGTATAGTCATGTCCTTGCACCGAATGAAAGGAAATTTGCCACATAGCTAAAAAGTATAAGTTTATAAACTGTTCTAAGTTTTTAGTCCATTCTGATCATAAATCTATCCAAAATATAGTTTTTGAGAAAAAGGATATATGGGAAGTAGTCATGTCCTTGCACCGAATGAAAAAAAATTTTCCACAGAGCTAAAGAGTATTATTTTACAAACCATTTTAAGTTTTTAGTGCATTCTGATCATAAATGTAGTCAATATATGGTTTTTGTGAAAAAGGATGTATGGGAGGTAGTCATGTCCTTGCACCGATTTTTCCGAAACTTAGAATTTTTCTGAATTTACATGTTATAAACCAGCACATCAAATTTCATTCTTCTGCGATAACTCCTCTAATTTTGCCGATTGACTATATGGGGACGAAGCACTGTGCGACGTTCCCGTGGCGTATATCTAAATGAGGTAATGTTTTTACAGTTATTGCCAACACACCCACAATTAAATATACCAGCAAAAACTATTGTTTTTTTTTTAATTTCCAGTACGTAGATCCAAATGCTATCCGACGAAACATTTGTTACTGCATTCACACTTTAACCCCTTGACGACCACAGGCAAGTATGCTTGGCAAATGGTTTTTCGCACTTATAATTGCCCAGCCAAAAGATAGAGTAAATATGTCCAAATGTGGAGGGTTGGAGCAACAAAAGTGTAGTAGGCAGTAAATCCCTAAATGGTCCCACTTTCCCCTTACGAGCCCTCGAAGTTGGTTAACTAGAATTCTTCATTTCAGGGGTAAAAAGCACAAAATTTGACAAGCGAAATGAAGGGCAAGAAAGTGGTCTATGAGGCCATTTTTTTGTAAAATATCTATAATTAAGTTGCAGAGCACGAAAATAAAATAATAATAGAAATCGAAATGAGAGGCAAGGAAGCATTCAACGGAGCCAATTTTTTTGCCATATCAATTATTAGGTCAGAGATCATGAAAATCGCAAAAACTTCAAAATCGCCGAAAGATATGGGAAATCAGGAAGAGAATTGGTATTACCCGATATGCCGAGAATTGGGAATTGGGGGACTCTGTTTGGAAAGCAATGATCCAGTAAATGGAAGTACTTAAAAAAACTAATTGGGATGAGGTAAGGGACTGGTTTTTTACAACCATAAAAGAGTACTTTCTTTTTCGTTTGGTTGAGCCTAATCAAAGGCTCTCTAATTGTTGCGAAGTGCAATTTGAATTATCGAAAATTTTTTGGAATATTATATCATTTTGGGATATTGAAGATGATAATGATTTTAATATTGCATTATGCTCTGGTTTATTGGTACACATATCACAACACAGCACAATCGATATTGAAACTAGGCGGAAGAATCCATTGAAAACGTTGGCTTGAATGCTGCTGTATATCTGTCCTTTTATTTGTGAATTGTTAATGGTATTCATTGAATTTATTTATGTCAATAAGTTCCTTTGTTTTTATTATAATCAGCGCTATTCTAAGTTCCGAATACTTACAACCAATTCTGAATATTCCGATTTTTTTGCTGTTTTGCAGTGAACATCCACAATTTTTTAATGGAAAATTTCATGTTGAAAAAGCTCGGAGAAAAGTGAATGCACTTTTTTATGAAAAATACTCCTATTTCTATATTTTTATGTTGCCATTCTCATCTAGTTGGTGTAGCAGATCGTGTTTTTTTGCAGCAATGCCCCACTTTATAAAAAGAACTGTTGATGGGGAACTGGAAAATCCGCAAAGTGATCGTTCCTGAAGGTGTAGAATATATTGACAGCAAAACTGTAAAGTACTGTGTAAAGTATTTGTTAGGAGAACATCCTGATTGAGCAAAAAAACTGAGTTTTTTGAAAAAAGTACTTATTATGTTTCTTAATAAGGAAGTAACTGGCCTCGAACCAGAATCGATAATTTTTTTATTGGTCCAAATAAATATTAAAAAAATAATTTTTTTAATTACCTATGTCGTTTTGTTTTAAAGATATAGCAAAACAGCATCGGGTGAATATTTTTGGCCACCCTTATTTCATTATCGAAATCAGTGTTCTCTTGTGGCAAAAGTACTCGCTTTGCTCCATTTTACGCAGTAAACAATTAGCCAAAACCAGAATGTCAACAAAGAGCAAGATCTGTCGAAAACATCGGCATCACACGTTCGTACTTCCTGAAAAAACATGATGGCATATCAGCGTCAGCTGAGAGCGCTACTGACCGATGCTAATCGAAATCTCTTTGAACATATGGACATGGATCATGTGAACGACATGTAGTTGTAATAGGAAATCGCTACGTGGCACTCATTTAATGCCACAACGAACACTCTGTATGAGCGTTTGAGGGCATGGTTATCTCACGCAGAGGCGACGTGAACTAGCCACCGATATCGTGCGATTTGACCCTTTTTCTTGTGGGGTTTCCTTGAGTTTCCAAGGGTTGAAAAGAATTAATTTCTCAATTCATTTTCTAAAAATTACTGTAATTTGACTTAAATTTCATTCCTTATGGAATGAATTCGACAGCTTAATTCGCAAAAGCGTGGTGTAATGGTTAGCGTGTTGGACTGTTACACGTGAGGTTGCGGGTTCGATCTCTAACCAAGGCAACATCAATTTATGAAAAATAATAATATGTATGAGTTTTTTCTATCCATCATACATATCGCAGCGTCCTCCTTCGGTGTTCCCATAGCACTTAACCCCACCGAAGTAAAATAATATAACAGGGCTATGAACTAAAATGATTCAACAAAGTTCGCCAACTCACCATCAACATTTCGCGCAATTACAGTGTTGCCATATTTGAAGCCCTTCATCTTTCACCACCTTTCACTTCTTATCTATCCCCTTTCCAAAGGAAGCAACACGTTAATTAATAGGAAGAATTTCCTGAGTTTTTCTTCTCTTTTAAAAAAAAAAAAAAACTATATGAACTATTGTAAATCTAATTTTAACGAATTCTGACTGAATGATTTCAAATGTTCCTGAAGTTATTTAGTTAAATTGTGAACGATAAGTGAGTGTTTTTTCATTCATTTAGTGCAGAGGGCTGCCGGTTCAATCCCCGGTCATGGCAATACACAAAAAGTTTTTCATATAGAGACAAATTAACAATTGGTGAGACGAAACTGCGGCAGTCTGGTGATTCCCTTGTGTCTGTTAAATTTTTCAATAAAAATGTTTTCTTCTTCTTCCTATAAATCAACTCTAAAAAAATTTTAATTTGCAATTATATGCTAAAATATTAACATAATAGAAATCAAAAGCGTTTTAAATTATGTAGTACTTATACACACATATTTTTTTTGTAAAGTAGTTTTAAGCTATATTATATCTTAACATAATTCTATTTTATAGTTGAAATTTTTGTCACACATATGGCATACACAGAAAAAATTTACAAAATTCTGTTTGTAATGTTAAACACCTTTTTTGCATAAACAAACAAAAATTTTTTTAAAAAGGCACCAACAATGGAATTTGTATATACAAATCCCTTTTTGTAACTTTTTTGTAATTTGTTAAAAATAAAATCAATTTTTTTTTAACAATGTGTTTTGTAAATACAATAATTTTTTTTTGTAACTTGTTTGTATTTGTTAAAAATAAAAAAATAAAATTCAACAACGAGTTTGTTATATTAAAACAATTATTCGCTTTATGTTGTCGTATTGACAAAAAAAAATACTTTTTTGAAATTTTTGTTACAATTTACAAACATTTGAGCAATTGAAAACAAAAAATAAATAATTTGTTTTTTTTTTTGTTTCAAAAAATTCTAAGGTTATTTTTTTGATATTTTTGATACAATTTACAAACATTTAATAAAAAAATTGTTAGATATCTAAGTAAAAAACCAACAATTTTTTTTAATTACTAAAAATTTTGTGATACTTTTTTCTGTGTAGATATTAATCAAACAATACATGTATAATTGGCCTTTAACGCTTCCAATGTATAGTAATAATAAATAAATAAAAAATAAATAGTATTGTGAGCTTCTGTATCGGCTGTGTGTTTTGGTTTTGATTATGGGTTAGTTTCAAACTACACTGTACTTAATGAATAAAACTAAAAATTCTTCATTCAATTAGTAAAATATTGAATGAACGTACGACTTCAATGATTCAAGTTGGGAATTCATTCCATTCTTATTAAAGCTTTGGGAATGAAGCTTGTGAATGAATTCTTTAGAAATGGTTTAACGGAATGGTATGTGAACATTTTTAAATTCTGAATTAAATTTTTTGTGAATTAAGTTTAAATGGAATGAATTCTTTCGCAGGTCTGTCTACAAACGAACGGTCCGCTAATTTGACCTTTCGTATGCGCGCCACACATGATACCCCTTTATAATAACACGAAAAATTCATTGATATCTGGACACGCAACTTGTTTCATTCGATTTAACCCGTCCCTATTATAAAATTATTTTTGTAGTGTTATACGAATATTATAGTTGATTAAAATTGTGTTTTGACTTTTTTATAAAAATAACAATTATTTTGGGTTTCTTGTTATATTTTAATTAATGTAAATATTTTATTAAAGTGGCACGCGATTTGGTTGGCTCTATTTGTTGGTACATGAGCAAATAAGCATGGAGACCTCTGAAATAAATTATCCCTGTTGGTGAAAAAAAACAATACTAAAAATATTAATATATATCGTCGGGTAGCCTGCATGTGTTATTTTGATACTTTTTTTTTATTGTACACAGAGGAAAAAAATTTGCCAACCGAATTGCTAAGTCTATTTTGGTTGCTACAACCAATAAATTTTGTTGATAAAACCATATTGGAATGTGATTCCTAAATATTTTGGGTATTGCAACTAAAATTTAGTTGTATAAACCGAATTTTGTTGTGATAACCATTATTCAGTTGTACCAACCTATTTTAGAAGATGTAACAGAATTTCTGTTGGAAAATAGCATATTTTTTCTCAGTGTGTACCATTAAGAATCTATATTGGTCATACATATATGTACCAAGCGGTTTTGCGATATCTTAATGAGTTTGGAAGATAGCACAAATTGCTATGTGTACCTCATATACAAAATATTCCTGCAAAAAGTGTTATGTGTTAAGTTATATATAATAATTTTTTGTTTATTTAATAAGAAGTTCACTTAAAATCTATTGCCATGCCTTAATTTGAGCAAACACCGCCAAAACATAAAAGTTCTAAGTTTTAAGAAAACAAAAAATCATTTATACCCAGCTAAAAATCGACATTAAATGGATCCATGCATGTTGAACGTATGTTCATGTATGCTCATAAACATGCATTCATGTCCATACGTGGGTACACAACTCTCCATACATGCATCATATATGTCCACACATGTGCATTAACGAAATTTGAGGTAATATCTACATGTGTGTACATGTGTGTAAATGTATGAACATACATGAACGCGCATGAACATGCATGGTCATACATGTAGATATTACCTCAAATTTCGTTAATGCACACATATGGTCATACATGATTCATGTATGGAGATTTATGAATCCATGTATGGTCATGAATGCAAGTTTATGAGCATGAACGAACATACATTTAACCTGTATGGATCCACATATGTCGATTTTTAGCTGGGTACTTACAATTTTTTTTTTTTTTTTTTTTGGTTTTAAAAAAATGGTGGCCACAAAATATTAAAAAAAAAATATCGCTATTAATGCTATTTTCCAGCTGCTAATGGTGAAAAATTACGCGTTTGTAAACAAGTTTTGTTTTTAGTGTCATTTGACTTACACCGTACGGTTTTTAAAAGATGGATAAATTTTAAAAATGGCAAGTAGGCCCTCCTAAGAAATCTGTTAAGGTGATGAAACCTAATTCGGTATACGTATGGCTAAAATATAACTTAACTTAGTGAGAATAAATGACAGATGTGTACCCTCCAAAATGCCGTATAAGTTATTAAAGACACAAATCATGTGTAAAACCCGCACTATCTGTTGTGAATCCCGAATTTTAAAGTGGGACAATCTTTGCCACTAACAAAGTATGAACAAAAGGTGTTATGTGTACAAAGCAAGGTTGGTTACCGAAACGAATAACGGTAAGGGTAACGGTATCGAAATTTGTTTGTTTCGGTAAAGGTAACTGTATTTAAGACTGTTTCGGTAACGGTATACCGTAAAAACAAGTACAAATTTAGCATATTCTTAGTTTTGAGTGTTAAAAATACTGATTATTAGCTATAAATTCGATGCTGGTAGTTTTGATAAGTAAAATTATTATCTATAAATTTTTTTGTAAAAAAACTTGAGATTATAAAATAAAAAAGTGAAAATTTTTTATTTTTTATGTTAAGTAATAAATACCGGTAAAACACCGGTAACTGCCCATAAAAATAACGGTATCGGTAACGATAACGGTATTTGGAATTTGTTTAGAGGTATTGTTAACGGTAACGGTATTCAATTTGAAACAGTATTTTAGCGATAACGGTATTATAACGATAATGGTAACCAACCTTGGTACAAAGTGGTATGAACATATTTTGAAAAATGGCTCCTTCAAGATGTGGTTTGTGCAGTTTTTCTTAAAAACCAAGTACTACACCCAGAAAATAGTCTCAGTTGTGGCCACCGAATTTGTTGCCAATCGAATTCGTTGCCAATCGAATTCGTGCGGTTACGACAACTATCTTTATATTAGTTTATATTTTTCGTCGTGAAAGCCAATATTCGGTTGTCTAATTCAATATTATGTTCCACATAAATATTATTATGTTCCACAAAATTTCATTGAAATTAAAAACTTTTTTTGAATTTTCTGGTATTGAACCCGGCCATTCAGGTTAATAGTTCACACTCTTACCGACTGCACCACAACTACTTTTAATTTTCTTAGCCATATTTACTGTTTATACATATGAATATTTTATTTTAATTTAAAAAAAAAACATATAAATTTTTGTCTTTTCCGGGATTTGAACTCGGAAATCCGGCGTACTAGGCCAACTCTCTACCGACTACACCACAAACACTTATTAATTTTGTAGTCTAATTTTGAATTTATATGTTTTGCTTGGAAAACAAATATAGTAAAAAATTCGTTAACCAATACCAATCAATAGTTGTGTGTGTTATCAATACAATCCACAATTCGGTTGGTTCTACAGAAACTCGACTTTAAGGTCATATTTGATTAGGATACCCGTATTTGTAGTTACCACTTTTGAATATTGAAATTTTTTTAATAAAGGTTATAGGTAAAACCAATTTTTTTGTACATTCACTAAATAAATGGTTGCTTCTACTGCATAGAATTACTAAACTGATAATTAATTATTGGAGATACCAATAATTTGTTAAAAGGATTGTTTTTTAGTTCATTTTCCCTATTTTTAATACCTAATAAAATATTTTTGGTGTAGTATTCAATTATAGGCAACTCCAAATAAAATAATGTCCTGGAAAATTCATTTTTATGGTTTTGATCGAATTCCAACCAATCTTTTTCCTGGGTGTAGGCTTTCTTTCAAAATACTGGCTCTTTAGTAACTGTATTTTTAGAAAATGTAAGTACACCCAAAAAAATCCTTAGTTGATTACAACGAATATTTCAACTATCCCTTAGGTGAAATAACTAATATATAGTTGGATTGAGTTAATTGATTTCAACAATTTGCTTGTAAAAATTAAATATCATTTGACGATGCAAATAAATAAAAATTAACGAAATTCACACATGCTGAAAAGCTTTACATTTGAATTTATAAAAAATTTGTTAATTATCTCTATATATAAAAGAATAACGTGACTGACTGACTGACTCAACATCGCCCAGCCCAAACCGCTGAAGCTAGGAAGTTGAAATTTGGTATGTAGGTTCCTCTTTCGGCGTAGACGTCCGCTAAGACGGGATTTTTGGAAATTCCTACCGGAACGGGCAAAAAGGGGAAAAGTCTCCCCCTTGGCGGCCTGCCAAAACCCCTTTGGCTAGAAAGCTGAAATTTAAGATATGTGTTCCTTGGAGTATGCGCTAACTTTTCTGGAAAGTACTTTCTGTAATTTTGGACAGGGACGTTGTAAAAATGGGGGTTAAAAAGGGGAAAAAGGCCCCCCTTGACGGCCTGCCCAAACCGCTGGAGGTAGGAAGTTGAAATTTGGTATAAAGGTTCCTCCACTATCGCAGACATCCACCAAGACGGGAGTTTTGGAAATATTTACAGGGACGGGCAAAAAGGGGAAAAAGTCTGCCCCTTGATGGCCTGCTCAAACTGCAGGAGCTATGCAGTTGAAATTTGGTATGTAGGTTCCTCGACCGGTCTAGACGTCCGTTGAGACGGCATTTTTGGAAACTCTTATCGGGAGGGGCAAAAAGGGGACAAAAAAAGTACCTTTTTCCAAAAAAGTACCTTTTCCCAAAAAAAGTACCTTTTCCCAAAAAAAGTACCTTTTTCCCAAAAAAGTACCTTTTTCCAAAAAAAGTACCTTTTTCCAAAAAAGTACCTTTTTCCGAAAAAAGTACCTATTTCCAAAAAAAAGTACCTTTTTCCAAAAAAGTACCTTTTTCCAAAAAAAGTACCTTTTTCCAAAAAAAGTACCTTTTCCCAAAAAAAGTACCTTTTCCCAAAAAAAGTACCTTTTTCCAAAAAAAGTACCTTTTTCAAAAAAAAGTACCTTTTTCCAAAAAAAAATCCGTTTTTCCAAAAAAAGTACCTTTTTCCAAAAAAAGTACCTTTTTCCAAAAAAAGTACCTTTTTCCAAAAAAAGTACCTTTTTCCAAAAAAAGTACCTTTTTCCAAAAAAAGTACCTTTTTCCAAAAAAAAGTACCTATTTCCAAAAAAATTACCTTTTTCCAAAAAAGTACCTCTTTCCAAAAAAAGTACCTTTTTCCAAAAAAAGTACCTTTTTCCAAAAAAAAGTACCCTTTTCCAAAAAAAGTACCTTTTTCCAAAAAAAGTACCTTTTTCCAAAAAAAAGTACCTTTTTCCAAAAAAAGTACCTTTTTCTAAAAAAAGTACCTTTTTCCAAAAAAAGTACCTTTTTCCAAAAAAAGTACCTTTTTCCAAAAAAAGTACCTTTTTTCAAAAAAAGTACCTTTTTCCAAAAAAAGTACCTTTTTCCAAAAAAAGTACCTTTTTCCAAAAAAAGTTCCTTTTTCCAAAAAAAGTACCTTTTCCCGAAAAAAGTACCTTTTTCCAAAAAAAGTACCTTTTTCCAAAAAAAATTCCTTTTTCCAAAAAAGTACCTTTTTCCAAAAAAAGTACCTTTTTTAAAAAAAGTACCTTTTTCCAAAAAAAGTACCTTTTTCTAAAAAAAGTACCTTTTTCCAAAAAAAGTACCTTTTTCCAAAAAAAGTACCTTTTTCCAAAAAAAGTACCTTTTTTCAAAAAAAGTACCTTTTTCCAAAAAAAGTACCTTTTTCCAAAAAAAGTACCTTTTTCCAAAAAAAGTTCCTTTTTCCAAAAAAAGTACCTTTTCCCGAAAAAAGTACCTTTTTCCAAAAAAAGTACCTTTTTCCAAAAAAAATTCCTTTTTCCAAAAAAGTACCTTTTTCCAAAAAAAGTACCTTTTTTAAAAAAAGTACCTTTTTCCAAAAAATGTACCTTTTTCTAAAAAAATGTACCTTTTCCAAAAAAAAGTACCTTTTCCAAAAAAAGTACCTTTTTCCAAAAAAAGTACCTTTTTCCAAAAAAGTACCTTTTTCCAAAAAAAGTACCTTTTTCCAAAAAAAGTACCTTTTTCCAAAAAAGTACATTTTTCCAAAAAAAGTACCTTTTTAAAAAAAAAGTACCTTTTTCCGAAAAAAGTACCTTTTTCCAAAAAAAGTACCTTTTTCCAAAAAAAGTACCATTTTCCAAAAAAAGTACCTTTTTCCAAAAAAAGTACCTTTTTCCAAAAAAAGTACCTTTTTCCAAAAAAAGTACCTTTTTCCAAAAAAAGTACCTTTTTCCAAAAAAAGTACCTTTTTCCAAAAAAAGTACCTTTTTCCAAAAAAAGTACCTTTTTCCAAAAAAAAGTACCTTTTTCCAAAAAAAGTACCTTTTTCCAAAAAAAAATCCTTTTTCCAAAAAAAGTACCTTTTTCCAAAAAAAGTACCTTTTTCAAAAAAAAGTACCTTTTCCAAAAAAAGTACCTTTTTCCAAAAAAAGTACCTTTTTCCAAAAAAAGCACCCTTTTCCAAAATAAAGTACCTTTTTCCAAAAAAAGTACCTTTTTCCAAAAAAAGTACTTTTTCCAAAAAAAGTACTTTTTCCAAAAAAAGTACCTTATTCCAAAAAAAAGTACCTTTTTCCAAAAGAAGTACCTTTTCCAAAAAAAGTACCTTTTTCTTTTCCAAAAAACATACATTTTTCCAAAAAAAACACCTTATTAAAAAAAAATACCTTTTCCAAAAAAAGCACAAATAAAGTACTTTGTAAAAACAAAGTATCTTTTTCCAAAAAATTTCGTTTTTCCAAAAAGTACCATTTAAAATAATATATAATTTCAAAAAAACTACTTTTTTCCCTCCCCCACGGATATCTCCACTAAAACAAGGTTTCTTGATATTCGGCATAGACGTGCGCTAAGACGGGATTTTTGGAAATTCCTACCGGAACGGGCAAAAAGGGAAAAGTCTCCACATAAACAGTCTCACAAATTGGAAAAGTGCCTGCCCAAACCACTGGAGGTAAGAAGTTGAAATTTGGTATAAAGGTTCCTCCACTGTAGTAGACATCGACTAAGTTTGTATTTTTGGAATTCCCTACAGGATATCCCAAAAGGAAACTCGGTATGTGAGTTCCTCCTTCTGTGTAGGCGTCCGCTTAGACGGAATTTTTGAAATTCCTATCGGGAGGGGAAATAAGGTAAAAGTCTCCTCCTGACGGCTTGCCCAATCCCTTTTGGCCAACCTAAAATTTTAAATATGTATTCCTTGGAGTAGGACTAACTCACCGGCAACGTAATTTTTCTATTTTGGAACAGCAACATAGTAAAAATGGTGGTTGAAAGGGAAAAATGTCCCCAATACGGCCTGCCCAAACTGCTTAGGCAATGCAGTTGAAATTTTGTATGAATGTTCATCATCCATCGCAGATAGCCGCAAAGATGGAATTTTTGTAAATTCCTAAAGGGAGGGGCAAAAAGAAGAAAAGCCTCAAATTGGGGGCCGGTAAAAACCCCTTCGGCTAGAAACCTGAAGATTAAAATGTGGGTCCCTGGAGTAAGGGCTAACTTATTAGAAAGATACTTTTTTGAATTTTGGACAGGGTCGTTATAAAATGGGGGCTCAAAAAGGGAAAGTTGCCCCTTAACAACCTGGCCAAACTGCTGCAACTAGGAAGCTGAAATTCGGTACTTAGGTTCCTCTTCCAGCCTAATTCCAACCGGGAGGGACAAAAAAAGAAAAAGTGTCCCCCTTGAGAGCCTGCTCAAACTGCTGGAACTAGGAAGCTGAAATTCCCTGTCGATGGATTTTCGGAAATTCCTACCGAGAGGGGCACAAATAGTAAAAGTTGGCTAGAAACCTGAAATGTAAAACATATGTTACTTGGAGTATGGGCTTTTTGGACCGGGAAGGTGCTTTTTGGACAGGGACATTGCAAAAATGGGGATTAATGAAGCGAAAAGTGCCGCTTATATGCCTGCCCAAACCGCTGGAGGTAGGAAGTTGAAATTTGGTATTAAAGTTCCTCCTCTATTATAGACATCCGCTAAGATGAGATTTTTGTAAATTTCTACAGGTAGGGTCAAAAACAGGAAAAGTCTCCCCCTTAACGGCCTGGCCAAACTGCTGGAACAAGGGAGCTTAAATTCGGTATTTGGGTTCCTTCTCCAACGTTGACGTCCCCTAAGATGGAATTTTTGAAATTCATACCGGGAGGGGTAAAAAGGGAAAAAACTTCCCCCTTGACGGCCTGGCCAAACTGCTGGATATAGAGACCTAAAATTATGTATGTAGTAGGTTCATCCTCCAACGCAGACGTCCTCTAAGACAGAATTTTTGGAAATTCCTACCGGGAAGGGGTAAAAACGGAATAATTCTCCCCCTTGATGGCCTAACGGAACCCTTCGGCTAGAAACCTGTAATATATAATATGTTTTCCTTGGAGTATGGGCTAACTTATCGACAAGGCATTTCTAGGACTTTGGACAGGAACGTGGTAAAAATGGTGGTTCAAAAGGGTAAAATTGCCCCCCCCCCCCTTAATGTCTGCGTCTTTAGCTAGAAACCTAAAACTTAAAGAACAAGTGTATATGAAACACTAAAATTAAGAAACTAAATAGGAAACGAGTGGAATGAAACACTACACAAGTGGAATTAAATGGATATAAACGTTGAACGAGTAGAATTGAAATTATAGAGAATGCAAATGGATTGGAAGAGGGAATTACCTGTTCAAACACTATCCACGGTATATGAAACTTATGTAGTATTGAAACTTACTCTCCAAAAAGTTAAACAAATTTTCTAAAATAGAAAAAACCTTAGAAAAGGAATGGAACTTATAAATTCCGATATTTAAACTTCATGTAACGAAGCACCGGTGGAAGAAACCGACGCAGTATATTTTCCAACTGAATTTTTGAATTTACTTGAATTGCCAGGTGTACCTTTACATAAACTGGAATTAAAAAAAAACTTTAAGACACGCTAACAACGTAGCGGGCTTTGCCCGCTATTTTTAATATTATAAAATGCTTTCCAACCCTGCTTTACGTTATTTATTTTCATTCAAAACACAAATGAACAAAACTACTTACGGGTCTATCTACCTAAGTTCGCACTTTACCAAATTATCTTAACATATACACGTATATTGCAATTTATTATGGATTCATTACTAACAATCCACTTTCATGAGAAAAAGTGATCAAATATTTATTTATTTTAAACCCATTGTTGTGCAGAATTATTTATTTGTGGTGGCTGGGTGAAGGCTTTAAATAAAGAGACTTTAAATAAAAAAACGAATTTAATAAAAATTGTGGGGGGCGCAGCCCCCCCCCCCCCTTAACCTTTAAGGCACGCTAACAACGTAGCGGGCTGCGCCCGCTAGTTTTATATATTACAATATATGAAATATACCAAAAACGAAATTATTGGCAAACAAAAATTGATATTCACTTATAAATTTTCCATGCTTTATAATGCTCTTGACGCTCCCCCATGGTTCACAAACTCTTGTCCATTCTTGGCTTTCGAGTTGCGTATGTTTAGAACCTTAAACAATTAAGAATTCTTGATCCCATTACCTCTATATAAAAACTTTATATATATTTTTATATTTTAATTTTGTTATAATTTTTTTTTTGTTGACAACTAAATATTGGAAAACTTTTGAAACCATTTCAAATTTGATAACACAGGGTAAATCTAAAATTGTATTTTTTACCATTATCTATAGTTGTTATTGATTATGATAGCTGAATTATAAAAAATGAAAATTAACTATAGATTTTGTTAACTGAATTACCTTTCTGGTAATGTATAAAAGTTCAAAATCGGTTGGAAAATATTTTAGTAATTGCAATTTCCTCAGACCATTGTAGGGTTAAAATGAGATAAATTATGAAAATCGTAGAAAATAAAATATTTTTTCAACAAATTTACAATGTTGTACTCTAGTTCAGGCACGTAGCTAGAGAGGGGGGTTTGAAATGGTTTGAAAAATTTTGAAACGTAACAAAATACGTCGAAAGCGATTTTGTAGTAAAAAATATTTATTTTTTGATGAAATCAAATACCAAATGGCCAAGTTTTTTAAGTTTTCATAAATAAAATAGACTCTAAATCCAATTGCGAAAACTGCTTTCTAAAAATTTTTCTAATCTTTTTGGTGGCCATAGAAACTGTTTTTTATGGTTTTTTTTTGTAAAAACCTTGAATAGTTATGTGTGCTAGGCTTAATCAAAGAGGTTAGAAAATAAATGGAATGCAATCCTCTCTTTTACTGAGAAAAAATTTATAAAATGTGACTGCAAATAGGAAACAGAAATTTTTTACGCAACTTTTAATTGATAAGTGGCTATTTTTTATTGTTACTATTGATAGCTTTCGTCATATTTATTATAAGATAAACAGAAAATTGACAAATTAACCTTCGGTTTTCCTTAAAAATTCCAGGTTTCCTGCTTGTAGGCACAAGCTGTTACTATAGGGTGATAATTTGGCATAATTCGACATTTTACATATTTTTCCCACCCTAAGTTGAGCATTATAATGTTGGATTTTCATAATTTTTTTTTAAATTAAAATTATTATCTGTCCGTGAAAAAGCGTACGTTAGGAGAAACAAGAAATTTATTCTGGAAGTGATTGTAAATGAAATACATATGTATATAAATTTGGATTTGTCTCAAGATGCTTCTTGCAGTATATTTAACAAAACTATATTCTGCGGTTTTATAAGATCCTGCAAAATGATCATCGCGGTCAGAATCAATGTTTCGAACGCGAAATGAAAGTACACTGTTGCTAAAACAAAACCCTCAGAGTGTTTTGCAAATCTAGCTCGGTTTATGATTTGATGGCCTCTTGAAACATGTGTCTATTTTAATCACGTTTTCGTCACAAAGACGCACTATCATTTGCTTTTTACTCATATCGTTTGTTATTAGCAGTTTGGTGTTAGAAATTGTCGAAATCTATTATATTTTCCTAATTCTAACACAATGAAATCGCATAAGTAGTGGACATCCCCTGAGTTTTAGTCTATCGTAAAAAAAAAGAAGAAATTGGGAGTAAAAATGTGAGCACACCCGGAAATTTTCACACAAAATAAAACATTTTATACAAACAAATAATCGGAATAAAAATTACTAGCATTTGGCATTATAGTTCACAGTTCATTTCAATCAATTTTATTTTTGAATTAGTGTGTTCTTCTAGTTCACTTGTTCATTCGAGAAATTTTTTAGTTGTTCATACACTAATATAAAAGTCTTTAAAAATTTTTGCTGAAAAAACAACTGAATCCAGCAGAATCTGTTTGCTAAACATTAGAAAAATACAAACAGCAGGAAAAAATCTATTAAATTTTTTTTTTTTTTTTTTTTTTTTAAAGAAGCAACACTCAGGAAATTCTTCCTATTAATTAACGTGTTGCTTCCTTTGGAAAGGGGATAGGGCTTCAAATATGGCAACACTGTAATTGCGCGAGATATTGAATTTTAGAACAGTTGTTGCGCGCCATCTGACGGTGAGTTGGCGAACTTTGTTGAAGCTTTTTATTTTAGTTCATAGCCCTGTTATATTATTTTACTTCGGTGGGGTTAAGTGCTATGGGAACACCGAAGGAGGACGCTGCGATATGTATGAGGGATACAAAAAACTCATACATATTACTATTTTTCATAAATTGATGTTGCCTTGGTTGGGGCTCGAACCCGCAACCTCACGTGTAACAGTCCAACGCGCTAACCATTACACCACAGCGCCCACATTGGCGGTCTAATAACCATTGCATTGAAAGGGTTGTTCACATTCCCTTGAAATTGTGAAATTTGAACAAATTCCATCTAAGTCTCAACGACATTGCCAAAAACAAATAAAACAAATTCTCTCTAACAAAACAAAAATGAAACAAAATTTACAAAATTTCAGCTATATTCTAGTTAATCGAAAATGACAATTTACCCTGCTAAAATCAGCAAAAAATTTCCTGGAAATTAGTCTACCCAACCATCACAAAGAATTTAAAATTTTTAGTATTTTTTTTATTTTCTTAATGCGAATAAAAATCGGCACTACAGAAAGCAGTCTACTATTTGCTAGCAAATATTTCTGTTTATTGTAGCAGGGGAGACCGCTATTTGTATTTATCTCAAGTTTAAAGATAAATTAACTTTTGAATATACAACAATTTCTTTACTGATTTTTGTCTACTAATATTCATAAATATTTTTTAGCCAATATTAGCGAGGTGAATTTGCAATTTAATTTAACAAAATTCAACTCAAATATTACTAAAACAGTTGCATTTTTGCTGTACTTATCTTACTAATAATACAAAAAGGATTTACTAAGTTCAAAAGCTTTCTGTGTAGGGCCCCTTTTAACAAATTCTGAGTACCTTTTTTTTGCTATTTTTTTAAGGATTTTTCTATTAGTATAAGATTATATTATGTCAGTGGTTTGTTTGATAATTCTGAATAAAATAAAAGAGCCGAAAAGAACAGTTGAAATTTAACTTATTCGTGAACGCGAGAGAGTTCCTAACTCTTAAAATGTGCAACATTTTTGGGCCCCACACAGATATTTCAAGAGGTCATAAAATAAAAACCCGAGCTAACTTTGCAAAATCCTCTGGAATTTTACTTTCATTTCGCGTTTGAAATTATTGTTGTGCTTTGAAATTAGCCTGGAATCATATTGGAATGGCGCACTCCACTGGAAATCAAAATAATAATGATGTAATTTACTTTAAATATTTAACCTTTCCGATAATCTATAAAATTGTAATAAAACCTCAGCAAAAAAAGAGATGCCGAAGCAGTAGAAAAAGCACTATAATTGATGATCTAGATGCACTTCTTTTTTAACATAAACACTAATGATTTTAACATTGAGTTATCATAGGAGGGGAGTATGACAACTTCAACAATCTTCGCAAAAAAAACATATGTGTTTTTTATTTTACAAAAGTTTTTTATTGCCGTCATCGGGTATCGAACTTACGACCTCACGATTGCTAATCTAGCGCTCTACCGCTTAGCTATTCTGTGATATGAAAGTTGAGTGACATAAAAACGGCACTTTGTTACTGCGAGATATTGTTCCTTATTCTCTTCAATGAAAGTACTTATTAAACAAGTGTAAAAGGTGCAGTCCAATTTAATATTGTTTTCAGTACTATTTTCACAGTTGCATAAAAAGCAAATTCTCACCATTTTTTTATGTTTACATATTTTTAAAAATTAAAAAGATATTGAAATTAAAAAAAAAATTAACAGAATAAAAAAAATGGAAACAAATTATTGGTCCCACCGGAAATCGATCCCGCGACCCTCTGTTTGGAAATGCCAAATGATACGAAAATCACTTTTTACGATCACTTTTAGAGCAATTACTCTTTAGCAGCAATACTTAAGTGATTTATTGGATGTTGTTCAGAAGTAATTCTAAAAAAGCTGTAAAAATCTACTAACGGATATTTTAGAAGCAATGAAAGAAGTAATTTGTTGATGTTGTTCAGAATAACTTCTAAAAAAGCAGTAAAAATACACTAACATATTGTGAAGCAGTTAGGCTTGCCAGATCGAAATTGGCAAAAAGCTTGATATTCAGAGGAAAAAGCATGATTTTTCTTGACAATTTAAAATTCAGTTAAATTAGCAAAAAAATTGCAAAATTGACTTGAAAATTTAAAT
This sequence comes from Leucophora obtusa, assembly GCA_949987735.1. Lineage (NCBI taxonomy): Eukaryota > Metazoa > Arthropoda > Insecta > Diptera > Anthomyiidae > Leucophora > Leucophora obtusa. The sequence continues at coordinate 55,702,668 of OX465296.1, forward strand.
GATATTAATTTATACAGATTTTCTACATTCTTTGTACCACATTTATTAAAGAAATGGTGCCAATTGATATGTCTTTTGGCAATTCTTCAAAAACTCTCCGAAGGCAGCAGTAATCTGCATACAGCATATCAGTATTAATTGAATTTGATATTTTTAAATTAAATGCCAGCTCTGCTTAATTACTCCTTGACAACTGCGAGTTTTTTATATTTAAAACAGCATTTTGGTAAAAAAGTGATTTTTTCTCCAAAATCATATATTTTTTCTAAGTATTTTACAGCATTTTGTAAAAATTGGTTAGCTTTTAGCTCAAACGTTTCCTCTTCATTTAAAAATACACTTTTTATGCTTTACTACCAAGGAAACAGTCATTTATCCGTAAAAAATAGTCATGGTACATTTAAAAACAATTAGTTTTTTTTTTTGCTAATGGTTAATTTTTCTTATCAATTTTATGGAAAAATTTCTAAAATTCCGTTTTAGCTTGACAAATGACATTTTTTCTTTATTCTTGACACGCATTGAAAAAGCTTGACAATCAAGCCAAATCAAGCCCGTCTGGCAACCCTAGAAGCAGTGGAAGAAGTAGTTTGTAAAGCATTACATCCAAGTGCTGGGACCTTTTAAAAAACCTTTGTCCAAAAAGTATTAAAAGATAATTTCACTATTAAAATTAAGGTAACAAAACTATGAGAAACAGTATTTAAATTGTTTAATCCATTTTTTACCAACATATCTCTAAAGACACGTCTACTTATCCTTCTACGAAGTTTTATCAGAAAATAATCATGGAATCAAGGAACATCCGGTGCAATGATAAACAAATAACACCATTGTGAAAATTCTAAATTTTAATTAAGCAAAGAAATACACAAAACAAAACTTCTATATATAAAAACTAGCGGGCGCAGCCCGCTACTTTGTTAGCGTGCCTTAAAATTTAGAATTAAATTTCTTTTAGATAAAATAACAAATAATAAAATAAATACCTTAACACAATATTTGTAGTTAAGGTAAAATAATTGTTAAGGTAAATTTATTGTAATGTTTAAATACAAACACAATTTTTTGCCTCTTAATTTTGTATAAATAAATCATTTAGTATACCAACACGTGAGCATGTAACAACTAATTGTCTGTTGTTCAACCATCGGCGTAGATAGTTCGTATTCGTGGTTGGGTGTTGGGGGCGGCTGTGCCCCCCCTTACAATTGTTTTAAATTCTCTTTTTTATTTAAAGTACAGTTTTTATAATAAAAGCCTTCACCCAGCCATCACAAATAAATAATTCTGCACAACAATGGGTTTAAAATAAATAAATATTTGATCACTTTTTCTCATGAAAGTGGATTGTTAGTAATGAATCCATAATAAATTGCAATATACGTGTGTATGTTAAGATAATTTGGTAAAGTGCGAACTTAGGTAGATAGACCCGTAAGTAATTTTCTTCGTTTGTGTTTTGAATGAAAATAAATAACGTAAAGCAGGGTTGGAAAGCATTTTATAATATTAAAGATAGAGGGCAAGGTCCGCTACGTTGTTAGCGTGCCTTAACGTTTTTTTTAATTCCAGTTTATGTAAAGGTAGACCTGGAAATTCAAGTAGATTCACAAATTCAGTTGGAAAATTTACTGCGTCGGTTTCTTCCACCGGTGCTTCGTTACATGAAGTTTAAATATCGGAATATATAAGTTCCATTCCTTTTCTAAGGTTTTTTCTCTTTTAGAAAATTTGTTTAACTTTTTGGAGAGTATGTTTCAATGCTACATCAGTTTCATATTCCGTGGATAGTGTTTGAACAGGTAATTAAAGGAGTTCTTCACCCCTTTTTGTTCCTCTCAGTTAAAATCCCAAATATATATAATCTTGCTTCAATCGCATGCGAAATTTCAAGTACCAAACCATAGTATACTATAGTAGCCCCACTCATTAAAAAATTGAGAGCTTGTCCCTATCTCATGTAGTTGTAGTGGTATTAAGAACCATATGTACAAGTAAAATTACAAATACTACTTAATTTTTTCAAATGACAGAAAATGAGTGAAGCTACTATATTATACTATGTACCAAACTCCGGCAGTTTGAGTCATTCAAATTCCATTCCATTCTGTTTAACAATTTTAGTGTTCCAATGCAATTCCTTCCAAGATTCCATTTCGTTCACCATTCCATTGCATTTCGTTCCCATTATCTGTTATTCCAATTCCACTCGTTCGCCGTTTCATTCCATTTCGTTCCTACTGTCTTGTGTATCGATATTGATATCAGTCGCTTCTATTTCCATTCCATTTCTTTCCACTTGCTCCGTTCCATTCCTCTTTTAACTGCAGTGTTTCAATTCCACTCGTTCCCCATTATATGCCATCTCGCTCCTCATTCCATTTCGTTCTATAGTCCATTCCATTTCGTTCCCTCTTCCAATCCATTTCCATTGTCTATAATTTCAATTCCACTCGTTCAACGTTTATATCCATTTCGTTCCACTTGTGTAGTATTTCAATTCCACTCGTTTCCCATTTAGTTTCTTAATTTTAGTGTTCCATATACACTTATTCTTTAAGTTTTAGGTTTCTAGCTTAAGACGCATATGTTCTGGGGGGGGGGGCAATTTTCCCTTTTGAGCCACCATGTTTACCACGTTCCTGTCCAAAGTCCTAAAAATGACTTGTCAATAAGTTAGCCCATATTCCAAGGAAAACATATTATAGATTACAGGTTTCTAGGCGAAGGGTTCAGTTAGGCCATCAAGGGGAAGAATTATTCCGTTTTTACCCCTCCCGGTAGGAATTTCCAAAAATTCCGTCTTAGAGGACGTCTGCGTTGGAGGAGGAACCTACATAATTTTAGGTCTCTATATCCAACAGTTTTGCCAGGCCGTCAAGGGGGAAGTTTTTCCCTTTTTACCCCTCCCGGTATGAGTTATCAAAAATACCGTCTGAGGGGACGTCTACGTTGGAGAAGGAACCCAAATACCGAATTTAAGCTCCCTAGTTCCAGCAGTTTGGCCAGGCCGTTAAGGGGGAGACTCTTCCTGTTTTTGACCCTACCTGTAGAAATTTCCAAAATCTCATCTTAGCGGATGTTTACAATAGAGGAGGAACTTTAATACCAAATTTCAACCTCCTACCTCCAGCGGTTTGGGCAGGCCTTTAAGCGGCACTTTTCGCTTCATTAATTCCCATTTTTGCAATGTCCCTGTCCAAAATTCCAAAAAGCACCTTCCCGATAAGTGAGCCCATACTCCATGGAGCATATGTTTTACATTTCAGGTTTCTAGCCAACTTACTATTGTGCCCCTCTCGGTAGGAATTTTCGAAAATCCATCGACGGAAATATCAGCTTCCTAGTTCCAGCAGTTTGACCAGGCTGTCAAGGAGGACACTTTTTCTTTTTTTGTCCCTCCCGGTGGGAATTAGGCTGGAAGAGGAACCTAAGTACCGAATTTCAGATTCCTAGTTCCAGCAGTTTGGACAGGTCGTTAAGGGGCCACTTTCCCTTTTTGAGCCCCCATTTTATAACGACGCTGTCCAAAATTCAAAAAGTATCTTTCTAATAAGTTAGCCCTTACTCCAGGGACCCACATTTTAAATTTCAGGTTTCTAGCCGAAGGGGTTTTTGCAGGCCAGCAAGGAGAGGCTATTCTTCTTTTTGCCCCTCCCTTTAGGAATTTACAAAAATTCCATCTTCGCGGCTATCTGAGATGGATGAGGAACATTCATACCAAATTTCAACTTCATTGCCTCAGCGGTTTGGGCAGGCCGTTATTGGGGACATTTTTCCCTTTCAACCACCATTTTTACTATCCCAGCAAAATCTTTCATTACCAAAAAGTGCTTAAATAATAGAAATTCGTAGCTCCGCACAACTTATTTTTTGGCGTCTAAACTCATTATTTTTGTTTGGCGTGGTCGTTTTTATAAGTAGTCACGCTTACCCGCTCGCTTACGAAAAAATGAGAAGTAAGAAGTTATGAGATTCTGAATAATAAGTGGTTACAAACATGCTTACAAAAAGTTGAATTATAAGTGCTTATCCGACTGCTTACTTGATTCTTAAAAATAAGGAGTTACACAAATACTATTAGCTTCAGGAAATACATTCAGAGAAATTAAAGTTTTTGCTAGTGTGTAATTTTAGAACTCGTCATAAAAATTTTACACAAAACACATTTACATGTAATAAATATAAATGTATAAAATTTAACTTTGCAAAAAGTACTTATTTAAACTATTGCGAGTAAGTCATTATTTTATATTTAAAAGCAACGACTACAATAGGCCGTTAATAGGAAGTCATTATTTTATATTACAAAATAATGCAAAAGATAATGATATATCATTATTGGTAATGCAGACAGCAATGAGGTATCATTACCAATATTTTGCTGGGATGTTCCTGTCCCAAAATAGAAAAATTACGTTGCCGGTGAGTTAGTCCTACTCCAAGGAATACATATTTAAAATTTTAGGTTGGCCAAAAGGGATTGGGCAGGCCGTCAAGGAGGAGACTTTTCCTCTTATTTCCCCTCCCGATAGGAATTTCAAAAACTCCGTCTAAGCGGATGCCTACACAGAAGGAGGAACTCACATACCGATGTTGACTACAGTGGAGGAATCTTTACACCAAATTTCAACTTCTTACCTCCAGGGGTTTGGGCAGGCACTTTTCCAATTTGTGAGACTATTTATGGGGAGACTTTTCCCCTTTTTGCCCGTTCCGATAGGAATTTCCAAAAATCCCGTCTTAGCGTTTGTCTATGCCGAATATCAAGAAACCTTGGTTTAGAGGAGATATCCGTGGGGGGAGGAAAAAAAGTACTTTTTTTGAAATTATATTTTTTTAAATGGTACTTTTTGGAAAAAGCGAAATTGTTTGGAAAAAATCAAGCACTGGCATACCACTGGGTAACCATGGTATTAAAAATAAATGACTGGCAGAACACTCATTTGGGACGCTTTGCCAGCGTTTGCGAAAAGCGTTTTACCAGTATTTTTTTTACAAAAATTTCGGTGGTTTATAAAAAAAACCACTGGCAAAGAATTGCCTTAGAGTGATATGCCAAGGTTTGCAACCAGTGGTTATCCAGTGCTACCTAGCCAATGCTACCAGGCGTACAAAAATCAATTCACTGGAAAACCAATGATTTTATAAAAATGCTGACGCTTCGTTAAAAAATGTTTGTAGTCGGAAGGTTCCGAGTTCAAATCCGGTTGGAAGTAAAAAAATTTTTTTGGATTTCTTTTAATTTAAAATTTTTTTTGTTTTATAAAATCAATTTTTTTGTTTGTGGGAAAGCTCCTTCAAGACCAACTTTTTTTTTGCCCTCCAAACACTGGCATACTAGTTACTAAAAATGGTTTGCCAGTACTAGCATTTTGGCACAGCCAGTAGTTGTCCAGCTATTATCACTCATTTATGTGTTTAGCCATTAAATATTATATGTCTCGTTAGCTCAATGGGTAGAGCAATCGTCTGCCAATCTGACAGCCTGGGTTCAAATCACGGCAGGGTCAAAAAAAATACATATGAACTTTTTTTAAATTTTATTTTGGAAAATATACTTCCAGACCACCTATTTATTGGTTTTCCCAGCGTTTTGCCAACGTTTAAAAATTTTGTTCCTCCAGTGCTTTTCCGGCGCTTTTTGAACAGCCGGTCCTTTTGTCTAATGATGTTATCATTTTGGGAATGGGAAAGCACTTTTTGCCAATACTTGTACCACCTGTTAAAGTGCTTTGCCACCGCTTTCCCGTTTGTATTTTTCTGACTGGGTACTTTTTTGGAAAAAGGTGCTTTTTTGGAAAAAGGTACTTATTTTGGAAAAGGGTACTTTGTTTTGGAAAAAAGTACTTTTTTCTGAAAAAGGTACTTTTTTTTGGAAAACGGTACCTTTTTTTGAAAACGGTATTTTTTTTGAAAAAAGTACTTTTTTTGGAAAAAGGTACTTTTTTTGGAAAAAGGTACTTTTTTGGAAAAAGGTACTTTTTTTGACAAAAGGTATTTTTTTTGGAAAAAGGTACTTTTTTTTGGAAAAAGGTACTTATTGTGGAAAAAGGTACTGTTTTTGGAAAAGGTATGTTTTTTGTACATTTTTTGGAAAAAGCTAATTTTTTTATCCCCTTTTTGCCCCTCCCGATAAGAATTTCCAAAAATGCCGTCTCAACGGACGTCTACACCGCTCGAGTAACCTACATACCAAATTTCAACTTCATAGCTCTAGCAGTTTGAGCAGGCCGTGAAGGGGGACACTTTTTCCCCTTTTTGCCCCTCCCTGTAAAAATTTCCAAAAATCCCGTCTTGGTGGATGTCTACGATAGTGGAGGAAGCTTTATACCAAATTTCAACTTCCTACCTCCAGCGGTTTGCGCAGGCCGTCAAGGGGGCCTTGCTCCCTTTTTAACCCCCATTTTTACAACGTCCCTGTCCAAAATTCCAGAAAGTAAAGGGTTCTTCAATAAGAGCGCTACAAAAGTTTTTTTAAATAAAACAAAAACGGTTTTGGATATCAATGAAATTCTTTATTCCTGTGAAAGTACGTTCGATGCCATTATGTATGGAAATCGATCTCTTTTGCATGGCCACCACGGGCATGCTTGCAGAAGTCCAGACGCTGAACCCAATTTTCGACGGTTTTCAAGCATAAATCGGACGATATTCGTACGAAGTTCATCAATCGTCGCTGGCTTGTTGGCATAGACAGGAAATATTCCAACGGCGTCAAATCGCACGACCGAGGCGGCCAATCGACTGGACCATTTCGTGAGATAACACGTTCTCCAAACTTGGTTTGCAATAAATTGATTGTGACATTCGCTGTGTGGCTTGTGGCGCCGTCCTGTTGGAACCACATGTCCTCCAAGTCCATATCATCCAATTGGGGCCAAAAATATTCGGTTATCATTGAACGGTAGCGATTCCCATTCACAGTAACGTGCCGGCCTTGATCATCACGGAAGAGGTACGGTCCAATGACGCCGCCGGCCCATAAACCGCACCAAACCGTAATTTTTTCGGGATGCAATGATGACTCATGGAGTACGTGTGGATTGCTGTCTGACCAATAACGCATATTTTGTTTATTGACGTAGCGCTCTTAACGTTGAGGCCACTGACTCCGAATTTCGGTAGTAAATTTTAATAATTTCGACTCATTTTTGGCTCGTATATCTTTCCATCATGAAATGGCAAACCTTACTGAAGAAAAATGTTAAAAGAGCGGCAAGAAATATGGCGTCGTTTGCTGTCCCTGTCTTTCTACTTCCTAGCTTCAGCGGTTTGGGCTGGGCGATGTTGAGTCAGTCACGTTATTCTTTGATATATAGAGATTAACTTAACGAAGCCAAAAGAACTTTTAAATACAAAAAATATGTGTTTCTGTGCGATTTTTGAGACTAAAACTATACGCATTTTAATTTTTTTTTCTTTTAAATAGTTTGGGTTAGAAAAGTGATTTTGTGCGTTCGCGTACTTTTGGGTAATTTTGACTTTTAGATAGAGGATTTTGTGACTACTCTCATTTTATTGAACTTTACACAAAAAGTAAAGCAGCACACTTAACTTCCCATTGTAGAAAATCATTACCAGATATGTGGTTATGTAACTACATACTTGGTAATGGTAACTAGTTACTTTTGTTATTACATTTCTTGTTACGTTTATATGGCGATGTCGCGAAAAATAATGAGTTGTCGTTACACACCAGCATACGAAAAATCAAAAAATATATCGTTACCTATGTGCCCACCAGTCTGACAAAAATAATGAGTCTAAAAATAGATTTTCTAAAAAATAAATTATATAAAAAAAAATATTTTTTATTGTATTTTTTTTTTAAATAAAATTTGCTGGTGCGGGAATTGAACCTGGGTCTACAGATTGCCAGTCAACAGCTCTACCATCTGAGCTATATCGACATGTAATATTTAATAGATAAAAACACAATTGACCTGCTGCACACAACATACAAAAAATCAAAAAATATGTGGTTATATATATCCTTACCAGTGTTTAAAAAATATTGACTCTAAAAATAGATTTCAAAAAATTTTCAAAAAAATCTAAAAAATTATTTTCTATTTGAAATAATGATAAAAATTAGTCATTATCAGTAACTCATTATTATATGTTTTAAAATAATACAGAAGGTAAGTGGGTGTCATTACTGGTAGTCCAAAAAATAATGATATGTCATTACCATTTCTACACTGGGTTAAAATAACGAGTTTTTTTTTAAATTTTATAAGAAAAAAAAACAAAAAAATTAAACAAAAAATTTTTGAATAAATTTATAACCGTTAAAAAAACTCGTTGTTTTAACCCATTTACCGCCGCCGTACTCATATGAGTACACCTCAGTTTTTACGATTTTTTCTGAAACTATTGATCCTATAATTTAAGTAAAATAATTTTCTGATAGCCAACTAAATTTAAAATTCAAAACACGAAAGTTTTTTCTGATCTAAAGATTCTTGTGCAATTTAAATTAACCTCATTTTACAGTAATTCAAAAATAGGAAATCTTTGCAAAATTTTTGATGAAGCAAAATTTTAATTGTTGAAATTTTTAATAAAAGTGTTATGAAATTTTTTAGTAGTGTTTATGATTTATTCAGGCTTTAATTAAATCTATTGATTCAAGTTTTCCGATACCGATTTTATAAAAGGTTCGTGCGGCGGTGCTGTTTTTCTCTTTTCGCTCTTGGCCTATTACCAAAGCTATCTTTAAATTTTTATCAATTCTGATTTCACTCTTTCCTATTTGACATCTTTGCCTCTTATAGAAATATATTTTTTTTTTTAATTCTCTCCGCCAGATTTCATTTGGCCGTAAATGGGTTAAGTTAAGTGTGCTCCTTTACTTTTTGTGTAAAGTTTAGTAAAATGAGAATAAATATCCTCTATCTAAATAACAAAATTGCTCAAAAGTAGGGGAACGCACAAAATCACTTTTCTAACCCAAAACTTTATTTAGAAGAAAAAAATTAAAATGCGTATAGTTTTAGTCTGAAAAATCGCACAGATACACATATTTTTTACATATGTGTATTTCTTTGCTTAATTAAAATTAAAATTTTTTTAATTTTTTTTTCAAGGCAAACGACACTGATGATGGCTTTGTGGCGAAAGCCGAAAATATGTATTCTGTCTTGCTGGCCTTATCGAATTCTTTCAAAAAATTTTTATTCTTTGTAATTTATTTGTGAAAATTGTATCATCGTTCTTTAATTTGAAAAATAATTTAAACAGAAAGTGATATTAATTTATGATCTAGAGTCAAACTAAAAAAGCATTAATTTACCAAATAAAAGATCAACTATATACCCCTCATTCATCTTAATTTCAAATTTTTTTCACAATGGTGTTATTTGTTTATGATTGCACCAGCTGTCCCTTTTACAATTTTTCAAAGTTAATAGTAAAAAGAGAAAGAGAAGTTAACAGTAGATAGAAGCAAAAAATTTTATAAAAAACATCTGTAAGAACGTAAAAATATCTGTAAGGGCCTAAAGGTTTTTGAAACTTGTTTAATATTAGAACTAAAAATGACTAACAACCATATAATAAAATTTAATTTTTAACGCATTTCCTAATTTCTAAACTAAATTATATATTTCAAGTGCAATTTGATTTCCAGGTGATTTCAATTTTCAAAAATTTTAGTTTTTTGTCTATATTTAAAATTTTCTGCAATCCGTTTGTGATGTGGAGTATATTGTTTTAACCATTTTCTGCCAAGCATGGATTCCGTGCGAATTTTCTGACAATACTTGGTAGAAGGATAGGTAGACGTGGCTTTAAAGATATGTTGGTAAAAAATGGGTTAAACAATTTCAATACTTTGTCTCAAAGTTTTGTTACTTTATTTTAATAGTGAAATTACGTTTTAACACTTTCTGAACAAATTTTTAATTTATTTGTCTGGTTTCCTTGTTCGTTGTTAGTTCTAAAAGGTTTTATTACAATTTTATAGATTACCGGAAAAGCTGAATATTAAGCGTAAATTACATCATTATTATTTTGATTTCCAATGGAGTGCGTCGTTCCAATATGATCTTAGACTAATTTCGAAGCGCAACAATAATTTTAAGCCGCTGTTTGTATCTTTCTAATGTTTAGCAAACAGATTCTGCTGGATTCAGCTGTTTTTTCAGCAAACACTTTTGAAGACTTTTATATTAGTGTATGAATAACTGAAAAAATTTCTCGAATGAACGAGTGAACTAGAAGGACACCCTAGTTCAAAAATAAAATATATTGAAATGAACTGTGAACTATAATGCCAAAGTCTAGTCATTTTTATTCCGATTGTTTGTTTGTTTGTACAAACAATGTTTGTTTGTACAAACAATGTTTGTTTGTACAAACATAATTTATAAACCGATAACAAACAATTTGAATAAAAAACGAGTAAAAAGGTTAAAGTCGTGCATGCCGACTATACAATACCCTACACCATTTTGGGTAAAAGCCAACTAATGTTTGGATCCGAAATTCGAATAGGTTAAAATGGGGCTTGTATCAAAATTTTCTATAATGTGAGTCAGCGCACCAAATTTCATTCAAATATCTTAATATTCGCGACCTGCCGCGTATAAACAATATAATTTTGGTAGGACCCTTATATGGGCACTAGTTCTAAACATGGACCGATTTTAACCAAAATCAATATGCGTCGTCCTTGGGCCGACATAAGTCGGTGTACCAAGTTTCATCAAAATATCTTAATATTTGCGACCTGTAGAGTGCGCACAAGAATGCATGGACAGACAGACGGACGAACATCGTTAAATCGAAATAAAAAAAAATTCTGAGCCGATCGGTATACTATAAGGTGGGTCTAGGACCAATATTTTTTGCTGTTACAAACATCAGCACAAACTTATAATACCCTGACCACGTAGTGGTGTAGGGTATAACAACTGATAGTGCGTCTTTGTGACGAGAACGTGCTTAAAATAGACACATGTTTCGAGAGGCCATCAAATTCAAATCAGAGCTAGATTTGCAAAACCCTTTGAGGGTTTTGTTTAAGCAAGAGTGTACTTTCTTTTCACATTGGAAACATTGATGCTGACCGCGATGATCATTTTGCAAGATCTTCTAAAACTGCAGAATATATTTTTGTTAAATATACTGCAAGAAGCTTATTGGGAAAAATTCGAATTTATATATGTATTTAATTTGTAGTCACTTCCGGGCATGCCGACTATATAATACCCTACACCAGTCCGGATAAAAGCCAACTAATCTTTGGATCCGAAATTCGAATGGGTTAAAATGGACTTGTGTCAAAATTTTATATAAAGTAATAAAAGAACAGAAAATCAGAAATATAGCCAATATGGGAGATATGGCCAATCCCATCTAGAATCAAAGGCTTTGTCCTTGGGACCATGTGAGTCAGCGAACCAAATTTCACTGAAATATCTTTGTATTTGCGTGTAAACATCCCAATTTTGGGGGACCCTTATATGGGCACTAGGTCTAAAAATGGATAGATTTTAACAAAAATCAATAGGCTTCGTCCTTGGGCCGACATAAGTCGGTGTACCAAATTTATTATCTTAATATTTGCGACTTCTAGAGTGCGCACAAGAATGCATGGACAGACATACAGAAGAGCGGACGGACGGAAAAATTATGAAAAGACAACATTATAATGCTTAACTTAGGGTGGAAAAAAATGTAAAATGTCGAATTATGCCAACCTATAGTAATAGCTTGTGCCTGTAAGCAGGGAACTGCTTATTTTTATGGAAAACCAAAGGTTAATTTATCAGTTTTACGTCTAAATTATAATAAATATAACGAAAACTATTAGTATCAGCGATGCCAATTTAGACATTTTATGACTAGACTTAGCCAGTTTTGAACACGTTTAGCCGGGAAAAAATTGATTAGCCATTATTTTAGCCAGTTTTAGGAAATGTTTAGCCATTTTCCGTTTTTCTACAAAATATAATTTTTATCTGTGAATTTATAGCAAAATTTATGAATTTTGTTCAATCTGCCAAACAAAATTGAAGGTACAGATTTCAAGCACTTATTTTGATTTAAAAAATGACGAAATAAAAATAAATGTCTACACACTGAAAAAGTTCGTTTGAAGAAAAGCTGTTTTTCTAATTATGCCAAAATACAAAAATTGTATTTAAAACATATAAAAAAAACTATTTTTCACTATTTTGTTTTTACGCAAATTAAATATTTTAAATTATTTTTCTTGTGAAAAGTGATATTTTGGGTTTATTGTGATTGTGTCTTTCAAATAAAATATAATTCATTTTTAGAATTTTTAGAAATTAACTTTTAAAGCATTTTAATTTCGAGTGAAAGTTTTTCGCCTAAAAACTAACTTACTATTATTTTTGCGGTGCAAAAGAGACATTTAGAGTTTGTTGCGATTGTGTATTTCTTATAAAATAAAAAAAATTGTTAATTTTTAAAATTTAAATAACGATTTGAGGCCTTTAAAGTTCGGGTGAAATTTTTCCACATGACATTTAAACCTTTCAATAACGAACATCAATCTGAATTATCTGTTACAGGAAAGTGTCCACTTATGGCAGGTAGTAGATATTAATTTTTGATACGAAAAAAATTACTATATTTTTTATAAAAATATTGTAAAATGTTTATATAAATTTCAAAGTCAACTGACTAATAAGTTGGAAGACTTGAACTCAATTTCAAAAATTCAACAAAATCTATTTCAAAAATTCAAAAAAAATCTTAAACATTGCTTGCTATTGCTATTCTATCAAAATTACAAAAAAAAAAGTGCGTTTTTAAATGTCCGCATTTGAATAAAGAAACGATCCTCTACTTTTAGAAAATTTTTGGTACTCTATAATTAAAGGTTAAAAGGGGGTGTCCGCTAACGGGAATGACCTTGTTGGTAGCTTTCCCTGTATTTAATAATTTTCGAAAAAAAATCGCGAGATTCTTCCTAAAAAAGTGTTTAGCCATTTTATAGCTTTATTTTAGGCATTATTTTCCCAAAAGTTTTGTCATTTTTGCTAACCAAGTTCTGGCAACACTGATTAGTAATAATAATACACACAGAAAATAAATTGGTTGGAATTCTATCAGAACCAACGAAATATTTTCATCATTCAATAATTTTAATTGCAGTTATTTAAAATTCATCATCAGGAAAGTTATATTTATTTGGGAACAAAAATATATATGATGAACCAAAACACTGTCACATTATCCAAAATATTGGCTTTTCTAACCAATATTGAAAAATTACTAACTTCCACATTACCTTCAATACCAACACCCACCAATTTATCGAAGATTTAGTAACTTGAATAAAATATCGGCAGCAACAATTTAGTATCAGTTGTGTTTCAATAAAATCGATCACTCTATCCAAAGTATTAGTTTTTCAAATCAATTTAAAATTTTTTTTAACTTTAGTAGCTTTAACCATTAATTTCCATTATTTTGGTAATTGTAATAATATATTGAGACAAGGAACAGAAATTTTATTTATCATAATAAAATTTTGGAATCTATCATATTTTTTCGTTTCATACATATGCGTGTTTAAATTCTATGTTAGATAACATCTAAACGTAAGTATCTGTGGCGCAGAAGGTAGAGATATAGCCTTAGAGATTTGAGTTCAAACCTCAACCAAGGCATTACTTTTTTTTTTTAATAATTTTTTTATTGATTCAAATTAAAAGACACAATTGATTTTCTGTTGTGAATATAATTTTATTCAAAAACAAAATATTCAAATTTTCAACCTGCAGAAATTTAAATTTGAAATTTGAGAAAAAAAATTTATGTCGAGGTTAGCCTAGAGGAAAAGCAATGGGCTGACAAACGGAAGGTCGCCGGTTCAATCCCAGTTCGCGATATAAATTTTTTTTTTATTTAAATTAAAAGACACAACTGATTTTCTGTTGTTGATATAATTTTATTTATAGACAAAATATTCAAACCTGAAGAAATTCAAATTTGAAATTTGACTGAAAAAATTTAAATGGAGCTTAGCTTAGAGGGAAAGCAATGTGCTGACAATCGGAGGGTTCGATCCCAGTTAGCGACAAAAAAAATTTTCATTTTTAAATAAATTTTGTGGAACGTGTTTTTCTATTTATAGAATTTATAATCCACAAACATTAAAGTAATCTATTAACACATCAAAAATTCAAAAATTGTAAATAAATTTCGGTAGTTATAATGGTATTAAAAATAAATAAAAGTGATTGTACCTGGAACTACAAAAATTCGGTTGGCGAAAAATTCGGTTGGAACTACGAATCTGTTTTCTGTGTGTAAAAAAATAGCCATTTATTAATTAAAAGGTGCGAAAAAAATTTCAGTTTCCTATTTGCGCCCACAATTTATAAATTTTTTCTCAGTAAATGGAAGGATTGCATTCTATTTATTTTCTAACCTCTTTGATAATGCCTAGCATACATAACTATTCAAGATTAAAAAAAAAAAACCATAAACAAAAACAGTTTCTATGGGCATTTATGAAAATTATGAAGCTTGGCCATTTCCTATTTGATTTAACCCTGGAACACTAATCTTATTTTTTATACGTTAAGGCTAATCATTAGTCGAATCGACTAACATATATATATTACCGATTTTTTAGATATATATATTTGAACTACAAAAAAATCTTTACAAGGTTAACAGTTGGTTTTATTTTAAATGTAGTAAATCATTTCCAAATTTTATTTTTTTTGTAAAACAATTAGTTTAAAATTTATACTAATAACAAATACTCTTGAGATCAATTGTTGAAAATAATGAATAAAAAAGAAATAATAGGTGTGTTTGGTTACTTTTCCAGTAAAGTCCAGTAAAAATTACTCAGTAATAAATTTAAGGCAAAATTTACTCTCAAAAAGAAAAATATCTAAAAATGTACGCAAACAGAAAAATTGTAAGAATTAGTAAAATACTGCTGCCAACTTCTTTCCTAAAAATATCGCTAAATCAAACTAAAAAATCACTAGAAAATAACTAAATTATAAAAAACTTAAAAAAGTTTGCGATAAATCGCTAAATTTCACGAACTTTTCAGGTTCTGTTGAAAAATTTCACAAAAACAGCTATATTCTTCAAACTTCTTAAAACTTTCTTAAAAATTTATCGATACATCGCCAAATTTTTCGAACTTTTAGGTTTTCCATAAAAATTTAGATATAAATCGCTGATTAATAATGATTCAAAAATTCTGTCAAGGAAATAAATATAAAAAAATGCTAAGAAAATGTCGACTGACTTAAAAAAAAAATCACTAGTTTTCCCGATAATAGCTAAATTATATTTTATTCCGCTAAACGAGTTGAAATATCGCTAGATTTGCCAAGAAAATAGCTAAATTGGCAAAAGTTATTAAAATAGCTGATTGCGAAATAAACCTATTCAAATTATTGGATTAATAAGTAAAACCTAATAAAATGTTCACTTATTTACTTCTTCCATCGTAAATAAGCTTATATTTAAATATTTTTTATTTTTACTAAAAATTATTTAAAAATTATTTAGACAAATGTTTTGTTTTTTCAATCATATGTTTTCAATCATATGTGTTTTTTCTTACAAATTCTTACTAGCAAAAATTCATCCAGTAAAAACTTGTAAGTTCTCTGGTATTGAACTGTCACTTTACTCTCTATTTTTCCTCTCTCCTTACTGAGTAATTGAGTAAACAAACACCTTCCAGTAAAAACTTGTACAAATTTGTACAAATTTTTGGGTACCCAAACACACGTAATAACACTAGCCATTAGTAGAATCGACTAACATTTTGCTAAATTACTCAAAAATAGCAAAACTTACTGCAACAATGTGACCATTCTGAACAAGAGGACACCTTTGACTGAGAATACAAGAGAATTTAGACCGATCGGTAAAACGAGAAAAAAGCTGTGCACAAAAATGTAAGTGGTGTTAGTCGAATCGACTAACATTAGCGTTCTGGGGTTAAACAAAAAATAAACATTTTTTATTACTTTTTTTTAAAACTTTGTTGCTTTCGACGTATTTTGTTACGTTTCAAAATTTGTCAAATCATTTCGGGGGGGGGGGGCTCGAGCCCCCAAGCCCCCCCTTAGCTACGTGCCTGGCCTAGACCCACCTTTTAGTATACCGTCCGTCCGTCTGTCTGTCTGTCTGTCCATTCATCCTTGTGCGCACTCTACAGGTCGCGAATATTAATATATATTGATGAAATTTGGTACACCGACCTATGTCAGCCCAAGAACGAAGGCTGTTGATTTTGGTTAAAATCGGTCCATGTTTAGACCTAGTGCCCATATAAGGGCCCCCCAAAATCGACTTGTTTACACGCTGCAGGTCGCAAATACGAAAGTATTTCAATGAAATTTGCTTTAATTACTCACATGGTTCCAAGGAAAACGACTACCCAAGTAAAAAAAATGATATGGAGCCATATGAAGTTATATTTAATTATATATAATCTTTTATGCAATTAGATATAATTATATCCGAAAAATGAGAACGTCTTATTGTATCATATTGTATCGAATTGTATACAATTGTATACAATTTGGTACAATTTGATACAATTTTATGCAATTCGATACAATTGTATCCGAATTTTGTCCTCATCCAATTACATCAAATTATATCTTTTTGTATAAAATTATATAAAATGTTATAAAAGTGGACATAGTTTGATGCAATTATATCTAAATATTAACCTTATACTTTTTATCATATATAGGACCATATCTAACAATATACATACAAAAATTATTTTTTTAAATAAAAAAAATTTTCAATTACTTGTAATTGTAATGTCCTTTTTTGAATTGCAATTACAAATAATATGTAATTATAGATGAGTTTTTTTTTCAATTACAATTACATGTAATTGTGTAATTGCATGTGTAATTAATTACAAAATGTAATGATTAACCCCAGGCCTGCTGGATATCTTATAAATTCGATAAATCTTCCATTACTTTTATCCAGATTTATCATGACAGTGCAATAAACATGAAAAAAATTACTTTTAATTTAGTAATTTTAAAATAAAGTTAACAACACTGAAATTTTAAAGTTAATAGGATTAATTAATAGGATATACAACCAAGATATAAGAAATCAGTCAAGTGTACGTTATAGTATAGAGAATTTCGTATTAAAGCTTCAGTGTTGTTAATGTTATGGTTGCGGCGCGTAAGCCATTTTTGACTCATGCTCAAAAAAAAAAACAAAAAAAAAAACAAATTACTCACGCACGAGCATTTCGTTTCTTACTCAGCACGCATGAGTATATTAAAAATTTACAATCAGAAAATTCTCACGCAAAACAGTAAAAATTACTAAAAACATATGATGCAAAAAATAAACTCACACACGAATCATGCACGGGTTATTCTTACTCACGCTCACGCACGAATCACTTAAGTATAGTAATTATTACTCACGATCACGTGTGAATAACGTGACTCACGAACATTCCGTGTCACGCGCCAATCCCTAGTAATTACTAAATCTAAAACTAGTTCAAAATCATTGATAACATGGAACCAAATATAATATAATACGGTTTTATATGGACCTTATATATTTTTATATAAAATCACTTTGAAATAATTGCTTGTGTGGGATGATATATAATTATAGATGATTTTATAAAGAACGTTATATTGCTATATATTTAAGAAATCATGAAATATTGTAGATACGGAACCACATTAAGTTATATATGGATTCTTATTCGTCAATATATAATCATATCTAACACAAATTATGAAATATTTCTTATGTGGCTCCACATATAGTTTAATATTATTATGTATAGTGTCATACTCAATTATATATAAACGTATATGTAATTATATCTTTTATATATTACATTGTGTACTTATATATAGCACATACACTTATATGTAGGCCAGTATGTAATAATATAAAATCACATATGTCTCCATATTAAAACCTTTGAGGAAAAAATATCTAACATATGACTATATAAAAGTATATCTGCTTGAATTTAAAAGCATATCTGGCCATATGTTACTATAAGTTACTATATGCAATTACATAAAATAATATATGATTATATCAAAACTTTTTTACTCGGGTATTGATTCTATATAGGATGGGTCCATATATGGACCTACCGCCCATAAGGGCTATATTTCCGAATTTCTCGTCTTTTATCATTTTATTGAAAATTGGACACAAGTCCATGTTAACCAATTCGAATTTCGAAGAGAGTTTAAAAATAATCATATAATTTTTTAATAATTTTTAAAAATGCGCATTTCGAGCAATGGGAATTTGAACACAAGACCCCAAGAAGTTACCCTTGACCCTTCCAAGAAAAAAATGGATATGCCTACCATTTAAAAGGTACCTATTATATAATATCAAAACGAATTTTATACCTTGAATCGTTTTTAAGTTATTGTCGATTTTGTGATCATACTTTAGTGAAATTTTACCGTTTTTTCCAATTTTCGTGACATCATATTTCGGAAACCAAAAGAGTCTTGTCTCTGAAATTTATGCTTTAATAAGCTGTTATCATGTACGATAGTTGTGGTAAATTTCATTGAAATCGTGGATGGTGAATCCGAAAATGCCACTTTTTTGTGTTGAATTGAGATGTTTTCACCCATATAAGTACATTATAGCCCTACAAGAACTATAATAAAACGAGGAAAAAGGTTAAAGTCGGGCATGCCGACAATACAATACCCTACACCAGTCTGGTTAAAAGCCAACTAATGTTTGGATCCGAAATTCGAATGGGTTAAAATGGGACTTGTGTCAAAATTTTCTATAATGTGAGTCAGCAAACCAAATTTCATTAAAATATCTTAATATTTGCGACCTGCAGTTTGTAACCAAGCCAATTTTTGGGGGACCCTTATATGGGCACTAGGTCTAAACATGGACCGGTGTTAACCAAAATCAATAGGCTTCGTCTTTGGGCTGATATAGGTCGGCGTACCAAATTTCATCAAAATATCTTAATATTTGCGACCTGCAGCGTATAAACAATATAATTTTGAGGGGACCCTTATATGGGCACTAGGTCTAAACATGGACCCGTGTTAACCAAAATCAATAGGTTTCTTCCTTGGGCTGACATACGTCGGTGTACCAAATTTCATCAAAATATCGTAATATTTGCGACCTGCAGTTTGTAACCAAGCCAATTTTGGGGGGACCCTTATATGGGCACTAGGTCTAAACATGGGCCCGTGTTAACCTAAATCAATAGGCTTCTTCCTTAGACTCAAACACTTGTCCGTAAAAAAAATAAATAAAAAAATTAATATAGAAAGTTGGAAAAAATTCTAAAAATTATGGGAACAAATTCTAACTTTAAAATTTTTAAAAATCAATGGACAAATTTGTCTTTAATTTTGTACAGAATAAGTGCGATTCAAAATTTTTTTAACAAACACTATTTAGTTGGGTGTTTTTCTTATTTTCTTAAAAAATATATTTTGGAAGTTCCTTTTAGTGCCTGTTAAAAAAAGGGAACTTAAAAAGTTCGATCAAGTACCCAAATTAATCAGTGTGTTCGTTTACTCGAAAATCTTACTACTTTTACTACAATTTTGTAAGTAAATGAGCAAGCCTAATGTAAGATTTTTACTATTTTCAAAACACTGGAAAAATTTGCATAAGTAAATTTGAAATAATTAACTTTATTATTTTAAACTGTAATTTTTGAAATCCCGGGATTCCCGCTCCAAATTCCCGGGAATGCGGGAACTGAAAAATGCCTAATTTCCCGGGAATCTCGGGACGGGAGATCCTGGGATGCATTCCCTATGCACCAGAAAGAATTAAAGCAATATCATTTTATTCAAACTAAAGTGTGCTTCTTTGGAATCAAGTACTTTTTAAAAATACAATAATCGAGGGCTTATATTCCATAGGAGCCGTCTGATTTTTTACGGAAAATGAGTTTTTGACGGCAAACGCTTCAGTTGTACATTTTTTATCTACAATGTTAATCTTGTACCAGTTCTTTTTCATTTTAGTTAATCTGCTATCTACCAAAAAATTTTTATGAATATTATATGCGGTATCTGCTCAAATTTCAATTCCTAAAATCAAGAAAGTAAAATACCCAGGTAGAAAAATACAAACGGCACAATGTCGGCCCGGTATCGGAGACGGTAGTACATGTACTGGCAAAGCGTCGGATTTTTAACTTTCACTGTACTGGCATGTTGTCGAAATGATAACACCAATAAACGCTTGGCTGTAGTTATTTCCCAACGTTGGCGCAGGCTTGGGATTTTATTTTTTTGGTATTATCCCAGTACATTTAATAACAAATTTAGTAGATTGCTAGAACTTTACTGTCCTCTTAGTGTACATCACAAATTTTTAATGTATTCTTTCGAAACTTCACAAGAAAATAATGGTGATGTCTCTCTTACATAAATAATTGTGTAATAGATGTAAAACTACTTAAAATTTATAAAATTGTTAATTTTAATAGATTAAAAAAAAGCTCGTTAATTTTCAGAAAACAGTACTGGCAAAGCACGTTTTAAGTAGTACCGGCATTTCGTAAAAAACAGTGCTCTTCCAGTACAACTTTTGTTGTAGCGTCGGCAATTTCTACCTGGGTAGCCCTGCAAAGAGATATTTTCGACTATGGTTTGCAAGTTCGTGTAGACTTCAACTCACTGATTCTAAATCCGTTTTCAAAATTTTTTTACCACGTCACAATTTTGAGAAAATCTTTTATGGATTGTTTAAACAATGTTTGAAAATAAATAGCAAAATATAAAGAAAAATCAGTAGTCCTTTTTTTAATTGTGTTTTCAATTAATTGAATATGTATTTTAGGTTGTTTTTAAGGATAAAATATTGTGAGTGTACACAATATTCCCAGTTTTTTAAGAGTTCGTATTAAACATGGGGAATAATGTGAAATTTAGTGTGTGGGACTGTTACAAACAGTTCGGTTAAACTGAGGGTTCGTCTTAAGCGAGTTATTATTAACATATGTTTTTTATACACACAGAGAAAAAATATGCAATTTTCCAACTGAAATTCCGTTGCATCTACTAACATAAGTTGGTATAACTTAAAATTGGTTATCACAACAAAATTTGGTTTATACAACTGAATTTTAGTTGCAATAACCAAAATATTTACGAATTACATTCCAATATGGTTTCATCAACCTAATTTATTGGTTGTAGCAACCAAAATAGGGCTTCTAAATGCAAAATTTAATTGTAATCAGAAGTCAAAAACCCAAAAATGACCTTTTTGGCAGGTCCTCGCTGGAACGGTCGATATATATTTATAACAGCTCGTAATTATTGTAGATTATCTATTGGTGTCAAGTTTTTCCTGCAGATTTGCTAACATACCATGTAATATTTCAATGGGAAAAATGTACTATGTATATAAAATATACTAAATTAGAAAAAATATTTTAAAAAAGGTTGCTGCAAAATGTCACATGTGTAGATTTTTTAAATAATTGTGAATAGCTCCTTAATGGAGATCACGATTGCATTTTTTTCTGTAAGATGTTATCAAATGAGGTAAGGAATTATTAATGCAGACTAGTTTAAAAAAATGTCCTTTAAAGACTATATAAATTAGTTTTTTTGCTCTCCTGAAAACTTTTAGAAATACACATATAACATTTTTTTATTCATTAAAATTGGATCAATTTTAGTTCTATGTTAACGCGAGTTAAAACTAAACTATATTACTGCTGGCATCAAATAAACTCTAAATTATTGTACAAGATATGGGTACCACAGAAAAGAGCACAGTCCCTAGATTATAACGATTTAAAACAGTGCTTAAAGGTCTGTAATTTAACCGTGGAATGCGAAAAAATACTGCATGTTGCAACAGATTTATCAAAATCTTAATCCGCGGTTTACATTATGGCTATAAACAAATAGTCAAAAATATAATAATTTTTACCGTAGATTTTAGTTGATCTGAAGATTGTTAAAATGAGTGTTATTTTTGTTCGGTTTAATGTACATTAAGGTTGTGACTCATTTTTAACAAAATTTTTTATTATTAAATTTATAATAAAAATCGTATTTGCGCGTCATTTTGGCAAAAAATCCTTCCGCACCAAATGCAATTTCTATAAATAATTTTTGCTCGGGGATTATTGTAAACGACAAAAAATGTATCCAAAAGTCCCTCCAAAAAGGTTTCGTAATTTCTACCGTAAACATATTTTAATAAGCATGGTTTGTGTCTCATATGTTTAAAATTTCCGATAAAAATATTTAATTAAACTAAAACCATATAGAGCAAATTTCAGCCCTTTTGGTGCGGGAACTTTTTTGACAGTAGCGAAAAAGTAAGATTGCGTTTCTTAATATTTTTTTATGGCGTTTTTGGCTAGGACATGTAAAATTTGATATTTGCAAAAAAAATCAAAAAGTCATAACTAGGGCAAGGAATTCCATACAAATGCATGTTTTTTCTCGATAGTCCAAAACTAATATGGACTAAATATTTATCCGAATCATCAAATTTAGAAGAAAATGGCATCGATTTGTTGTTGCATATTTTTGCATATTTTGTCAAAAATGCATTTTTGGCGCCTTTTTAATGCATATTTTGTACTTTTTAATGCATATCTGATTATATTTTTTTATTTTTAGAAACAGTTTTTATTTTGTAAAAAAATATAAAAATTTTTAATTTCACAATTTTCTTGAGCGTAAGGTTTGTTTTTTATATATAAAAATTCTTTATTTTCGATATTTCGCTACTCCATTGTGTAGCATCTTCAGGATATAACAATTAAATTAATAAATTAACAAATTATAAACAATTTGAAAGTTTGAAAAAATTTGAAAAACATTTGTCAAATATAAATTGTATGTATACATTTATACCAGTAAACAAAGTCTTTGGTATAAAAGTATAACAAACAAAAATATTAATAATTAACAATAAAAAACGTTATAATATAATGTGTTATAAATTAATGTAATGTGTGCTATTTCTTTTGTATTAAATATCTATAATTCTGTGCTACATTTTCAGTATCTGCCTTAAAGTTAATTCTATTTGTTGTGGGTGTATTAATTATCTGTAACATTTCTAATATATAACGACGTTTATAATTTTAAAATTTATTTCTAATATATAACGACGTTTATAATTCTGTTCTGTGTAAATCTTGCATATAATTATCAATATTTCTCTGAATTGCCAAAAGTCCTTCCATCTTAAAAATATTTGATACATTCTTTGTAGAATTTGAGATGAATTTTGGAATAATTCCCGCATTTCTGCAACGTATCAAGAAAGTTATTGAAGATTTTACTTTGATAATTTTATCCCTTATTGTCTTGAATTTATTGAAATACAAAGGAAAGAGTTAGGAATTAGATTTAATAAGAAATGGTTTATTAATAAGACTGACGTAGATATTCCGACAGACGTACAGTGTTATTTCTGAAGATGCGATTGATGATATGTTGATAGCATTAAATGAATTTAGTTCTAATATTAAGTTTAACATGGAAAAGGAACGTGATTCTAAACTTCCTTATTTGGATACTTTGTTAATAAGAAGAGGTAATAATTTGATAACGGATTGGTATCAGAAACCAATAGCGTCAGGTAGAATTATTAATTTTTATTCAAAACATAATAGGAAAATCATTATTAACACTGCGAAGAATTTGATAGAAAAAGTAATGAATATTAGTGACAGAGAATTTCATAGAAAGAATGAGGAAATAATTAAGGATTTATTAAGGGATAATGATTTTCCGATAGGATTAATTTGTTCATTAATAAATCAATATAAATTTAAAAAGAATAATTTAATTTAATTGAACAGAAAATTTACAAGTCTATGGTCTATGTACCGGAAATATCAGAACGTTTGGAGAAATCGAAGATAATAGATACTAATAGATATAAAATAGCTTTTAAATCATACAATACAGTAAATAAATTATACAGTAAGACAAAGGATAGGATACAGAAATTGGACATGTCAAATATAGTATATAAAATACCATGTAGTGGAAATGACGGAGAGAATTGTGATAAGGTATATATAGGTACAACGAAGAATAAATTGAGAACTAGAATAGCTGGACATAGATCAGATCAGAAATATAGACATATTAATTCACAAAAGACAGCATTATCTTCTCATTGTTCAAATTTAAATCACTATCCTGACTTTGAAAATGTATCAGTTTTAAACACAGAACATAATTATAAACGTCGTTATATATTAGAAATGTTACAGATAATTAATACACCCACAACAAATAGAATTAACTTTAAGGCAGATACTGAAAATGTAGCACAGAATTATAGATATTTAATACAAAAGAAATAGCACACATTACATTAATTTATAACACATTATATTATAACATTTTTTATTGTTAATTATTAATATTTTTGTTTGTTATACTTTTATACCAAAGACTTTGTTTACTGGTATAAATGTATACATACAATTTATATTTGACAAATGTTTTTAAAATTTTTTCAAACTTTCAAATTGTTTATAATTTGTTAATTTATTAATTTAATTGTTATTTCCTGAAGATGCTACACAATGGAGTAGCGAAATATCGAAAATAAAGAATTTTTATATATAAAAAACAAACCTTACGCTCAAGAAAATTGTGAAATTAAAAATTGAAAAAGAAGGTTAAATAAACGACAAAAATTTACAAAATATAAAAATTTTATACGTTTGCTTCTTTTGATTCAATCAAAATAAACATTCTTAAAAACCTTATTGACTAAGGTTTCGAGTTCTGTGTCTGTTTGCAAAATAACTAACTTAAATATATTATTAAGTTTTAAAGTGCATTATTTTTGCAAAAATAATAGTTTTTAGTGCATATTTCTTATATTTTTAATGTATATTTTTCTTTATTAGCCGCATATTTTAGGCGCATATTTTCCATTTTTAAGTGCATGAAATTCCTTGCCCTAGTCATAACCCTAATGTACATATATACAAAAACTAAAATCTACATTATAACCTATTTATAACCCCATGAAGACAATCTGATGATAGTGCTTAGTTGCACTTGAAAATGCATTAATTGTCAACCATTGGTTCTAGGAAAGTTTTTTTTCATAAGTTTTTTTCCCCTATTTGTTGTAAAATAAATTGTGAATTCTATTTGGAATTTGTCATATTGGATCTTAAACCGAACAAAAATAAAACTCTTTTTAACAATCTTCAGATCAACTAATATCTACGGTAAAATACTCACAGTCAAGGTACAGTGCAAATTGTTAAGTAATATACCTTAACTGCAACATGTTACTCATTTATACGACGTGGTGGGTTAGGGTGTAATACAAGAAAACAAATAATCGTTGTAAATGTATTTTCTTTCGTTCTAATCACTATAAATAGAACTAAAAGCTTGAATGTTAAAAACGCAACATACCAATATCTACACCCAGAAAACAGATTCAGTTCTGACAACCGCATTTGTAGCCAATCGCATGGTTCGGTTGTGGTAGCTGAATTTTTCAGTTGTGGCAACAGAAAAGCAATTTAGACAGGACTAATTTGACTGTGGCAACGGAGTTTCAGTTGTATCAAGAATAATTTGGTAGCCGCAACTGAAAAGTTCATTTGATGCAACTGAACCATTCTATTGTCAACAAATGGGGTTGTCAGCATAGAATCTGTTTTCTACTTGTGCTTTACTAGTACTAAATGATCTTTAGTTATAGCAGCAACAATAACATAGAGAAAAAATAATAGCTTTGTTAAAAACATGTGGTTTTCGTTGTAATATGCAATAAATAAGTAAAAATGTTTGAGTTTACTTCTCTTAATGTTTTTCGCTTTGAAGTTAACATATCTAGCTCCTATATTCAATAAATGGCAACTCAAAAAAGTTAACTTCTCAGGAGAGCTAAAAAAACTAATTATTTCGCTTATTATTGTAATATTGTAAAAATAAACAATGTACAGCCCCGTGCTACTAATTAGGGACGCAATACCAACAAGTGAATCTTAGTCAAAAAAAAAGTTTTCTATGAATATTGATCAAATTTTTCAATTTTGTGTCAAATTTCGCACTAAGCTATGAAAAATAGCTTGTTACTTTATTAAATAAAGTAATAATGCCAGAGCTGTGACCTAAATGTTTAAATACGCTTGATATCTGTCGTTCACATAATTAAGGAGACATCATAACTTTTATAAAAAAACACATATTTATTTAAAACAGATTAATATTTTGTTTCGAAACCGTTGTTATCGATTTGCGAGGCATCGAGGCCACAAAATTTTCACATACACTGTTGGGAATGGGTTCCCAAGCCCTTTTTGTTTCGGTATAGAGATCTTCAAAATTGGTTATCTTTAACAAGCTTACACTGGTTTTTACAACTTTCCATAAGTTTACAATTGGGTTGAGATCACGACTAAATGAAGGCCAGGCGAGAACAGTAACCGAATTGTTTATAAACCATTGCTTGACGTTAGAGCGGTGTGCTTCGAATCATTTTCTTGCTGAAATATCCATGTTACAGGCATATTTTCATCAGCATAAGGCATCATTGTATTGTTGAGGATTCTCGCATATTGGAACCTGTCCATAATACCATCAATTTTGTGGAGCGGCCCAACTCCAAATGATGACATAGCACCCCAAAGCATGATTGAACCTCCGCCATTCTTTAGCGTAGCCCGGGTATACTTATGATCAAATTCTTTCGACTTTGGATATTTTTTACATCGGGGGAGACTCGATTAATTTCTGTTTTGTCCGAAAATAATATTCTGCTCCATTCCACAGATGTCCACTGGCGGTACTTTCTTGCAAACTCTAGTTTCACCTTTCGGTTACGTTCAGACAGTAGTTGCTTCTTCCGGGAAATTTTTACAAATAGTCCAGCTTCTTGCAATCTCCGTTTTAGAGAATAAGCACAATACAAATGGAAAAGGAATCTTAAATCGTGACTGAAAAAAAAATTAACAAAATAGCAAAGGAAACGGAATCTGACTTTTACAACACAGAACACATAGAAAGTCAAATTGGTTATATTTTATATTTTTCTTCTTGCTACATTCCAAAGTATTGTTGTTGTTTGACATCAGTTAGAATAAAAGGCTGTGAAAGTGTTATTGTGTTATTGCTGTTTTTAATATATTTTATAAATGTATACAGTGAAATCCTTTGGTATTACTAATGCATGTGCATGAAGAAATCAACCATGTAATCGTACTATACTTGTACTGTGATTGAAATTGTGTGAAAATCTGGCAACATTAGTAAAATAATCTGAGAGTAAAAACAGGAGTATAAGAAATTCCGTTGAGAAAATAAAATAAGTTTTATCTCGCACGATTTTAATTGTCAAATTGAATGGAAAAAAAACCGGGACCTTTGCATTGTGCTTATACTCTTACTGTATCTACACGCTGAAAAAAAACGGCCTGTCCCAAACATATTTTTGCTGGTAATATATATATATTTGGAGAAATTGTTAAACATATTCGCCGTGTTTTTACTAGAAACAATATATATTTGCATGCAAATATATTATGTTTGCAAGCATATATATTATGTTTGCCTGTAAATATATAATGTTTGGATGAAATGAAATAACGCTATCGACAAATATTATATGTTTGGCAGCAAACATATAATATGTGTGTCATAAACAAATTATGTTTCCATGCAAATACTATATATAAATAATATATTTAGTTATAAAGCATTTAATAATATACGCCAAACAATAGGCGTATATATTCTACTCTCCAAATTTCTCTATATTATAATGGAAAAACATAAAAAGTAAAATTAAAACATCTACTGTTTGGCGATTATTTAATAACTAAATATATTATAAATCACGTTGAATTTTACATGTAATACAAATCTTTCATTGAAAAACAATAACTACAATCTCTTCATTTATTTTTTTATTTATTTTTATTAACAAATAGTAATTAAAAACTCTTATAATAAGTTAATACTTTAATATACACAATTAAATATTTTTTTTTCTTTTTAACACAATTTTATGTTTTATTTATACTAATTTATATTATTTTTTCACATCTTTCAAAATAAAATTAATAAATAAAGGAAAAACATCACTAAATTGTCTGACTAGATGCAGTCTAGTTAAACTAAACGATTATTACCAACTACAAAAGTTATAATGGCTACATACAACTTTATATGTATCAAGAATGGAAATTCGCCGTATTGTATTCACAAATATAATTATTACAGGGAAATATATGTTTAGTAACTATAAAAACAATATAATTGGAAGCACACTGCAAATACATATATGGTAGTTTGTAAACATGCATTGATTACCTCCAAACATATACAAAAACGTCTTTTTCCTCCGTGTACAGATGGTATTGCTTCATGGCCACCCGAATCTCATTTTCTGACTTTTGCGGATTTTTTTTTTTTTTTTTTGACGCGCGGACAATTTGAGCCTCTTCTCGAACTGTTGTAATTCGGCTCCTTTGTTTACGGACCACTTTTTCTGTAGTCGAATGCTTCTTGAAATATTGAACTAAGTACTTCCATCTTGATGCATTTGTAGAATAATCTTCCGAGTACTAACGTCACAGGATTTGTTTTTACCCATGGCAAACAAGTGTTTAGAGGTTTTCAGACACTGCAAAACACTCTGTGCAATAAGAACCAATGGAATAATATTTTTAAAATTTACCTGAATTTGCAAATACAGAAAAACTTATTACTGTCCCTAATTTAGTGCACGATCAATTTATTTCGCAAATTATAAACTAACGCCACAAAGAAAAAATAACGGTAAAATAAGTTTTGACTTTGGTGAATTTGAAATGAAGAGAGATGTATCATCTAATTGATGTTCCATCTTTGATTTCTATTTTATGCATACATTTTTATATGAGCTTTCAAATATTCGTTTCTACTATCCCTAATTACTTGCACGGAGCTATACCTTCCAAAAGATGGTTTAAACATTCTTACTAATTTATACCTACACAGAGAGAATTTTACTGGACGAATTTTAATGAATATTTTATGAATCTAGTTTTAATGAAACTTTTTCATTGAGTATATGAAACTTTTAATAAATAAAATGAATTTTTTCACAATATTTTATGAAAAATTTCATTAATTCAATGAAAAGTTTCAATGGACGAGTTCCAGTGAAACTTCATTGGTTTTATGCAGAAATTCATTAATATCATGCAAATAATTCTGTCAGTGTATGCAAAAAATTTCATATTTTGCACTTTTTTGCGTATCTTTTTGAGATAGCATATTTTAGTATATCACAACACAAATATTTTTTCATAGTTAGCATAATTTGTCGGAAAATAAAAATACGATTTTTTTGAAAAATGTTTATTATTTAAGCATTTTATGAGATATTTTATTCAATATTAGATAAAAAAAATTTAAAAACTACTCGAGGTGGTCAACTTTAGCACTTTCTAACGCACGCTGTATTTTAACAGGGTCACTCCAAATATTCTATTTTGGAAGCTTATTGACTCTAATAAATATTTTAAAAGTTACATATATGCATATTACCAATTTTTTTTTTGTTTGGAACCACTATTTACTAATATGATACAAATTACCATATCTCGGAAACTAGTCACTGGATATCAAAATCTTTTCCAGATACTTATTCAGCATACCAAATGCAATAAGATATGAGGTAGATTTATAATAAATTAATTTAAAAAAAAAGTTGGAAATTTACTATCGGAGTTAGCATTTATTTTCACCAAAAAAAATATTCTTTGAGATAGCATAACAACAAAAATTGATATAAGACGAGAACTAATTATATTTTTATTTTGAAATTTATATCACAGATGGGTATTACATAGGGGAACTATTTGCCATCGCAAACTCATTTTGACCAAATTTAAGTTTACATATTTTGAATATAGGCTCGCGATATATACAATAACTAAAATCTACATTATAACCTAGATAGAACCCCATAAAGACAATCTGATGATAGTGCTTGGTTGTACCTTAAAATCCGTTAATTGTCAACCATTGGTTCTGTGAAAGTTCTATTCATAAGTTTTTTCTCTGTTTGTTGTAAAATAAATTGTGAATTCTATTTGGAATTTGTCATACTTGATCTTAAACCGAATAATATGTATAATAATTTTTCAAAATGTTGCAAATTCTCAAAGTTTTGCGAATCAAATTTACCAAGGTACCTACGTATCCCAACAAACAAGAAATATTGAATATCAAATCTAATATTTGCATTTCAGTAATATTTTAAAGAAAATTTACCAATCATAAAACGGCTATCGGAAAATTTGTATAGCAATATAGAACATTAGTGAATTAGCCACACTATAAGCAAGGACTTACGTGGGTGAAATGGCTAAGCTGTCGAACTCTAGTATAGTGACGTTTGTAATGTCGGAGAGCATGGGTTCGATTCCTACAGCCGACAGGTTGTAGAAAAAAATTATCATATAGGGACAATCAGACAATAAAATATGTATAAACAATAATACAATTTAATGGAAAATCACTGATGAAGCCTGTCCATAAAAAAAGGCAGAAACTAGATCTAGTCTGATTTGTAAATTTATACCGTAAAAACCATACGTCAGAGAGGCAAAATTTGCGAAAAAGGTGGCAAGGAGGAGATAAGAAGATAAACAAAAATCTGAAGTAGAATGTTTGTGTGTCTGTTTGATCACTTCTGAGAGTAAAAACAATAACAGAAAGCTGAATAGGAAAGAAAATTATGAATTAGCCACACTATAAGCAAGGCCTTACATGGGTGAGCTAGGCTGTCAAACTCTAGTATAGTGACTCTTTCCATGTAGTTGGGCAAAAAAAAATTATCATATAAAGACAATCTGACAATAAAATATAAACAATAATACAATTTAGTGGAAAATCACTGATGAAGCCCGTCCATAAAAAAAGGCAGAAACTAGATCTAGTCTGATTTGTATTTAAATGAATAATGTGTTTATAACTTTTGAAAAAATGTTTATTCTTTTTCTTTACCTACTAAACATATCCGAAGGCAATTAGGGCTACTTACAATAAAATCTCGAAAAATATGAAACCTTAACAAAAAATGTTTGGGTAAGAATTAGCAGATATTTTTTATAAATCATTTATTATTTATTAATTTTAAATTAAATAAACTTATATAATCTGAAACATTTTAAATTAAATTGCAAGTTTTATGGGGTCGTTTTGTAAAACGAAATTTTGCTTTCGTTTGAACTTTTTTATATTTTTAAGTTTTGTAAAACTCAAAAAAAATATGTATATTTTCTTTTTTTTCAATCTGGCAATATTATAATCGAAGACAAACTCCTTACTAAAACGGTATTTTATAAGAAGTAAGTAAACGTTTGCAAACGAATATTATGCCATATTCAAACGAACAGAAATAGTTGTCGTTTCCTATTAAAAAGTTAAAGTTTTTGCATAAAAAGTTAGGTAATTGCAATTTTTGGAATAAAAATTGTATAAATATGGGTTTAAAAATATGAAGTAGTTAAATGTGATACTCCTATATTTTTTATTCTCAATAAAAAATAATTCTTTTAGGGTCATACGCATAATCACTTTTTAAATTTTAAAAACGGCTTATAAAACAAATTTTTCACACAAAAATCGCTATAAAAAATCAAATTATTATACATAAGCACTTAAATTTATATGCAAATTAGTGAAAATTTGGGCAATTTTAAAAATATCTGATTTTAGATGCGCTAAGACACGATTTACGTTTAAAAATTTTTTTATTAATATATAAATGAAACAAACTGAGGGGTTTTAAAACTAAAAACTGACAATTTGAAACTTAAGGGCCATCTTAACAAACCATAATTTGTACTCCCTCGCTATCCGCTAATGGAAGGTTCTTCTTAATTAGGTTGATTTTCTGTACAATTTAAAAGTTTTCTTAAATAGATTTGTTTCATATTATTAGGAAAAATGTCCAAAAATATATCATAAAAAAAAACGACTAATAAAAAAAATTGCCCCACACAGGATTCGATACCTGGACCCTAAAAATATTAGAACTAAAAATAACAACTCATTTACCAATCAGGCTAAACAGACTTGGAAAACTCTATGAACAAATTTTTATTTAAATAATTTGTAATTTCATGTCACAAATATTATTTTTTTTGTCTGGCAATAATAACTCGCAAATGGCAACAAACGCAAACTACTACCCGTTTTATAAAATACCAAATATTTTCGGTTATGTTTCAAACGAAAACGAAAAAACGTTTTTCATTCGAGTTACAAAATGACCCCATTAATTTTCATATTCTCTGTTGTTTTATTTTATTTACATAGCAAAATAGGAGCTTTTACCACCGGTTCCAGGGAACCGGTTCTAGAATTGATTTCCAAAAGTCGAAATGTAAGGTTTCGCTCTCCCAAAATGAGTTCCATAACTAGTTATGGAAAATGTTCTAAAGTGACTTGTTCTAGTTTGGAAAAAAACCCATTGCTTCTATGTCAAACCGATTGTAGAACATACATTAGAACCTATGTTAGGTTGCGTTTACACTTGCATCGAAATCCCGAGATTTCGCTATTCACCACTCTGAAAAAACAATGAAGAAAAGCATATAAATGTGCAATTTTTAATAAAACACACATAGTTAGCTATAATAAATACATTTTCTAAAAATTTAAAGTTTATATGCTTTCCTTCATTGTTTTTTGAGAGTGGTGAATAGCGAAATCTCGGGATTTCGATGCAAGTGTAAACGCAACCTTAATGATTTTCATTTGAGATTTTCTGCAATTACTTCTTTGGATTTTACGTTTTTACTATGTGTGTGTATATAAAAATGTGTCTAAATTGTTAATTTAAATAAATTAATTTAAATGTTTTTGTGCATAAAATGTTTGATGTGTTTTCAATAAAGAATTTTGAGTATGTACTATATGTCAGGGATGGAAATGAGTTTTTACATTTTGTACCAACAACATAAAAATATTGTACTTTTTCGACCCTTACGGTACCAAAATTTTTCATATATATAAAATTTGTCCGAGCAATGTCATAACTTTATTGACACATAATTTCCCACAGGAAAACCTTTTTGGGATTATATATATAAAGGTCAGGATCTCCTACTTCTCATGTATCCCAAACATCTTATATATTTGCCTTATAATTATATTTTCAGTCAAAGTTGAAAAAACCCTGCCAGATTTCAAAAAAAAAAAACTCGGGGATGAAAGGGTTAAAATAACCAATAGTTGTGAATATCAAATTAATATGAAAATATATGTTGTTAATGTTTTGTTTTGATTATATTTAAATTACCCGTTCTCAGAAAACAATGTAATATTTTTTAATTTTCAAAAAATATACGAAAGAGGCGGGTTAAATTTTATGTAGCAGCAGCACTCAATCGACGCGCATTGATGAGCTGATTACGGGAAAATATTAATAAATTTTTTTTTGCAAAATTGAGCCCAAAAGTTTTCAGTTACAAGTTTTTGTTAGGATGATTTTACTCCACGTCTGCAATTCGAATATTTGTTGACAGCTTTAAAGTACAACAAGTTTATTTAATAGAAAAATTTTAAATTGTACCAAATGGATCGCGGTAGTACCACGGTACCAAAAGAGTACAATTGTACCATGTTTTCCATCCCTGCTATATGTATTATAATTTCAATTTTATATTTCATTATATTTTATCAAATTCATTATAACAAAGACCTATGTGGCTTAAAATGAACTTGAAATTGGTCAGATGTAAAAAAAGTATGAAATATAAATCTATAAATTAATAATGGATCTATAATGGAGGGTATTATAAGTTTGTGCTGATGTTTGTAGCACCAAAAAATATTGGACCTAGATCAGAGATCGGCATT
This sequence comes from Leucophora obtusa, assembly GCA_949987735.1. Classification (NCBI taxonomy): domain Eukaryota; kingdom Metazoa; phylum Arthropoda; class Insecta; order Diptera; family Anthomyiidae; genus Leucophora; species Leucophora obtusa. The sequence goes on from OX465296.1 coordinate 55,736,546, forward strand.
TCTATGCAAGCGTGCAACTCACTCACACCTACATACGCTCACACATTGAATAAAAACAAACAAATTTATTCAGTCTCGCTTGAGCATTCGTTCGATGAGCTTGTATCGACGCATGTTGCTAGCGTTACACTGAACGAAATGTTTGATGAAGTAAATTTCGTTTACTAAAATTTTTTTCGGTAAGAAAAAATAGAACTAAACAGGTTTTCTCATTTCATAGCAAACATTACTTTTAATAAAAAAAAAATCGCACCAAAACTTGTTGTTATCAGTCGTCTTAATTGAAGTGTTTACAAAATTTCTCAGGATAAGGAATTCATTAAATAAATTTTCATCATTAAAAGCAATGTTATTTTATTTTTAATTTAGCAGTTGGCTCACTGCTAATAAGCTTCAAATTAGGCAATCAAAGTAAGTGATGCCAAGTCAATTCAAATAACAGCAACAAAACAGCGATGCTAACGATTCAAAAGTTTAGAAGCAATAAAAAAAGTTATTATTTACCAAAACAAAAATTGAAATGAGAGAACAAAGTAACGTCGTTTATGAGATTAAATGTATAGGAAAAGCCGACGAAACGTGTGGTAAAGTTTATGTAGGTACTAGAGATGGGCGCGTGACACGAAATTTTCGTGTCACGCGTGAATCCCACGTGATCGTGAGTTAAAATGATAGCACTCACGTGAGTCGTTCGTGAGCGTGAGTTAAAAAAAATGTTCGTCCGTGAGTCGTGCGTGAGTAAATTTTTGTGCGTGAGTTTGCGTGATTATATTAAACCAGATTGCGATAATTTACAATTTTGGAAAAATTCCAGAGATCTTCCCCTCCTTCAAATAATGTGTAGTCCAGTCAGTTCAGGTACTAGCGAACGGGTGTTTTCTACTTCTGGCAGAATTCTTATGTAAAGAAGAAATCGACTTCTTGTACAGAACATTGAAAAATGTTGTTCCTCCACAAAAATTTGGAATAAAATTTAAAGATTTACAGTGAAATTTTTAAGTTATTTAAAAATTTTAAATATAAAATTAAATTAAAATAATTAAATGCCCTAAAATCCCAAAACTTAATTAAAAAACGAGTAAAAAGGTTAAAGTCGGGCATGCCGACTATACAATACCCTACACCAGTCTGGTGTATTGTTTGGATCCGAAATTCGAATGGGTTCAAATGGGGCTTATGTCAAAATTTTCTATAATGTGAGTGAGCGCACCAAATTTCATTAAAATATCTTAATATTTGCGACCTGCAGTTTGTAACCAAGCCAATTTTGGGGGGACCCTTATATGGGCACTAGTTCTAAACATGGACCGATGTTCACCAAAATCAATAGGCTTCGTCCTTGGGCCAACATAGGTCTATGTACCAAATTTCATCAAAATATCTTAATATTTGCGACCTGCAGCGTATAAACAATATAATTTTGGGGGGACCCTTATATAGGCACTAGTTCTAAACATGGACCGATGTTCGCCAAAATCAATAGGCTTCGTCCTTGGGCCAACGTAGGTCTATGTACCAAATTTCATCAAAATAAATTAATATTAATACCTGCAGCGTATAAACAGTATAATTTTGGTAGGACCCTTATATGGGCACTAGGTCTAAACATAGACCGATGTTCACCAAAATCAATAGGCTGCGTTATTGGGCCAATATAGGTCTGTGTACCAAATTTCATCAAAATATCTTAATATTTGCGACTTGCAGCGTATAAACATTATAATTTTGGTAGGACCCTTATATGGGCACTAGGTCTAAACATGGACCGATGTTCACCAAAATCAATAGGCTGCGTTATTGGGCCAATGTAGGTCTGTGTACCAAATTTCATCAAAATATCTTAATATTTACGACCTGCAGCGTATAAACAGTATAATTTTGGTAGGACCCTTATATGGGCACTAGGTCTAAACATGGACCGATGTTCACCAAAATCAATAGGCTGCGTTATTGGGCCAATGTAGGGCTGTGTACTAAATTTCATCAAAATATCTTAATATTTACGACCTGCAGCGTATAAAAAGTATAATTTTGGTAGGACCCTTATATGGGCACTAGGTCTAAACATGGACCGATGTTCACCAAAATCAATAGGCTGGGTTATTGGGCTAACATAGGTCTGTGTACCAAATTTCGTCAAAATATCTTAATATTTACGACCTGCAGCGTATAAACAATATAATTTTGGTAGGACCCTTATATGGGCACTAGGTCTAAACATGGACCGATGTTCAAAAAAATCAAACTTGTTCGTCCTTGGGCCAACATAGGTCTGCGTACCAAATTTCATCAAAATATCTTAATAGCTGCGACCTGTAGAGTGCGCACAAGATTGCATGGACAGACAGACGGACGGACAGACGGACATCGTTAAATCGAAATAAAAAAAAATTCTGAACCGATCGGTATACTATAAGGTGGGTCTACGACCAATATTTTTTGGTGTTACAAACATCAGCACAAACTTATAATACCCAGACCACATAGTGGTGTAGGGTATAATTATGAAAAATAATCTGTTAAAAGCATGTCCCTATCCAAATTTTATTCTTGAATAAGGCAATCGTCAAGGGGCGACGTTTTTGTATTTCTAGAAATATTTGTTAAGTTAAAGTGCAACCTCAATGAGAATTTCTTCTTCTCGTCTACTAGCGTTTCTAAACATTTAAAATATCAAAGAAAAAACAAAAAATACCACAATTTGCTTTGTCATCTTCCAATATACTACTCTGTTTTTTTGACAGATCTAGCAATGTAGTGACATCCATTTAAGTATAATCAACAATAGAAAATAAAATTTTTTCTAAAGTGTCAGTAATATTTATATTTGCACAACCACTTGCATATTAGTTAAATTTTTAACCAGGGTTGGCAGGCAATACCGCTAAAATATCATTATCTTTAAAATACCGTTACCGAAATAACTGAAATACCGTTACCCTTAAAATGCCGATACCGAAATAAATTAAATATCGATACCCTTAAAATACCCTTACCGATATAAATGAAATACCGTTATCCCTAAAATACCGTTACCGATATTTTTAGTTTTCTGTGTTTGGCAATTGCACTGGATTATTGTGTATTTTTCGTACATTAAGTTGGTAAATTGGTTCTGTTTTTAATCTCGTTTGTTTTTCGTAAAAAAATTTAGGGATACATCAAAAAAACTGACTACCGTTATCCTTAAAATACCGTTACAGAAATAACCGAAATACCGCTAACCTTAAAATGCCGTTAACGAAATAATCAAAAAACCGTTATCCTTAAAATACCGATACCGAAATAAATGAAATAGCGTTACCCTTACAATACCGTTACAGAAATAATCTAAAATAGCGTTACCCTTACGGATAACCGCATCATTTCGGTTACTATCCATGGATAAAAACAAATTTCATATTTGTCGTGAGTATTCCGTGAGCGTGAGTACTTCGTGAGCGTGATTCAAATTAAAATTAATCACGTGAGTGTGAGTGAGCATGATTATAAAAAAATGTTCGTGCGTGAGTCGTGCGTGATATTATTTTTCTTTCGTGATCGTGCGTGAGCGTGAGTCAAAATGCACTCACGCGCCCATCTCTAATAGGTACCACAAAGAGAAGTTTGTGCACACGAATTGATGAACATGAAGCCGACATACGTAAAAGTAAACAAACAACTGCATTGGCACAACATTGTTTTGAAAATGGATATACAGCTGATTTAAATAATGTACGAATTTTAGACAAAGAAAGAAAGGAAAGAAAGCGTTACACATTAGAAACCCAGTGTAGAAAATCATTACCAGATATGTGGTTATGTAACTACATACTTGGTAATGGTAACTAGTTACTTTTGTTATTACATTTCTTATTACCTTTATATGGCGATGTCGCGAAAAATAATGAGTTATGGTTACACACCAGCATACAAAAAATCAAAAAATATATCGTCACCTATGTGCTTACTAGTACAGACAAAAATAATGAGTCTAAAAATAGATTTTCAAAAAAATAAATTATATAAAAAAAAATATTTTTTATTGTATTTTTTTTTTAAATAAAATTTGCTGGTGCGGGAATCGAACCTGGGTCTACAGATTGCCAGTCAATAGCTCTACCATCTGAGCTATATCGACATGTAATATTTAATAGATAAAAACATAATTGACCTGCTGCGCACAAGTAAGCTTACTCGCCAACATACAAAAAATCAAAAAATATGTGGTTACATACATCCTTACCAGTGTTCAAAAAATATTGAGTCTAAAAATAGATTTCAAAAAATTTAAAAAAAAATCTAGAAAATGATTTTTTATTTGAAATAATGATAAAAATAAGTCGTTATCAATAACTTATTATTATATGTTTTAAAATAATGCAGAAGGTAAGTGGGTGGCATTACTGGTAGTCCAAAAAATAATGATATGTCATTACCGTTTCTACACTGGGAAGTTTAAGAATACAACAACGAAAATCGAGTGCAATAAATAGGAGAGAAGATATGGATAACATAAATACAAACTACACTGTAGCAATAATTTTGTCTTTACTCAACTGTGATTGTAACATTAGGAATTAATTACTGTAATATTTTATTTATTTATTTTTACAATTGTTTTTAATTAATTATACATATACGTATTTTGTGTAGTTCATTTTATGTATGATAAGAATGCGGTGATGTTTATAATTTTAAAAATAATGTAAAAGTGACAGAAAAGATTATATGTAAGTTAAATTTTTCTAATGATGTTACGCTTAAAATTGTTATTTACTTTATTATTGTTCTTATTTATGTCATATGGTTGCCAGATCAATAGAATTTTCATCCCTGAAGATGTTGGAAAAAACGCCAACGAAACGTCGGAATGAAATTTAAAATGGAACAGTCTTTTATTTTATTTTATATAATTAATAGAACTTGAAAGCCTATTTTAGAGAAATCTAAAAAACAAATACAATAATCAAAATAGAAAAAGGTCAATAAAAACAATTTTACATAAATAGAAAAGTTCAAAAAGTAGGACAACCCAGGACACTTACTGAAAAAGAAGAAGGATTGCCCCGGACGCCCTAAAAAAGAGGACGGTGTCCCGGAAAAGAGGACGGATGGCAACCCTATACCGATCGACTAAAAATAACTTTTTGTTTCGTTTTACTGATGTCCGTCTGTCTGTCCATGCATTCTTGTGCGCACTCTACAGGTCGCAAATATGAAGATATTTTCATGAAATTTGGTACACGGATCTTTTGGCTACAATCGGTCTATGTTTAGACCTAGTGCCCATATAAGTGTCCCCCAAAATTGGCTTGTTTACACGCTGCAGGTCGCAACTACGAAGATATTTCAATGAAATTTGGTACACAGACCTATGTCGGCCCAAGGACGTAGCCTATTGATTAATATCGGTCCATGTTTAGAACTAGTGCCCATATAAGGGTCCCCCCAAAATTGCCTTTTTTACACGCTGCAGGTCGCAAACACGAAATATTTAAATGAAATTTGTTTGCTGACTCACATGGTCCCAAGGACAAAGCCTATTGATTCTAGATAGGATCGGTCCATATTTGGGCATAGCGCCCATATGGGCTATATTTTCGATTTTCTCTTCTTTTATCATTTTATAGAAAATTTTGACACAAGTCCTTTTTAACCCATTCGAATTTTGGATCCAACCGTTAGTTGGCTTCTAACCAGACTTGTGTAGGGTATTATATAGTCGGCATGCCCTCATATCATCATGCATACTCATACCATCTCAAATCTGTTTGATTCATCAATCTACTCATATAGATTCATAATTTTAGAAAAATAAGTACTTATAATACTCACTATTGACTTAACTCATTCAGCTCATTCAACTCATCCATCTATACAGGCGCGGACACAAAAAATTTTTTTTTTTTCAAAGTAATGCTAAAAGCATATAGAATATCAACAAAAATTTTTAATTTTGAGATTTTGTGTAGATTTTTTGATTTTTTTTCTTGGAAGAAAGAATTTGTTTTGTTCAGGAAGGAAACTTGACAGATTCTATATTTTTCAAGAGATAATTCTCGAAATTTTTTTACGATGAGCTTGTTTTTAAAGAATTGTGAAACTGTTAAGCATTTTTTTACAACTGAATAAATTTTTTGAAGCATTTTACTTAAAATTTAATATATAGGGTCAGTTTTATTATCTGAACAAAGATCGATCTCAAACGAAATTATTTACTTAAGAAATATTTAAGAAAACAATCGTGCTTAGTTCTGGCTTTAGAACTGGACCTTATATTTTAAACTTAGAACAAAGCTTTTTTTGTTTTGAAATTTAAGTGCACTACTATTAAAATCTCTTAAGTGAACTGGCCAGGAATTTTCCGACCAAACTTCGTGGAAATATAGATATATGCCCAAGAAATATTCTTTATTACTATTATGGCTTTGCAGCGCCCCCTAGCGGAGATATTTGGAATCAAATTTCAAACATTAACATGCTGCCGGCTCCAAACGGGTTAAAATTTTTTTAAAATTTTAATTTTATATTTTTCCTATTACTAATCTCTACATAAAACCTTTTGAATTTTTGAATTTTATTCATCACACAATTTTTGACACTAAACTTTAGCCTTTTTTGAACTTTTAAATTTAAACACATTCTCAGCAGCGTTGATGATCACAAGACAAAACGCACTCTACTGCTCTCATGTTGTTTTGAAATTTCACAGCCTGCATAAAATTTTAATAAGAACAAAATACCGAACCGATAACAGTAAATGAATAGCGCTTTGGTTAAAATTCAAATCAGTGACGAGTTGATGAAGTACGCCACTCGCCAAGCAAAATTCCCAAGTGCTCAATAGAAATTCGCAAAAAAAATCGCGGAAAAGCGAAAAGCAAGAAAAATATGGCAAGAAACTAGATACCGAAATGATAAAACCATTTTAAATAAACTTACTTCAGAACTGAAGGATATGTTAAAAAAGCAGAAAAACAACTAAGTTGAAAAACAAGTACAAAATCTCGGGCCAACATCATCAACAGATTACTCGCTCTGGAGAGTAACAAAGAAACTAAATCACAATATAAAATTAAATCATCCAATTCGTAAAACAGATAACACTTGGACCAAAACCAATTTTGAAAAGGCCAGTATGTTTGCTGAACATTTATATTATGTATTTACCAGGGTGTGGGGTTCGGGAATTCCCGGGAAAACGGGAAATTTTAAAAATATTAAATTTTTTAAATTGTTTTTGTTTGGAATAGGATTTTTTAATTTTAGTCATAAAAATTTTGTAATTACCAAAAAAAAATGTCATTGTTAAAATCTTTTAAAAGGGAATCAATTTATTTGACTCACAAAAAAAATCTTTGCCAAGTAATTAGGTGCATTTCAACTAATAAAGATTTTTCGCATAACTTACTCAAAATTTAAGTATTAAAACCTAAAAACTTGGTAAAATGCTTAAAAGAAATATGAAAAAAGTTTTGTTTCTTACAAATAATCGCCCTTACCTACTATCTAAATTTTTCAAATGTATATTTTAGTTAAAGTCGACTTTAGTTAAAATATTAGGTGGCAGTATACCTTGACTTGGTTTATTTTTGGAGCATTCTGATTGGTTAATTTATTTTCAACCAATCAAAATGTTTGAAAATATAAATATTTTTGTAAGGTTTCATACAAAAAATGAACAAAACCGTATGATTAAAAATAAAGTCGACTTTAAATTTAAAATATTCCTTTATATTAAGGGCCAATAACACAGTACAACAGCCAATCTGGGGGGTGAGAAATTCCAAGTCAGGGTGATGGTACTAGGTCAGTATAGTAAAACCCTCAAAGGGTTTGGCGTTCGTATGTGTCATTTTTTTTTATGACCTTTTAAATTTTTTCCTTATCTTGATGTTTTTTCGCTTAGTTGTAACAAGTGTAACCACTTGTCCGATTTTGATTAAACAAATTTAGAAAAATTTAGAATTACAATTTCTTTAATCCGTTCATATAACATTTTTCTTTATAATCAACAGTTTTGCCGGTAAAAATAAATTTGTGGAGAAAAAAAAATATTTTTTTGCCTAAAAATTAAAATTTTTTATGAATTTAAAAAAAAAAAATTTTAATTTTTAGGCAAAAAAATATTTTTTTTTCTCCACAAATTTATTTTTACCGGCAAAACTGTTGATTATAAAGAAAAATTTTTCTAAATTTGTTTCATCAAAATCGGACAAGTGGTTCTCGAGTTACAACTAAGCGAAAAAACATCAAGATAAGGAAAAATTTAAAAGGTCATAAAAAAAAAATGGCACATACGAACGCCAAACCCTTTGAGGGTTTTACTATACTGACCTAGTACCATCACCCTGACTTGGAATTTCTCACCCCCCAGACAATAATCCCAAAAATGTTCCATAGTGTAATTTTATAAGTAACGTTTTCATTAATAAATGTGATATTTTCAAGTAAGTTTTTCTTTTTTTTAATACACCTGCTTCAAACTAATATATTCTTTTATATTAAAGAATAAAATGTCAGAAGTATGGAAATACTTCACAGAAAACGACAATACAGCGCAGTGCAATATTTGCCCTAAAAGACTAATGGTTAACGGAGATATCTAAATTTGGTTATCCGACATCTAAATTTGGTTATCCGACATCGAAATTTGGTTCACAAAGGTCATGCAACTTCTCTTGAAGAAAACAACAACAAGAATAACGTTCCAGCTAAAATTAGGAAAGTACCCGAAGAAAAAAGTTCACAAAGGTCATGCAACTTCTCTTGAAGAAAACAACAACAAGAATAACGTTCCAGCTAAAATTAGCAAAGTAACCGAAGAAAAAAGTGTAAGCTGAATAGGCATTGAACGTTTTATGGTAGGGCAAACATTTCCTGAAATGGTATCCAAATTAGCCGCAGTCGACGGCATGTCAATCCGCACCATAAGTAGATCTTCTTTTATTCGAGTAAGTTTTTATAATAAAAATCTGGCATTGCCAAAAAAATAAACCGATGTAAAGAACATTATATTGAATTACTACAATCATGTAAAAGATATCATGATAAAAGAAATATCGATCAATATTTCTTACAATAGGAGATTTAGATGAATGGACAAGAATATCACAAAAGAGATATTTGAACATATGTATAAAGGGAAATAATTAATTTTATAACCTGGGGTTGGTTTATATATCAGGAAGATGTAATGCTGATGAAATAAGAAGAATTGTAGAAATAAGACTAACTAGAAGAGTTTTATTTGTCTTTGAAAAATAACATTTGTCGCCACTAATGGGTCAAATGTGATGAAACAGTTTGTTTCCGACAGTCCACTAGTGGGTGCTTTCTGCTGGAATCATGCAATTCATTTGGCAGTGCTTAGAGTAATTTATGTGAAATCAATACTTTGAATTCTCACTACACAGACTGAATTTGTACTGAAATAGTTTTTTTTTTTAACAAAAATTACTTATATAGGTGGTTTTCATTAACAATTTTGTTCAAAAATATTTACCGGGATTCCCGGGAATGAAATTTTTTTATTCCCGTTTCCCGGGAAATAAAAAAGTCCGGGAAATCCCAAACCCTAGTATTTACCCCGAATATCAGCAATAATCAAACCCACACTCCCACATATATTTCCACATTTTTGGATAAAACTCATCAACTTGATCTTCCAATAAAAGAAATTTACTAAAAATGAAGTTTCTGCAGCTATAAAAAATTTAAAACTAAACAAATCCCCCGATTACGACCTGATAACAGCGAAAACCCTAAAAGAACTGTATAAGATTTTAAAGAAGGTATAAGATTTTTAACAAGTGTGTTCAATGCCTGTCTGTCCAAATGTTTTGTACCACCACAATGGAAAGTGGCACAGATAAATATGATCCAAAAGCCCGGTAAGAATGAATGTCTCGTTGATTCATATCGCCCAATTAGCTTGTTGCCAATCCTCTCCAAAGTACTCCAATCCCTCTTTTTGAAGTGACTAATGCCAATAATTGAATCTAAATCTATTATTCCCCTGCATCAATTCGGATTTAGAAAACAACATGGGACCATAGAACAAGTACATAGAATTGTAGAAACAATCCAAGAAGCATTTGAAAATCGTAAATATTGTACAGCTGCGTTTATAGATATATCACAGGCCTTCGACAAGGTGTGGCACGACGGTCTTCTTTATAAACTTAAAAAACTTCTACCCATCAACTATTATTTATTTCTTAAATCGTATCTCCAAAATCGTTACTTCTACGTGAAAGAAGATGAGGAAATAAGTGATATAAAGCCAATTGAAGCTGGTGTTCCACAAGGTAGTGTTATGGGCCCCACTTTGTATTTATTGTATACCTCAGACCTACCCCAATCTCAGGGTATTATGATTGGAACCTTTGATGACGACACCGCAGTCCTAGCGCAAGACACAAATCCCAACTCAGCCAGCAGGACTCTACAAAATTGTATTAACAATATCTCAGACTGGCTAAACAAATGGCGAATTAAGGCAAATGAGTCTAAATCTTTACAAGTGACGTTTGCATTAAGAAATGAGACCTGTCCTATTATAAAGTTAAACGAAACACAAATGCCGCAAGCAGAACAAGCTAAATATCTCTGAATTTATTTAGATAGAAGGCTGACCTGAAAAAGCCATATTAAAACTAAAAGAAAAGCGCTCGATATCCAATTGAACAAAATGTTATATTTAATTGGAAACTGATCAAGTCTTTCCCTTGAAAATAAATTGCTTTTATACAAATGCATCCTTAAACCTATTTGGACATATGGCATCCAGTTATGGGGCACTGCAGCAAACTCAAATCTAGAAATACTTCAACGGTTTCAATCCAAAACACTAAGAATGATTACAAATGCTCCTCGATATATAACTAATAACCAGCTACATCGTGATCTGAAGGTCCCAACCCTTAAATCAGAAGTCAAGTCACAACTCAAGTCATATAAAACACGAATCCAGGCACATCCAAACATATTGGCATCAAGCCTCATGGCAAATACGCAAACCTTCATCAGACTCAACAGAAGGGCACCACAGGACATGATCGCCTAATTATAAGTGAAAACAAATATAATGCTACGTTGATACATATATACATATATACACAACCAAAAAAAAATAAATCCGCTGAAGGATTATATAGTAGATGATCACTGGAACATCGCCATTAAATCGCTCTTAATTAAGTACAAATATAATGTTTAATATCAAAATGGGATAGATTACATTAATAAAGAATGCTATAAAAAAAAACTCGCCAAAGGGTTAAATCTCAGAAAAATTTCACTTAAGTATTTGGTTTTATTTAAGTGTTTACTATTTATAATATCTTTCCTCGGATTCTTTGATATTAAAATATTCAAATTCTAAAATTTTTTTGTGAGAAGTTTTTCATATTTTTTGACTTTTTACCGTAGAAAAATTTAAATAGTTTAAAAAAAAATAGTTAATTTTAAAACATTAAAAAATTATCAGATTTGGAGTCATATTTTTATAAAAAAAACTAGCGGGCAAGCCTAGATTTAGCAGCGTGCCTTAGGCCTAGTTTTTGGGATGTCAGTTAAACCGAAAACGAATTTTGTCGTATTGGGCAAGCCCGCCACGTTGTTAGCGTACCTTAAAGTTTAAAATGTAATTTGTTTTGTATAGGAATTAAATATTTTTATGAAAATAAAATACAATAAAGTTTTTCACAAGGGGTGTGCTATTTGTTGTATCGTCCTAACAAAAAACAGAGTTGTTAAAAATTAAATTGAAAAAATACAACATTTGAGAATAGCACGATACAACATTTTTACGTATGTTTAGTGTCCTATATTTGAGTGTGCTAACAGATAGAAAACCGAATAGAAAATCGTTGTTATACTGAATTTAGACTAAGCAAAAACTAGTTGTTTTTTGTACAAAACTAAATTACAAAAACCAAGTCATTTACACTGGTTATTTAGTTTTTCTTTGTCACATCACTTTTTTATTACACATTTTTATTTCTTTTTTATTGTTAAATTAATGCAAAAAAAAATATTAATACATTTAAAAATTAATAACAACACACAATTTCAAACTAAAATAAAAATATTTTTAAAAAACTAAAAAATATTTTTTTGACACTTGCTTTACTTTTATATTCGTTGTAACAGGGTGCATCTATAGTAAACTATAACTGATACCGCGTGTATCAAAAATTCACATTTCAGATATTTTTACTTGGTTTTTGGCAAAAACCAGGTAAAATCTGGTTTTCAGTTTGTATGAAAAATATATAGAAAAACTAAATTGATTTTGTAGTTTTTGGTTCAAAAACTAAAAATGGCCAAAAACTATTAGTTTTTGTCCACTGATATGACCAAACCCCATTCACGTCTGTTCGAAATTGGCCCTGGGCCCACCTGCACTTGACATGTTTAAAAATTTAAATTTAACATTTTTGAAAATTTATGGCTATTTTCCTGAGCAACTTTTGAATAAAGTAATCTCAGAATTGAAATCTGCTCCCTCAGCCGCGTCCACTGATATGACCAAACCCCATTCACGTCTGTTCGAAATTGGCCCTGGGCCCACCTGAACTTATCATGTTTAAAAATTTAAATTTAACATTTTTGAAAATTTATGGCTATTTTCCTGAGCAACTTTTGAATAAAGTAATCTCAGAATTGAAATCTGCTCCCTCAGCCGCGTCCACTGATATGACCAAACCCCATTCACGTCTGTTCGAAATTGGCCCTGGGCCCACCTGAACTTGTCATGTTTAAAAATTTTAATTAAACATTTTTGAAAATTTATGGCTATTTTCCTGAGCAACTTTTGAATAAAGTAATCTCAGAATTGAAATCTGCTCCCTCAGCCGCGTCCACTGATATGACCAAACCCCATTCACGTCTGTTCGAAATTGGCCCTGGGCCCACCTGAACTTGTCATGTTTAAAAATTTTAATTTAACATTTTTGAAAATTTATGGCTATTTTCCTGAGCAACTTTTGAATAAAGTGAGCTCACAATTGAAATCTGCTCCCTCAGCCGTGTCCACTGATATGACCAAACCCCATTCACGTCTGTTCGAAATTGGCCCTGGGCCCACCTGAACTTGTCATGTTTAAAAATTTTAATTTAACATTTTTGAAAATTTATGGCTATTTTCCTGAGCAACTTTTGAATAAAATGAGCTCAGAATTGAAATCTGCTCCCTCAGCCGTGTCCACTGATATGACCAAACCCCATTCACGTCTGTTCGAAATTGGCCCTGGGCCCACCTGCACTTGACATGTTTAAAAATTTAAATTTAACATTTTTGAAAATTTATGGCTATTTTCCTGAGCAACTTTTGAATAAAGTAATCTCAGAATTGAAATCTGCTCCCTCAGCCGCGTCCACTGATATGACCAAACCCCATTCACGTCTGTTCGAAATTGGCCCTGGGCCCACCTGCACTTGACATGTTTAAAAATTTTAATTTAACATTTTTGAAAATTTATGGCTATTTTCCTGAGCAACTTTTGAATAAAATGAGCTCAGAATTGAAATCTGCTCCCTCAGCCGTGTCCACTGATATGACCAAACCCCATTCACGTCTGTTCGAAATTGGCCCTGGGCCCACCTGCACTTGACATGTTTAAAAATTTAAATTTAACATTTTTGAAAATTTATGGCTATTTTCCTGAGCAACTTTTGAATAAAGTAATCTCAGAATTGAAATCTGCTCCCTCAGCCGCGTCCACTGATATGACCAAACCCCAATCACGTCTGTTCGAAATTGGCCCTGGGCCCACCTGAACTTGTCATGTTTAAAAATTTTAATTAAACATTTTTGAAAATTTATGGCTATTTTCCTGAGCAACTTTTGAATAAAGTAATCTCAGAATTGAAATCTGCTCCCTCAGCCGCGTCCACTGATATGACCAAACCCCATTCACGTCTGTTCGAAATTGGCCCTGGGCCCACCTGAACTTGTCATGTTTAAAAATTTTAATTAAACATTTTTGAAAATTTATGGCTATTTTCCTGAGCAACTTTTGAATAAAGTAATCTCAGAATTGAAATCTGCTCCCTCAGCCGCGTCCACTGATATGACCAAACCCCATTCACGTCTGTTCGAAATTGGCCCTGGGCCCACCTGAACTTGTCATGTTTAAAAATTTTAATTTAACATTTTTGAAAATTTATGGCTATTTTCCTGAGCAACTTTTGAATAAAGTAATCTCAGAATTGAAATCTGCTCCCTCAGCCGTGTCCACTGATATGACCAAACCCCATTCACGTCTGTTCGAAATTGGCCCTGGGCCCACCTGAACTTGTCATGTTTAAAAATTTTAATTTAACATTTTTGAAAATTTATGGCTATTTTCCTGAGCAACTTTTGAATAAAATGAGCTCAGAATTGAAATCTGCTCCCTCAGCCGTGTCCACTGATATGACCAAACCCCATTCACGTCTGTTCGAAATTGGCCCTGGGCCCACCTGCACTTGACATGTTTAAAAATTTAAATTTAACATTTTTGAAAATTTATGGCTATTTTCCTGAGCAACTTTTGAATATAGTAATCTCAGAATTGAAATCTGCTCCCTCAGCCGCGTCCACTGATATGACCAAACCCCATTCACGTCTGTTCGAAATTGGCCCTGGGCCCACCTGAACTTGTCATGTTTAAAAATTTTAATTAAATATTTTTGAAAATTTATGGCTATTTTCCTGAGCAACTTTTGAATAAAGTGAGCTCACAATTGAAATCTGCTCCCTCAGCCGTGTCCACTGATATGACCAAACCCCATTCACGTCTGTTCGAAATTGGCCCTGGGCCCACCTGAACTTGTCATGTTTAAAAATTTTAATTTAACATTTTTGAAAATTTATGGCTATTTTCCTGAGCAACTTTTGAATAAAATGAGCTCAGAATTGAAATCTGCTCCCTCAGCCGTGTCCACTGATATGACCAAACCCCATTCACGTCTGTTCGAAATTGGCCCTGGGCCCACCTGCACTTGACATGTTTAAAAATTTAAATTTAACATTTTTGAAAATTTATGGCTATTTTCCTGAGCAACTTTTGAATAAAATGAGCTCAGAATTGAAATCTGCTCCCTCAGCCGTGTCCACTGATATGACCAAACCCCATTCACGTCTGTTCGAAATTGGCCCTGGGCCCACCTGCACTTGACATGTTTAAAAATTTAAATTTAACATTTTTGAAAATTTATGGCTATTTTCCTGAGCAACTTTTGAATAAAGTAATCTCAGAATTGAAATCTGCTCCCTCAGCCGCGTCCACTGATATGACCAAACCCCATTCACGTCTGTTCGAAATTGGCCCTGGGCCCACCTGCACTTGACATGTTTAAAAATTTTAATTTAACATTTTTGAAAATTTATGGCTATTTTCCTGAGCAACTTTTGAATAAAATGAGCTCAGAATTGAAATCTGCTCCCTCAGCCGTGTCCACTGATATGACCAAACCCCATTCACGTCTGTTCGAAATTGGCCCTGGGCCCACCTGCACTTGACATGTTTAAAAATTTAAATTTAACATTTTTGAAAATTTATGGCTATTTTCCTGAGCAACTTTTGAATAAAGTAATCTCAGAATTGAAATCTGCTCCCTCAGCCGCGTCCACTGATATGACCAAACCCCATTCACGTCTGTTCGAAATTGGCCCTGGGCCCACCTGAACTTGTCATGTTTAAAAATTTTAATTAAACATTTTTGAAAATTTATGGCTATTTTCCTGAGCAACTTTTGAATAAAGTAATCTCAGAATTGAAATCTGCTCCCTCAGCCGCGTCCACTGATATGACCAAACCCCATTCACGTCTGTTCGAAATTGGCCCTGGGCCCACCTGAACTTGTCATGTTTAAAAATTTTAATTAAACATTTTTGAAAATTTATGGCTATTTTCCTGAGCAACTTTTGAATAAAGTAATCTCAGAATTGAAATCTGCTCCCTCAGCCGCGTCCACTGATATGACCAAACCCCATTCACGTCTGTTCGAAATTGGCCCTGGGCCCACCTGAACTTGTCATGTTTAAAAATTTTAATTAAACATTTTTGAAAATTTATGGCTATTTTCCTGAGCAACTTTTGAATAAAGTAATCTCAGAATTGAAATCTGCTCCCTCAGCCGCGTCCACTGATATGACCAAACCCCATTCACGTCTGTTCGAAATTGGCCCTGGGCCCACCTGAACTTGTCATGTTTAAAAATTTTAATTAAACATTTTTGAAAATTTATGGCTATTTTCCTGAGCAACTTTTGAATAAAGTAATCTCAGAATTGAAATCTGCTCCCTCAGCCGCGTCCACTGATATGACCAAACCCCATTCACGTCTGTTCGAAATTGGCCCTGGGCCCACCTGAACTTGTCATGTTTAAAAATTTTAATTTAACATTTTTGAAAATTTATGGCTATTTTCCTGAGCAACTTTTGAATAAAGTAATCTCAGAATTGAAATCTGCTCCCTCAGCCGTGTCCACTGATATGACCAAACCCCATTCACGTCTGTTCGAAATTGGCCCTGGGCCCACCTGAACTTGTCATGTTTAAAAATTTTAATTTAACATTTTTGAAAATTTATGGCTATTTTCCTGAGCAACTTTTGAATAAAATGAGCTCACAATTGAAATCTGCTCCCTCAGCCGTGTCCACTGATATGACCAAACCCCATTCACGTCTGTTCGAAATTGGCCCTGGGCCCACCTGAACTTGTCATGTTTAAAAATTTTAATTTAACATTTTTGAAAATTTATGGCTATTTTCCTGAGCAACTTTTGAATAAAGTGAGCTCACAATTGAAATCTGCTCCCTCAGCCGTGTCCACTGATATGACCAAACCCCATTCACGTCTGTTCGAAATTGGCCCTGGGCCCACCTGAACTTGTCATGTTTAAAAATTTTAATTTAACATTTTTGAAAATTTATGGCTATTTTCCTGAGCAACTTTTGAATATAGTAATCTCAGAATTGAAATCTGCTCCCTCAGCCGCGTCCACTGATATGACCAAACCCCATTCACGTCTGTTCGAAATTGGCCCTGGGCCCACCTGAACTTGTCATGTTTAAAAATTTTAATTAAATATTTTTGAAAATTTATGGCTATTTTCCTGAGCAACTTTTGAATAAAGTGAGCTCACAATTGAAATCTGCTCCCTCAGCCGTGTCCACTGATATGACCAAACCCCATTCACGTCTGTTCGAAATTGGCCCTGGGCCCACCTGAACTTGTCATGTTTAAAAATTTTAATTTAACATTTTTGAAAATTTATGGCTATTTTCCTGAGCAACTTTTGAATAAAATGAGCTCAGAATTGAAATCTGCTCCCTCAGCCGTGTCCACTGATATGACCAAACCCCATTCACGTCTGTTCGAAATTGGCCCTGGGCCCACCTGCACTTGACATGTTTAAAAATTTAAATTTAACATTTTTGAAAATTTATGGCTATTTTCCTGAGCAACTTTTGAATAAAATGAGCTCAGAATTGAAATCTGCTCCCTCAGCCGTGTCCACTGATATGACCAAACCCCATTCACGTCTGTTCGAAATTGGCCCTGGGCCCACCTGCACTTGACATGTTTAAAAATTTAAATTTAACATTTTTGAAAATTTATGGCTATTTTCCTGAGCAACTTTTGAATAAAGTAATCTCAGAATTGAAATCTGCTCCCTCAGCCGCGTCCACTGATATGACCAAACCCCATTCACGTCTGTTCGAAATTGGCCCTGGGCCCACCTGCACTTGACATGTTTAAAAATTTTAATTTAACATTTTTGAAAATTTATGGCTATTTTCCTGAGCAACTTTTGAATAAAATGAGCTCAGAATTGAAATCTGCTCCCTCAGCCGTGTCCACTGATATGACCAAACCCCATTCACGTCTGTTCGAAATTGGCCCTGGGCCCACCTGCACTTGACATGTTTAAAAATTTAAATTTAACATTTTTGAAAATTTATGGCTATTTTCCTGAGCAACTTTTGAATAAAGTAATCTCAGAATTGAAATCTGCTCCCTCAGCCGCGTCCACTGATATGACCAAACCCCATTCACGTCTGTTCGAAATTGGCCCTGGGCCCACCTGAACTTGTCATGTTTAAAAATTTTAATTAAACATTTTTGAAAATTTATGGCTATTTTCCTGAGCAACTTTTGAATAAAGTAATCTCAGAATTGAAATCTGCTCCCTCAGCCGCGTCCACTGATATGACCAAACCCCATTCACGTCTGTTCGAAATTGGCCCTGGGCCCACCTGAACTTGTCATGTTTAAAAATTTTAATTAAACATTTTTGAAAATTTATGGCTATTTTCCTGAGCAACTTTTGAATAAAGTAATCTCAGAATTGAAATCTGCTCCCTCAGCCGCGTCCACTGATATGACCAAACCCCATTCACGTCTGTTCGAAATTGGCCCTGGGCCCACCTGAACTTGTCATGTTTAAAAATTTTAATTAAACATTTTTGAAAATTTATGGCTATTTTCCTGAGCAACTTTTGAATAAAGTAATCTCAGAATTGAAATCTGCTCCCTCAGCCGCGTCCACTGATATGACCAAACCCCATTCACGTCTGTTCGAAATTGGCCCTGGGCCCACCTGAACTTGTCATGTTTAAAAATTTTAATTAAACATTTTTGAAAATTTATGGCTATTTTCCTGAGCAACTTTTGAATAAAGTAATCTCAGAATTGAAATCTGCTCCCTCAGCCGCGTCCACTGATATGACCAAACCCCATTCACGTCTGTTCGAAATTGGCCCTGGGCCCACCTGAACTTGTCATGTTTAAAAATTTTAATTTAACATTTTTGAAAATTTATGGCTATTTTCCTGAGCAACTTTTGAATAAAGTAATCTCAGAATTGAAATCTGCTCCCTCAGCCGTGTCCACTGATATGACCAAACCCCATTCACGTCTGTTCGAAATTGGCCCTGGGCCCACCTGAACTTGTCATGTTTAAAAATTTTAATTTAACATTTTTGAAAATTTATGGCTATTTTCCTGAGCAACTTTTGAATAAAATGAGCTCAGAATTGAAATCTGCTCCCTCAGCCGTGTCCACTGATATGACCAAACCCCATTCACGTCTGTTCGAAATTGGCCCTGGGCCCACCTGCACTTGACATGTTTAAAAATTTAAATTTAACATTTTTGAAAATTTATGGCTATTTTCCTGAGCAACTTTTGAATATAGTAATCTCAGAATTGAAATCTGCTCCCTCAGCCGCGTCCACTGATATGACCAAACCCCATTCACGTCTGTTCGAAATTGGCCCTGGGCCCACCTGAACTTGTCATGTTTAAAAATTTTAATTAAATATTTTTGAAAATTTATGGCTATTTTCCTGAGCAACTTTTGAATAAAGTGAGCTCACAATTGAAATCTGCTCCCTCAGCCGTGTCCACTGATATGACCAAACCCCATTCACGTCTGTTCGAAATTGGCCCTGGGCCCACCTGAACTTGTCATGTTTAAAAATTTTAATTTAACATTTTTGAAAATTTATGGCTATTTTCCTGAGCAACTTTTGAATAAAATGAGCTCAGAATTGAAATCTGCTCCCTCAGCCGTGTCCACTGATATGACCAAACCCCATTCACGTCTGTTCGAAATTGGCCCTGGGCCCACCTGCACTTGACATGTTTAAAAATTTAAATTTAACATTTTTGAAAATTTATGGCTATTTTCCTGAGCAACTTTTGAATAAAATGAGCTCAGAATTGAAATCTGCTCCCTCAGCCGTGTCCACTGATATGACCAAACCCCATTCACGTCTGTTCGAAATTGGCCCTGGGCCCACCTGCACTTGACATGTTTAAACATTTAAATTTAACATTTTTGAAAATTTATGGCTATTTTCCTGAGCAACTTTTGAATAAAGTAATCTCAGAATTGAAATCTGCTCCCTCAGCCGCGTCCACTGATATGACCAAACCCCATTCACGTCTGTTCGAAATTGGCCCTGGGCCCACCTGCACTTGACATGTTTAAAAATTTTAATTTAACATTTTTGAAAATTTATGGCTATTTTCCTGAGCAACTTTTGAATAAAATGAGCTCAGAATTGAAATCTGCTCCCTCAGCCGTGTCCACTGATATGACCAAACCCCATTCACGTCTGTTCGAAATTGGCCCTGGGCCCACCTGCACTTGACATGTTTAAAAATTTAAATTTAACATTTTTGAAAATTTATGGCTATTTTCCTGAGCAACTTTTGAATAAAGTAATCTCAGAATTGAAATCTGCTCCCTCAGCCGCGTCCACTGATATGACCAAACCCCATTCACGTCTGTTCGAAATTGGCCCTGGGCCCACCTGAACTTGTCATGTTTAAAAATTTTAATTAAACATTTTTGAAAATTTATGGCTATTTTCCTGAGCAACTTTTGAATAAAGTAATCTCAGAATTGAAATCTGCTCCCTCAGCCGCGTCCACTGATATGACCAAACCCCATTCACGTCTGTTCGAAATTGGCCCTGGGCCCACCTGAACTTGTCATGTTTAAAAATTTTAATTAAACATTTTTGAAAATTTATGGCTATTTTCCTGAGCAACTTTTGAATAAAGTAATCTCAGAATTGAAATCTGCTCCCTCAGCCGCGTCCACTGATATGACCAAACCCCATTCACGTCTGTTCGAAATTGGCCCTGGGCCCACCTGAACTTGTCATGTTTAAAAATTTTAATTTAACATTTTTGAAAATTTATGACTATTTTCCTGAGCAACTTTTGAATAAAGTGAGCTCACAATTGAAATCTGCTCCCTCAGCCGCGTCCACTGATATGACCAAACCCCATTCACGTCTGTTCGAAATTGGCCCTGGGCCCACCTGAACTTGTCATGTTTAAAAATTTTAATTAAACATTTTTGAAAATTTATGGCTATTTTCCTGAGCAACTTTTGAATAAAGTAATCTCAGAATTGAAATCTGCTCCCTCAGCCGCGTCCACTGATATGACCAAACCCCATTCACGTCTGTTCGAAATTGGCCCTGGGCCCACCTGAACTTGTCATGTTTAAAAATTTTAATTAAACATTTTTGAAAATTTATGGCTATTTTCCTGAGCAACTTTTGAATAAAGTAATCTCAGAATTGAAATCTGCTCCCTCAGCCGTGTCCACTGATATGACCAAACCCCATTCACGTCTGTTCGAAATTGGCCCTGGGCCCACCTGAACTTGTCATGTTTAAAAATTTTAATTTAACATTTTTGAAAATTTATGGCTATTTTCGTGAGCAACTTTTGAATAAAATGAGCTCAGAATTGAAATCTGCTCCCTCAGCCGTGTCCACTGATATGACCAAACCCCATTCACGTCTGTTCGAAATTGGCCCTGGGCCCACCTGCACTTGACATGTTTAAAAATTTAAATTTAACATTTTTGAAAATTTATGGCTATTTTCCTGAGCAACTTTTGAATAAAGTAATCTCAGAATTGAAATCTGCTCCCTCAGCCGCGTCCACTGATATGACCAAACCCCATTCACGTCTGTTCGAAATTGGCCCTGGGCCCACCTGAACTTGTCATGTTTAAAAATTTTAATTAAACATTTTTGAAAATTTATGGCTATTTTCCTGAGCAACTTTTGAATAAAGTGAGCTCACAATTGAAATCTGCTCCCTCAGCCGTGTCCACTGATATGACCAAACCCCATTCACGTCTGTTCGAAATTGGCCCTGGGCCCACCTGAACTTGTCATGTTTAAAAATTTTAATTTAACATTTTTGAAAATTTATGGCTATTTTCCTGAGCAACTTTTGAATAAAATGAGCTCAGAATTGAAATCTGCTCCCTCAGCCGTGTCCACTGATATGACCAAACCCCATTCACGTCTGTTCGAAATTGGCCCTGGGCCCACCTGCACTTGACATGTTTAAAAATTTAAATTTAACATTTTTGAAAATTTATGGCTATTTTCCTGAGCAACTTTTGAATAAAATGAGCTCAGAATTGAAATCTGCTCCCTCAGCCGTGTCCACTGATATGACCAAACCCCATTCACGTCTGTTCGAAATTGGCCCTGGGCCCACCTGCACTTGACATGTTTAAAAATTTAAATTTAACATTTTTGAAAATTTATGGCTATTTTCCTGAGCAACTTTTGAATAAAGTAATCTCAGAATTGAAATCTGCTCCCTCAGCCGCGTCCACTGATATGACCAAACCCCATTCACGTCTGTTCGAAATTGGCCCTGGGCCCACCTGCACTTGACATGTTTAAAAATTTTAATTTAACATTTTTGAAAATTTATGGCTATTTTCCTGAGCAACTTTTGAATAAAATGAGCTCAGAATTGAAATCTGCTCCCTCAGCCGTGTCCACTGATATGACCAAACCCCATTCACGTCTGTTCGAAATTGGCCCTGGGCCCACCTGCACTTGACATGTTTAAAAATTTAAATTTAACATTTTTGAAAATTTATGGCTATTTTCCTGAGCAACTTTTGAATAAAGTAATCTCAGAATTGAAATCTGCTCCCTCAGCCGCGTCCATTGATATGACCAAACCCCATTCACGTCTGTTCGAAATTGGCCCTGGGCCCACCTGAACTTGTCATGTTTAAAAATTTTAATTAAACATTTTTGAAAATTTATGGCTATTTTCCTGAGCAACTTTTGAATAAAGTAATCTCAGAATTGAAATCTGCTCCCTCAGCCGCGTCCACTGATATGACCAAACCCCATTCACGTCTGTTCGAAATTGGCCCTGGGCCCACCTGAACTTGTCATGTTTAAAAATTTTAATTAAACATTTTTGAAAATTTATGGCTATTTTCCTGAGCAACTTTTGAATAAAGTAATCTCAGAATTGAAATCTGCTCCCTCAGCCGCGTCCACTGATATGACCAAACCCCATTCACGTCTGTTCAAAATTGGCCCTGGGCCCACCTGAACTTGTCATGTTTAAAAATTTTAATTTAACATTTTTGAAAATTTATGACTATTTTCCTGAGCAACTTTTGAATAAAGTGAGCTCACAATTGAAATCTGCTCCCTCAGCCGTGTCCACTGATATGACCAAACCCCATTCACGTCTGTTCGAAATTGGCCCTGGGCCCACCTGAACTTGTCATGTTTAAAAATTTTAATTTAACATTTTTGAAAATTTATGGCTATTTTCCTGAGCAACTTTTGAATAAAATGAGCTCAGAATTGAAATCTGCTCCCTCAGCCGTGTCCACTGATATGACCAAACCCCATTCACGTCTGTTCGAAATTGGCCCTGGGCCCACCTGAACTTGTCATGTTTAAAAATTTTAATTAAACATTTTTGAAAATTTATGGCTATTTTCCTGAGCAACTTTTGAATAAAGTAATCTCAGAATTGAAATCTGCTCCCTCAGCCGCGTCCACTGATATGACCAAACCCCATTCACGTCTGTTCGAAATTGGCCCTGGGCCCACCTGAACTTGTCATGTTTAAAAATTTTAATTAAACATTTTTGAAAATTTATGGCTATTTTCCTGAGCAACTTTTGAATAAAGTAATCTCAGAATTGAAATCTGCTCCCTCAGCCGTGTCCACTGATATGACCAAACCCCATTCACGTCTGTTCGAAATTGGCCCTGGGCCCACCTGAACTTGTCATGTTTAAAAATTTTAATTTAACATTTTTGAAAATTTATGGCTATTTTCCTGAGCAACTTTTGAATAAAATGAGCTCAGAATTGAAATCTGCTCCCTCAGCCGTGTCCACTGATATGACCAAACCCCATTCACGTCTGTTCGAAATTGGCCCTGGGCCCACCTGCACTTGACATGTTTAAAAATTTAAATTTAACATTTTTGAAAATTTATGGCTATTTTCCTGAGCAACTTTTGAATAAAGTAATCTCAGAATTGAAATCTGCTCCCTCAGCCGCGTCCACTGATATGACCAAACCCCATTCACGTCTGTTCGAAATTGGCCCTGGGCCCACCTGAACTTGTCATGTTTAAAAATTTTAATTAAACATTTTTGAAAATTTATGGCTATTTTCCTGAGCAACTTTTGAATAAAGTGAGCTCACAATTGAAATCTGCTCCCTCAGCCGTGTCCACTGATATGACCAAACCCCATTCACGTCTGTTCGAAATTGGCCCTGGGCCCACCTGAACTTGTCATGTTTAAAAATTTTAATTTAACATTTTTGAAAATTTATGGCTATTTTCCTGAGCAACTTTTGAATAAAATGAGCTCAGAATTGAAATCTGCTCCCTCAGCCGTGTCCACTGATATGACCAAACCCCATTCACGTCTGTTCGAAATTGGCCCTGGGCCCACCTGCACTTGACATGTTTAAAAATTTAAATTTAACATTTTTGAAAATTTATGGCTATTTTCCTGAGCAACTTTTGAATAAAATGAGCTCAGAATTGAAATCTGCTCCCTCAGCCGTGTCCACTGATATGACCAAACCCCATTCACGTCTGTTCGAAATTGGCCCTGGGCCCACCTGCACTTGACATGTTTAAAAATTTAAATTTAACATTTTTGAAAATTTATGGCTATTTTCCTGAGCAACTTTTGAATAAAGTTATCTCAGAATTGAAATCTGCTCCCTCAGCCGCGTCCACTGATATGACCAAACCCCATTCACGTCTGTTCGAAATTGGCCCTGGGCCCACCTGCACTTGACATGTTTAAAAATTTTAATTTAACATTTTTGAAAATTTATGGCTATTTTCCTGAGCAACTTTTGAATAAAATGAGCTCAGAATTGAAATCTGCTCCCTCAGCCGTGTCCACTGATATGACCAAACCCCATTCACGTCTGTTCGAAATTGGCCCTGGGCCCACCTGCACTTGACATGTTTAAAAATTTAAATTTAACATTTTTGAAAATTTATGGCTATTTTCCTGAGCAACTTTTGAATAAAGTAATCTCAGAATTGAAATCTGCTCCCTCAGCCGCGTCCACTGATATGACCAAACCCCATTCACGTCTGTTCGAAATTGGCCCTGGGCCCACCTGAACTTGTCATGTTTAAAAATTTTAATTAAACATTTTTGAAAATTTATGGCTATTTTCCTGAGCAACTTTTGAATAAAGTAATCTCAGAATTGAAATCTGCTCCCTCAGCCGCGTCCACTGATATGACCAAACCCCATTCACGTCTGTTCGAAATTGGCCCTGGGCCCACCTGAACTTGTCATGTTTAAAAATTTTAATTTAACATTTTTGAAAATTTATGGCTATTTTCCTGAGCAACTTTTGAATAAAGTGAGCTCACAATTGAAATCTGCTCCCTCAGCCGTGTCCACTGATATGACCAAACCCCATTCACGTCTGTTCGAAATTGGCCCTGGGCCCACCTGAACTTGTCATGTTTAAAAATTTTAATTTAACATTTTTGAAAATTTATGGCTATTTTCCTGAGCAACTTTTGAATAAAATGAGCTCAGAATTGAAATCTGCTCCCTCAGCCGTGTCCACTGATATGACCAAACCCCATTCACGTCTGTTCGAAATTGGCCCTGGGCCCACCTGAACTTGTCATGTTTAAAAATTTAAATTTAACATTTTTGAAAATTTATGGCTATTTTCCTGAGCAACTTTTGAATAAAGTGATCTCAGAATTGAAATTTGCTCCCTCAGCCGCGTCCACTGATATGACCAAACCCCATTCACGTCTGTTCGAAATTGGCCCTGGGCCCACCTGAACTTGTCATGTTTAAAAATTTTAATTAAACATTTTTGAAAATTTATGGCTATTTTCCTGAGCAACTTTTGAATAAAGTAATCTCAGAATTGAAATCTGCTCCCTCAGCCGCGTCCACTGATATGACCAAACCCCATTCACGTCTGTTCGAAATTGGCCCTGGGCCCACCTGAACTTGTCATGTTTAAAAATTTTAATTAAACATTTTTGAAAATTTATGGCTATTTTCCTGAGCAACTTTTGAATAAAGTAATCTCAGAATTGAAATCTGCTCCCTCAGCCGCGTCCACTGATATGACCAAACCCCATTCACGTCTGTTCGAAATTGGCCCTGGGCCCACCTGAACTTGTCATGTTTAAAAATTTTAATTTAACATTTTTGAAAATTTATGGCTATTTTCCTGAGCAACTTTTGAATAAAGTGAGCTCACAATTGAAATCTGCTCCCTCAGCCGTGTCCACTGATATGACCAAACCCCATTCACGTCTGTTCGAAATTGGCCCTGGGCCCACCTGAACTTGTCATGTTTAAAAATTTTAATTTAACATTTTTGAAAATTTATGGCTATTTTCCTGAGCAACTTTTGAATAAAATGAGCTCAGAATTGAAATCTGCTCCCTCAGCCGTGTCCACTGATATGACCAAACCCCATTCACGTCTGTTCGAAATTGGCCCTGGGCCCACCTGCACTTGACATGTTTAAAAATTTAAATTTAACATTTTTGAAAATTTATGGCTATTTTCCTGAGCAACTTTTGAATAAAGTAATCTCAGAATTGAAATCTGCTCCCTCAGCCGCGTCCACTGATATGACCAAACCCCATTCACGTCTGTTCGAAATTGGCCCTGGGCCCACCTGAACTTGTCATGTTTAAAAATTTTAATTTAACATTTTTGAAAATTTATGGCTATTTTCCTGAGCAACTTTTGAACAAAGTGAGCTCAGAATTGAAATCTGCTCCCTCAGCCGCGTCCACTGATATGACCAAACCCCATTCACGTCTGTTCTAAATTGGCCCTGGGCCCACCTGAACTTGTCATGTTTAAAAATTTTAATTTAACATTTTTGAAAATTTATGGCTATTTTCCTGAGCAACTTTTGAATAAAGTAATCTCAGAATTGAAATCTGCTCCCTCAGCCGCGTCCACTGATATGACCAAACCCCATTCACGTCTGTTCTAAATTGGCCCTGGGCCAACCTGAACTTGTCATGTTTAAAAATTTTAATTAAACATTTTTGAAAATTTATGGCTATTTTCCTGAGCAACTTTTGAATAAAGTGAGCTCAGAATTGAAATCTGCTCCCTCAGCCGTGTCCACTGATATGACCAAACCCCATTCACGTCTGTTCGAAATTGGCCCTGGGCCCACCTGCACTTGACATGTTTAAAAATTTAAATTTAACATTTTTGAAAATTTATGGCTATTTTTCTGAGCAACTTTTGAATAAAGTAATCTCAGAATTGAAATCTGCTCCCTCAGCCGCGTCCACTGATATGACCAAACCCCATTCACGTCTGTTCGAAATTGGCCCTGGGCCCACCTGCACTTGACATGTTTAAAAATTTAAATTTAACATTTTTGAAAATTTATGGCTATTTTCCTGAGCAACTTTTGAATAAAGTAATCTCAGAATTGAAATCTGCTCCCTCAGCCGCGTCCACTGATATGACCAAACCCCATTCACGTCTGTTCAAAATTGACATTTTTAAAAAAATATTGAATTTAGTTATTTAATTTATTTTTGAATTTATATTTTGAATTTATTTCTTGAATTTATTTTTTAATTTATTCTTGGATTTATTTTTTGAATTTATTTCTTGAGTTTATTTTTTAATTTATTTCTAGAATTTATTTCGTGAATTTATTTTTTGAATTTAACTTCACAATGTGTGAAGTTAAATTCAAAGACTATTATTTTTTGAATTTAACTTCACACTTTGTGAAGTTAAATTTAAAGAATATTATGTTTTGAATTTAACTTCACACTTTGTGAAGTTAAATTCAAAAATATTAACCCATTAAAGGCAATTTGAAAATGTGAGTTTTAAATTTATTTTTTAAATTTAACTTCACACGCTTCAAAAAAAGTACCTTTTCCAAAAAAAAGTACCTTTTCCCAAAAAAAAAGTACCTCTTTCTAAAAAAATTTTCCTTTTCTAAAAGAAGTACCTTTTCCAAAAAAAGTACCTTTTTCCAAAAAACACCTTTTTCCCAAAAAAATACCTTTTTAAAAAAAAATACCTTTTCCAAAAAAAAGTACAAATAAAGTACTTTGTAAAAACAAGATTCTTTTTCCAAAAAATTTCGTTTTTCCAAAAAGTACCATTTAAAATAATATATAATTTCAAAAAAACTACTTTTTTTCCTCCCCCCACGGATATCTCCACTAAAACAAGGTTTCTTGATATTCGG
Source organism: Leucophora obtusa (assembly GCA_949987735.1). Lineage (NCBI taxonomy): Eukaryota > Metazoa > Arthropoda > Insecta > Diptera > Anthomyiidae > Leucophora > Leucophora obtusa. The sequence goes on from OX465296.1 coordinate 55,764,597, forward strand.
CATAGACATGCGCTAAGACGGGATTTTTGGTAATTGCTACCGGAACGGGCAAAAAGGGGAAAAGTCTCCCCATAAACAGTCTCACAAATTGGAAAAGTGCCTGCCCAAACCACTGGAGGTAAGAAGTTGAAATTTGGTATAAAGGTTACTCCACTGTAGTAGACATCGACTAATTCCCTATAGGATATCCCAAAAGCAAATTCGGAATTTGAGTTCTTCCTTCTGTGTAGGCGTCCGCTTAGACGGAATTTTTGAAATTCCTATCGGGAGGGGAAATAAGGGGAAAAGTCTCCTCCTTGACGGCCTGTCCAATCTCTTTTGGCCAACCTAAAATTTTAAATATGTATTCCTTGGAGTAGGACTAACTCACCGGTAACGTAATTTTTCTATTTTGGAACAGGAACATAGTGAAAATGGTGGTTGAAAGGGAAAAATGTCCCCACTAACGGCCTGCCCAAACCGCTTAGGCAATGCAGTTGAAATTTGGTATGAATGTTCCTCATCCATCGCAGATAGGCGCGAAGATGGAATTTTTGTAAATTCCTAAAGGGAGGGGCAAAAAGAAGAAAAGCTTTACCTTAGGGGCCTGTAAAAAAGTGTCCCCCTTGACAGCCTGCTCAAACTGCTGGAACTAGGAAGCTGAAATTCCCTGTCGATGGATTTTCGGAAATTTCTACCGAGAGGGGCACAAATAGTAAAAGTTGGCTACAAACCTGAAATGTAAAACATATGTTACTTGGAGTATAGGCTCACTTACCGGGGAGGTGCTTTTTGGACAGGGACATTGCAAAAATGGGGATTAATGAAGCGAAAAGTGCCGCTTAAAGGCCTGCCCAAACCGCTGGAGGTAGGAAGTTGAAATTTGGTATTAAAGTTCCTCCTCTATTGTAGACATCCGCTAAGATGAGATTTTTGGAAATTTCCACAGGTAGGGTCAAAAACAGGAAAAGTCTCCCCCTTAACGGCCTGTCCAAACTGCTGGATCTAGGGAGCTTAAATTCGGTATTTGGGTTCCTTCTCCAACGTAGACGTCCCCTAAGACGGTATTTTTGGAAATTCATAGCGGGAGGGGTAAAAAGGGAAAAAACTTCCCCCTTGATGGCCTGGCCAAACTGCTGGATATAGAGACCTAAAATTATGTATATAGTAGGTTCCTCCTCCAACGCAGATGTCCTCTAAGACGGAATTTTTGGAAATCCCTACCGGGAGGGGTAAAAACGGAATAATTCTCCCCCTTGATGGCCTAACCGAACCCTTCGGCTAGAAACCTGTAATATATAATATGTTTTCCTTGGAGTATGGGCTAACTTATCGACAAGGCATTTCTAGGACTTTGGACAGGAACGTGGTAAAAATGGTGGTTCAAAAGGGTAAAATTGCCCCCCCCCCCCTTAACGTCTGCGTCTTTAGCTAGAAACCTAAAACTTAAAGAACAAGTGTATATGAAACACTAAAATTAAGAAACTAAATAGGAAACGAGTGGAATGAAACACTACACAAGTGGAATTAAATGGATATAAACGTTGAACGAGTAGAATTGAAATTATAGAGAATGCAAATGGATTGGAAGAGGGAATTACCTGTTCAAACACTATCCACGGTATATGAAACTTATGTAGTATTGAAACTTACTCTCCAAAAAGTTAAACAAATTTTCTAAAATAGAAAAAACCTTAGAAAAGGAATGGAACTTATAAATTCCGATATTTAAACTTCATGTAACGAAGCACCGGTGGAAGAAACCGACGCAGTATATTTTCCAACTGAATTTTTGAATTTACTTGAATTGCCAGGTGTACCTTTACATAAACTGGAATTAAAAAAAAACTTTAAGACACGCTAACAACGTAGCGGGCTTTGCCCGCTATTTTTAATATTATAAAATGCTTTCCAACCCTGCTTTACGTTATTTATTTTCATTCAAAACACAAATGAACAAAACTACTTACGGGTCTATCTACCTAAGTTCGCACTTTACCAAATTATCTTAACATATACACGTATATTGCAATTTATTATGGATTCATTACTAACAATCCACTTTCATGAGAAAAAGTGATCAAATATTTATTTATTTTAAACCCATTGTTGTGCAGAATTATTTATTTGTGGTGGCTGGGTGAAGGCTTTTATTATAAAAACTGTACTTTAAATAAAAAGCGAATTTAAAAAAAAATTGCCCCCCTAAACTTTAAGGCACGCTAACAACGTAGCGGGCTGCGCCCGCTAGTTTAATATAAAGATAGTTGTCGCAACCGCACGAATTCGATTGGCAACAAATTCGGTGGCCACAACTGAGACTGTGTTCTGTGTGCATCTTTGGGCTTCCCTGCATGAAAATCTTTAAAAAAAATAATTTTCGCGATCAGGGTGTTGGTTTACGTTGTAAGATTTTTGGTATCACACAGAAAATAAATTGGTTGCAATTCTATCGGAACCAACGAAATATTTTCATCATTCAATAATTTTAATTGCAGTTATTTAAAATTCATCATCAGGAAAGTTATATTTATTTGTGAACAGAAAATATATATGATGAACCAAAACACTGTCACATTATCCAAAATATTGGCTTTTCTAACCAATATTGAAAAAATACCAACTTCCACATTAACTTCAATACCAGCAACCACCAATTTATCGAAGATCTAGCCATTTGAACAAAATATCGGGTGTAAAAATCTAGTATCAGTTGTGTTTCAATATAATCGATCACTCTATCCAAAGTATTAGGTTTTCCAATCAATTTAAATTTTTTTTTTTGAATTTTAATAGCTTTAACCATTAATTTCCATTATTTTGGTAATTGTAATAATATATTGAGACAAGGAACAGAAATTTTATTTATCATAATAAAATTTTGGAATCTATCATATTTTTTCGTTTCTACATATGCGTGTTTAAATTCTAAGTTAGACAACAACTAAATGTAAGTATCTGTGGCGCAGGAGGTAGAGACACAGCCTTATAGCCTTAGAGATTTGCGTTCAAACCTCAACCAAGGCATTACTTTTTTTTTTAAATAATTTTTTTATTGATTCAAATTAAAAGACACAATTGATTTTCTGTTGTGAATATAATTTTATTCAAAAACAAAATATTCAAATTTTCAACCTGAAGAAATTCAAATTTGAAAACGACAATTTATGTCGAGTTTAGCCTAGAGGAAAATCAATGGGCTGACAAACGGAAGGTCGTGGGTTCAATCCCGGTTCGCGATATAAATTTTTTAAAAAAATTTTTTTTTATTCAAATTAAAAGACACAACTGATTTTCTGTTGTTGATATAATTTTATTTATAGAAAAAATATTCAAACCTGAAGAAATTCAAATTTGAAATTTGACAAAAAAACTTAAATAGAGCTTAGCTTAGAGGGAAAGCAATGGGCTGACAAGCGGAGGGTCGGTGGTTCGATCCCAGTTAGCGACAAAAGAACGTTTTAATTTTTAACAATTATTTTAATTTTTGCATTAAAAAATACAAAAATTGTTTTTTCGGACTTTCTATATTTTCATATATTTAGTTAGAATATTCTTCCACCTCAAGTCCAAATTCTAATATGATATTGTCATATTAGATTTTTATTTGTTGTTTCAAAAAGGGGTTGATCATTTTCATGATTTTAAATAAGTTTTGTTGGACGTGTTTTTCTATTTATAGAATTTATAATCCACAAACATTAAAGTAATCTATTAAAACAACAAAAATTCAAAAATTGTAAATAAATTTCGATAGTTACAATGGTATTAAAAATAAATAAAAGTGATTGTACCTGGAACTATAAAAATTCGGTTGGCGAAAAATTCGGTTGGAACTACGAATCTGTTTTCTGTGTGTATGATTAAATGAAAAAGTGTACAGGTGTTACAGTAAAAAAAATCAAAATTCACTGAAATTCTTAGAAGATAGGAAAACGCTATTTATCACAAACGCTATCCACATTACCCTCTATGACCCAAATCTAAAAAAAAATTATTAAAAATTGCAAAGATTAAAAACAAACCTTATCAACATTTTGCAATTCTGTTGATTCTATTTCAAACTCTATTCTTTAAATTATTATTTTTTTTACCAAAAAAAGGAGTATTTTTGTGCAAAATCACTCCTTCACCATAACAACAAAACGAGTAAAAAGGTTAAAGTCGGGCAAGCCGACTATACAATACCCTACACCAGTCTGGTTAAAAGCCAACTAATGTTTGGATCCGAAACTCGAATGGGTTAAAATGAGACCTGTGTCAAAATTTTAAATAATGTGAGTCAGCGAACCAAATTTCATTAAAATATCTTAATATTTGCGAGCTGCAGCGTATAAACCATATAATTTTGTGGGGACGCTTATATGGGCACTAGGTCTAAACATGGACCGGTGTTAACCAAAATCAATAGCCTTCGTCCTTGGGCTGACATAGGTCGGTGTACCAAGTTTCATCAAAATATCTTAATATTTGAGACCTGCAGCGTATAAACAATATAATTTTGGTAGGACCCTTATATGGGCACTAGGTCTAAACATGGACCGATTTTAACCAAAATCAATAGGCTTCGTCCTTGGGCCAATATAAGCCAGTGTACCAAGTTTCATCAAAATATCTTAATATTTGCGACCTGTAGAGTGCGCACAAGAATGCATGGACAGACAGACGGACGGACAGACAGACGGACATCGTTAAATCTGAGCCGATCGGTATGGTGGGTCTAGGACCAATATTTTTTGATGTTACAAACATCAGCACAAACTTATAATACCCTGACCACATAGTGGTTTAGGGTATAAAAAGTAAAACGAGTAAAATAGTTAAAGCCGGGCATGCCGATTTAAAACTTTAATACTGAAGTACCATAAGCAATATTTTTGATACTTTTGGGATCATTTTTGAACTTCATTCAATCCAACTCTGTTAAATACCATTTTTCGCTATTTTTCCCCCGGCAACAATATCTATAAAAAAAATTTAGTGAAAAAAATTTACAGCTGCCTTAATGTTGTACATATTTAATCAAATTTGATAAATTTATAAATAAAAATGATCCCAGAAGTATAAAAATAAAATTTTGTTTGGTACCCCAGTGTAGAAAATCATTACCAGATATGTGGTTATGTAACTACATACTTGGTAATGGTAACTAGTTACTTTTGTTATTACATTTCTTATTACCTTTATATGGCGATGTCGCGAAAAATAATGAGTTGTGGTTACACACCGAAAAATCAAAAAATATATCGTTACCTATGTGCTTACCAGTACTGACAAAAATAATGAGTCTAAAAATAGATTTTCAAAAAAATAAATTTAATAAAAAAAAATATTTTTTATTGTATTTTTTTTTTTAATAAAATTTGCTGGTGCGGGAATCGAACCTGGAACATCGAATCGATGAAGAATCGAACAGATTGCCAGTCAATAGCTCTACCATATGAGCTATATCGACATGTAATATTTATTGGATAAAAACATAATTGACCTGCTGCACACAAGTAAGCTTACTCGACAACATACAAAAAATCAAAAAACAAACCAGTGTTTAAAAAATATTGAGTCTAAAAATAGATTTCAAAAAATTAAAAATAAAAATATAGATTAATATAATATAATATATAATATAATTGTTTTCTATTTGCAGTAATGATAAAAATAAGTCATTATTATTATTATATATGTTTTAAAATATTGCAGAAGGTAAGTGGGTGCCATTATTGGTAGTCCAAAAAATAATGATATGTCATTACTAGGGCAAGGAATTTCATGCACTTAAAAATGGAAAATATGCGCCAAAAATATGCGGCTAAAAAAGAAAAATATGCATTAAAAATATAAGAAATATGCACTAAAAACTATTATTTTTGCAAAAATAATGTAATTTAAAACTTAAAAATATAATTAAGTTAGTTATTTTGAAAACAGACACAAAACTCAAAGATTTGCCATAGGTCAATAAGATTTTTAAGGATGTTTATTTGGTTGAATCAAAATATAAAAATTTGAATTTTTATATTTTTTTTTACAAAATAAAAAATGTTCCTAAAAATTAAAAATATCCACAAATATGCATTAAAAAGCACAAAATATGCATTAAAAAGGCACCAAATATGCATTTAAAGTCAAAATATGCAAAAACATGCATTTATGACAAAATATGCAAAAATATGCAACTACAAATCGATGCCATTATGTTCTAAATTTGATGATTCGAATAAATATTTAGTCCATATTAGTTTTGGACTATCGACAAAAAACAATGCATTTGCATGAAATTCTTTGCCCTAGTCATTACCGTTTCTACACTGGGACCCGTCAAAAGTTTTAATTGCGAATATCGCGAATACGGGCGCTAACTTTGAAAAACTGCTATCACCATTGAATTCAGCGTACTCGAATTAGCTTTAGGAGTAGGGTTCCCAGCTTGTTAAAATTTGCGACTGCACAGTGTAATTAATGTGTACGTATAAAAATAGTTCGTAGTACTTACTCTAAAAGTAAAAAAATATTTCATATAACGGGGTTTAGAATAGAGGTTATTCATGAGGGTTAGAATAAACTGTGATTTTGAAACTGATAATAGCGATTTTTTAATGCTTATATATCAATATAAATAATAAAATTTGGTGTTAGTTTAACTATATAATGTAGAGAATATAATAAATAACACAAAGAAACGTAAAATTTTATTAAAATAGTTTAAAAAAATAAAAATAATTAATTAAAACTACCACTTTTAACATGTTATTACAAAACTATAACAATCCCAGTTCAGTTGTTAAACGAGAACAGTGGAAAAAGGTTGATTTAATATTGTTTGTTGCGTTTTTCTATCGGAAATAGGGTTTGGGGTTCGGGAATTCCCGGGAAAATAATATATTTTCCTGGGAAAACGGGTAATTTTAAAAATATTAAATTTTTTAAATTGTTTTTGTTTGGAATAGGATTTTTTAATTTTAGTCGTAAAAAACATTTTAAATACCAAAACAAAAATGTCATTGCTAGAATCTTTTAAAAGGGAATCAATTCATTTGACACACAAAAAAATCATTGCCAAATAATTAGGAGCATTTCAACTAATAAAGATTTTTCGCATAACTTATTCCAAATTTAAGTAGTAAAACCTAAAAACTTGGTAAAATGTTTAAAAGAAATATGAAAAAAAGTTTTGTTTCTTAGAAATAACCGCCCTTACTATCTAAATTTTTTAAATGTATATTTTAGTTAAAGTGACTTTAGTTAAAATATTGGGTGGCAGTATACCTTGACTTCGTTTATTTTTGGAGCATTCTGATTGGTTAATTTATTTTCAAAAAATCAAAATGTTTGAAAATATAAATATTTGTGTAACAAATGAACAAAACCGTATGATTAAAAATAAAGTCGACTTTAAATTTAAAATATGTACTCCTTTATATTAAGGGCCAATAAGTCTATAAGTAACGTTTTCATTAATAAATGTGATATTTTCAAGTAAGTTTACTTTATTTTAATACATCTGCTTTCAAACTAATATATTCTTTTATATTGAAGAATATAAGTCAGGAGTATGGAAATACTTCACAAAAATCAGCGCAGTGATATTTGCCCTAAAAGACTAATGGTTAATGGAGGTATCTAAATTTGGTTATCCGACATCTAAATTTGGTTCACAAAAAAAAAATTTATGGTCATGCAACTTCTCTTGAAGAAAACAACAACAAGAATAACGTTACAGCTAAAATTAGCAAAGTACCAGAAGAAAAAAGTATAAGCTGAATAGGCATTGAACGTTTTATGGTAGGGCAAACATTTCCTTAAATGGTATATTAAATACTATCCAAATTAGCCGCAGTCGACGGAATGTCAATCCGCACCATAACTAGATCTTCGTTTATTCGAGAAAGTTTTTATGATAGAAACCTGGCATTGAAAAAAATAAAACCGATGTAATGAATATTATATTAAATTACTACAATAATGTAAAAGATATTATGATGAAAGAAAATATCGAGCAATATTTCTAACATTAGGAGATAGGAGATCTTAGATGAATGGACAAGAATATCACAAAAGAGATATTTGAACATATGTATAAACGGAAATAATTCATTTTATAACATGGGGTTGGTTTATATATCAGGAAGATGTAATGCTGATGAAATGAGAAGAATTGTAGAAATAAGACTAGAAGAGTTTTATTTGTCTTTGGAAAATAACATTGTGGCCATCATATCTAATGGGCCAAATGTAATGAAACTGTTTGTTTCCGACAGTTCAGTAGTGGGTGCTTTCTGCTGGAATCATGCAATTCATTTGGAAGTGCTTAGAGTAATTTATGTGAAATCAAATGTTCAACAATCTAATTTTTTTACTTTGAATTCTCGCTACACAGACTGAATTTGTACTGAAATAGTGTTTTTTTTTTTTAACAAAAATTACTTTTATAGGTGGTTTTCATTAACAATTTTGTTTAAAAATATTTCCCGGCATTCCCGGGAATCAAATTTTTTTATTCCCGTTTCCCGGGAAATAAAAAAGTCCGGGAAATCCCAAACCCTAATCGGAAACAACATCAATAATATTTTTATAGCAAAAATTTGAATTAATGTAGAATATTCTAAAAAAACAGAAAATAAAATTGTAAAAAATGCTAAAAATATGCAAAATTTTGTTGAAAAAATGCTGAAAAAAATGCCATATGCTAGATACATTTTTTTCATGCTAAATGAATTTAAAAAATGCTAAATCTAGCATTAAATATGCTAAATTGGCAACACTGGTTGTGTGACCCTGTTCTATCGATATTACCATGGGAAGTGCTCAGCTGAGATAAGTGAACTTGTCCCCAAAGCCCAAGTTTTTATTCGTAATACTCGCTTATCAAGTAGAGCGCATCCGTTTGTAGTCGATTGTCCAGTGGATCGCACGACGCATTATAGAGAGAATTCGTTTATCAGTCGCACTAGCCGTATGTGGAATAAACTCCCCGCAGAAGTCTTCCCTGTTACTTACAATGTTGAGAAATTTAAATCAAATATTCACAAACACTACTCCCTCTTTCCTCCTCCTCATAACCTATTTTCTTAATACCAACACAATGCACTGCGTTAATAGGGGGCATCCCCTGAGTGTTGGTCCATCAAAAAAAAAATATATATATATATATATTTGGCGTTGAAAATATGCTATGGAACAAATATTAAAATTTTAATTTATCGCTTTATTTAGGCGATATACATAGAACTACAAAGGTTGAAGACGCATCTTAAAACCCAGTAGTAAAATAATTTCTGTTTTTGCTGTAAATAACACTATCAATAAAATGAAATTATGTACCGAAAATTGTTGATAAATTGTTGTTATTTGAAAAGTTATGGCGATTTTCGGTTTTTGAAAATTACGAAATTTGGCGAATTTGGCACTAAACATCTATAAAACTACTACCTGTAAGTGTATAATCTGTGTTTTATTTCAAGAAAATCCGTTGACAACTAGAGACTCTAAACTAGCTTTGTTATTATCGGTAATGTGCGTCAGATCGTAAATCTATTTTTGGCAATTTTTCAGATATTTTTTCTTTTTTAAAAAGTTAATTTTTGAAAATTTTTATAAATTTTCACTTTACATGCTTCTCGCTTGAAAACCGTTGCTTATACAAAAAAAGTTTGAAGGCAAAAAAAGTAGGTACACTCTAAAAATTGCTTGTAAATTCACTACTTTAGAGTATATTAACTTTTATGGAATATTACGAAAAATGCTAAACTTACCCAGCAAAAAAGTCATTACAAAAAAGTTATTTTAAAAGCACTCCGAATAGCTTCAACTGATTGTGAAGTAGTTAGAATTAAGCTCTAACACTGATTTATTTTACACGCGATGTCCCATGTTCTCAGTAGTTCAATTTGAGAATTTTGTTAGTAATTTAAAAGTGATTACATAATGTTATTAAAGTATGGTTTTTAGGTATACACTTTCATCACATCAATACGAGTACACTTTGTTTGCATTTTAGAGTGATTCAGAAGTACTCTTTATAATATATAATATAATATATTTTTAAAAGTGATTTGAATGTGCTTTTTATAATTTCTGAAATAGCATATTTTAGAGGCAATTTTAATGTTAAAGCCCAGTATTTTGTTCAAAAGAGCGAAAAAATTTCGCTCTATGTTTGGAGCTCAAAAACTATAATAAAAACATTAAAATGCATAAATTTTTTATGGTCTATAAAAAGTTACAATCATAATTAATCCAAATGTCACTTTTTCGCTACATTTTCAAATGATCCTGTCTATTAAATTGATGCGAAAAAAATTCCACAGCAATTTCGCAACAATTCCACACAAGTGAAAATTCATTTTTTTATATGGAGGTTGACAGCTTTTTTCGCAAAAGTACGAACAAAATACCGGGCTTTAGCCTTTACAGAGCCCATTTCTGAACATATTGTGTAAAAGCTTCAATTTATTATTATTTGAACGGCAATATTAAATAAACACTTCTTTTGCATCTGAATCAATTCGATTAACAATAAGTCAAATTCAGACAAAACCAAAATTTTTTTAATTTTTGTTGAACAGTTTTTTTTTTTAAATAAGTTTGTAACATGTTTACTTCAGTCTTTAAATTTAAAAAAGATACGATATGGAATTAAATAAGATTAATACATTAAGACCAAGTTTTTGGGATGTCAGTTAAACTTGGTTTAGTTAAACCGACAACGAATTATATCAGCCATTTCAAGTTTATTAACAAAAATTTGTCCCAACAACGTTTTCTCGTATAGAATTTTTCTTCATTGAAAGAAAATAAAAGAGATTTTAGAAGCAGTATTCCAGTTATAAACTGCGTTAAACTAAGTCTAAAGATAATCTACATCCTAAAAGCTGGGCCTAAAAGTTATATGTAACCCTCTGATTCATTTTTTTAAAAACATTACTCAAGGAATTTTCAGAATATTAAAGCATACTAGGAAACTATTTTTTCATATATTTTTTTTTTCATTTTAACAAATAAAGGAAAGAAAAGCATCGAAATTTTACAACTTTACAGTAACAAGGCCATCATTATAAATTTGTCGAAGCCGCAGATCTATGATTGAAATTTTAGCTTTAAACTCATTATAGAATCCGAGAACCGTTGGTGGACAGTTTTTCCCCAGACATATTTCGTAGGTGAATACCATGTTGTCATTTGGATTTTGCAAGTCAACCATCTAGCTTAAAATCAACGTTTTCATTAAAGGATGCATTAAGTTCCAATGCTATAATTTGCAATCGTGATTAGTTAAATTCTTATGTTAAAGAAGTTCATTTATCAAAATTTTAACTTTAATTAAAATTTGGAACTTTAATGGACATTTTAAAGTTGACGGCAGTTATTTTTTTAAATCTATTTTTGAGTTGAAAAATAATATATTTTTTGTCACTATAGAATTATTAATTTAGTTTGATTTTACGACTTTTAAGTTGTAATAGCAATTGAAGCATATCGACATTTAAGACAGGTGACATTTATAGAACTTTTTATGTATAAGCAAAGGTAAGGGACCAACCTCTGTTAACGAACCTCTTGATTGGTCTGTTTTAAACGATAAATTGTGTTAACATTGCAACAAATTTTATTAACATATTTCTTTGGTGTACGCGAGCGACTTACATAGAGCCTTAACAATACATTTTAGTTGCTAAGTTTTATATATTTGCATTTAATGAAAAGAAGAATTCATATTTGGGTCATAGACCAGGAGATTCAATGGGATCCAATTCTTTATTTCCATCCCTTTTTCAATGGGAACTGTAATTGAAGTATCTTTTAAAATATGTACGAATAATTAAAAAATATGTAAATAATCGTAAATTAATAAAGTACGTGAATAAAATTAACTATTTTTTCTTTCGAGATAAAAAAATGGAATCTCTAATAAATTCCTAATTTACATACAAATGGATTTACAAAGAAAAAAACAACATTATATATACATTTTTGAAAGCTGTTTTAAAGCACATACATTCGAAATAGAAATAGAGCACTTATCGCTCCATTGTAACCAATTTAAAAGTTATTTTTTTTAATGACTTGCACATATTTTTGCTGGGTTAGACATCAGGTGTGTAAAATTCTTTTATACACATCTTTGTGTACAAAAATACGCATATAATGTATTAGTAAGCATTTTTTTTATAATTACACATATTGTGTTTACAATTATTATTTTGTGCCTAAAACCACATATTAGGCATAAAGTGTGTAAATGTACAAACATTTTAATGGAATAGTTTATTTGTCATTAAAATATTTACTGTGTTATTCAAAAACTTTTAAAATAGCCTAATTACAGATTTTTAAGCAAAATTGGCAAAAAGAATATTCACAAATGATTAATAAAGAAAAATTTATTAAACGTTTAAAGCAGGGTATAGCCTAAAATATCTGTTTGAGAAAGTTTGGAAAAACAAAACCAATGTAAAAAACTAAAAAAAAAGTGAATTTACAAAGATTAAATGAATTGTTTAATTGTCATCCACCCAAGAATAGATGGAATACATTTTGTATCCAACCAAAACAAAAAAACTGCAAAAATTCCAAGGCTAAACTCTTTTTTCGAAAATTTTCCCAAATTTGCATGAAAATAAATTAAAAACAAATTCTATAAAATAGTGATGCATTTATAATAAACCAATACTCGATATTCGAATACTTTCAGTATTAGTAATATAAAAAATTCTTTAACACATTTTGTTCCCATTATTACTTCTCAGTAATGTTTAAAAATCGTTTTTGAATATGTTTTGATTTGTAATAAAACATTTTAATTTTCAAAATAAACAAAACATTAAGGTTGTTCATAAGGGGTGTGCTATCTGTTGTATCGTTGTATCGTCCTAACAAAAAACAGAGTTGTTAAAATTTTTATTTGTGTTTAACAACGATTTTCTATTCAGTTTTCTATCTGTTAGCACACTTAAACATAGGACAATAAACATACGTAAAAATGTTGTATCGTGCTATTCTCAAATGTTGTATTTTTTCAATTTAATTTTTAATAACTCTGTTTTTTGTTAGGACGATACAACGATACAACAAATAGCACACCCCTTGTGAAAACCCTTAATATATTTACCTACAATTACCGAGTCAATCGTTTACTAAATTCATGTATCACTAACAATAAAAAGAGAGAATATACAAAGTGTTGCCAGAATTAAAAACAAAATTAATAAACTTTTATTGTATGTTTTTGAATACAATTTTTTAATAAAGGTTTAATAGAGATAATGAATGCTTTATCAAATTTATGTTTTAAAGCTAAATTAAGAAGTTTTTTTGAATAACAGCGTTAGAAATAAAAAATCAAATAAAAAACGAGTAAAAAGGTTAAAGTCGGGCATGCCGACTATACAATACCCTACACCAGTCTGGTTAAAAGCCAACTAATGTTTGGATCCGAAATTCGAATGGGTTAAAATGGGGCTTATGTCAAAATTTTTTATAATGTGAGTCAGCGCACCAAATTTCATTACAATATCTTAATATTTGCGACCTGCAGTTTGTAACCAAGCCACTTTTGGGGGGACCCTTATATGGGCACAAGTTCTAAACATGGACCGATGTTCACCAAAATCAATAGGCTTCGTCCTTGGGCCAACATAGGTCGGTGTACCAAATTTCATCAAAATATCTTAATATTTGCGACCTGCAGCGTATAAACAATATAATTTTGGGGGGACCCCTATATGGGCCTAGTTCTAGACATGGACCGATGTTCACCAAAATCAATAGGCTTCGTCCTTGGGCCAACATAGGTCTATGTACCAAATTTCATTAAAATATCTTAATATTTGCGACCTGCAGCGTATACAAAGTATAATTTTGGTAGGACCCTTATATGGGCACTAGGTCTAAATATAGACCGATGTTCACCAAAATCAATAGGCTGCGTTATTGGGCCAATATAGGGCTGTGTACCAAATTTCATCAAAATATCTTAATATTTGCGACCTGCAGCGTATAAACATTATAATTTTGGTAGGACCCTTATATGGGCACTAGGTCTAAACATGGACCGATGTTCACCAAAATCAATAGGCTGCGTTATTGGGCCAATATAGGTCTGTGTACCAAATTTCATCAAAATATCTTAATATTTACGACCTGCAGCGTATAAAAAGTATAATTTTGGTATATGGGCACTAGGTCTAAACATGGACCGATGTTCACCAAAATCAATAGGCTACGTTGTTGGGCTAACATAGGTCTGTGTACCAAATTTCGTCAAAATATCTTAATATTTACGACCTGCAGCGTATAAACAATATAATTTTGGTAGGACCCTTATATGGGCACTAGGTCTAAACATGGACCGATGTTCACCAAAATCAAACTTGTTCGTCCTTGGGCCAACATAGGTCCGCGTACCAAATTCCATCAAAATATCTTAATAGTTGCGACCTGTAGAGTGCGCACAAGATTGCATGGACAGACAGACAGACGGACTGACGGACGGACAGACGGACATCGTTAAATCGAAATAAAAAAAATTCTGAACCGATCGGTATACTATAAGGTGGGTCTACGACCAATATTTTTTGGTGTTACAAACATCAGCACAAACTTATAATACCCTGACCACATAGTGGTGTAGGGTATAAATACAAAATAATATATCAAAATACAATAAGAACATACAAAAACGCATCTATAAATTATACTATGCGACAGTCAAAATCGGGATGGGCTGAAACCAACGGGAAATGTTATATCGTATATCACAAGTTATACGTGTCCCGGCATTTCGCTGGGTCACCCCTAGGAATCGAGATATATCTTTTTTTTGACATAACTCGAGAACCACTAGTCCGATTTTGCTCAAACAATTTTAAAAAAATTAAAAATTATAATTCCTTTAATTTGTTCATATAACGTTTTTCTATATACTCAACAGTTTTGCCGGTAAAAATAAATGTTTGTTACCGCTACCATAAAAATCAATAACCTTTTGTTTATTACTTTTTTTAATATTTTAGGCAAAAAATATTTTTTTCTTCATACATTTATTTTTACCGGCAAAACTGTTAAGTATATAGAAAAATGTTATATGAACAGATTAAAGAAATTGTAATTTTTAATTTTTTTAAAATTGTTTGAGCAAAATCGGACTAGTGGTTCTCGAGTTATGTCAAAAAAAGACCACCAAAGGTCAAACGATATATCTCGATTCCTAGGGGTGACCCAGCGAAACGCCGGGACACGTATAACTTCTTTTTTACCGATATAACTTTCCCCGGTAGTTTGAATCCTTCCCGATCACTGACCCCTACCATTTGTCTCACAGTGTTATTGTATAGACATGGCAAACCACCAAAAAACTATAAAACAACGCCACATAACTTTGTTTAAATTTTCTGCATGAATTCAAAATTTGGAAGACGTCCGGGCCACCATTTGTATAGCTGAAATACAATCAAACTAAAAGTTGAACGCAAAAAATGGTAATTATTTTAATATTAAATAATGTTTTTCGCTGTAATTTTATTTTCCATTTTTACCTTTTCAGTTTCTTTATTCCTTCTGCATTTTGTTTGCAGAATAATAAGTTGTGTCCATGGTAATTGTAATCTGAGTTTACCAAATGGTGGATCTTATGATGGCGCAAATTCTGTCTCTTACTACGGTGTAGAAGAAATAGTGCTCCTGATGATTGGCAATCACCAAATTCTGTTCACAGAGTTTATCTCATCAAATATTGTTTGCTCCAAGTCCGAGTAATTTTTTGTCGCTGAAATATGGGAGAAAACCCATCATCTTCTCAGGGCTTTTGTTTATAGAAAACCCTCCATATTATAATGCTTCTAATGATTTTTCCTGTAAAAGACCTCAAAAGCTTCAGATTCAGAGAAGTTTTTCCTTTTTTATAGGAAGAACTCCTCTGAATCATAGGCTTTCTATATATGAAAAGGTTCTCAGATTCTGAGGTTGTATAAAAAAAGCTCCATATAAATGGCGAATTTTTCTAAAACGAAAACACATTCTGATTCTAAAGAAATTTTTTACAGAAATTTTCTAATTCTGTGAATATTTTTGTTACAGAAAATCCATCAGGTTCATTAGTTATTCCTACCGAAACACATTGGAATTACTAGAAAATGTTCCTATAAAAAAAGTTAAGATTATAAGCATTTTTTCTATAAAGAAACCCCTTAGATTCAATTTACCTTTACCTGCAGAAAAATCTTTAGATACTATGAGAAACGCGGCAAATATGAGAAACTCTTTCTAAAAAAAAGTTTTTTTAAAATTTGACATATTTTTAAATAACTGACATAGGGCGAGTAACTTATTTTCAACGTAACCAAGGTTAAACATTCACCACATATACATATTTCCATAGAAATATTAGATTCATAACTGTGATTAAGCACTAAAATGAGTTTACTTTAAGATAAATTAGCAAGTCATAGCTTTATATATTACACAGTACAACACTAAAAATTCATCGGGCATGCGACACATCAATTCTGATAGATTTTAGGATGAGTATCACGAATGTGAACAGCAAATTTTAAAATTAGCTCTAGTTTTTGAAATATTCGCAAATTTAGCTTTTAGCAAAAAGTCAGTTTTTTCATTAAAATTTCTTACTTATTCATATACCTGCCTAAACCGCGGATAATTTTTAATATGGTTTAAAAGTATAGACTTTGGGCTTTTAGAACCATACCAACTTATCTTTGTTAGATAAAGCATCTAGGATATAATTGCAATTCAAATGAAAACCTCACTTTCTGTTGGATGGTAACCCTATACAATCATATTTTCCGAACATTTCCTAAAACACATAGAATCATGTGAACATGTAATAGTAGTTGTATATAGTATTAATTGTATTAGATAGACATTTGAGCTTTTAAAATAAAGAAGATTGAAGATTACAACATTGGCGACGGGGAGAAAGAAAATTGATAATTGCAGAATAAGGATAATATTGCTTATAAAAATAAGTTAAAAAGAAAAAAATCAAAATTATCAATCAGAACAATTATTTTTGTTTGCAAAAAGAAAAGGAAAAAAAAATTGCAATAATACGAAAATATTAACTGCCACAAACAACGATGGAAGCAGCAATAACTCAGCTTCTACAACAATTAAAAGAGCAACAGCATCAAGACCATTTGGCAATGCAGAACTTGATGAGGACATTGGCTCCAGAAAAAAAGCAAGACAACAAATATGAAAGTCCGGAATTTTTAATTGAAACCCTTGCATCGAACATTACCGAGTTTCATCATGATGAACATAACCTCACATTCGACATGTGGTATTCAAGGTATGAGGATTTGTTCAACGTTGATGCTGCAAAACTCGATGACGCAGCAAAAGTTAGGTTGTTACTTAGGAAGCGTAGTCCAGTGGTACACAGCAAATATACTAATTATATTTTGCCAAAACATGCTCGTGATTTTCAGTTCACCGAAACTTTTGAAAAACTTACAACATTGTTTGGTCTTCAAACTTCGCAGTTCAATATAAGATATAATTGTCTGCAAATTACAAAAGACTCTGCTACCGATTTTATTACATATGCTGGCATCGTAAATCGACAATGCGAACTTTTTAAACTAAAAGATCTGACACTTGATCAGTTTAAATGTTTAATATTTGTCATGGGATTAAATCAACCACAGAATATGACATTCGTGCTAAATTGCTAAATAAATTAGACAGTGAAGGTGACAAAGTTACACTTGATATACTTTCAACAGAATGTCAACGTATAATTAATCTTAAAGTGGATACAGTTCTTATAGAAAAGCCTAAATCTGAAGCTCTGGTTAAACAAATACAAACCAACAAAAAACCAAAAGGTGGACCTAAATACCCGTGCTGGTTTTGTGGTAGCATGCACCTTGCAAACGAATGTTCATATAAAAAGCATACATGTGAACAGTGCAGCATAGTTGGCCACAAAGAAGGATATTGCAATGTTTCTAAAAATAGAAAAAAAAACATTTAAACCAAATACTCGTAATTCAATACAAAAAAATTTTAATAAAAAGGAAAAAGGTACAAAATATGAAACAAAAAGTATTTTTGTAGTTAACAGAATTGCCACGCAAAGAAAATATATTTGTGTTGAAATCGATAACACTATGCTTGAGCTACAGTTGGATACAGCTTCCGATATATCCATCATATCGGAAACCACGTTCCAAAAACTTTGTGTAAATAATGCTAAGGATGTGAAAAACACTGCCAAAAGCCCAACAGGCAAATTACCACTATCAAAACAATTTGAATGTAATTTGAAATTTCGAGATAAACATGCAGTGGTAACTTGTTACGTCACACCAATCCATGATTTGAACGTCTTGGGACTTGACTGGATCGAAGTTTTACAGCTAAATCATATGACAATAGACAACATTTGCAATGCTGTAAAATCACAGTTGCGGGGAAGTTCTTGCGGGAAATTTCATTTCTAAAAAGTTCTTTTTCAGAAGTTTTCGACGGAAAATTTGGGTTATGCACTAAAATGAAGGCGCATTTGACAGTCAAACCAAATCAAGAAGCAGTTTTTCGTTTGAAGCGTCCAGTGGCATATGCAGTGCAAAATTTATTGGAAGCAGAATTACAGAGATTGCAAGATACTGGTGTAATTTCGCAAGTAAACTATTCTGAGTGGGCGGCACCTATAGTAGTCTCAAAAAGCCGAATGGTTCTGTTAGAATATGTGCCGACTTTTCTACAGGTTTAAACAACGCTTTAGAATTTCACCAGTACCCGCTACCCTTGCCTGAAGATATATTCTCAACGTTAGCAAACGCAAAATACTTCAGTCACATTGATCTGTCTGACGCTTTCCTTCAAATTGAAGTTGACGCCAAGTCAAAACAACTTCTTACAATAAACACCCACATGGGGTTATTCCGTTATAACCGTATGGTATTTGGAGTAAAAACATTTCCTGCCATATTTCAGCAGATTATGGACAAAATGTTAGCAGGTATGAAAAACGTTGCAGCATATATTGATTACATTTTTGTTTCGGGAAAACATGAAACCGAACATAACAAGAACTTGAATGAGGTTCTACGTCGTATCCAAGATTATGGATTTAAAATCAAATTTTCTAAATGTAAATTTTTTACTACAGAAGTAAAGTACCTCGGGTACATTATAAATGAACAAGGTCTTCAGCCAGACCCAGAGCGCATTTTAGCCATTCAAAGAATGCCTGAACCAAGTAATGTTACGGAACTACGTTAATTTCTTGGTGCTATAAATTTTTATGGCAAATTTGTTAAAAACATGCGACCTCTAAGGGGTCCTCTGGATGAATTGCTAAAATCCAATATTAAATGGCATTGGACACAAAATCATAGTAAATGTTTTTTAAAGTCAAAAGATATTCTTTCTTCGAAATTACTTTTAACACACTATGATCCATCAAAAAGCATTACAGTCGCAGCTGATGCCTCAAACTATGGACTGGGGGCATGTATTCTTCATGAATATGATGATGGAACTGTTAAAACTATTTGTCATGCATCAAGATCGTTGACGCCCGCAGAAAAATCGTATAGCCAGATAGAAAAGGAAGCTTTAGCTTTGGTCTTCGCAGTAACAAAGTTTCATAAAATGATATTTGGGAGAAGGTTCAAGCTCCATACTGATCACAAGCCGTTACTTGCAATTTTTGGTAGAAAGTCTGGTATAGTAGTACATCAAGCGAATAGACTACAGAGATGGGCAGTTCAACTTTTAGCATACGATTTTGATATCAGTTTTATTTCAACGAATAGTTTTGGTTATGCCGATGTTTTATCACGTCTTATTGATAAACAACAGTTCAATACAGAAGAATATGTCATTGCCTCAATTCAACTTGAAAAAGAAGTTAAACAAATTTTATATGACAATTTAGGTAAATTGCCAGTAACACACAAGATGGTAATCCCGGTATGGACATGGACATCCCGGTATAGAACGATCGAACACAATTCCGAGAAGTTTCGTATATTGGCCAAATATAGACAACGAAATTAAAGTTTTGGTTCAAAATTGCCACAATTGTGCAGTTGTCGCTAAAATGCCAACAAAAACAACCCTCCATCCTTGGCCAATACATTCGGAACCGTGGGAACGTCTGCATATAGACTATGCTGGTCCAATTGATGGGCAATATTTTTTGGTGATAGTTGACGCACTATCCAGAAATAATTCCAACAAAAACAATAACTACTCAACAAACAATTAAAATTCTCCAAGAAGTTTTTGTTCGTTTCGGACTACCGAAATTAGTTGTATCCGACAACGGAACACAATTTAAAAGCGCACAATTTGAAGAGTTTTTAATGCAAAATGGTATCAAACACATTTGTTTGCAGCCCTTATTACCCAATGTCCAATGGACAAGCAGAGAGATTTGTCGACACCTTTAAAAGAATGGTTGCAAAATTAAAAGGAGAGGGGACAGTATGTGAAAATTTACTCACATTTTTGCAAAATTACCGGTCGACATCAAACCCAAATACACCAGACCAGAAATCACCAGCTGAAGTAATATTTGGTAGGAAAATGCGCATCATCTTAGATCTATTGAAACCGTGTAAGAATAACAAAGATGTACAATCAACTTACAAATATAAAATTGCTGCACAATTCAACAACAAACATGGTGCAAAACTAAGATCCTTCGATGAACAAGATGATGTGTATGCTAAAGTGTACAAAGGAAACAACAACTTTTGTTGGAGTCCTGGTAAAATAATTGAACATATTGGTAATGTAATGTATAACGTTTTATTAAATAATGGTAAGCTAATTCGCACGCATGTAAACCAATTAAGAAAAAGATGTCATGAAGACGATAATGAAAGAGATTGGGACAGGGCTTTAGATGTTTATGAAAATCAATTTTCACAAGAAAATATTCAAGCTACGGATCCCACAACAGTTACCAATTCTTCGGGTATAAATGCAGCAGTAGTAACACCAGTTTGTCAAAATTTCAGGGAAATGGTATCCACTTCAACGCCTAGAAGATCTCAGAGACAACGACGTCCTGTAAACCGTTTCAGCCCAAGTTAAACACTCAAAAGGGGAGGTGTTGGATTGTAACCCTATACAATCATATTTTCCGAACATTTCCTAAAACACATAGAATCATGTGAACATGTAATAGTAGTTGTATATAGTATTAATTGTATTAGATAGACATTTGAAGATTACAACACTTTCCTATTTGTTGAAGATTACAACACTTTCCTATTTTGCAAATCAAGTAAAATCCCTTAATCGGATTTGCAAAGTCTTAACACATTTCGTAAATTCATATTCCACTAAATTCTTTTTGTAAAAAAATTCAACTTTTGCATCAACATTTTCCGAAATTCAATCTGAAACACGAATTTTATCGCCAATTTACAAAAATCGATATTTTTGTTAAAGTCGATTTCATTTATAATTTTGGGTGGCAGTATGCTTTGACTTGGTTTATTTTTGGAGCATTCTGATTGGTTAATTTATTTTCAACCAATCAAAATGTTTGAAAATATATATATTTTTGTAGGGTTTTCATACACAAAATGGACAAAACCGTATGTTTAACAATAAAACGGACTAAATTTTAAATGCTCTTTTATAGTGCTTTTTTGAACATGCATAGGTATTTGAAAATCGTTATTTTTTAGAAATCTGCACTTAAATTATCTAAAAAATTTAGAAATTGATTAGAAAATATATGTATTACATATTTCAATGGTTTTAACTGAGATTTTTAATTTCAGATTCGTCACAGACTCCTTAATTTTTAGTTATTAAAAAAATCAATATTTATCAGCTTTAGCCAATTTTTACTTAAAATTAAAATATAAAGTGCGAAATTTTTTTAATAAATTAAGTAACATGAGATGTTTATTAATTAGAGTTTGCTGTTCGGTTTTATTCGAAACCGAAACCACGGTTTTTGAGGCCTCAAAACCGAAACCGAAAACCGACAAAAATAAGTCAGTTTTTAGCAAATACTTAAAGCAATTAAAATAATTAATTAAATTACATATTATTGAGCCTAGCATTTCGAAAAGTGTTCAGCTACTATTTTACAAAATTCTGAATTTAATTTTAATGAACAATTTCTCCATTAAATATTATTTTAAAGATTTTTTGTTTTTACTACTACAGATAGGATTATAGGATTATATGAGGATTATAATTTTAGAAAATAATTGCGCCAAAAGTCATGTAGTTTAAGAGATATTGAGTTTCAAGTATTCAGTTCAGATTTTCACCGCTTATTTTTCAAGAAGTTTAATTTCGTAGTCCGCGAAATTTATTGTATACAATTTTAACTTTATATTGTTTTAAACAAATTTCTAAATTCCAAATTATACATACATATTAAATTATTTTAAAACAATTCTATTAATATAACAAGAAAACCGAAAAATTACCGAAACCGCGGTTTTTATAATTTTGAAAAACCGAAACCGCGGTTCTAAAATTTTCGGTTTTTAGCAAACTCTATTAGTAATGGTATAAATTAAAAAATTGGATATTCCTTTCATCGAAGATTAATTAATAATGAAATCGTGAAAAAAGAGAAATTTTAAAATTAAATGCATATGTAGTGAATATAATCACAGCTGTCAAAACATGCGATATATCAAATTAAAGGGCATATTTCATGCTATTAAAATTTTGCAAAGAGTGGCGTTCATAGTTTTAATTTTGCATTTTTTAGCAAAAAGTTTATTACAAAATTGAAATTTTCTGCAAATACGGTTTTGTAAATATTTCTTAAACTATAGCTAACTTTAAAATTCTAAGGCCATATTCGCTATCTACGTCCCAATGTGTATTAGAAATGATGTGTCGCAATCCCGATGCATCAAATTTTTATTATTTTGTTGTACTGTGTTATTGTTACTGCCTAAAATGTTGTTAAAAAATAAAATACAATTGTTAAAAATAAATTCATTCTTTTAAATTGTTTTAATATAAAAAGAGGTAAATCAACGCATTTTATTTGTAATTTCAAGCATTTGAATGCGCAATTTCAAGCACTTTCTTTACAAGTTCACCCGTTTAAGTACTTATATTAACACACATTGTGTGTAAAAATATTAGACACAATGTGTGTATAGTTTCACATTTACACACATAGAGTAATTTTACGGACATTATAGTAGGTAAAAAGTTACGTACTATAAATAGGGTAAATTTAAAAAAATTATTAGAGTGTAGTTAAGTTTTCTATGGATATGATACAACTTGTTTAATGAAATATTATTATTTAGCCAAAAACTATTTAAAACCTGAAGACCGCCTTTTGGCGGCCTTGGGCTTTAGAGTGTTAATAATATTTATGTGAATTATAATAGAGCAATTCCATATGAAAACGATCAAAATTGGCAAATTTTTGGACGACCCCTCTCCGATTTTAAAATAAATAGTCTCAATCGATTGCCCAGCAAAAAATAATGTACCTACATATTTTTTTTTTTTTTTATAGTGACTGGTTTAGTGGTGGTGTACACCACTGTCATGTGACAAAATTGAAGAATTCTTCATAAGGGACCTCATTGAAAGTTGTTTTAAAAAAAAACTACTAAAGCGATCGCAACGAGTGATAGCTCGTTGGAAAGGTATTGAATCAGGCTTTATTTAAAAAAATTATTAGAGTGTAGTTAAGTTTTCTATGGATATGATACAACTTGTTTAATGAAATATTATTATTTAGCCAAAAACTATTTAAAACCTGAAGACCGCCTTTTGGCGGCCTTGGGCTTTAGAGTGTTAATAATATTTATGTGAATTATAATAGAGCAATTCCATATGAAAACGATCAAAATTGGCAAATTTTTGGACGACCCCTCTCCGATTTTAAAATAAATAGTCTCAATCGATTGCCCAGCAAAAAATAATGTACCTACATATTTTTTTTTTTTTTTATAGTGACTGGTTTAGTGGTGGTGTACACCACTGTCATGTGACAAAATTGAAGAATTCTTCATAAGGGACCTCATTGAAAGTTGTTTTAAAAAAAAACTACTAAAGCGATCGCAACGAGTGATAGCTCGTTGGAAAGGTATTGAATCAGGCTTTATTTAAAAAAATTATTAGAGTGTAGTTAAGTTTTCTATGGATATGATACAACTTGTTTAATGAAATATTATTATTTAGCCAAAAACTATTTAAAACCTGAAGACCGCCTTTTGGCGGCCTTGGGCTTTAGAGTGTTAATAATATTTATGTGAATTATAATAGAGCAATTCCATATGAAAACGATCAAAATTGGCAAATTTTTGGACGACCCCTCTCCGATTTTAAAATAAATAGTCTCAATCGATTGCCCAGCAAAAAATAATGTACCTACATATTTTTTTTTTTTTTATAGTGACTGGTTTAGTGGTGGTGTACACCACTGTCATGTGACAAAATTGAAGAATTCTTCATAAGGGACCTCATTGAAAGTTGTTTTAAAAAAAAACTACTAAAGCGATCGCAACGAGTGATAGCTCGTTGGAAAGGTATTGAATCAGGCTTTAATTGAAAAATAAAATTTTCCTAATTTTTCTCCGAAATTTATCTTTTTTCCCATGAAAATTAAATTTTCCCATGAAAATTAAATTTTCCGATTTTCCACAGAAGCTCCTAAATTTTCCGGCTAATTTTTTTTTTTTTGGATTCCTCATAATTTTTGCTTTAAGAATCAGCAATAAAAAAATGGGCCCCGACTCCTTGTTTGGACAGGAGCGGAGCATTTAAGAGACCACCTTGTTCTCATTGTTTTTATATTTTTTATAATTGAATTATTTGTAATTATTTAATATTATTTTATTTTATTATTAAAAATACATTTTAAAAATTATTTTACAGTTAAAAATACATATATGAAGAAAAAATAAATTTTTTTTAAGAGCCCCAAGTTGAGTGTGTAGTGAATATGGTCTGCCTGCCTTCACAAGATCGGCCATAAATCCATGGATAATAGCAGCAGTGGCATGTAATGGCACACCAAACCCGACTGAGGCTACAGGTCATAAAATGTTTTGTAAATTTTTTAAATTACCAGGTAATAAATATTTCGCCTAAAATGACACGTGCAGAAACAAGTCATAAAACACGGATTTTCCATAAATATGGCGAAATATTTATTACCTGGTAATTTAAAAAATTTACAAAACATTTTATGACCTGTGGTCGGCTTATTGGCAGTAACCAATTAAGTCCCTCTTTAAAAAACATTTTATGACCAGTAGTTCACGCAAATTTTCCTATTAAAGAAAAGCAAATATCGCTTATTTTTTACCAAAAAATAAATATAAATACACACTCTGAGTCAAATTTTAGTTGAATACTAAACGTGAAAGTGTTAAAGTGTTTTTTTTGTAAAGTAAAGAGTTAAGCTGTAAAGACAATTTAAAGTAAAATGAATAAATTTTGCTGCAATCCGTTTAACAAGAGTGGACATCGTTCGAAAAAGATAAAAGTATTAAAATTAACTGGTGTTTCGAAGCGATACATGAATGAATTAAATATACAATACGGTGAAGAAGCAGAATTCATTTGCCCCAAGTGTAAAATCGATTTGTCTCAACAAGCAAATGCATTGAAACAAATGCAACCACAATCCGAGAGTGAAATGACAATTGAACAAAATGTTTCATCTGATAGTGAGGCAGACATTCCGATGGTCAATATGTCTTTGAGTCCTTTGAATGAGGCTATTACCACTTTAGGTGAATCGCCTATTACAAAATAAAAGTTGCGAAGTGAAAAATACAGGAAAGAGAAAAAAGGCAAGGTTATGAGTGCAATCGCGACAATATTTGATGAAGGCTCTGATAACGAATGCAGTCAAGCAGATGATGTTGATGACGGCAAACAAATGATTGAGCAGTTGAAAAGAAAATTCAATTTAGCGACCACTTTTCCGGAGAAATATCTCATTTTATCTGTGCTGCCTCAATCATGGTCTATACGCAAGATTTCTGAACAGTTTCAAACATCTTTTTACATCGCGAGAAGAAGCAAAGAATTAGTTCGACAGAAGGGCATATTGGCGACTCCCACCAAGAAATTTGGCTCAAGGACCCTCAGCGAAGCAACGGTGAAATTGATTCAAGATTTTTACTGCAATGATAACAACAGCCGCGCCTGCCCAGGTACACGTGACTATGTTATCACACGTGAAGATGGAGAAAAAGTACACAAGCAGCGCAGATTATTATTATGAAATCTATCCGAAGCATACCATCAGTTCAAGGAGAAATACCCAGCAGAAAAAGTGGGATTTTCTAAGTTTGCCATCCTACGACCAAAAGAATGCGTGCTGGCATTAGACAGACGATGTGTTAGGGGGAACCCTAAAACGCATGGCGACTAAGGCAAGTTTGCAAAGGCCATATACTGACCAGATCTTAAATGTACATTTGTTTTCGTGGATTCAAAGCAAGGAAATTGCCATTAACACAGTTTTATGCACTCAAAAAGAACA
This sequence comes from Leucophora obtusa, assembly GCA_949987735.1. Taxonomy (NCBI): domain Eukaryota; kingdom Metazoa; phylum Arthropoda; class Insecta; order Diptera; family Anthomyiidae; genus Leucophora; species Leucophora obtusa. The sequence continues at coordinate 55,791,061 of OX465296.1, forward strand.
CGATGCCATGGAGCGACGAATTCAAAACAGATATAATAATGTCAAAACTATAACTGGAACGCAAAAGTTTCATTGCTTCATACCAAATATTTCTGATATGTCAATTAATGTAAAGCGGTACTCTTCGTCTGCCGACGTGCTAAATTTAAAGTTACTTTAATTTTATAATGATGCCACGACAATTGAAATTTTTAATAAATATTGTAATTAAGTATAAGTAGCAAAATAAGAAAGATTTTTTCTTCATAAATGTATTTTTAACTGTAAAATAATTTTTAAAATGTATTTTTAATAATAAAATAAAACAATGTTAAATAATTACAAATAATTAAATTATAAAAAATATAAAAACAATGAGAACAAGGTGGTCTCTTAAATGCTCCTCTCCTGTCCAAACAAGGAGTCGGGGCCCATTTTTTTATTGCTGATTCTTAAAGCAAAAATTATGAGGAATCCAAAAAAAAAAAAATTAGCCGGAAAATTTAGGAGCTTCTGTGGAAAATCGGAAAATTTAATTTTCATGGGAAAATTTAATTTTCATGGGAAAAAAGGTAAAAATTTTATTTTTCAATTAAAGCCTGATTCAATACCTTTCCAACGAGCTATCACTCGTTGCGATCGCTTTAGTAGTTTTTTTCAATGTACTTTCAATGAGGTCCCTTATGAAGAATTCTTCAATTTTGTCACATGACAGTGGTGTACACCACCACTAAACCATTCACTATAAAAAAAAAAAAAATATGTAGGTACATTATTTTTTGCTGGGCAATCGATTGAGACTATTTATTTTAGAATCGGAGAGGGGTCGTCCAAAAGGTGATCGCTTTCACATGGAATTGCTCAATATTGAATTAGACAACTGAATATTGGCTTTCCCAACTAAAACTAACTTTTGATAAAAAGTAACCGCCAAAATCCGATTGACATAAAAAATATAACCATTATAAAATACGGGGTTGAAAACAAAATAGTTTATTCACAATCTGTTAAGCAATTCAGTTCCTACATTGGGTGTCACTGAACTTTCGGATGCCATATGGCTATTCAAATTTATTTCATATCGGATAGTTTACCGTGGAATGAATATATTTCTTGTTAGTACATTGTTCTAGGCCAGTATAACTAGTGAAACCCTAATTTAAATTTATTTGTTACGCTCATTAGCAGTATTGTAAAAGTTGAGCCAGAAAAATCATACCATAAATGCAAATGATTATTAAAATAAAAAAGGGGGAGAAACTGTTCAAAAGTCATAATAAAACAAATGTAAATCATTGGCCAAAGTTGTTGGAGGAGAAATAAATTTTGAAAACTAATTTTTCAGTTACAGAGCAGTGAAGTGTTGAAATGTATTAAGTAAAATCAAGGTGGTTATAATGTTAATGTGATGCGTTAAAACTAAATTATGAAAAATCATTTCTACGGTAGTTGTAAAAGTATAATAAGCCACCTTAATTAACTGGAAAATTATTCACGTACGAAAAGAAACAATGGTCAAGCCATTTTTATATCTTACGCACTAATAATACTATACACAGACTGAAATACAAATAAGGTGTTTTAACTGGTTATTTTGGTTCTCTTTACTGTCTTATCTCTGAAAGAAAATCATTTAATTAACACCTTTTCCGTTTGCTCTAATTATATACCCTCCCCCTTTAATTTTGTATTTATGTTTTGTTAATTTTTTTTAAAAATAAAAAAAAAATGTTTTTTTTATTTTTAAAAATTCACGCTTATGTAGTTTTCTACTCGAGCAACAATTTATGTTTTTCTTTAATTTGACTAAATTACTTTTGTTTTTTTTTCAAGCAGGTAGTAGAGTTTAGGATTTTTGGTATTACAATCATAAATATTTTCTTTTTTACGTTTGCAAGGTTTGTTTTCTACCACTTCTAAGAACGAATAAATTTGACCTTTATGTAAATTACAAATGCGAACGGAAATGAAGGTACTACATGAAATCATATTACGTCTGACGTCCAGTAGTATGTAGCTACTATTTATTTGAAATGATTGGTTAAGTTTTATATTTTTCGTGTATGTGTGTATTTTAATGATTTTTCACTTGTGTATTTTTAGATAATATCCCAGTTGGCAAACCATCATTTATGAAACTGCCGAGCAAAATTTTTTTTAACTGGTTACCTGGGAATATATTCTAGAAAAGGTCGTTTTACCACCGGTTCCATGGAACAGGTTCTAGAACTGATTCCTGGTAGTCAAAATGTAAGGTTCTACTGTCAGAGAACCAATTCGATGACTGGTTTTAGAACCAGATCAAAAGCAACCTGTTCTGGTTTGGAGGAAAATCATCGATAATAGAACATAAAGTGGAACTGGTTGCATGCAAGTACAAGTTGTTCTACAACCGGTTATTTGCATCCGACAATTTCGCTGGGTATCTACAATGATTTTTTAATATATTTTCACCCAGAAAACAGATTCGTTGTGATAACCGAATTTGTTGCTAATCGAATTGTGGCGGTTATGACAACTATTATCAAATTTAATACTGCATTCGATCGGCATTATTGAATGATTCGGTTATGAAACTTTATATTTATTTTCAGTTGTGAATACTAACACTAACTTAAAATAATTCAGTACCTTCCTACACTGTTTCCATTTGAAATATATAATTTATTTATTTTTCTAAGTTTTAGTCTATTTATAAACAAAATATACAATATTTATAATTAAAAAATAAATCACAATTTCTAAAAAACAAGACAATAAAAAATTATTAAGATAAGTATTCTTTAAAACCGGTAGTCCTTTCTCAAAAAGAGTTCTTAAAAAATATGAACTTTTCTAAAGAGACAATCAGCATCTAATGGGGATGTTTATATGTTATGTTGTTTTAGACATACCTGCGGATTTTTCCACCATAAAAACGTAGAATATAAGAATTTATCGACATAATTTCTATATACCTAATGTATATTTCCAGCAATGGGATATTCTACTAAATGGATCACAACCAAAAAGATTTGAAAAATATGGCTAAAAAAAAAAAAACAATTCGTTGAAATCATTTTCGTTCTTTAAGGAAATCTCTACTTACTGTTAACACTTTTTTTCTTGATAGGTTTTGTAGGTGTTCACTTTTAAATATATTTTTTAGGTTTTTTAAGTATAAAAGGTTTGTATTTTTCGAATTTTGTATAATTATTCCATACAAATTTAAGCATTCATAAAACTTTTATGTAGGTATAAATTTAGCTTCTTAAAAATTAAGTAGTTATAAAAATGCTACCAAGTTTTAAAAATTCTTGGCTTTTCTCTTTCAAATGTAAACAAAAATATTTGTCATAAAAATATTTGAAATTTTATAATTTTTTATTTCATAAAATAGCTGAAACAACAAAAGCTAACAAATGAATTATGCGTTTGTAGATAAAGGTACAGCAGGGCACACAAGATTATTGCTCCATTTCGAGTTCCGGCGAAGTCTTTGTAGGAAAACAGCTTTTATACAAAGGCGACCCCAAATGTTTAAATTTTGTTTGTTTACAAAAAATAAAAGAAAATCAGGTAAGTACGGATAGTCGTTTTTTTTACAAGTCGTTATAGATATAGGTATAAAATTCGAAAAAAACAAACCTAAAATTTATTTTCTAATTGAAATATAATACTTGTTTTGACAGCAATGGCAAACTATCCAATATTCTTTCTTAAACCATTTGGATTGTTACATCAATCAAATATTAGGAGGTGTGATTATTTCATAGTATAATAAACAGTTGCATCGACCAAAAGTTTTACTAACAAAATTTTTGATATAAAATTAGTTAAGGTACCCAACTAATGGTTACTGAACAATTCTGGTCGTTTTGTATATATTTTAACTTGTATAAGAACGGAATATCCTTTCTGATTGCATAAATAATACACATAGAACTAAAATAGTTATTTAATAACTAAAATACAGAATTTTCAACCGATGTCCAACTGATCTTTTTTCTGTGTGTTGAAATGTTTCCGGTTTATTATGGAAGTACCGTTCCGAAAGAAAACTCCTTTTCGAGAAAAGTTTTTACACAACTTTAAATATCGTCGGCTTGCCTTCAAGAGTGCTATGTGTTTTTTAATAGGTTTTGAGGAGAGCTAAAAGACTGTTTTATATTATCCTTTTAAGATAATTTATTCACATCATATGCCTCAATGATTCATGGCCACAATTACTAAAATCATTATAAAGCCATATGATGTCAATAAAATATCTTAAAAGGATAATATAAATCAGTTTTTTAGCTCTCCTTAAAACTTTTATGTAAAAGTTATGCTTTTCAAAAAGTGTTAATTTATGACTTGATTTTCCCAAATCAGAGAGTTCATTAACAAAAGCACAAAATTGTCGTCTCATTGAATTTTTGTACTTTATGTAATGTTCGATGTTTTGTGTGTTATAATTAGGGCAAGGAATTTCATGCACTTAAAAGTGGAAAATATGCGCCTAAAATATGCGGTTAAAAAAGAAAAATATGCATTAAAAATATGAGAAATATGCACTAAAAACTATTATTTTTGCAAAAATAATGCACCTTAAAACTTAAAAATATTTTAAGTTAGTGATTTTGCAAACAGACACAGAACTCGAAGATTTCCCATAGGTCAATAAGGTTTTAAGAATGTTTATTTTGATTGAATCAAAATATGACAACGTAGGTATAAATTTTTTATATTTTTCTACAAAATAAAAAATGCTCCTAAAAATTAAAAATATGCACGAATATGCCTTAAAAAGCACAAAATATGCATTAAAAATGTACCAAATATGCATTTAAAGCCAAAATATGCAAGAATATGCATTTATGACAAAATATGCAAAAATATGCAACTACAAATCGATGCAATTTTGTTCTAAATTTGATGATTCGGATAAATATTTAGTCCATATTAGTTTTGGACTATCGAGAAAAAACATGCATTTGCATGGAATTCTTTGCCCTAGTTATAATCATCATTTTTTTATTACGACAACTGATGAGTGGGGTGATGCCTACGAAACAATTGTAAATGAAACAACAAATAAAATCAAATATGAAAATATCATATTAGAATTTGGACTGAAGGTGGAACAATATTCTAACTAAACTAATATGGAAGTAAAAACAAATTCATTTAGTAGGTTTGAGGTTAAGAAAAAGAATAAACTTTCTTCTCAAAAAATTATAAATATTAATTTTTAAATCAGACTAGATCTAATTTCTGCCTCTTTGTATTAAATTGTATGATAATTTTTTTAACAACCCGTTACAAACGTAACTATAATGAACTAATTCATTGTTTTCTTTCCTATTCAGCTTTGTGTTTTTGTCTTTTTACTTAGAAGTGCTCAAACACACACATATAAAGGGTGGTTAAATTTTAAGTGCCGATGTTGAATGTGAACCACATCTAAACGTCAAGTTTTTTTCTGCATTTCATTTGACATTTCTTAATTTCAGACTAACTCAACTTGAACCATGGAAAGATACACAATCGAGCAACGCGTTAAAGTTATTCAGGCTTATTATGAAAATGGGCGTTCAAATCAAAATGCATTTCATGCACTTCGTGATTTCTTTGGTCAGCATAATCGACCAAATGTGTCCACAATCGGGAGAATTGTGCATAAATTTCAGCAAATCTGGTCTGTAGGAAATGTGAGAACACCTGCTTTTTGTGTTTGGTGCGGTTTATGGGCTGGCGGCGTCATCGGGCCGTACTTCTTCGAAAATGAGGTTGGCCAAGCAGTTACCGTGAATGGTGTTCGCTATAACGGACTTCTTGTGGCCAGAAATTGAGAATGTGGACCTGGACGATATGTGGTTTCAACAGGATGGTGCCACTTGCCACACAGCCAACGAAACAATGGTTCTTTTGTGCGAGAAATTCAATGGCCGTGTTATCTCACGTGGAGGCGATGTCAATTGGCCGCCAAGATCATGTGATTTGACACCGTTGGACTTCTTTCTTTGGGGTTATTTGAAAGAAAAGGTGTACGTCGATAAGCCAGCAACAATTCAAGAGCTAAAGGATGAGGTAATTCGGCACATTAACGGCATAGAACCTCAATTATGCCTCAGTGTCATCGAAAATTTGGACCATCGGATGGAGGTGTGCCGCCAAATAAAAATAAGAAAAAAATAGGTTTTCAAATAAAGTATTAGAAAATAAAGGCGCCAAAGTTTAAAAAATTAAAAAAAAAAATTAAAATTTGAAATGTTTTGGATAATACTTTCAAATGGGTTTGTTAAAAGTATAAACATGTATATATATTTGGAAAGGCCAACTATTCACCTTTTTGAAACAGTTCGAAAATTGAAAATCGGTTCAAAAGTGATTTAGTTAAAAATATTTTGGTCCGTGAAGTTTTGAAAAAACGTGTTTTACCGATAACTTCAGATTTTGAGGGAATATTCAAAATTCTGAAAATTGAAAAGTGATTTACTCAACCAGGCCTACAACCTATACTAGGTCATTTTATAAGTACCCGAGTAAAAAAGTTTTGATATAATCATATATTATTTTATGTAATTGCATATAGTAACTTATAGTTACATATGGCCACATATGCTTTTAAATTCAAGCAGATATACTTTTATATAGTCATATGTTAGATATTTTTTCCTCAAAGGTTTTAATATGGAGACATATGTGATTTTATATTATTACATATTGGCCTACATATATATGTATGTGCTATATATAAGTACATAAAGTAACATATAAAAGATATAATTACATGTACGTTTATATATAATATAGTATGACACTATACATAATAATATAAAACTATGTGGATCCATATAAGAAATATTTTATAATTTGTGTTAGTTATGATTATATAATGACGAATATGAACCCATATTTAACTTATAACGTTCTTTATAAAATCATCTATAATTATATATCACATAGGCAATTTTTTCAAAGTGATTTTATATAAAAATATATAAGGTCCATATAAAACCGCATTATATTATATTTGGTTCCATTTTATCAATGATTTTGAACTAGTTTTAGATTTAGTAATTACTAGGGATTGGCGCGTGACACGAAATGTTCGTGAGTCACGTTATTCACACGTGATCGTGAGTAATAATTACTATACTTAAGTGATTCGTGCGTGAGCGTGAGTAAGAATAACCCGTGCATGATTCGTGTGTGCGTTTATTTTTTGCATCTGAAGCTTTAATACGAAATTCTCTATACTATAACATACACTTGACTGATTTCTTATATCTTGGTTGTATATCATAATCCTATTAACTTTAAAATTTCAGTGTTGTTAACTTTATTTTAAAATTACTAAATTAAAATAAATTTTTTTTCATGTTTATTACACTGTCATGATAAATCTGGATAAAATTAATGGAAGATTTATCGAAATTATAAGATCTCCAGTAGGCCTGGGGTTAATCATTACATTTTGTAATTAATTACACATGCAATTACACAATCACATGTAATTGTAATTGAAAAAAAAAACTAATCTATAATTAAATGTTATTTGTAATTGCAATTCAAAAAAGAACAATTACAATTACAAGTAATTGAAATTTTTTTTTTATTTAAAAAAATAATTTTTGTATGTATGTTATTAGATATGGTCCTATATAATATGATAAAAAGTATAAGGTTAACATTTAGATATAATTGTATTAAACTATGTCCACTTTTATAATATTTTATATAATTTTATACTAAAAGATATAATTGGATGAGGACAAAATTCGGATACAATTGTATCGAATTGCATAAAATTGTATCAAATTGTACCAAATTGTATACAATTGTATACAATTCGATACAATATGATACAATAAGACGTTCTCATTTTTCGGATATAATTATATCTAATTACATAAAAGATAATATATAATTAAATATAACTTCATATGGCTCCATATAATTTTTTTACTTGCCCAGGTGAAAATGTTCACCTGGGCAAATGTTATATTGTCATATCTGGTTTCATGTATGAGCATATATGTTTTAATATATGATCATATATGAACATATATGTTATGTATGGAAGCATATATGGTTAAATACATTCAAATGTATGAATCCATATATGATAATATACTGCATTTATTGGTCCATATATTCCATATATCTTCATATATGAATTCATATATTATTCCATATAGGTAATGTTCTAAGTTTTTTTGTCATGGGGGAAATTACGTGAGCGGATTCAAAAAATATTGAAATACAATACATTTGATAATTTCTTAAATACAACTGGCAACTTCTAAAATAGAATTGCCAGTTTCTGAAATATAATTGATTATTTGTAAAATACATTTGATAATTTCTGAAATACAATTGCGAATTTCTGAAATGCAATTAATAAATTTCTGAAATACAATTTTCAGTTTCTGAAATACAATTCATAATTTCTGAAATACAGTTGGTAGTTTCTGATATACAATTGATAAATATGAAAATCAATTGATAATTTCTGAAAAGCAATTATAAAACTGGAAATAAATTGATTATTTCTGAAATACAATTGGTAAATCTGAAAAACAATTCATAACTTCTCCAATACAATTGATGAAACTGAAATTCAATTGATTATTTCTGAAATACAATTGATAAATCTGAAAAACAATTGATAACTTCTGAAATGAAATGATAAATTTTGAAATATAATTGAAAATGTTGCAGTAAGATAAAAACAGCAAAATAAAACTGCTAAATTTAGAAAATCTGCAGAAAATTTTGCAAAATATTAGTAAACTAAAAATGGCTAAAACAAACTGTTGTATCTAAAAAAATTATTGTTAAATTTTGTTCAATGCAAATAGCAGTTTATAAAATCAACAGAAATATTTGCTAAAAATATTAAGCTATTGATTTCAGATGGCTAGATTTGTATTTCCATTAAAAACAAAAAACGAAAAAGGAACTTTGGAAATTTTAAATTTTATGTGATGTTTTTTGTCTACTACTACAATTTAATTTTATTTTCAAATCACTGAAATTAAGCTCAATTATAACTCAAATTTTGTAAATATATTAAACAGTTTTATTTTTGCTGTTCCTATCTTATTTATATTTAGCAAAAATACTCTGTTAATTCAGCAGTTTTTCATTTTGAACTAATTTTTAGTAGCTTTAACTAAAAAAATAATCAAAAAACAGTCATAAAATAATTTCTAAACTTGAAGTAAAATGTTTATGTCCATTAAAAATTTCATAATTTCTCAATTTCATTCAAATGTACAAATTCATCAGTAAGAATTATAATATTTACATTTAGTTTGAATAAAAAAAGCAATATTTTTATTAAAAAATAAAAAAAAAACTATATGAACATTCATATATCTCCATATATGGCCATATACCCTCAAATTTCGGATCCGAACCCATATATGAACACATATATGTTGCCATATATGACCATATATGAACATTTTCACCTGGGTGGGTATATTAAATTTTTTCTATTTTGTAGCACCGTGTTATCTATCGTGTTATTGAATCTGGGCACAGGTTTTAACTAAAGCTATATTTTAAGTTGACATATAAAAAATATATACGAAATTTAGAAATACCATTTCTGTATTCAACACTAAACTATTATTCGGGGCATTTTGGGCTTTTTGAGCTAGTTTTTAGTTATTTTTATAAAACTGAGAATAAAATATTTGAAAAACTGTTCCATTAATGTATTTACAAAACATAAATTTAAGCTTCTCTGTAATTAAGTTTGGGAAATACAGATGTGTTGAACCCATTTTGGTCGAATGGTCATTTTGACTGATTGTTATTATTTTTTTTCGTACTTTCTACTATTTCATAATCGATTTATCAATATTATGACACATTTCATTTTGATTTATTGTTAAAAAATCTGCCTTCCTTATGCGTTTTCTTTTGTAATTTAATGTTTGCTCTTTTATATTCATAAGCAGAGTTTCGAACGACTGCTAATAGCAGTCGTAATTTAGTTAAATTTTCATATTTTGTAAGCAACGTGCTTAAAAAAAAGCACTCGCTTTCATTTTATATTATGAACTTGCTTATTTCAGTCTAACTGTGTAAGTAAATTTCAAAACACACACAGTCATCATTTACATTTTTTAAGTTTTCAAACTAAGCGCAGCGTAACTGTGTGAGTTCAGCAACAAAACAAGTTGTGTTTCTTCTGCTTGCTGCGTTTTGAGTTACTGGTTAATGTGTTTTTACTTGACTGAGTAACGAAAAAAAAACTGCATAGTAGACTTCGAATAGCAGACTGGATAGTAGACTGGGGTCAGCAAACTATGTAGTTGGAACTTAAAGAGTTTTGTATATGCAAACAAAAGAAAAAAGAAACACTAGCAGCTTTAAAAAGAAAATACAATTAAACTTATCATATTTCCTATTTTATTTATTATTTTGTTAATTATATAATTTATATATTAATTAATTTCACACTTTATCGTAAATATGTATGTACGTATAATACTTTATTCTGATCAATTGTGGTACATAGTACATATGATTTGATTTTTTTAAATTGTCATTAATATGACACTAACTTACAACAATTGATTTTTTGGACAAATTACTACACCCAAAAAATACATGGTAGTTGATCATTATTTTTTCAATTGTGTCATATGATGGCTGAACAGAAAAATTTGTTATTTTAACAAAATTTATTCCTGTTTTTCAGCTTAAAATCTGTTAATTTTAAAACATTTTTTGTTAAATTTAAAAAATCTAAATTTAAGTAAACTTTATTTTTTTATTACTATTATTTTGTTTTTGTTAATTAATTCATATATTAATTAATTTAACACTTTATCGTAAATATATACATTTCTGCATTGATTCAATTGGTACATATAATTTGCAGGTTTTTTTTAATTAATCCACTCTGATATATGTATGTACATAGTTGCTGATCACTATTCAGTTATGTCATATGTACTACATATTTTTTTTCAAGGTCGGTTACCGTTATCGTTATAACACCTTTATCGATAAAATACCGTTTTAAATTGAATACCGTTATCAATACCTCTAAAAAAAAATTGGAAATACCGTTATCGTTACCGATATCTTTATTTTTATAGGTAGTTCCCGGTATTTATTAATTTATGTAAAAAATGCCAGTTTTTGAAATTTTTTATTTTATAATCTTGAGTTTTTTATAAAAAAATTTATAGATAACAATTTTACTTATAAAAAGTACCAGCATTGAATTCATAGCTCATAATCTGTATTTTTAACAACTAAAATTAAAAATATGCTATATTGAATGAGGGGTATGTATTGTTGATCTTTTATTTGGTAAAGCACCGTAAGTTGTTTGAGTTTCACGTGAAAAAACTGTTATACTCCATATAAAAAAAATTATTTTTCACGACAATTAGTTTACGTGAAAATTGTGTAGAGTTTGTTTTCACGCAAATTTAATGTACAAGATTATTATTTATCTTGGGAAAATGTGACATTTTATGTTTATTTTGATTGTGTCTTTGTTATAAAATTAAAAAATTGTTCATTTGTTTAAATTAAATTGCAATTTGAGGCATTTAAATTTCGAGTGAAATTTTTCCACGTGAAAAACAACTTACGGTGCTTAAAAGAATGTTTTTTTTTTTTTAGTTTGACTCTAGATCATAAATTAATAGCACTTTCTGTTTAAATTAGTTTTCAAATTAAAGAAAGATGATACAATTTTCACAAGTAAATTACAAAGAATAAATTTTTTTAATACCGGTACGTTACCGAAACAGTCTTAAATGCCATTACCTTTACCGTTGCCGAAACAAACAAAATTTGATACCGTTACACTTAACGTTATTCGATTCGGTAAGCAAACTTGCTTTTTTGTTTGTCATCATGCTAACTCATGCATTTTCCCGATAAAATTTTATGGAATTTAAGACCAGAGATGGGCCAAAATAAATTTTCATTTGCATTACGACAAGAAATGATCATACGTGGGTTTTTTTAATTTGCATTGTATTTTAATTTGCATTCTCCATTTATTACAATTATTAGAAATACAAAATTTTGAATTAATAAATAAATTGGCAACATAATTAATTTTTTTAAATGGTTGTTGAATTTGTGGCAATTGCAATAAATTCAATTTTGATTCTGAGTTTAAAATATAATTTGTAACTTTTCATATTACGGGTTTTTATATAAACTCGTAAATTCATTGTAAACCTTGTATAAATAAAAACCATATTTTTTATGTATGGAGTTTGACATTAAACTCATAAACATACCAGTTTTAAAATGTTTACGAGTAGAATACGAGTTTATATGAAAACCCCTATTTTGTTTGATTTTGGCAATTTTTTAAATCTATTTTCACAATAGTTTCTTTGTTTATATTTACATCAGCTGTTTTACCAAAGTTTACCCGAAGAAAAAGTCTGGTTAAATTTTGGTAAAAAGAGACACACTAATACACTCTCATTAGCGCTCTCATTTACCCAATTTTCGAGTACGGGAACGCTTTTGGGTAAATTTCGATAACATTGGGAACGTACGGGAACGCACTTATTGTCATATGCTTTATGTGTCATCATTCTATAAGTGCCACCCTCCAAAAACGCCGGAAAATTGAATCCAAAATTTTAATTATTTTTTTGTTAATCTTTACAAAAATCTAAGGTCAAATACAGCTACTCCGAAATTTTAGAAGTACCCATATATTTAATGTGTTTTTTTTTTTTTTTTAATTGCCTGTAGGTGATATTTATAGAATATTCGGTGTATATATTGTATAGGTTCTTCAACCAATATATCGATAAGCGTGTTCGTTTACTTACTACAAATTGCTACTTTTACTACAACAGGAAAAGTTCAATTCAAAAAATAAACAAAACTTTCCAATTGTAGTAAAATTAGTAAGAATTTCGAATAAACGAACACACTGGATATCAAATGAAATGTCAACGTAAAATAAAAAACTGCCAAAATCAAACAAAATATAAAAAGTTACAAATTAAGTGGGTTATTTTGTAAAACGCAACGCCTTGTGTTGCGTTGATTTGTGTATAAATTGTTATTGTTACAAAAACAATTTGTATGGAAAACAACGCAACTCAAGGCTTTGCGTTTTACAAAATTACACCCTAAATTTTAAACACAAAATCAAAATTGAATTTATTGCAATTGCCAGAAATTCAACAACCATTTAAAAAAAATTAATTATGTTGCCAATCTATTTATTAATTAAAAATTTTGCATTTCTAATACTTAATTGGAATAAATGGGGAATGCAAATTAAAATAAAATGCAAATTAAAAAAGCCCACGTACATATGATCACTTCTTGTCGCAATGCAAATGAAAATTTATTTTGGCCCATCTCTGGTACTAAATTTCATAAAATTTTATCGAGAAAATGCATTAATTCAAATTATATATGTATATACTCTACGGGTTAGTATTATGCCAAACAAAAAAAGATATGTAGTACATATGACATAATTGAATAGTGATCAACAACTATGTATTTTTTTAGGTGTAGTAATTTCTCCAAAAAATTAAATGTTGTAAGGTAGTGTTATCTAAACGACATATTTTTAACATATGTGACAGCGCATAGAGAAAGGGACCTAAGGGTATAAAAATCAATTTTTTTTTGTGGACAACATCTGAGCATCGAATGAGACCGATCCCATACTCTCCTGAACAAAACCGGTTTTTACCCTTAGGTCCCTTTCTATTTTGCGCGTCACATATACCTACATACATATATCAGAGTGGATTAATTAAAAAAAACCTGCAAATTATATGTACCAATTGAATCAATGCAGAAATGTATATATTTACGATAAAGTGTTAAATTAATTAATATATGAATTAATTAACAAAAACAAAATAATAGTAATAAAAAAATAAAGTTTACTTAAATTTAGATTTTTTAAATTTAACAAAAAATGTTTTAAAATTAACAGATTTTATTTTAAGCTGAAAAACAGGAATAAATTTTGTTAAAATAACAAATTTTTCTTTCAGCCAACATATGACACAATTGAAAAAATAATGATCAACTACCATATATTTTTTGGGTGTAGTAATTTGTCCAAAAAATCAATTGTTGTAAGTTAGTGTCATATTAATGACAATTTAAAAAAATCAAATCATATGTACTATGTAACACAATTGATCAGAATAAAGTATTATACGTACATACATATTTACGATAAAGTGTGAAATTAATTAATATATAAATTATATAATTAACAAAATAATAAATAAAATAGGAAATATGATAAGTTTAATTGTATTTCCTTTTTAAAGCTGCTAGTGTTTCTTTTTTCTTTTGTTTGCATATACAAAACTCTTTAAGTTCCAACAACATATAGTTTGCTGACCCCTGTCTACTATCCAGTCTGCTATTCGAAGTCTACTATGCAGTTTTTTTTTCGTTACTCAGTCAAGTAAAAACACATTAACCAGTAACTCAAAACGCAGCAAGCAGAAGAAACACAACTTGTTTTGTTGCTGAACTCACACAGTTACGCTGCGCTTAGTTTGAAAACTTAAAAAATGTAAATGATGACTGTGTGTGTTTTGAAATTTACTTACACAGTTAGACTAAAATAAGCAAGTTAATGGTTGAATATGAAAGTGTGAACTATTTTAAGCACAGTCACCAGTTGAGGCAAATTTTTTTTAAACTTGTTATTAAACACTGTTCATAAGTTTAATAAATAAAGTAAAAAAATTTGGTACTTCTATTTTAAACATAAATAATTTACTAAGATATGTAACTGTGAATTATACACATATCTAACTATAGGTATATTTCCATTTTTTTTTTTTTTTAATATTAGGCGTGTTCGTTTACTTACTACAAGTTACTACTTTTACTACAGCTGGAAAAATTCAATATAAAAAGTAAACAAACCTTTCCAATTGTAGCAAAAGTAGTAAGAATTTCGAGTAAACGAACACACTGATTGTAAGTAAAATAATTCAAAATGTCGTTTGACCTAAATAGGTATATGAGCAAATCTACTGAACCGGGCGATTCCATGTTACTCATGATTTAAACCATTTTAAACACAAAATATATAATATTTTTGATGGTATCAGCATTTTCGAGGCAACGAAATCAGGCGAACATCTTAAATTTTAATATTTATAATTCCAAAGTGCTCTACTGAATTAAAAACTACCCTACACTCTAAAAAGAGCATGTAAACTTATTGCTATTAAGTATGCATTATATGTT
This sequence comes from Leucophora obtusa, assembly GCA_949987735.1. Lineage (NCBI taxonomy): Eukaryota > Metazoa > Arthropoda > Insecta > Diptera > Anthomyiidae > Leucophora > Leucophora obtusa. The sequence goes on from OX465296.1 coordinate 55,806,259, forward strand.
TAGTTATTTAATTTACACACATTTCATTTAGAAGTAAGCATATAATGTATCAAACGGTAAGTTTATAAACATGTTTCCAATTTTATAAACACATATAAAAGTAAATTACACATTTAATACAGTAAATTTTAATATATACACTCTAAAAAATGCATTTAAAACTACTGCAATTAAATGTGTAAATTATTATTTAAAATTACACATAATGCTTTTAATTAAGCATAACATGTTTGAAAATTTAATTTACACATTTTTGCCTATTTACAAACATATATTAATCTAAATTACACATTTGATATATTAAATTTTTAATTCTTAAGCACAAGTGTTTAATTTTAAAATCTTATGTGTTATTAAAAATGTCAATAAATTATTTTAATAAATAAAAACTTCAACACATTTGGGTCAACAAAGACGATAGAAACTGTTTTAAGCTAATTAATGGATAATTAATGGATTATTTGATCCTAAAATCTAAAAGCAGTTGGACACTAGACCTGGCGTTAAAAACTTTTTTTTGAAACTTGAATGTGGGTAGCGATAAAAATATACGATTTGAAGCCAAAATTGATGTAGCAAATTTTCAGGCCAATCGGAGGGTACCAACCCGTGCCACAATGAGGTCAAAGGTCAAAATTTTGAAAAACCACCCAAATACTTTTTTTTCTGCATTTTATAAATTTTTGTAATAAGAAATACTGTAAATATAATGTTTTTTCTTTAATTTTTATTTAATAGGCTTATTGTTTTTATTTTAAATAATTGAAGATTTTGTATAGGCTGGGAAGTCCTTACGGTAGCCCTCTACAATGTGTAACAAGTACTGTTTATCATCTTGGTTGTGTGTTAAGCATCTGTTATAGTCAGTTATTAGTTTGACTTTTCTTTCGGCGGCATCATTTACAACAGTAATGCATTTTACGATTTGTCCCCCTTTACAAAATGCTTTGCTCTTAGGCCAGTTTGACGGATCAAAGCGTAAGACATCCGTAGAAATTTCCAGACGAGAAAAAAAATTTTTTGTTTTAGGAGTTACAAAAGAGCTTAAATCCTTGGATGTGAATAATTGTAATTCATCAACGCTTGCACACACTTTTTTAGAAGGGAAAATATCACCATCATCACCGATATGATTGTCTTCATCGGAATCTATTTGCAACGCCAAAACCATCTTTTCCTTTATTTTTGAGTCTACATGTGGATCAAAAAAGGCAAGTGCAACTGCTTCCTCTGATAAATACCACAGGTGATTCCGAATTTTTTCCAAAAGCACTGTAGATATTTTTTTATCAAAATACCCAATAATCCACTTTATTAGTTTCATATCTCTATTTGGCGCTTCAACTGCATTTGCAGTTGCACTTGCCTTGTACTTGTAAGTCTCTACATCCCAGTATGGGATGTAGAGAATTACTAAGAAAATGCATGTATTACGAATTCCATATAAAAAATATACATTTTGAGACAATAGAAGGCCTTGGACATGAATCTTGCATGAGATGTCGCTCCAGGTGCACGAAATGTGAAATTGGGAATGCTACCACCAAGAAAACTAAATGCAAGTTGTAAGAGTTCTCTATAATCATGCCGAATGTGGACTTTCGCTAAATATTCAAGACAAAGGTGTTTCCTTGTTTCGCGTTCCTCGACAGATATGACACTCAAAACTTGTTCATCCTGCATACAAGTGCTGTATCCCTTTGAATTTAGTGTGCTCCATTCTCGTGCAAAACGTTCAAAAATCGCCACCTCTGGACCACTTGATATTCCGAAATAGATTTCAAATACAGCTCTTAAGAGAATTTCTGCAATATGGTGGCGACATGGTAACCACAATAAGCTGCGTTCCAGTTTGCGTTCCAATAAAGTTCCAGCACCACTATGAGAGCCAGTATTTGCAGCAGTTGTATCGAAACATATCATTTCTAATGAATTCAGCATATTCATTTTTAACAAATAGTCGTAGACTAATTGTGCGACTACAGCACCAGTTCCATCTTCAGTGATGGGGATAGCTATTAATTTTTCAACGTTCTCCGACGTGAGCACAATAGCCAAGCGATCAACTTTATTTTTTCCAGCAATTGCGGGAAGTAGCTTTCCGTCCCAATGCAAAACAAATGTTTCAGGTATCTAAAAAAATCTTAAGCTCAAAGCAAAATTTATAACTTGGTCAAAATAAAAAAACTTACCTTGAAATTTTCAACAATTTCTTTGCCATGACGCCGACGATATTTTTTACGTTGTTCACGCAAACTTGTGCAATTCAGGACAAGATCCTCAATATTGTGACCCAACGCTTTGGCAGTTGCACTGATAAAGTGTATAGCTAATGGAGATGACATATTGCCAGCATCCATACAAGCCAGCATTCTGTCGTCAATAAAATTCTTTTTTCCACGTTTTCGAATTGGCTTACTGGAGCAACTTGGAAAGTTGTCAGTCTGTTCTACATCCATCGCCTGCACATCATCTCCCGATTCATCACTCTCAAATTCAACATGTTCCATAGTCAAGTCTACACATGCAATTAAGTGAACAGCAAAAAAAAATTGACACTTTGCTTCCAAATACTACATAATAATTACCTGAAGTGCCTTTTCTTTTTTCATAATTTTCTTTTCGACGTTTTTCATCTTCCAATCTTTGTGCCTTTCTTTTTTCTTTATTTGTGACATTTTGATCGACACAAGTCATGCTACCAACACGCCCATTTTCTCGCTGCCTTATTAAGAAGTCTCTATCTTCCTGTATACTTATAAGCTTCAGAGAGTCAACGTGGGCAATGTCAAATAAATTGTTTAAATTTTCCTTAAAGTAATTTTCTTTTTTGCGATGACTTGGGAACGGAGATTTACATACCTTTTGGACTGTTCTCCACTCTTCATAAAGGTTAATGACTTTTGCAGCACATGTTCTTTGATCTGGCGTTGGGATTCTAGCTTTTTCCCAAAAAGGCAATATTTCATTTAACACTAATCTTGCACTTTCTTTAACTGTTTTCTTTTCACAACGCACATTATAAAAAAAACACTGAAGCACTTGCTGCTTTGATGGTAATTTCACACCAACTATTTTAGGTACACATTTACCAATCAAGTACACATTTGTGTCAGCAGATCGAAGCCGTTCCAACGATAAATTTTTCTTCTGAGCCATGGAATTACGTAAAGTTACACAATATTTTATTTTACAATAAACTTCACTTTTCTCAACAATATTTAAATTCGCAATGACAAAATTTTACATATTCATATCAACAGCATTGCTATGTGCTCAGTAGCAGAGCGGAAAAAACGGTACTTTTAGACAAAAATGGAGTTGACGACAGCTCAAAGCTAGGAATATTGAGGATGTTTAAAAATCAGCGACGAAAAAAAAATTTACCGTTTTTCAATAATAGTTGTTGGTAGAAATACATATCGTTACCTGAAATGCAAAAGGGCGTAACAAACATATTCATTATTTTACAAGAAAAGCAAAAAAAACTTTCCGACATTTTACGAAATTAAGTAATGAAATCAAAACTTTTTGTTGTAGAAGGCTATAATTTTGCGGAGAAAGGAAGCTTAGTTATGTGCTTCATAACACTGTGAGACAAATGGTAGGGGTCAGTGATCGGGAAGGGTTCATACTACCGGGGAAAGTTATATCGGTAAAAAAAGAAGTTATACGTGTCCCGGCGTTTCGCTGGGTCACCCTTAGGAATCGAGATATATCGATTTGACCTTTGGTGGTCTTTTTTTTTTCATAACTCGAGAACCACTAGTCCGATTTTGCTCAAACAATTTTAAAAAAATTAAAAATTACAATTCCAATGTTCATATAACGTTTTTCTATATACTCAACAGTTTTGCCGGTAAAAATAATTGTATGAAGAAAAAAATATTTTTTGCCTAAAATATTAAAAAAAAGTAATAAACAAAAGGTTATTGATTTTTATGGTAGCGGTAACAAACATTTATTTTTACCGGCAAAACTGTTGAGTATATAGAAAAACGTTATATAAACAGATTAAAGGAATTGTAATTTTTAATTTTTTTAAAATTGTTTGAGCAAAATCGGACTAGTGGTTCTCGAGTTATGTAAAAAAAAAGATATATCTCGATTCGTAGGGGTGACCCAGCGAAACGCCGGGACACGTATAACTTGTTTTTGACCGATATAACATTTCCCGTTGGTTTCATCCCATCCCGATTTTGACTGTCGCATAGTGTAATCAATGAAAAAAAATTAAAATTTTCTACAGTAAAACCAAATTAAGAAGAATTGCGAAAAGTTGTTTGTTTAGAATTTCGCTTATAAAATCTTTATTTTTGATATCAGAAAGCAAAAAAATTGTGAGGACACGTAGTTTAATGTCGTGCACCATAATCAGTCAAAAACTTACACCTTCTTCCATTTCAGGTAACGATATATATTGTAAGCATATTTTGAATTCTATAAATATTTTTTTCTTACTATAATAGCAGAAACACCATACATTTTTACAACTGAGAGCTTAAATAAAAACTATAATGCATACATGTATTTGTTTTTGCTTCTGGTGCCATTATATACTTAAGCATTAATACTACTATTAACTAATTTACAAGTTATAAATGATATTCTAATTTAAAGAAGTTTTATTTTTGGTTATTCTTAATAAAAAAAATTATAAAATGCAAAAAAAATAGAGTATTTTGGTGGTCTTTTAAAATTTTGACCTTTGACCTCATTGTGGCACGGGTTGGCACCATCCGATCAATCTGAAAATTTGCTACATCAATTTTGGCATCAAATCGCATATTTTCATCGCTACCCACAATCAAAATTCCAAAATATAAAAAACCCCATATTAGCTACGCCAGGTCTAGTGGACAGGGTATATTGAGTTTGTATAGATGTCATCGTACCAAAAAATATTTGACCTAGGCCTATCTTTGAGTATACAGATCCACTCAGAATCACTTTTTGGTTCGATTTAGCAATGTACGCCCGTTTGTCTGTCCGTCTGTTCGTTCGTCTGTATAAGTATATTTTGTTTACTTGTAACATTTTTTTTATATATGCTTGATTAAACAATTAAAAAAATATATTTGATTTTTTACAACTAGTATATAAGTTATTAGTATAACGTGTTATATATCATTTTAAAGGAAATTTTGTAGTCTAATTTTTAGTTTTAATAGAAATTTTATTGGTCTAAAAACAACATGATATTGTGAAATATATTAAAAATGATAACACTATGAAAAAGCTGAATAAAAAATATTTGATACATATTTTTAAAATTATTTTCAACAACTTGTCTATTCTCTTTAAAATGAGATATTAATCATCAAAATCGGAATAACGGTTATGAAATAGCGAGCATTTAAACTTTAAAGATATTATTTGATTTAGATTTTTTTTCATTTTTGAAAGAAAGTACTCCGAAAATATATTTTAACGAATATGTATGTTTGTGTTTACTATATTTGCCTAGTATTATATATGGCTGGAAAACTTATTGAAAACTGCATTAACTGATGAAGAAAGGCATGGCATGTTGTATAACAACCAAAAAAGTTATTTGGGAAAAACTCCATTTTTCATAATTTTTTGTACGGGGACATGTCTGAAATTTATGAAATATTAAATTATTTTTAAATAACAGGAATGTACTCTCAAAAAGAAAAAAGTTTGATACCCATATTGCATATATTAAGTAGTTAGGGGTTCCCAAATCTTTAAAAATATAGACCTTCGGGAAAATTCGTCTGAAACCCGAAGAAGACCGAATATCGAAGAAAGCCGAAACACCCCCTCACTTAAATTTTATAAGGAGTAATATATGTGAATTTGGCCCTTAACCCTGTATGCGCCCCCATACAAAACCAACTAAAATTTTCATGTTTTGTGCCATGCTATAAACAAATAAGCATGCTTGAGCATGTCTTATACATCCGTAAATAGGCCTCTGAAATACCTTTCGTACGACACCAAAATTTCCTATAGTTACTTTGGAACAAATATGAAATAAACCGAAAAAACGAAAAATTGGGCCATTTTTGACCCCATTGTTTAACCCTTAAATATGAGATTGGGCAGCTAAAAAAATACGTGTCCTTTAAGTTTTTCTCCTCTACAACATATCGGAAGCTCATTAAGATTTGCCGGTCCGCGTTGGGAGTCTTTCCTTGTTAGTGGTTTTTTTTAACTTAAATTATCCCAGTCAGAAATCGCCAGTGGTACAAAAAATCAAGCACTGGCATACCACTGGGTAACCACGGTATTAAAAATAAATGACTGGCAGAACACTCATTTGGGACGCTTTGCCAGCGATTGCGAAAAGCGTTTTACCAGTATTTTTTTTACAAAAATTTCGGTGGTTTATAAAAAAAACCACTGGCAAGAATTGGCTAAGAGTGATATGCCAAGGTTTGCAACCAGTGGTTATCCAGTGCTACCTAGCCAATGCTACCAGGCGTACAAAAATCAATTCACTGGAACACCAATGATTTTACAAAAATGCTGACGCTTCGTTAAAAAATGTTTGTAGTCGGAAGGTTCCGAGTTCAAATCCGGTTGCAAGCAAAAACATTTTTTTGGATTTTTTTTAATTTAAAATTTTTTTTGTTTTATAAAATCAATTTTTTTGTTTGTGGGAAAGCTCCTTCAAGACCAACTTTTTTTTTGCCCTCCCAACACTGGCATACTAGTTACTAAAAATTGTTTGTCAGTACTAGCATTTTGGCACAGCCAGTAGTTGTCCAGCTATTATCACTCATTTATGTGTTTAGCCGTCAAATATTATATGTCTCGTTAGCTCAGTGGGTAGAGCAATCGTCTGCCAATCTGACGGCCTGGGTTCAAATCAGGGGAGTACCAAAAAAAATACATATGAACTTTTTTTTAATTTTATTTTGGAAAATATATTTCCAGACCACCTATGTATTGGTTTTGCCAGCGTTTTGCCAACGTTTAAAAATTTTGTTCCTCCAGTGCTTTTCCGGCGCTTTTTGAACAGCCGGTCCTTTTGTCTAATGATGTTATCATTTTGGGAATGGGAAAGCACTTTTTGCCAATACTTGTACCACCTGTTAAAGTGCTTTGCCACCGCTTTCCCGTTTGTATTTTTCTGACTGGGATGCTTTAAACAAAAATAAATTAAAGGAAGAATTTGTATGCCTTGATACAGCACATACAAAAATAAGAAGCATACTGTTGCAACAACTTTATATTAGATTTTAATTTTAAGTCACGCTTTCCGGAATTAAATACACTCAAAAGAGTTTGACAGTTACTACATGACAGTTGTTTTTCTATAGAAAAACGCAAAACAACTTTTATGACGGTTATTTAAGAAAACAACTAACGAAAAGTACCGTAATTTCGTAACAGTTGTTTAAAACAGTAATTTTTAATGTCATAATAAATAATTATCAAAACAGTAACTTTACAGCAAACAGTTGTTTTTTTTGTTTTTGATTTATTTAAAAAATAAGAAATTTCGTTGAGTTTTTTTGAATTTTAAAAATTCTTGTTTATTTTATATTTGTTATTATGGATATATTCCTAGTTCGCAAAAAATATTCAGAAACTGGTATCGTATCTCCAATGCAAGAAAGCGTAATAACTGGAGACCTGTTTGGAACTTTGCTTCAAATTTTAAATAGGATGAAGTAATTACACATATTTTTGTAATCGAAAGAAAAAAATTTTTTTACCCATTTTGTCAGTTGTTTTAAAATTTTTGTAGTAAAAATTAGTCTGTTAATTTTAAGATATTGCTAGTTGTTTTTAATGCATTTGTTAGTTATTTTGGAACAGTTAAAAGTAACAAAAGCTTTAGTTATTTTAAAGGTAAATACCTATGTCGCCTTTTTAACTGCATATACCTTTGTATTAACTAACATTTCCAAAAAATTCTACCGACGAACTTTTGTGAGTGTATGATTTTTTTAAATCGATTGTTTGTTTTTAGTGCATATTTACTATTCTGAGCATATTTGTATATTTTTTATGCATTCTATTTCATTTTCGAATTACGCGTCATATATTTTAGACTATTTTGCAATAAACCTATATTTGTTCACTCCCATCAAACTGCATAAATAAAAAAATGCGCAGGGTAAACTAAATTTAATGGGTTTACTTAGGGGCTTTTTTACCAAATTGTGTACAAACATTAATTAAAATAGCAAAATTATTTTATTTTTGAGTTTTTTTTTATAAAAATTGGAATGAAATCTGTTGAAAAGTTGTACAATCTTAGAGCCAGTTGATTTTTTTAAAACTAATATTTTATCACGCTAATGCATTTAAAAATAGCTAGATTTGATGAGAAAATACCGAAATTGACAATAGAGGAAACAAGTGTATTCACGATCGTGATTTGCAAATGATGGAAAAAAGCTGAGACACATTTTCATTTTCTTATCCTTAAGTAGTTATGAGGATGCAAGAGTATCAAATGCGACCCGGGAGTTGAATGCTTCACTCGCCAAATCGATTAACTCCATAAAGAAAAATTAATCAGTCTCAATGAGAAAATAGTACACATACATATATTGTTTCTTAAAACTCATGTTAAATTACAAATTTTGTTATTTAGACCTGTTAACTTATCTCAAAATAAACTCAGTTTAGTGCTTAACTATAGTTATGAATGTCAAATTTATATGAAAATATCTGTGGTTAACGTTTAACCTTGGTTATGTTTAAAAAAGGTTACTCGCCCTTAGTGATATTAACATTTATTATCACAGAAATTTGTATTGAGTATTATACAGTTAGGAGACAATAAAGTGTTTTAAAATTCAACTTTTATAAAATTCAGAAAGTGGAGTTAATGGACTTGGCAAGTGAAACATTCAATTATTAACCCATCCTGGCAAACGACACTGACGATGGCTTTGCACAGTGGGCCAGCATCATCGATTTTGGCCAAAACTAGAATATTGAGTATATGAGACTAAAAGATATCACAAAGGGGGTTTGGTTGTTGCTGATCACGAATCGTAAATAAAAAATATAAAATTCAAAATGGCGGATCCAAGATGGCGGCCATTAAATTTTAGTTTTTATTATATTGGACTCAAAATACTCAATTATATAGGTCTAAGATCCGCTGATTAAAAATCTGAAATTAGAATTTTGAAATTCAAAATGGCGGATCCAATATGGCGACAAACAATTTTTTCATTAAATTTCTTATGTCGCCTGATTTATTTCAAATTTCCACTAAGGTAAGTTTTTGGGTAGCAGATTACGAATCTGAAATCAAATTTTAAAAATTCAAATTTCGGATCCAATATGGCGGCCATAAATTTAAAATTGTTAGGTGTTGGAAAATAAATTACACTGTGCAAAAAAAAAAGAAAAGGTTCTAATGACAACTAATTCTGGCAGAGGGACCAAAGAAAATTATAAGTGTATCGGCGTTTTAAAAATTTTCGTCTAGCCCTATGTTTTTGGGGGGTTAAAACTTCCCCTGTTTTGAAAATGTTTATTGTGAATCTAAGATATGTTCAGCGAACTTATGTAAAACACTACGAGGGACATTTTTGTGGAACATTTTAGCCCTCTAACTCTGCAATTAAAGGGTCCAAAAAGACACATAAATTGAAGAGTTAGAGGGTTAAAATGTTCCGTAGAAATATTTGTCATGAAATTCTACTATAAGTCTCTGAAGACATCAAAGTTTAAAATTTAACTTCAATGCAAGAAATAAGTCAAAATTTAAAATGTCTTTAACCCCTGAAAAAAGAGATCAGATCTGGCCAGATCTCAGTAGATCTTACCAGATCTAATTAGATCTCAAAATTGGGGACAAATTTTAGATCTAATTAGATCTGATAAGACCTAGGCATATCTGGCGCAATTGTCCAGATCACTTTAGATTTGAATAGATTTGGAACTAAATCTGATCAGATCTTGCCTTAAGGTAATTTTAAGTGCTAGTTTTTAGTTTTTGCTAAAAGTCAGAAGACATCGTATGGAACACATTGGCATTCAAGTTTTTCAAATATCTCTTGGAACATTTTGGAGTGTTTTTTTTTTGAAAATTTAGGATTTTCAAAAAAACCCACATTTTTAAGGTAAAATTAATAATTTTGTTACTTTTTTCGTAAATACTTAAGAGGTTTCTATTTTTTTGAGAATTAGTTTCATTTTTATAATTTGAGATTGCTTTTGGAACAAATTATTATTTATTTATGATTTTTTTATTGTATCATTATAAAATAAAAAATGTCACAAAATTTAAAAACTTTGACTTTGAAGTCTCGCCAACTAACAACGAGTAACCACAATGATACAATATTTCACTCACAAAATATTAAACAATCCTAGATTTTGAATACCCGAGTAAAAAAAATTATATATAATCATATATGGCATATATTACAATATAGAATTATACATGTCGTTATGTATATCCATATATAATTATATATGACGTTTTTTCACAAAATTTTTCCTTATATTATGCCATATATAATTTCATCTAACTAGATATCGGCCTTCATAATATTAGATATGGCATATATAATTATATATTACATGACATGGTTGATCTTATTACATATATAGAACTATATCTTAATATATATGGTGGCATTTTAGCAATATATAATTATACATGGTATCATTTAAAAAATATATAATTATATATGGTGACAGTTAAACTAGATATTATCATATATGGTGCCATTTAAACAATATATGGTCATATATGGTACCTCATTAACAAAATCTTTAATTCAGTTCCAGATATGATAATATATGTTACTATATATAGTGTGATATATATTTATATATGGTGCTATTTAAGCAATATATTATCATATACGGTGACATTCAAACCATATATTATCATATATGGTGCCATTCAAACCATATATTATCATATATGGTACCATTTAAACCATATATTATTATATATGTTGCCATTTAAACAATATATGGCCATATATGGTAACTCATGAACAACATTTTTAATACAGTTTCAGATATAATAATATATGCTACTATATATGGTGCAATATATATTGATATATGGTATCATTTAAACAATATATTACCATATGTGGTGACATTTAAACCATACATTATGATATATGGTGCCATTTCAACAACATTTTTAATACAGTTCCAGATAAATTAATATATGCTACCATATATAGTACCATATACTTTGATATATCGTATCATTTAAACAACCTGAATAAAAATAGTTACATATAGTCATATATGTGATTAAGTTATATCTGTATAAATATACAGTTTCATCCGAAGAATGGCCCGATATATTTTTATCGATTGTTTATAAATTTTTATCTAATTGTATCAGTTTAGATCAGACCTGATTAAATTATGTGTTAATCAGATGAAATTGTATCCGATTTTTGACTTGATGCAATTTTATCGGTTTATATGCAATGGTGTCAGGTTTGATCGTAATTGGTTCAATTTTATATAAATAAAATATAATTGTATCCAACATTTACCTTATACAATTGTATTAAAGTTTTAAACTGATATCAGGTCAAAATTGGGATATAACTATATAATTTTGTATACAAATATATCTATTTGGAACTAAACTGATACCATGTGATATAAACCAATAAAATTGTATCAGGTCAAAAATCAGATACAATTTCATCTGATTAACACATAATTTAATCAGGTCAGATCTAAACTGATACAATAAGTTAAAAACTGATAAACAACTGATACAATTTGATCGGGCCATTTTTCGGATCAAATGGTATGTGGATGACTCTAAGTTATATATTACCATATAAAGCTCCATATTATTTTTTTTAATAGGAAACATACATATATGGTGCCATTTAAACAGTATATTGTCATATAAGGTGCCATTTAAGCAATATATGGTCATAAATGGTAACTCAACTACAATATTAACTGTATTTCAGTAGCTATTAATTGCATTTCACAAATTTTAAATGTATTTCAGAAATTATGAAATGTATTGCAGAAATTATTAATTGTATTTCAGAAATAATCAAATCTATTTCAAAACTTGTTGATTGTTTATCATAGTTAATAGAGAAAAATTTCTAAATTACATTTCATAATTTCTGAAATACAATTGATAATTTCTGAAATACAGTTTGATAATTTCGGAAATACAATTAATAATTTCTGAAACAGAATTGATAAAACTGAACTTCAATTGACTAGTTCTGAAATACAATTCATAAATCTGAAAAATAATTGATAAGTTCTGAAATACAATTGATAAAACTGAAATTCAATTGATTATTTCTGAAATACAATTAATAAATCTTAAAAACAATTAATACAATTGAAATGGTGTAGAGCGTTAAAAAGATGTAAATAAAATTATTTTATTCAAAGATTTCAATTTAATAAAAAAATAAATATATAATTTTATAAAAAAATTTATAGAAAAAAAATTTTAATTTTATAAAAAGAAATTCATTTTGTAAAAAAAATGCATATCGAACTCGAGACCTTCTGAGTTTAAACCTTATTTTAACAAAATATTGTGATTTTTATAAAATCAGTGCTCTGCCAGTGTATTATTTTTTGAACAGTTGGCAATATATGTCTGGGATCTTATTTAATCCCAAATAAATGGAGATCTTACGTAGTAGCAAATATAATGCGGCATCTAATTTTATCTGTCATTTTTATGGATAGTTTTAGATGTCAATCCCCAAATATATTGCAGTTCCTAATGCTATCTGCCATTTTAATACCTAAATAAATTGCTGGATCTAATTCGATCTGCAATTTATGGGAAAATTTAAGATTTTACCAAATCACTAAATATATCACTGGATTCAATTCGATCTGCAACTTATTGAAAAAGTTAAGATCTTACGCAATCCCGAAATATATTACTGGGTCTAATTTCATCTGTTATTTTTTTCATAAATTTAGATCTTACGTAATCCCCAAATATAATCCTCGATCTTATTCGATCTGCCGTTTTCCAGATAAAGTTAGATACAACTTAATCCTGAAATATATATGTGACCTTCTCCGAGAAAAGGGACCTAGTGTGTGAAAATTAAGTTTTGAGAAGAACGCATTTAAAGTTTCATAACGCATTATCACTTTAAACACACCTTCAGTTGGGAGATGCGATTTGGTATGGTTAGGTGCCTCAACTCATTTCATCTTATTCTACACCCTTTTAGGTACCAGAATCCACTCTTAAGTCCAAACCCGTTTTTTGACATACTAGGTTCCTTTTCTCGGAGAAGGTCACATATACCTAGATCTACTTTTTCGCATAAATTTAGATCCAAGTTTATGCCCATATATATTGCTGGATCTAATTCGATCTGCCATTTTTCTGATAAATTTAGATCCAAGTTTATCCCCAAATATATTGCTGGATCTAATTTGATCTGCCAATTTTCTATTCAATTTATATCCAGGTTTATCCACAAATATATTGCTGGATCTAATTGGATCTGCCATTTTTCGGATAAATTTAGATCTAAGTTAATCCACAAATATATTGCTGGATCTAATTTGATCTGCCATTTTTCAGATCAATTTATATCTAAGTTTATCCACAAATATATTGCTGGATCTAATTCGATGTGCCATTTTTCGGATCAAATTAGATCTAAATTTATCCCCAAATATATTGCTAGATCTAATTCGATCTGCCACTTTTTCGGATCAAATTAGATCTAAGTTTATCCACAAATATATTGCTGAATCTAATTCGATCTGCCAAAATTGAGATCAAATTAGATATAAGTTTATCCACAAATATATAGCTGGATCTAATTGGATCCGCCATTTTTCGGATCAAATTAGATCTAAAAATGTCCCCAAATATATAGCTGGATCCGCCAATTTTCGGATCAAAATAGATCTAGGTTTATCCCCAAAGATATCATTGGACCTCCCAACTTTGAGATATAACTTGATCTTAGTTTATCCCCATATATACAATTGGATCTAATACGATATGATTGGATACACCCAATTTTGAGATCTAATTGGATCAGCTAGATATTACAGTAGATCTTAAACTATATCAAATTGGATATGATTAGATATTGCGCGAGATCAATTTTTTTTACTCGGGTATATAAACATATTTTCCCTTTACCTGAATTGTACTTTTGGCCAAAAACCGAAATTATGTATTCTGTCCTGCTGGCCTTATAGAATTCTTTCAAATTTTTTATTCTTTGTAATTTACTTGTAAAAATTGCATCATCTTTCTTTAGTTTGAAAAATAATTTAAACAGAAAAAGATATTTACATGTATGATCTAAAATCGAACGAAAAACATTCCTTTACCAAATATAAGATCATAAATTTTTTTTTTTCCTAAAAAAGTTATTCCGTTAAAGTAATTTGGTCCAGAGCACCATGCAAAATGTTTGAAATTTGCAAAATTCTAAACTATATTCACTTAGCGAAGATTTACTTGTCAAAAGAAAAGTTTTGGTATACAAATTGCCCTATTCAGAACATATTGTCTCCACCACATTGAATTTCTGATAAAACGCGAAAAATTGCGAATTTCAAAAAAATCTGAAACACGTGTTCACTTAAATTGACTTTAGATTATGATGTGACATTTCAATCACAAACATCTCCGTACAAAAAAATCAAAAAAACTGGACGCGCCACAAAAAATTATAAAATGCAAAATTCTTACAAAAACTAAAAGAGACGTTTTTTAAAAATGGTCCAGCTCGTGAGATCTCATAGCTAGACTCGAAATATTTTGGGAATCATCATAAAAAAAACCAAGGTTTATTTTGAGGGGGGGGGGGGGGTATTTTTACTTTTTTTCTGTCCGTATAAGGTGAGTCGCTCTAATATATATTTTTTTTTGCTGGGCCACTTTTTGTTCCTATCTGTTAAAATCAAAGTTAAATTTGGTTGTAATGTTTTTGTTTTCCATTTATTTTATTGCTAACATTTGACAACCTAATGGTCGGAAACTTACTCATGCGTGGTGAAAATGCTCGCACCTACATCCTTTCGACAATGTATTAAAAATTAATTTATTTTATTTTCAATTTCGTTTACATATGTATGTGCTTGTACATTTCATTTTCAGTGTTACTTATTCATAGATTCAACCAATGGCGCTTCATAAAAAACTAACAAAAAAAAAACGCTTTACTTCAGCCAATTTGAAAGAAGCACTAATATATATACCAGTATGAAAAAGAAAAAGACTCATACCAATCAATGTGTGAATAGTAGGGTATCCCAATAAATTAAAAAATTATGTTATAAAGCTCTCAAACGATGCGTATTAATGCGCTGAATTCATATATCCAAATGTGTATGGTATACAGGGCTTTTGCATAAACTCGAAAAACTTATATGATATCAAAACCTGAATTCTTTTGAAATGAGCTGAAATGAAGTCGTAATGAAAAATTGATAGTGAAATCCTCATATTCATAAGAAAAGTCGAACTCACCTAGATTTTCCAACTATAATTGTCCAATAACAAGGAGTATAAATAGCCAAGCGAAGTAAAACTCGTAAGTTTTTATAAATTTTATTTGTTTCTGCAAACTGTTTGAATTTTTGTAAATAATGAATATTTTGAAGTATACTTATCATTAAACCTTATCGAAAACGCAGGCGATTTCGGTAAAAAAATTTAAAACTTAAATTCAAACAACAGAATAAAAAGATTTAATTTAAAATTGACAATATAAAATATTAGAAAAAAAATTTACAAAGAATTTAATTATCATTAACAACAAACAAAATTTATGCAAATTCAAAAGGAATAAAATTTAAGGGTGGAAAAATTTATTTTAAAACAAAACAAAAAATATGAAAGTGAAAAAATTACCATTTTATAAACTAAAATTATTTGGAATAAGGATGATCCAAGCAAATATGACAGAAAAACAAGTTTTAATTAAACAACTTTGAGTAACTTACCAGAGCTTCGGAGGTTTATATGGCCATATGATCCTGTATGAAGTTGGTGTGGTAGAATTGAAAGGGGAAAACAATTAAGTATCATATTTGGTTGTTTTATAATTCATAATATTTAATTTTTTTTCACAATTTTAACCATTACTAATTTTCAAAAAAAAAAAAAAAAAAAAAATAGCTACTTTAATAGTTAAATTCATTTTTGTTTGTTTTTTTTCACGAATAGCTTGATCACTTTTCTTCCTTTTCAGCGCAGAATATTATATAGATGTTTTTTATTCAACACAATGAATCAATGGGTGCGTTCGGCAGATACAATTTGACAGTCAACAGTTCTACAACAGTTGTGCAACTAACTGCTGAACGACCTGATCACTAACCGCTCAGTCTGAGCGCTCATGTGGCGCTGTCATAATTTGGTAGCGTAAAAAATTTTCGCTACTTTTGATCAAATAGTAATACATTTGTTGTTGTTGATTTTAAAAAAATTTTGTTTTGTATGAATGACAAATGAAAACATACAAATATAATTCAAAAACAAAATATTTAAAAAATCAAAGAAAATATAGAAAAAATGTATTTAAAAACAAAACAAAGAAAACTTCGTTCAGCAGAGTAAGTAATCACAAGTCACCGGTATCAGTTTAAGGTTTATCTGCCGAATGCTACCAATGATTTATATACAGTTGCGAGCATAAAAAATGCAACACTACGCTAAAACATCTAAGTATATTTTGATTTCTTTTAATGGTTTTTTATTTGCGCTTATCTTTTGTTAATATATTCGTTGATGTGTGTTTTCATATTTTAAGTCGTTTGATTTGCATTTATTAATGTGAACTTTTTTTTTTGAATTAGTGCCTATTTTGTGAGAGCAAAAAAAAATTCAACTTTTATGTATTTTACATTTAGTAGATTTTATTTGATAAAAAATTCTGCATATTAATTAGATTTTTATTATTTAGTGGAATAGCCATTATTTTTAATTACTCCTTTCATTCGTGACGGCATGGAATCTACGAGCGCAACCAATTTTTTTTTAAGGTACACCTGTTTGGCAACAATTTCAACATCCCTTAAATTTGAACGCTTTTTCTTTCATATTCCGCTGTCATCAAGCTCGCATAGATTCTCTATGGGGTTTAAATCGGGTGAATGCGCTGGCCACTGTAAAACTTCCACACCGTTGTTACTAAGAAATTGCCTAGCTAAGCGACTGGTGTGCTTAAGGTCATTGTCGTATTGGAATATGCTTCCAACAGCCATTTTTTCCTGAATGTGAACAAGCATGTGCTCTTATAGTAACCCTCTGCGTTTATTCAGTCATAAATTTTTACTTCTGACCCAACACTATCACGGGAGAATGCCCCACACTCTAATTAAATTCTGTTGAAATTTACCCAACTTATAGTAGGAAACTGAACTCCTACTATAAATTGGGTAAATTTACTCTATGTGCGTAATTGAAAAAAAATACGCACATTGTGTTTAAGTTGGTGCACAAATAATTTGTAATTTTACATTGAAAGTGCGTAAAAATGAAATTAAATTTTAAAATTACTGTGTTAATTTACTAAATTTGTGTGTAAAAAAGCACGTTTCACGTGTAAATGTACGCATAAAATGCGTAAAAATCCACAAAAATGCGCAAAAAACCACAGAAAGTGCGTAAAAATCCAATAAAATGCGTACATTTACAACAGTTGTGCTAACTTCAAGCACCACCCAAAAATTTTTTTTAAATAAAATAAATTAATTTTTGGTACGTATTTTATTATTAATAATATCCGAGTCCTTCTCTCATAATCGTTTATGTCCCAATTAGTCGTTTTGGGATCTTAAGGCATTTGTATAAAATTCATATAAAATTTTGTTATAACTATTGAATGGGTGCAATGACTCCTGCTCAACAAAATGCCTTCTTTGAAAGGGTAAAGGGTAAGAGTAACCGTCAACAATAACGGGAGAAAACGTCATAAGATAGATATGGCCTACGCAGGAACAACTGAGTGCAATGACTCCTGCTCAACAAAATGATTTTTTTGTAAGTTAGGCAGTACTCAATGAATACTGACTTTGTTGAGCAGGAGTCATTGCACCCAGTTGTTTATTGACTGCCTCCCTTGTAAAGAAGGCATTTTGTTGAGCAGGAGTCATTGCGCCCAGTTGTTCCTGCGTAGGCCGTATCTCTATTACGGCGTTGTCAATTTTGAAATGAGGTTTAGACTAACACATGCGTTAACAATAATTACCAAAAACAATTTCATGCTTATGTTGCTATTTCCAGACTCTAATGTGTTTGTGGAAATGTTGTAATTCAAAAAAAATAATCCGTTTTCGCTTTCTTTTTATTATTTATAATTTTTTTTTAAATTTTTTCCAATTTGAAATGTCAGAGTATTTATTACTATTATAGGATAGTATATTTACCAACTTTGTGCGTAAAAATTTTATTTAACAAAACAACAGTAATTTTAGGCACAATGTGTTTATTTATAAACACATAATGTCTAAAAATACTTTGTGTGTGTATTATTGTGTATGGAAGTGTGTATGAAAAAAGTTTACGCATTTTTTGTTTATATTTACCGAATTTTCGTAAAATTAAACAAAATTTTACCCATTTTATAGTAGTAAATTTACAAACATTTTTTAGAGTGCATATTATAAAAATTTAAACAAGTGTGTTATATTGAAGAAAACGATTTCATACCCCACAGCATAACGGATCCTCCGCCGTATTTAACGCGTTGTTTCTAGTATATAGGAGATTACTCTTTATTTGGTGATCTGCGGATGATCTTCAATCCATCGGATCCAAATAAATTTGATTTTGTTTCGTCACTAAATAAAACTTTTGCCTATTGTTCTTTTGTTCAGTGCCTATGACGCTTTCCAAAATCAAGACGCTTCTTTTTATTCACTTTTCTTATGAAGGATTTCTTTTCTGGATGTCTTGCTTATAAGTTTGCTTCCTTTAAGCGTC
Source organism: Leucophora obtusa (assembly GCA_949987735.1). NCBI lineage: Eukaryota > Metazoa > Arthropoda > Insecta > Diptera > Anthomyiidae > Leucophora > Leucophora obtusa. Next base: position 55,825,151 of record OX465296.1, read on the forward strand.
TATGTGCGGTATAAACTCTGACGGTTGCGCCCAAATGTTCTGAAGCATACAGCATAATATCTACGCCGGTATTATTGGGGTCGCTTTAACAATAGAGATCATATTTGTGTCCTGTCTTTTAATTGTTTTTCGGTGTCTTCCACTTACTATTTTCCTATGAATATAACCGCGAGCCTAATGCCGTGTTGCAATTCGTGACAAAGTGGACTTGTTTCCTTGAAACATAGTTCCGATTTCAAATAAAGGTTTGCCTTCCCAAAACGCTGTAATAAAAGCAACACGGCTATCACTTGATAGTTGTTTTTTGGAAAGAATAAGCAATTTAGTTAATTTTGGTTAATTCGGTCTAAATTTCGTAAATAAGTAAAATTTTTATATTTACCTGATACATATTATGCTCTCGTTGCATTTTTTTTTTGCTCGCACAAAATATGCACTAGTTTCAAAAAAAAGTTCGTAAAAACTAATTCACATAAAATAAATGCAAGTCAAACGAATTAAAATATGAAAACACACATCAACGAATATATTAACAACATATAAGCACAAATAAAAAACCATTACAAGAAATCAAGGCATACTTAGATGATTTATCGTAGCGTTACATTTTTTATGCTCGCCACTTTATGTCCATACATCTTTTTTTCAAATTTTCTGTTTTAAAATTTAACGTTTAATATTATTATTGTTTTACAAAGTTTTAGTTCAAATTTCACATCTTTTCGCGTTATTCCAATATCAGATTTTCAACTATTTATCAATGGAAGCATTCGGCAGAGAAACCTTAAACTGATACCGGTGACTTGTAGCGCTTTGTGATTACTTACTCCGCTGAACGATGTTTTCTTTGTTTTGTTTTTAATACACTTTTTCTATAGTTTCCTTTTATTTTTTTTAAATTTTTGTTTTCGAATTATATTTTTATGTTTTTATTTGTCATTCTTACAAAACAATTTTCATTGTAAATGAACAACAACAAATGTATCACTTATTGATCAAAAGTAGGAAACATTGGGTGCGTTCGGCAGATACAATTTAATAGTCAACAGTTCTACAACAGTTGTACAACTATCTGCTGAACGACCTGATCACTAACCGTTCAGTCTGAGCGCTCAGGTAGCGCTGTCATATTTTGGTAGCGTAAAAAATGTTTGCTACTTTTGATCAATAAGTGATACATTTGTTGTTGTTCATTTACAATAAAAATTGTTTTGTATGAATGACTAATAAAAACATACAAATATAATTCGAAAATAAAAATTAAAAAAAATGAAAGCAAACTATAGAAAAAGTGTTTTCAAAAACAAAATAAAGAAATCATCGTTCAGCAGAGTAAGTAATCACAAAGCGCTACAAGTCACCGGTATCAGTTTAAGGTTTCTCTGCCGAATGCTACCATTTTTACGCTACCAAAATATGACAGCGCTACCTGAGCGCTCAGACTGAGCGGTTAGTGATCAGGTCGTTCAGCAGATAGTTGTACAACTGTTGTAGAACTGTTGACTATTAAATTGTATCTGCCGAACGCACCCAATGACTTGCATTTTTTCCAAATTTAATTTTGAATAGAAGTATTATTATGATTTCACTTAGAACAAGCTTTTTCTTTTTTATTTATTAAGTTATTTCTTTGTTTAGATAGTTTACGCGAGTTTATTTAACTTTTATTTTTCCTTTTTTTTCATTTTCTGTTACTTCAACTAATATTTTCGATTAGAATAACCAATAGTAGTACTAAGAATCAGTTGCTTTTAATAAAATTCGGAAGTAAGAAAATAAATTGCAATGAAATTATGTGATAGTACATGTGACCGCATAAATTCGATTGGCAACAAATTCGGTTGCGACAAAGGATCTGTTTTCTGGGTGTAAATATTTAGATATTAGCAAATATTAGCACAAATTGCAAAAAAAACATTTGCAAAAAGCGAAATTTTTGCAACAATGTATTCGTTTGCAGAATATCGATCGCTGATTATCTCTTTTAATTCATTTTCTGTACCATAAAGCCTTTTTCGAATTCCGCCGTTAGTTTGCAACTTTATAAGTTCGGTTTTTTTATAACCTAGGGATTAAATTTTTGTACCATAAAATTTTTTTCAAATTCCGCTATTATTTTGCAATTCTTTACGTGCGTTTTTTTTTAATTTATACTCGAGGGGCTATAATACACATTTCATACAACAAAGTTTGGTGACTAGTTGCAAAAAAAAAATCGCGAAAAATAAAATTTGCAAAAAGGAAAAATTTGTTCATCAATATATTTGTTTGCAGAATGTAATTCGACGATTAAGTTTTTTAATTAATTTTTTGTACCATAAAGCCTTTTTTCGCTTTCCGCGATTATTTTGCAATTTTTTAAGTGTTTTTTTTATAAATTTATAATCTACGGTCTATAGTACCAATTTTTAACACAAAAGTTTGGTGCTTATTTTGCAAAAAACAAAAAAAATAAATCGCGAAAAAAATATTTGCAAAAAGGAAAATTTTTGCGTCATTGTATTCATTTGCAGATTGGTAATCGCTGATTGAGTTTTTTAATTATTTTTTTCTACCACAAAGTCTTTTTTCGCGTTCCTCTATTATTTTGCAATTTTTTAAGTGCGGTTTTTTAAATTTATAATCTACGGAGTATAATGCCCATTTCATAAAACAAATTTTGGTGGAAAAAAGGAAATTTTGTCATCGTTTGCAGAATGTAAATCTTTTAATTAATTTTTTGAACCCCAAAGCCTTTTTTCGCATTCCGATATTATTTTGCAATTTTTTACGTATGGTTTTTTAAAATTCATAATCTAGGGCTATAATACTATTGGAATTGTATAATTCCATAGTATAGTTCCATTCTTGATTTTTATAACTAAATTATTATTTTCCATCCCTGGTTACAATCGATGTTTTGAGTCATACAAAGAGCGCACATAATGACCCTGCAAACATTTAAAAGATACCTTCCAAGAAGATATTAAAGCGATATCTTCTATTTGTGATTTGAATGAAAATAATCAAGTAGTATTTACTTTGAAATTTTCTTCCTTTTATCACTTGGAAGATAATTCGGCGATATTTGGAAAAAAAAATCAAAAATTTTATCTTTTGTCATAACTCTTTATGACAATATTGCGGCAATATCACCTTTGTATCATTTGGAAGATAAAGCAAATTTGTTTGAAATCTTTTATCAATTTTTTCTTCCTGGCGATATGTTCGGAGAATCTTCTTCGTATTGCCATGTTTGCTGGGTGATATTGGTTTGAGTATGTTCCTGTTCCAATGCTTTCTCTGTGATAGAGAGTCCCCTAATCTCTTTGATATTATTAAAATAAATAATAATTAATTTAAATACATTTTTTAGCTTTTTTTTTTGTTGTAAAAACGATTTTATTATTTTTTTGTTTTCACGAATTCCTTCATTTTATCTCGTTCGCTGTTAAATTTCTTTATATTCTTTGTGTTTTTCCTCTGATTCTTGTGTGAAATATTTTGGCTCATAAATAATTTTTAAATCCAGCTGATGGAAACCCCCTGATCGTACTCGCGAAAGAAAAATCAACGTTATCGTGGAATATTCATAAAATAATTTTGCCGTATTTTAGAACATCCGTACAAATTTCAAATTTGAACCTTTTTTATTAAATGTTTCCAACTTCTGAATAAAATTCTCCTGTACACTTGACAGAATAGAAAATTTTTCAAATAAGCTTTTAAAGAAAAGTCGATTTAAAATTTTTTACAAAAAAGATTTTCAGAGAAACATTAGCCGTTTTTTCTAATCACTTGGATTTAATAAATCCAAAAAGTATTTCTAAAAGTGCTCAACAGAAGGGGTTAGATTCTCCCTATTTTAAAAAGAATTTCCTGTCCGACACTTCCTTCACCCTAATTTTTAATACCGAATTTGATGATGATGGATTTTACTTTAACTTTTAATTATATTTTATATAAAACAGCGATAAACAGTCTGCCTTTTCAGTTTTATCACTTCAATTTATATTTTTACACAATTGAAAAATTCCACTGCAATATTTAATATTCACTAATTGGATTTAATTAAATTACTTACTGTAGAGTGAAAAAATGCCATTTCTATTTCAGCTATTTCTCCATGTCCAAGATGGAAAATAAACATATTTCATAAAAAAATTTTTAATAAAAACCTTTTATTTGTTAGTTTTAAAATTTTTTTGTTCCTCTTTTAATTTTCATTCGTATTTTTTTCTGACATTAAATTAATAGGCTGTTTCATATATTTGTGCTTTTATTGTGAATTTATTAAATTGAGCTTTTTTTGTATTTAATAAATCCCCTTTTTGTATGAAAAATTCTATATCCAGGTGATTAAAAACAACGCTAATTGATTTAGATTTTTAAATTTTCATTTTGTAATGTTTCCCAGCAAACATTTTAACCCCACGAAATTACCACCGTAACAAGACTACACTCATAAAAAAAAGCCCGTACAAATAGTTAAAAATTCTGCTAAAATAACAGGAAATAGTACCTGAATTTGCGCCAGCAGAAATTTCAATGATGTTGAGAATCATGGTCTGCTAAATTTAGGTGACCTAAATTTTAGGTAAAAAAGTTAGTTCAAATACAATAATTTATAAGAAATGTTGTTTAATGGAAATGAAAATTTCTCAGCTGAAATCAGCACATGTTTTCTGCTAAATTTTAGTTGGTTATAAACAGGTAAAAAATTCAGTTAACATTCAAAAATTTAGAAGAATTTTCGTTGAATAGAAATGAAAGTGGGTCAGTTGAAATCTGCAAAACATGCTGCTAAAATTACAATCACTTTTTGTTAATAATTGAATAAAAACAAATTAATGTAAATATTGTTAATTTTATTTTCGAATAAATTACACAATCCAAAAACACTATTTATTTTATTTATTTTTATTTTCTTGCCAATATGTTAAACTTCCGCTGGAGTTGTATTATTGGGTTCCTTTTTTTCGTCTACCTGTGGGTCGAATTTAGATGAAAATGTTAAAGGGCTGAAATAAAAGAAAAAAATAACATATTTAATAGTATTCCCTTAAATAAATATAGTTTATATTATAAAACAAACCTCTATTATTTTATTTTTTAAATATAATTTTAACTGCGAAATGTTAATGTCCAGTATACCTCCGTTTTCTTTTGGGTTCTTTGCTGACTAACAGAAACAAGAGAAAACATGCTCGTATCATATTATTTTTATTTGTATTGGTAAGCGTCATCAGTGATGACTCATCTAGTGTTGCCAGAAGACATTTGCAAAAAGGTGCTAGATCGTCGAAAAAAAGTGCTAGATTGAAAATAAAATGTGCTAGATTTTTTTTTACATACTTTATGAGTTTTTTCAGGGTTGGCAACCTATTCAAAAGGTTAGTGATAATGGATAACGTTATCTCATAAATATTTTGTTAAGGTATTTTAAGGCTATCGGTATAATAAGTTATTTCGTCGAGTTTTTTTAGGGTTAACGGTATTTAAAGCTATTTCGTTTGGTTATTTAAGGTTTTTTAATAAAATATTTACTGATATTTTAAGGTTAACGATAGTAATTTTTTTAATTTTTGAAAACTTTAAGAACCGTCACTTTGTGAAAACAATAGCTATCCAATAAAAGGTAAATAATTTATATATGATCTTTTTGTTGATAGAAAAAAGTTTAAAGTAATTTTATTAGGATATTTTAAATTATTTCGCTAGTGTAGTTTAGGGTTATCGGTATTTTAAATAATTGGTTATTTTATAGGTTTGTTTTTTCGAAGTTTATTTTTGTAAACAAGTAAAACTTAAACATTTGTGGTCGCCTTTGTACGAAAGCTGTTTTCGTACAAAGACTTCGCAGGAACGCGAAATGGAGCAATTATCTTGTGTGACATGCGCTACATTTGCTAACAAACGCATAATTCATGTTCTAGCTTTTGCTATTTTTAATATTTTATAAAACAAAAAATACTAAAATTTCAATTATTTTTATGACAAAAAATTTTGTTTACATTGAAAAGAAAAAAGCCAAGAATTTTTAAGACTTGGTAGTATTTTTATAACTACTTAATTTTTAAGAAGCTAAATTTATACCCATTTAAAAATTTTATAAATGCTTAAATTTGTATATAATATTTATACAAAATTCGAGGAAAACACACCTTTTAAGTTATTTCGTTAGTGGTATTTTTAGGGTAATGGTAATCATTTTAAAGGGTTTCAAATCGTTATTGATATTATTATTATTTTAGCTTGCCAACCTCGGTTTTATTGATATTCATACAGTCGCCATTTTATAGCGTCACTATTTATTTCTGGCTTGAAATCAGTACAGAAATGACAAAAATCACAATTTAGAGATAAATCAGAAGCATTTTCCATAGGAACAATATCTTCTTTTGCGGCTGAAACATATCAGGTTCTACAAAAAGATTAGTTTTATGGACTATTCCGATAGGAAAATCATCATCTATGTGAAAAGTTTTTCACAGAAAAGCCAGATTTTGAATATATTTATATACATGACCTTCTCCGAGAAAAGGTGCCTAGTGTGTCAAAAAAAGGGTTTCGATAAAATTTAATTAATTTATTTATTTTTAATTTAACTTTAAATGCGTTCTTCTCAAAACTTCATTTTCACACACTAGGTCCCTTTTCTCGGAGAAGGTCACATATAATATTTTGCCCCCAAAAAAATTATTTTTATATAGAAAATCATCTAATTTTAAATTCTTCCTGCTGTAGAAAAACTATTTAAGATTCAGAACATTTTGAAGGTTAAATTGTTTTGTTGTTTCTATACTTTTTTCTAGAATATATTTAATATGCATGCAGGAGCAACAGAGTCTTAGCAAAATTTCTTTTCGAAACATCTTCAGATTCGAAGTACTGAAAATGACAGTTAAAACAAATGTATATGCAGTTAAAAAGGCGACAAAGGTATTTACCTTTAAAATAACTACAACTTTTGTTATTTTTAACTGTTGAAAAATAACTAACAAATGCATTAAAAATAACTGCCAATGTCGTAAAAATTTCAATTTCAAAACAACTGACAAAATTGGTAAAAAACTACTGTTTTTTACAGGCAATTCTTTTTGTTTATAAAAGTATATTTTAATAAAAAAAAAAAAATTTTTTTCGGCCTATTTAAAATTCGAAGTAAAAATTCCAAATCGTTCTCCAGTTGTTATGCTTTAATGCATTAGAGATACAATACAAGTTTCTGATTCTTATTTGCAAACTAGAAATATATCAATAATAACAAATATAAACTAAACAAGAATTTTTAAAATTCAACGAAATTTTTTATTTTTTATATAACTACCAAAAATAACTGTTTACTGTAAAATTACTGTTTTGGTAGTTGTTTATTATGACATTTAAAATAACTGTTTAAAACAACAGTTACGAAATTACGGTTCTTTTCGTTAGTTGTTTTCCAAAAAAACCTTATAACAGTTGTTTTGCATTTTTCCGTAATTACTGTTAAAAACAACAACTACTGATTACTACACAAACAACTGTCATGCAGTTGCTGTCAAACTTTTTGAGTGTACTTATTTGAAATATACATAGGTGAAAATGGCTCATTTTCTCTAAATTTTTAATTTTACCAAAATGTTTTTTTACATTCTTTTACTTTTGTGTTTTACCTTTATACGAATATTGTTTTTCCCAATAAATTTAATTTGTTTCGCCATACTTTTAAGGTGTTTTAGATTGCTAATAACAATCAGATTTTGACCTTTAAATTGGAAATCTTTTATAAATAATCTATTCTGAACTTAAGTCAGAAATGCCAAACTAAATTTTCTTATTTTGTTTTAGAAATTCCTAAACATTGTCATGGCAAAATGTGGCATGACTGTCTGGGTAAATATATTAACTCACTATTTACCCTTAACACTATTCAGAGAAGCTATATATTTGTAAATCTTGTTTTTTTTTTACTCTTGTCGGATTCGAGATATTTTTCATATAGATATTAAATTATTTAAAAAAGTGCTAAAAATTTTAATATTTTGAAAAAAGTGCTAAATTAGCACCTAGCACCTTTTTTAAAATTTTTGGTGCTAGATCTAGCACCTAAAGTGCTAAAATGACAAGCCTGGACTCATCACACATATTAAAATACACTTACTAGAAATTTTCTAATTTGTATTGGTCGGCATACTCACAAATACACACTTCACCATCAAGCACCATCAATCACTATACACTAGCGCCCCTATCGTTTTCTTTTGAAAACACAAATATTAAAAAAGTTGCCAATAAATTTATCTATATTAGCTGATAACATTGTCAAAATCATTTATAAAAAAATAACTAAATATCAGGAGGAAAAATTAGTTCAAGTACAGCAGAAATATGTTTTTGTGGTGAAATTTGATAACTAACAACTTTAGTTAAACAACGGATTTAAATGAAAACAAGATTAAAAATTAGTTCAATTGAATTAGAACGCGTTTAACAGACTTTTGTACTAACTTTTTTTATGAGTGTACAACCTTGCGGCTTCGGCTGCTTTTCTTTTTTTATATGGAGATTCGGATATTAATTAAAGCGCGGATTCGCTATGAATTAAAGATTGATTTAATTTCTATTTTCAAAAAAATATTCCCATTATTTGGTGGTGTTCAGGGATGGAAAACTTGATACGATCGAAATTATATTTTGAAAAATCCTTGTTTTTTTATTAAGATTATAATACTAATTTAATGATCTTTATTGAAGTTAAAATCAGAAAACTGAAACAAATTTAAAATTTTTCTACACGGAAATAAAAACTATACTTTTCATCCCTAGTGGTGTTTCTATCAAATACAGTACTTGTACACACATGCATGTGAACAAAATGTAAATGTGTGTATAAAAACAACCGTCACTGTTGCCGCAGTCATTTATGTTGTTTTTCCTCACCGCAGCGGTATACGTAGCCATAGCCGCAAGGTTGTATCTCTACTCTCACTGTGCTTTTATCCGTTTTACTTAGAGTTTGCTAAAAACCGAAAAATTTAAAAACCGGGTTTTCTGTTTTTCAAAATTATAAAAGCCGCGGTTTCGGTTATTTTTCGATTTTCTCGTGATATTAATAGAATTATTTTAAAATAATTTAATATGTATAAAAATTAAATATTTTAATATATTCAAGATATTTATTAAAATTCGATTGAATTTCTCACTCGAATAAAAGCAATTACGCCATTGCCGGGGGCAAAATGCGGAAACAGTTATAAATAAAATTTTTTTATTCTTTTTCGGCATATCACGCTGTAAAGTTAAAATTTTATAAAGGGGTGGGCTTTACCCACCCCAGACCGGCCTAAGTCCGACAATGATGTTTGTATATGGCATATAAAATGATATAAGAGAAAATATATTTTAACATATAATTATATAAGGCAACGAATAAGAAAATATTGAAAATCGGAATCGCAGATAAACTCATATTTAATTTTATACGTTGTTATTCACTCTCTAATATGAATAGATACAATTGGATCAAACCTAACTTGATACATACGGAATGTGAAATATTTTAGTTTTGTATGAAAGCAAAATTGACAAAAAATTCAATAAAATGTGAAATGTGGACGAAATAATCAAAGCATGTACCTACCCTACGGGGAATGAGGAGTCAATTGCCCTCCAAGGACCTATCCCGTGGACGGTCAACCGAAGGCATATTACTAAATTAGGACAAATATGAACCAAAGAGAATGAATTAATTTTCTAAGTATTTTCTGATTCGTTACTTCACTGTTGCTTTTAAAAAACTTGCCCGATACCGAAATAAAAAATAAAATTCGCGGCATATTTTTTAAAATATTTTTTTATTTATTTTACTCTTTTATTTATTTTGAACTTTATTTTTTTACGATTTGCTTATTTTAGCTCTAATTTTAAATTTTTATAATTTTTTCATAAAAAATTTTAAGTTTTGTATTTTCAACGTTTTTTAATGTTAAAGCTGTTTTAGTTTTAACAATTGGTATTTCGTTTAATTTTCTTTTTAACTTAAGAGTTTTTGAGGTAATTTTCTAATTTTTAATTAATTTTTTAATTTAATTATGGCCAACGCAAAAAACGAGTCAACTGCCATTAAAGGACCTATCTCGTGACCGGTCAATCGGGGGCATACTGAAGGCACTTCCACTATATTTGTGTGTGTGTTAGTGTTGTTTTCTTTTCTATTTTTTTCTTTTCCATTTTTTTATTTGCTTGTAGTGTTTGTTTTTTCTTTTTTATTTGAACAGAAACGGAAAATATATAACTTTACCATTAGCCAACCATCACGCATAAGCAACATTAGCTCAGCAGACGGTAGAGCGTTTGCCTTACAAGCAGGAGGTTGTGTTATCGAGCCCTACTTCGACGCCAAGTAGAATATTTTTAATTCTAAATTTTTTATTAGTTTATTTGAAAAGCTATTTTTAGACACACCATCTTACTGTCACAAGGTGTCTAAACTGTGGCAATTGGTCATTTCCAATGACAACGCCATGTTAAAGTGATATGTCTCTTTCAAACAAAAAGATCGATCAACGACCGGTCTCCGCCCCCTTGGGACCTATCCTGCGTGTCATCTGGGACCGGTCCCTTTCCCCGTAGGGTAATGACCACAATATGATCTTAAACGATCATTGCATTTCCTTATGTAACAATAATGTGATCACTTGGAATATATTATGATCACTAGGAAGATATTGTGATCATTAGAAACATAGTATGATCATTTTCAACGTATCGTGAAATTGTATTCTCACAAAAATTTTTCTACCTCCTGATATCACATGTTTCCATAAATTACACAGTACAAAACTAAAAATGAATGGATAAATATCATGAATGTGAACACGAAATTTCAAAATTAGCTCTAGTTTTTGAAATATTTGCAAATTTAACTTTTAGCAAAAAGACAATTTTTTTTTTAAATTTCTTATTTATTCATATACCTGGCTAAACCACGGATAATATTTAATATGGTTTAAAAATATAGACTTTGGGCTTTCAGAAACATATCAACTTATTTTGATTAGGTAAATGATCTAGGATATAATTGCAATTAAAGTGAAAATTTCACTTATTTTCCTATTTTGCAAATCTAATAAAATCCCTTAATCGGATTTTCAAAATCTTTACATATGACGTAAATTCATATTTCAATAAATTCTTTTTATCAAAAGAATCACACCTTCTGCATCAACACATTTGCAGAAAATTCAATCAGAAATACACATTTTACATCTTTTTTATTTCAAATAAATTTTATATGTATTTAAATTTACATTTAAATTTACTACTTTACATATTTTAATTTAGTACTTTACATTTCGTAAAGTTTTGTTAAAAAATTCACACTGTGCTTAAAAGTATGCATAAAATGTGTATTATATTTTCGTACACATTATTTTAGAAAAAGTAAATACAAAATATAGCAATAGAAATGTATATAAACATGTTATTAAATTTTTAGACATTAAATAATTATTGTTAGACATAATGTCTGTAATTTAAAAAAATAGGCATTTAATGTGTAAAAGTTCTAAATATAAAAGAGTAGTGTGAAAAGTAATATTATTTAGTAAAAAGTTGAAAAGAAAATATAAAATCGATAAAAATTCAAAAAAAAATTCATATTCGCGTATTCAAAAACATACAAATTTGGAATACAAATGAAATATAAATAACAACCACAGATCTTATACAAATCATTGTTTTCAGCATTAAAGATCGGCATTTGCTAAATGCAAGAAGTTATTGTAAGTAAAAGACTGTTTATAAAAATACAAAATTTCAATTAAAATTCTTTATTTTAAGATAAAGGCTATGTATCCGTGGGATGTGTGGAGATGGGACAGCAAAATAAAAAACATTCATGCCGAATTCTTGATTACTTGATCTAATTGAAGGTATAAACTTTTCAATTGTACTTTAAAGAGTACAGTTGAAGAATCGGTTGTATCCCGATGGGTTTTCTTTGATGTTAATTACATTCGGATATATAAATGAGAAAAAATGTTGAGGTATTTAAAAGCGGGTTAAATTGTGTATCAAATGAAAGTTTTTGTAGTGGCGTTTACAGTCATCGAAACGAAACAGACATGCCCAATTTTTGTATTCAATTATTATTTTTCGAATAACTCAATCTCATGGGAAATTGTTGCTGGTGTTAATTTGAATCTACCTATAATTTATCGAACGGGTTTAAGTTATTTTTTTATATTCGTCCGGCTTTAAGGTGACTTCTTTCATACTAATATATCAAGTAACTAACTAATATATTTTTTATCGGAAAATGATTATCTCTTAATAAATTCATAATTATTTCCTCATTCCTTCTATGAAATTTTCTGTCACTAATAGTCAATACTTTTCCTATCAAATTCTTTGCAGTGTTAATAATGATTTTCCTACTATGTTTTGAATAAAAATTAATAATTTTCCGAAAGCATTAATTTCTTCATTAATAAATCAATATAAATTTAGGAGGAATAGTAACACAGGGAATTTAAATGAACAGAAGATTTACAAGTCTATGGTCTATATACCGGGAATATCGGAACGTTTAGAGAAATCTAAGATAATAGATACTAATAGATATAGAATAGCTTTTAAATCATACAATACAGTAAATAAATTATACAGTAAGACAAAGGATAGGATACAGAAATTGGACATGTCAAATATAGTATATAAAATACCATGTAGTGGATATGACGGAGAGAATTGTGATAAGGTATATATAGGTACAACAAAGAATAAATTGAGAACTAGAATAGCGGGACATAGATCAGATCAGAAATATAGGCATATTAATTCACAAAAGACAGCATTATCTGCTCATTGTTCAAGTTTAAATCACTATCCTGACTTTGAAAATGTATCAGTTTTAAATACAGAACATAATTATAAACGTCGTTATATATTATAAATGTTACAGATAATTAATACACCAACAAATAATAGAATTAACTTTAAGGCAGATATTGAAAATGTAGCACAGAATTATAGATATTTAATACAAAAGAAATAGCACACATTACATTAATTTATAACACATTATATTAATACATTTTTTATTGTTAATTATTGTTATTTTTGTTTGTTATACTTTTATACCAATAACTTTGTTTGCTGGTATAAATGTATACATACAATTTATATTTGACAAATGCTTTTCAAATTTTTTCAAACTTTAAAATTGTTTATAATTTGTTCATTTAATTGTTATTTCCTGAAGATGCTACACATTGGAGTAGTTAAATATCGAAAATAAAAAAAAAACTTTTTATAAATAAAAAACAAACCTTAAGCTCAAGAAAATTGTAGAGTTAAAAATATGAATATTTTATTTTAATTTAAAAAAAAAACATAAAGTTTTTTCTTTTCCGGGTCAACTCTCTACCGACTACACCACAAACACTTATTGATTTTGAAGTCTAATTTTGAATTTATATGTTTTGCTCGGAAAACAAATATAGTAAAAAATTCATTTACCAATACCAATCAATAGTTGTGAGTGTTATCAATACAATCCACAATTCGGTTGGTTCCACAGACACTCGACATTAAGGTCATATTTGATTAGGATACCCGTATTTGCAGTTACCACTTTCGAATATTGAAAGTTTTTTAATAAAGATTATAGGTAACACCAATTTTCTTGTATATACACTTAATAAATGGCTGCTTCTACTGCATAGAATTACTAAACTGATACTAATTTCAAAATTGATTGGAGATACCAATAATTTGTTAAAAGGATTGTTTTTTAGTTCATTTTTCCTATTTTTAATACCTAGTAAAATATTTTTGGTGTAGTATTCAGTGTAGGCAACTGCAAATAAAATAACGTCCTGGCAAATTCATTTTAATGGTTTTGATCGAATTCCAACCAATCTTTTTCCTGGGTGTATATGCCAAATTCCTTTTAAAACAAATATTTCAAAAAATAACAAAATTTTGTTTTATTTTTTATATAACAGACATTGGGTTCAACATAAAGCCGATGAAACCGCTGCATTCCTCGAAAGATGTCCCGCTCCTTGAAATATGTGTTTGCAGGTGATCTCAATTTTCAATGCTTTCTTGAAACGTGTTGACAAAATGTACATTTGTAAAATCGACTTAATATTATAAATGTATTTATTGTAACTCTTTATTGAACCGCTAAAATAAACGCATCTTAGGCAAATTGGTCAATGTCTAATTTATAACACATATGAATTTTTTCTTTTTGTCCAGAAGACTATAAATTTACTATGTATGAACAAGTTCATACACTGCACGAACAAGTTTTGGGAAAAAAATATCATGTTCGATTCATACAGTTAATGAGAAAATGTATAACGTGTATGAATTATTTTCTCATTAAAAAAATTTTTTTATTTTTTTTTTATAAAATTACATTTCTTTTTATTAAATTTAATCGTTTTTTATAAAGTAAGTTTTTTTGACCATCTATATTTTGGTTTTCCTGACGTTACGCCAACGTTGGCAAGTAAGGTCCAGCAGACGTTATGCCAATGTTTACATATTAGCCATTGTTATCATTCATTTATTATTTAAGCTATATTGTACTACATGTCTCGTTAGCTTAGTGTGTAGAGCGATTGTCTGGCAATCTAACGCCCCGGGTTCGAGTCACAGCCCGACCATGTTTTATTTAAAATAATTATAATTAACATTCTAACTAAATATAATTAACATTTTTATTATAAATAAATTTTTTTTCCCAAAAAAAAGTTTTTTTTAAAGTTTTTTAGACTATCAATTTTTTGGTTTTTCTAACATCATGACAATGTTGGCCGCTTAGTGTCAACCAACCTTTTGCCGACGCTTATAAGTTAGCTACAACTGCTGTTATCATTGATCTAATTTTTTAGCTATGGATATTACAAGTCTTCTTAGGTTAGTGTGTAGAGATCGCGGCTGACAAGCTGTCGGCCTGGGTTCAATTCCCATCAGAACCATGTTTTTTAAAAAAATACTAAAAAAATTTTTTTTAAATTTTCTTGAAAAAAAAATTTATTTGAAAATCTATTTTTAGACCACCTTTTTTTCAATTTTGACAACGTTGTGAAAACGTTGGCAAGTTAGCTCCAACCAACGGTTGGCCGCTGTTATCAATCGGGTAACAGGACAATACTGTCAAGATTGTTAATCCCACGTTCTGGCAACGCATAATCGACCATCGCCAACGGTATGTGCCGATCGTATTTTTCTGCTTGGGTATTTTTACCCAATTTATAGTAGGTATCAAGCAAAGGTTTAAAAGGCTTAATTCTTTCATTCACTTTTTAAAAATTAATGAAATTTGGGTTAAATTTCATTCCCTAATAGCATTCTTATGCAATTAATTCGATAGCTTAATTCCCTATAGCTTAAAATTATATGAATTCATTCTAATTTGATTGAATTCTAACTGAATGAAACCCAATTTACCTGAATTCATTTAATGAAAAAGTGAATGAAAAATTATTTATTTTCATTCACTTAATCAAATGAAAAATTTTAATTTGTATGTAACTGCTGAAATATTAGCATAATACAATGAAAAATGTTTAAAATTCATCTAACAGAAATAAATAGTATCGTATGCTTTGTTACAGCTTGTATGCTTTGGTTTTGATTATATGTTAGTTTCAAACTACACTGCACTAAGTGAATGGTAATAAAATTTCTTCATTCAATTAGTAAAATGGTGAATGAACAGGCGATTTGAATGATTCAAGTTAGGAATTCATTCAATTCACATTAAAGCTTTGGGAATGAAGCTTATGAATGAATTCTATACGAATGGTTTGAAATAAAAGAAGAGAAAATCGAAAATATAGCCCATATGGGCGATAGGTCCAAATATGGACCGATCCTATTTACAACCAATAGGCTTTTTCCTTGGGACCTTGTGAGTCAACGAACCAAATTTCATTCAAATAACTTAGTATTTGCGACATGCAGCGTGTAACGAAGCCAATTTTGGGGGGACCCTTATAGGTCTGTGTACCAAATTTCATTGAAATATCTTCGTATTTGCGACCTGCAGCGTGTAAATAAGCTAATTTTGGGGGGTACCCTTATATGGGCACTAGGTCTAAACATGGACCGATTGCAACCAAAATTAATAGGCTCCGTTCTTGGGCCGACATAGGTCTGTGTACCAAATTTTATTGAAATATCTTCGTATTTGCGACCTGCAGCGTGTAAAAGAGAAAATTTTGGGGGGTACCCTTAAATGGGCACTAGGTTTAAAAATGGACCGATTTCAACCAAAATGAATAGGCGTCGTCCTTGGGCCGACGTAAGTCAGTGTACAAAATTTCATAAATATATCTTAATATTTGCGACCTGTAGAGTGTTCACAAGAATGCATGGACAGGCAGACAGACGGACATCGTTAAAATAAAAAGTGATTCTGAGCCGATCTTTATACTATAAGGCGTGTCTAGGACCAATATTTTTTGGTGTTACAAACATCAGCACAAACTTATAATACCCTCTCCACGTAGTGGTGTAGGATATAATTAAAACAGAAAATGCGGAATATTTTTTGATAAATTAAGTAACATAAGATGTTTATCGTACTAAAGGTGTAAATTCAAATATTGGAAATTCCTTTCATAGCAGATTATTTATTAACGAAACCGTGAAAAAAGAGAAATTTCAATTTTAAGTGCATATATGGGAATCTTACGCAGCTGTAAAAACGTGCTATATATCAAATTAAAGGGCATTTTTCATCATTTTAAAATGTTACAAGAAAAAGCGTTATTACTTTCAATTTTCCATTTTTTTCTGCAAAAATCTTTTAAAAAATTTTATTTTTCTACAAATTTGTTTTTGCAAATATTTCTTAAACTATAGCTAACTTTAAAATTCTAAAAAAAAGAATTAATGATTCATCATTATACCTAATTGGAAACTTAAATAACCTTGATTTAAAGCTATAAAAGAAATTATTTCAACAATTTTTTGTAAATTTTCTGAATGTAGGAAAACCGTGGGTACGAATCGCACTGATTAACGTTTTCCATTTGAACCAAATCGAACAAAACTCTCTGAATTTCTACAATTTGAATTTTAAGGGACACGGTAAAGTACATATGTTCATGATGTTTGGTAGATTGAATAATTAATGAAATTTGTAATACTTAAGTGTTCAGTTGAAAAACAAAACAACAAAAATATAAAACAATAAGTTTAATTTTCATCTAAATTATGAAAATAAAAAACCTTAATGAATATACAATGAAGCCATTACTCATTTGTTATAAAAATTTTTAACTACAAAACTTTTATGGTTTATATTTTTTTTAAACTATACCCAGTTAAAAATCGACATATGTACACCCAAGTAAAAAAGTTTTGATATAGATTTATATGAATTTATAAAATTGCTTGTGGTATAAAATTGCTTGCTATATGTCACTACTAGGGCTTGGGGGTTCTCGGAAATCCCGAGAAAAGTTTGTCGGGAATTCCCGGGAAAATAATATATTTTTCCCGGGAAAACGGGAAATTTTAAAAATTTTAAGTTTTTTTAATTGTTTTTGTTTGGAATAGGATTTTTTAAATTTTTCAAATGTATATTTTAGTTAAATTCGACTTTAGCTAAAATATTGGGTGGCAGTATACCTTGACTTGGTTTTATTTGTGGAGGATTCTGATTGGTTAATTTATTTTCAACCAATCAAAATGTTTGAAAATATAAATATTTTTGTAAGGTTTTCATTCACAAAATGAACAAAACCGTATGATTGATGATAAGTAACGTTTTCATTAATAAATGTGATATTTTCAAGTAAGTTTACTTTATTTTAATACACCTGCTTTCAAACTAATATATTCTTTTATATTAAAGAATAAAATGTCAAGAGCATGGAAATACTTCACAAAAAAGGACAATGCAGCGCAGTGCAATATTTGCCCTAAAAGACTAATGGTTAACGGAGTTATCTAAATTTGGTTATCCGACATCTAAATTTGGTTCACAAAAAAAAAACTGGTGGTCATGCAACTTTTCTTGAAGAAACAACCACAAGAATAACGTTCCAGCTAAAATTAGCAAAGTACCCGAAAAAAAAGTTTAAGCTGAATAGGCATTGAACGTTTTATGGTAGGGCAAACATTTCCTGAAGTGGTATCCAAATTAGCCGCAGTCGACGGAATGTCAATCCGCACCATAAGTAGATCTTCGTTTATTCGAAAAAGTTTTTATAATAAAAACCTGGCATTGCCAAAAAATGAAACCGATGTAAAGAACATTGTATTAAATTACTACAATCATATAAAAGATATCATGATAAAAGAAATATCGAGCAATATTTCTAACAATAGGAGATTTACTATAATCTTGGATTAATGGACAAGAATATCACAAAAGAGATATTTGAACATATGTATAAACGGAAATAATTCATTTTATAATCTGGGGTTGGTTTATATATCAGGAAGATGTAATGCTGATGAAATAAGAAGAATTGTAGAAATAAGCCTAGAAGAGTTTTATTTGTCTTTGGAAAATAACATTGTGTCCACCATATCTAATGGGCCAAATGTGATGAAACGGTTTGTTTCCGACAGCCCAGTAGTGGAAGCTTTCTGCTGGAATCATGCAATTCATTTGGCAGTGCTTGGAGTATTTTATGTGAAATCAAATGTTCAACATTCTGATATTTTTTACTTTGAATTATCACTACACAGATTGAATTTCTACTGAAATAGTGTTTTTTTAAACAGAAATTACTTATATAGGTGGTTTTCATAAACAATTTTGTTCAAAAATATTTCCCGGGATTCCCGGGAATCAAATTTTTTTATTCCCGTTTCCCGGGAAATAAAAAAGTCCGGGAAATCCCAAATCCTAGTCACTACATATGCCACATATAATTACATATTTTTATATGCAAGTGTATCTAATTGGATGCATTTGTATTACATTATATATAATTTGATACATTTGAGTGGGGACAAAATTCGGATCAAATTGTATAAAACTTTATCTTAATCAATCAAAGTATATATAATTGTATCAAATAATTATCTAATTGTATACATTTAGATCTTATTAAACCAATTTAGATATAATATGACACAGTAAGATGTTCTGATTTTTCAGATAAATTCATGTATAAAACGTAAGTCACAAAATACTTTTTCTGCATGGGCATGTACCTTATTCGTGGACATAAGTTACATAAGTTTATACATGTCCATATAATTTCATATAGGATTCATATACAGCTGTTAACAACTTATGAGAAACGCTCTTATTATATTAGTGCCTGATGAGCATTATTCAAAAATTTGCAATACACTTGAATTTATTACTATTCTTATACATAACACAACTCTACAAAATGTGACAATATTTATAAGTTGCACAACTTTGCAGTAGTTTTAGGATAATTAGTGGGTACTGATTTCGAATCACAGAATTTTTTTTTCCGAAAATAACAGATTTCATTCACTATTGGTTTTTTTGATTCCCGCCCGGGAATTCCCGAATCAGGGAATTTTTGAAAGCAAAAAATGTCCTGATGAAGAAAAATAGCAGTTTTGAAAAAAGTACTTTTTATGTTAATTCATAATAAGAAAATTGGCCTCGAACTCAATTAATAAATTTCTAATTAATCAATTAAAAAGGTGGAAAAAAAAAACAATTTTTATTTTTAAATAAAAATTAAAAACCAACATTTTGACAACACGCACAGTACGGAGAAATGTTTTTTGTCTCTTCTTTAGGGTTTGGGGTTCGGAAATTCCCGGGAAATCCCGGGAAAAGTTTGCCTGGAATTCCCGGGAAAATAATATATTTTTCCCGGGAAAACGGGAAATTTTGAAAATATTAAATTTTTTAAATTGTTTTTGTTTCAAATAGGATTTTTTAATTTTAGTCATAAAAAACATTTTAAATACCAAAACAAAAATGTCATTGTTAAAATCTTTTAAAAGGGAATACATTTATTTGACACACAAATAAAATCTTTGCCAAGTAATTAGGAGCATTTCAACTAATAAAGATTTTTCCCATAACTTATTCAAAATTTAAGTAGTAAAACCTAAAAACTTGGTAAAATGTTTAAAAGAAATATGAAAAAAAGCTTTGTTTCTTACAAATAATCGCCCTTAATATCTGAATTTTTCAAATGTATAATTTAGGTAAAGTGGACTTTAGTTAAAATATTGGGTGGCAGTATACCTTGACTTGGTTTATTTTTGGAGCATTCTGATTGCTTAATTTATTTTCAACCAATCAAAATATTTGAAAATATAAATATTTTTGTAAGGTTTTCATACACAAAATGAACAAAACCGTTTGATTAAAAATAAAGTCGACTTTAAATTTAAAATACTCCTTTATAATAAGGGTCAATAATTTTATAAGTAACGTTTTCATTAATAAATGTGAAAAGAAAAGACTAATGTTTAACGGTTAAATTTGGTTATCCGACATATAAATTCCCGAGTAAAAAAGTTTTGATATAATCACATATTATTTTATCTAATTGCATATAGTAACTTATAGTTACATATGGCCACATATGCTTTTAAATTCAAGCATTTATACTTTTATATAGTCATATATTAGATATTTTTTCCTCAAAGGTTTTAATATGGAGACATATGTGATTTTATATTATTACATACTGGCCTACATATATATGTATGTGCTATATGTAAGTACATAAAGTAACATATAAAAGATATAATTACATATACGTTTATATATAATTTAGTATGATACTATACATAATAATATAAAACTATGTGGATCCATATAAAAAATATTTTATAATTTGTGTTAGTTATGATTATATATTGACGAATATGAACCCATATATAACTTATAACGTTCTTTATAAAATCATCTATAATTATATATCATCCCACATAGGCATTTTTTTCAAAGTGATTTTATATAAAAATATATAAGGTCCATATAAAACCGCATTATATTATATTTGGTTCCATGTTATCAATGATTTTGAACTAGTTTGAGATTTAGTAATTACTAGGGATTGGCGCGTGACACGAAATGTTCGTGAGTCACGTTATTCACACGTGATCATGAGTAATAATTACTATACTTAAGTGATTCGTGCGTGAGCGTGAGTAAGAATAATCCGTGCATGATTCGTGTGTGAGTTTATTTTTTGCATCATATGTTTTTAGTAATTTTTACTGTTTTGCGTGAGAATTTTCTGATTGTAAGTTTTTAATATACTCATGTGTGCTGAGTAAGAAACGAAATGCTCGTGCGTGAGTAATTTGTTTTTGTTTAGGAGCATGAGTCAAAAGTGGCTTACGCACCCATAACATTAACAACACTGAAGCTCTAATACGAAATTCTATATTCTATAACTTACACTTGACTGATTTTTTATATTATATCTTGGTTGTATATAGGGTTTTTCTTTTCCCGGGACAGCGGGATTTTTTTCTGAATTTCCCGGGATCCCGGGAATTCCCACTCAATAGAAAATAAATAAATCCGACATATGTTGTACTTGAAAAACTCGATTTCTATTAAAACACCGTCCGACAAAGTTCATCTTTGGTTGTACAAATGACAAAATCTACTTAATATATTCTGAAAGAAGGACTAAATATAAAACATCCATGACTTCCACTTTTTCTAGAACAGTTCGTTTAACAGTTTAAATCGCGAACTACTATCTAGGAAATATTTTCGTTGTCGTTCTCTGTGCTTTATAAGTTGTCGATCAGAGTTGAATTCCATAGGAATCAGCAAAAACTAAAACAAAATAACAGCAAAAACAGTAATAACAGAAGATAAAAATAGCATTGTTAGAATTTCATTGATGTTAGCCTAATTGAGTTATTTTCTTTCAATTTGCTATTACATTTTGTAATTAATTACACATGCAATTACTCAATTACATGTAATTGTAATTGAAAAAAATTCAACTACAATTAATTGTAATTGCAATTCAGAAAAGAACAATTACAATTACAAGTAATTGAACATTTTTTTTTTATTTAAAAAAAATTATTTTTGTATATTGTTAGATATGGTCCTATATAATATGATAAAAAGTATAAGGTTAATATTTAGATATAATTGTATCAAACTATGTCCACTTTTATAACATTTTATATAATTTTATACAAAAAGATATAATTTGATGTAATTGGATGAGGACAAAATTCGGATACAATTGTATCGAATTGCATAAAATTGTATCAATTCGATACAATATGATACAATAAGACGTTCTCATTTTTCGGATATAATCATATCTAATTACATAAAAGATTATATATAATTAAATATAACTTCATATGGCTCCATATCATTTTTTTTTACTTGGGTTTGGTTCACAAAAAAAAATGATGGTCATGCAACTTCTCTTGAAGAAAACAACAACAAGAATAACGTTTCAGCTAAAATTAGAAAGTACCCGAGGAAAAAAGTGTAAGCTGAATAGGCATTAAAGGTTTTATGGTAAGGCAAACATTTCCTGAAATGGTATCCAAATTAGCCGCAGTCAATCCGCACCATAATTAGATCTTCGTTTATTCGAGAAAGTTATTATAATAAAAACCTGGCATTGCAAAAAAATAAAACCGATGTAAAGAACATTATATTAAATTACTACAATCATGTAAAAGATATCATGATAATAGAAATATCGAGCAATATTTCTAACGATAGGAGATTTCCTATAATCTTAGATGAATGGACAAGAATATCACAAAAGAGATATTTGAACATATGTATAACCGGAAATAATTAATTTTATAACCTGGGGTTGGTTTATATATCAGGAAGATGTAATGCTGATGAAATAAGAAGAATTGTAGAAATAAGACTACACTGATAGAATTTTCGTTCATACTATTAATGAATCGATTTCATTAATCTGAATTCACTGATTTAATGAAAAAATTTCATTGAGTTAATGAAAAATTCATTAATTTAATGAATTTTTTCATTATATATTTTCAACTAACCCGTAAGATATGCTATAATTTTTATAAGGGTTTTGAATTTGCTAATTACTAAAATAGATATATGTTCCAGTAATGAACTCTACGGTTGCAAACTGAAATAATTTAAATATAAAAGTGCAAATAATGACATCATTTTGTTTTGTCTATTTAGTTTAATCGGTAACGAGATAATGTTTACATTCTGGTGATTGCGGGGTCAAGTCGACTTCAGGGAGATGTCAAAAACGTTATAAAAACGAAAAAGAAATACACGTACAAATAAAAATTTATAAAATAAAAATAAATAAAAAAAGTAACGCAAAAAAAATATATTTTTTTCAATTAGTTTTCATTTAATGAATACGTTTCATTGATCTAATGAACGCGTTCTTTGGGGACTTTTCAATGAAAAAAATTATTAGATTAATGAACAAATTCATTAATACTATGCACAAAATTCTATCAGTGTATGAACGCTTTGATCCGTCAAAATCGTTCTATCCCAGTATATTTTTACTACGTCAGAACATGTGTTTCATTTTCGCTTACATTTTTTAATACAGACGATGCCACACACAACAAAATCTCAAACGAAACATCAGTTCTGTTTGTTTGTCGAACTAATCACATCAAATATGCGCGAAAGAAATTCAAATTTAATTAATTTGTTAATTGTTAATTTTTCATATGCTGCTGTTTTTTAGTTTTATTTTTTTAGCTTTCACAGTTTATGTCCCATAATTCTCGCAAATTTTTATATTCATTTATAAAATTAATCCAGTTTTCATTATTTGAAGAAAAATATTAATGAAATTATTTCATAAAAGTAATGAATTTAATCCATTAAACTCATGAAACTTTCATAATCTTCATCTTAAAATTAATGAAAAAAAATTCATATATTCAATAAAATTTTCATTAGATCAATGAATCCATTCATTAACATTAATTTAATGAAACATGTTTCATTAATTCAATGAAACCGTTCTTTGGGGACTTTCCAATGAAAAAATTCATTGTATTAATGAACAAATTCATTAATACTATGTACAAAATTCTATCAGTGTAGAAGAGTTTTATTTGTCTTTGGAAAATAACATTGTGGCCATCATATCTAAGTGTGATGAAACGGTTTGTTTCCGACAGTCCAGTAGTAGGTGCTATCTGCTGGAATGAAATGTTCAACATTCTAATATTTTTTACTTTGAATTCTCACTACACAGACTGCATTGGTACTGAAATAGTGTTTTTTATAACAAAAATTACTTATATAGGTGGCTTTCATTAACAATTTTGTTCAAAAATATTTACCGGTATTCCCGGGAATCCCGGAAATCAAATTTTTTCATTACCGTTTCCCGGGAAATAAAAAAGTCCGGGAAATCCCAAAGCCTACTCTTCTTGTATTGACAAAGAAGTAGGTAAAAATAAAATTTGTATTTTATTTATACCGACGGTATGAAATACAAAAACAAAAAACTTTCATAATATTTCTATTGTTGGTTATGTCTTTGTAGAGACTTCGAAAACATATTTTATTGTGTGCTCCATTCTCATTTCGTTGATGTAGCAGACTACATTTAATATGAGATTTTGATGCTTCAATTTGCATTGCACTATTATCACCACTTTCTAAAGAAAACTGAAGAAGGGAACATGGAAAATCCCCGAAAGGATCGTCTTTTCATTCCTGAAAGTGTAGAGGTTTATGAAAGCAAAAACTCTGTGAAGTATTTGTTAGGAGAATATCCTGATGAAAAAAATAGCACTTTTGCAAAAAAAGTACTTATTATGTCAATTCATAATAAGGAAATTGGCCTCAAACTGAATTAGTAAATTTCTAATTAGTAAACAAATAATTATCTCAAAAATGGTAAAATTGCTCATATAAACAAAAGCTATTTTTAAGAATAAAATATCGAAGGAATAAAGAAAAAATGTTTTAACGTGGTATTTGTTAACAATATTAATGATTGTTTACAAGTTTTGTTAATATTTTAATTATTTTCACAAATTTAAGACAGCTGATTTATAAACAACTAGTGATTTGACAGTTTTAGCATTTTACCCGAAAAAAAGTACGGGTAACTTCTGGTAAAAAGATAAACAAATTATTCCCTCATCACTGCTCTCATTTACCGAATTTTTAACAATAGAAACGCTTTTTGGTAAGATTGGGTTTCCGCGGGTACCCGCGGTAACGTGCGTGGAACAAACCTATTATTGTCTCCGCGATAACAGAAATAAAAATAATATTTTATACATATAAATTTAATAAATTATCAAATTTTAGTAAATGATCAATTTTTTAATTAAATATTTCTTAAATATGGAATCAAAAATTTTATATTTCTAGACATTTTGTTTTTAGAAGTCATCGTCTAGAATTATTTTTATAAAAAAGTTTAAAAGCATGCTCGGCTCCAGGGGGAATAGAGAAATTCCCCACCCCCTCAGCAAAATCGAAAAAAAGGAAACAGAGGGCAAAAAGGAGAGAAAAAAGAAAAAAAAAATGATAAAATGAAAGAATTAAAAATTTGCTATGCATAATTAGTTGAAATATATAATTTTTTCTTTATTTCCTCTTAACCAGTCGTCATTTAAAAAACTTCAATAGACAGACATTTTAAGAAATTCGTTAATAAAACTGATAATTTTGATTATAAAACAATTAAAGTTTCAAACTAGATTTTCAAAATTTTATATAGTACAAGTTCATTTGCATTTTTTTTAATTCTAAATGACAAAAAGAAATTTCATTTTAAAATTTCGCATTTTCTAATACAAAATTCAGATTTTAATTGAAACTTTTTTAAATAAAAATAAACGCCCTTACTATTTAAATTTTAAAATGTGTATTTTTGTTAAAGTCGACTTAAGTTGGGTGGCAGTATGCTCCGACCTAGTTTATTTGTGGAGCATACTGATTTGTTAACCCTCTAACCGGCAACCCCGCCTCCAGGCGGGGTATATTAAATTGACCAGAAATGCGCCAAAGGGGTATTTTATAATAACAAATTATGCTTTTTCAACAGAAAACAAAATTTGTAAAATTTTTTGTGAAGAATTTTTTTGTATACAATGCACGGTTTGGAAGCGAGAAAGTGTCAAAGATAAAATTTCGTAAAATTTCAAAAATTAAATATTTTAAAACAACCAAAAGTTTCAAAAATCTTAAAAACATATTTAAATTGACTAAAACAATTGATAGTGACCATGAAGTAAGATTGGAGCTTAAGCTATTCAAAAAGTTCCTTACTTTGGTCCAAGGACGCACAGGATTCCATAAGGATAACTTTAAAGGACATCGCCTTAACTTCAAAACGAATGGACGGATTTTTCTGAAATTTGGAAAAAAGAATATATTTGGTATAGGTAGCAAAGCTTATAAGTTTGAATAATAAATATTGAAGTTTTGGTGCGTTTTCGCTCAATTTCGCATTTTTTGAAAAACGAAAATCGCTACAACTTCTTAAGTAACAGCACAAGAAATGTAATTTTTTTATTGTAATTAGATCTTGGTAAGAGAAATAATTTGTGCCTAAACCCAGTAATTTTTATGCGCTAGTTTTCGAGATTCACCCTTAAACTATTTTGGCCCATATCGCCTAAAGTAGGCAACGAAAAAAAATTTTGTGGAAGAACTTATTGTTTATTTTTCGTGAGAAACACGTGGTATAAATTTCATTGCAAAAAAGCTTAGGCAGGTAAGAGGGTTAATTTATTTTCAACCAACCAAAATGCTTCAGAATATAAATATTTCTTTATGATTTTCATACACAATATGAACAAAACCGTTCAAATCAAGTATGTGCTTTATTTAATAATTAGTAAATGGTTACAAGTCACAGATTTTAAACTAATTATTATTATAGGGTAATTCTTATATCTAAAACTAGCGGGCGCAGCCCGCTACGTTGTTAGCGTGCCTTAAAGTTAAGGGGGGGGGGCTGCGCCCCGCCCACGACAATTTTTTTTAAATTCGCTTTTTATTTAAAGTACAGTTTTTATAATAAAAGCCTTCACCCAGCCACCACAAATAAATAATTCTGCACAACAATGGGTTTAAAATAAATAAATATTTGATCACTTTTTCTCATGAAAGTGGATTGTTAGTAATGAATCCATAATAAATTGCAATATACGTGTGTATGTTAAGATAATTTGGTAAAGTGCGAACTTAGGTAGATAGACCCGTAAATAGTTTTGTTCATTTGTGTTTTGAATGAAAATAAATAACGTAAAGCTGGGTTGGAAAGCATTTTATAATATTAAAAATAGCGGGCAAAGCCCGCTACGTTGTTAGCGTGTCTTAAAGTTTTTTTTTTTAATTCCAGTTTATGTAAAGGTAGACCTGGCAATTCAAGTAAATTCACAAATTCAGTTGGAAAATTTACTGCGTCGGTTTCTTCCACCGGTGCTTCGTTACATGAAGTTTAAATATCGGAATATATAAGTTCCATTCCTTTTCTAAGGTTTTTTCTCTTTTAGAAAATTTGTTTAACTTTTTGGAGAGTATGTTTCAATGCTACATAAGTTTCATATTCCGTGGATAGTGTTTGAACAGGTAATTCCCTCTTCCAATCCATTTGCATTGTCTAAAATTTCAATTCCACTCGTTCAACGTTTATATCCATTTCATTCCACTTGTGTAGTGTTTCAATTCCACTCGTTTCCTATTTAGTTTCTTAATTTTAGTGTTTCATATACACTTGTTCTTTAAGTTTTAGGTTTCTAGCTAAAGACGCAGACGTTAAGGGGGGGCAATTTTCCACTTTTGAACCACCATTTTTACCACGTTCCTGTCCAAAGTCCTAGAAATGCCTTGTCGATAAGTTAGCCCATACTCCAAGGAAAACATATTATATATTACAGGTTTCTAGCCGAAGGGTTCGGTTAGGCCATCAAGGGGCAGAATTATTCCGTTTTTACCCCTCCCGGTAGGAATTTCCAAAAATTCCGTCTTAGAGGACGTCTGCGTTGGAGGAGGAACCTACTACATACATAATTTTAGGTCTCTATATCCAGCAGTTTGGCCAGGCCGTCAAGGGGGAAGTTTTTTCCCTTTTTACCCCTCCCGGTATGAATTTACAAAAATACCATCTTAGGGGACGTCAACGTTGGAGAAGGAACCCAATTTAAGATCCCTTGTTCCAGCAGTTTGGCCAGGCCGTTAAGGGGGAGACTTTTCCTGTTTTTGACCCTACCTGTAGAAATTTCCAAAAATCTCATCTTAGCGGATGTCTACAATAGAGGAGGAACTTTTATACCAAATTTCAACTTCCTACCTCCAGCGGTTTGGGCAGGCCTTTAAGCGGCACTTTTCGCTTCATTAATCCCCATTATTGCAATGTCCCTGTCCAAAAAGTACCTTCCCGGTAAGTGAGCCCATACTCCAAGTAACATATGTTTTACATTTCAGGTTTCTAGCCAACTTTTACAATTTGTGCCCCACTCGGTAGGAATTTCCGAAAATCCATCGACAGGGAATTTCAGCTTCCTAGTTCCACCAGTTTGAGCAGGCTGTCAAGGGGGACACTATTTCTTTTTTTGTCCCTCCCGGTTGGAATTAGGCTGGAAGAGGGACCTAAGTACCGAATTTCAGCTTCCTAGTTCCAGCAGTTTGGACAGGTCGTTAAGGGGCAACTTTCCCTTTTTGAGCCCCCATTTTATAACGACCCATGTCCAAAATTCAAAAAAGTGTCTTGCTAATAAGTTAGCCCTTACTCCAGGGACCCACATTTTAAGCTTCAGGTTTCTAGCCGAAGGGGTTTTTACCGGCCCCCAAGGTGAGGCTTTTCTTCTTTTTGCCCCTCCCTTGAGGAATTTACAAAAATTCCATCTTCGCGGCTATCTGCGATGGATGAGGAACATTCATACCAAATTTCAACTACATTGCCTAAGCGGTTTGGGCAGGCCGTTAGTGGGGACATTTTTCCCTTTCAACCACCATTTTTACTATGTTCCTGTTCCAAAATAGAAAAATTACGTTGCCGTTGAGTTGTCCTACTCCAAGGAATACATATTTAAAATTTTAGTTTGGCCAAAAGGGATTGGGCAAGCCGTCAGGAGGAGACTTTTACCTTATTTCCCCTCCCGATAGGAATTTCAAAAATTCCGTCTAAGCGGACGCCTACACAGAAGGAGGAACTCACATACCGAGTTTCCTTTTGGGATATCCTGTAGGGAATTCCAAAAATACAAACTTAGTCGATGTCTACTACAGTGGAGGAACCTTTATACCAAATTTCAACTTCTTACCTCCAGTGGTTTGGGCAGGCACTTTTCCAATTTGTGAGACTGTTTATGGGGAGACTTTTCCCCTTTTTGCCCGTTCCGGTTGGAATTTCCAAAAATCCCGTCTTAGCGCACGTCTATGCCGAATATCAAGAAACCTTGTTTTAGTGGAGATATCCGTGGGGGGAGGAAAAAAAGTAGTTTTTTTGAAATTATATACTATTTTAAATGGTACTTTTTGGAAAAACGAAATTTTTTGTAAAAAGATACTTTGTTTTTACAAAGTACTTTATTTGGAAAAGGTATTTTTTTTTTTAAAAGGTGTTTTTTTGGAAAAATGTATGTTTTTTGGAAAAAGGTACTTTTTTTGGAAAAGGTACTTCTTTTGGAAAAGGAAAATTTTTTTAGAAAAAGGTACTTTTTTTTGGGAAAAGGTACTTTTTTTGGAAAAGGTACTTTTTTTGAAAAAGGTATTTTTTTGAAAAAATGTAGGTTTTTTGGGAAAAGGAAAATTTTTTTAGAAAAAGATACTTTTTTTGGGAAAAGGTACTTTTTTTTGAAAAAGGTACTTTTTTTTGAAAAAGGTACTTTTTTTGAAAAAGGTATTTTTTTTGGAAAAATGTATGTTTTTTGGGAAAAGGTACTTTTTTTGGAAAAGGTATATTTTTTGGAAAAAGGTACTTTTTTTGGAAAAAGGTACTTTTTTGTAAAAAGGTACTTTTTTGGAAAAAGGTACTTTTTTTGGAAAAAGCAATTTTTTTTTGGAAAAAGGTACTTTTTTGGAAAAAAGTACTTTTTTGGAAAAAGGTACTTTTTTTTTGGAAAAAAGTGCTTTTTTGGAAAAAGGTACTTTTTTTGGAAAAAGGTAGTTTTTTTGGAAAAAGGTACTTTTTTTTGGAAAAGGGTACTTTTTTTGGAAAAAGGTACTTTTTTTGAAAAAAGGTATTTTTTTTGGAAAAAGGTACTTTTTTTGGAAAAAGGAATTTTTTTTTTGGAAAAAGGTACTTTTTTTGGAAAAAGGTACTTTTTTTGGAAAAAGGTACTTTTTTGGAAAAAGGTACTTTTTTTGGAAAAAGGTACTTTTTTTTGGAAAAAGGTACTATTTTTGGAAAAAGGTACTTTTTTGGAAAAAGGTACTTTTTTTGGAAAAAGGTACTTTTTTGGGAAAAAGGTACTTTTTTGGGAAAATGTACTTTTTTTGGGAAAAGGTTCTTTTTTGGAAAAAGGTACTTTTTTTGTCCCCTTTTTGCCCCTCCCGATAAGAATTTCCAAAAATGCCGTCTCAACGGACGTCTACACCGGTCGAGGAACCTACATACCAAATTTCAACTTCATAGGTCCAGCAGTTTGAACAGGCCGTCAAGGGGGAGACTTTTTGCCCGTCCCTGTAAAAATTTCCAAAACTCCCGTCTTGGTGGATGACTACGATAGTGGAGGAACCTTTATACCAAATTTCAACTTCCTACCTCCAGCGGTTTGGGCAGGCCGTCAAGGGGGTCCTTTTTCCCCTTTATAACCCCCATTTTTACAACGTCCCTGTCCAAAATTCCAGAAAGTACTTTCCACAAAAGTTAGCCCTTACTCCAAATTAAATTTCAGCTTTCTAGCCAAAGGGGTTTTGGCAGGCCGCCAAGGGGGAGACTTTTCCCCTTTTTGCCCGTTCCGGTAGGAATTTCCAAAAATCCCGTCTTAGCGGACGTCTACGCCAAAAGAGGAACCTACATACCATATTTCAACTTCCTAGCTTCAGCGGTTTGGGCTGGGCGATGTTGAGTCAGTCAGTCAGTCAGTCAATCAGTCAGTCAGTCAATCAGTCAGTCAGTCACGTTATTCTTTTATATATAGAGATATAAGATGTAATCTATTTACACAACATCTTCCCTTTTAATATACGAGTATAATAAGATTACACATTATTCAAAATTACAATGCGTAAATTATTTTATAAAAATAACTTAAATAGCTTACAAACTGGAATGTGTAAATCTAACGGGAGGTACTATTTTTTTACCGATACGAGTCATATAAGTGTCATCAGAACTATTTTCATTTCCTAAAAGCAGATTTTGGTCGCGTTCTATATTATATAAAATTTCCTGTTCGTCGTCTGCCTAGATTCCTGGTTTTTTTATTATATGTTCCTCATTTCTCCTATACAAAGAACCATCTTCATCCCTAATCAGAAACGAAAGCTGGATTTCTCTTAAATATAACCTTATTGCCTCTGTTAACACACTTGTATTTTCTAGTATGACTATTGTAGTATTCTGATGATTTTTTAGTTTCCTTCAGGGATTGAAAGAAAGCTCAGAGCGAGCCAAAAATATATACATTTTTTTAAAAAGCTCGGAAGCCAAAATTAAAAGAACTGCTCAAATTAAAAAAGCTCGCAACTAAAAAAAATAAAGAGCTTATAAAAATGAAAAGGCTCGTGTACAAAACTGAATAGAGTTTTTTAAATCGAGTAGCTCGTATAAAAAATTTTATAGAGCTTTTTTTATCGAGCAGCTCTTTAACGAAATTTAATTGAGTTTTTTTTGAAATCGAGCCGCTAAAAAGGCTCGCTCCCACTAAAATAATTTAGTTGTTATAAAAACAAAAACGGTAATTTATTTACACTATATCCAACAGTACTAAGTCCCTAAATTTTGAATTTTAAAAATTGAAAACAAAACGTCGCTGAAATTGAAAAAAAGTTAGAAAAAATCGCCAAAACAAAAAAAAATGCAAAAATTTAAAAAAAAGTCAAAATTTATAAAAAATCGACAAATTAAAAAAAATCGTTAAAAATTAGAAAAACTCGCCAAAATTGGAAAAATTTTAAAATTTTGAAAAAATCGTTATAACTTGAAAAAATTGTCAATATTTGAAAAATTTATAAAAATCGTCAAAAATTAAACAAAATCGCTAAAATTGCAAAAAGTCGTAAAAGTTTTGAAAAAATCGTCTTGAAAAAATTGTCGTATTTGAAAAAGTTACCAAAATCGTTGAAATTTGAAAAAATCTTTAAAAATTGGAAAAAATCTGAAAATTTTGAAAAATTGCCAAAACTGAAAAATTTTGCAAAATTTTTGAAAAAATCGTCATAATTTGAAAAAATCGTCAATATTTGCAAAAATTGCCCAAATAGTCAAATTTAAAAAAAATCGTCAAAAATTAGACAAAATCGCAAAAATTGCGAAATATCGTAAAAATTTTCAAAAAATTGTCAATATTTGAAAAAATTACCAAAATTTCAAAAAGTCGTCTAAAATTGGAAAAAACGAAAAAATTTGAAAAATTGCCAAAATTAAAAAATTTTGTAAACATTTTGAAAAAATCGTCATAACTTGAAAAAATCGTATTTGAAAAAATTGTCCAAATAGTCAAAATTAAAAAAAAAATTTTGAAAAATTAGACAAAATCGCCAAAATTGCAAAATATCGTAAAAATTTTGAAAAAATCGTCTTGAAAAAATTGTCAATATGTGAATCGTCAAAATTTCAAAAAGTTGTCAAAAATTGGAAAAAATCGGGAAATTTTGAAAAATTGCCAAAATTTCAAAAAGTCGTCAAAAATTGAAACAAATTGCAAAAATTGCCAAAATTGAAAAACTCGTAAAAATTTATGAAAATCGACAGAAATTAGAGAAAATTGTTTTTCCTTGTTCCAAAACTGTTGTCCATTTTCAATTAACTCATTTAGTTTTACAGATACTAGCGATATTACATATAAAAGCCCTTTTCTCTCTACGAGGCTTAGATTACGAGAAAAACGCGATTTTAAAATCTAGCAATGCAAGTCAAAATTTAGTTTCGGTATCGGGGTATTGGTAGTGGGTTTTGACCTTAGGTGCAGTAATTTTTCCTTTAGGTCTTCTAGTTTGGGAGATATGGATGATTAAAATTTTATTAAAGCGATTTTCGCACTAATTTTTTCACAGATAACTCACTATGACCTCCTTGTTCAAAAACCGTTGTCCGTTTTCATTTAACTCATTCAGTTTTCGAGATATGGGCGATATACCAAATTAAAGGCCTTTTCTCTCTACGAGGCTTAGTTTTCGAGAAAAATGCGATTTTAGAATCTAGCAATGCAAGTCAAAATCTAGTTTCGGTATCGGGATATTGGTAGTGGGTTTTGACCTTTGGTGCAGTAATTTTTCCTTTAGCTCTTCTAGTTTGGGAGATATGGATGACTAAAATTTTATTAAAGCGATTTTCGCACTAATTTTTTCACAGATAACTCACTATGACCTCCTTGTTCCAAAACCGCTTTCCGTTTTCATTTAACTCATTCAGTTGTCGAGATATGGGCGATATACCAAATAAAAGCCCTTTTCTCTCTACGAGGCTTAGTTTTCGAGAAAAATGCGATTTTAAAATCTAGCAATGCAAGTCGAAGATTCGGTATCGGAGTATTGTTGGTGGGTTTTGACCTTTGGTGCAGTCATTTTTCCTCTAGCTCTTCTAGTTTGGGAGATATGGACGACTAAAATTTTATTTAAGCGATTTTCGCCTTTATTTTTTTACAGATTATTCATTATGGCTTCCTTCCAAAATTGAGTCATCTGTGAAAAAATTAAGGCGAAAATCGCTTAAATAAAACTCAAGTCGTCCATATCTCGAAAACTAGAAGGGCTAGGGGAGATATGTTTACACCAGAGGTCAAAACCCATCCCCAATACCCTGATACCGGAACTAAATTTTGACTAGCATTGCGTTTTTCTCGAAAACTAAGCCTCGTAGAGAGAAAAGGGCTTTTATTTGGTATATCGCCCACATCTCGAAAACTGAATGAGTTAAATGAAAACGGACAACGGTTTTTGAACAAGGAGGTCATAGTGAGTCATCTGTGGAAAACTAAGTGCGAAAATCGCTTAAATAAAATTTGAATCGTCCATATCTCCCAAACTAGAAGAGCTAGAGGAAAAATTACTGCACCAAAGGTCAAAACCCGCCACTAATACCCCGATTGCGAAACTAAATTTATACTTGCATTG
Source organism: Leucophora obtusa (assembly GCA_949987735.1). Classification (NCBI taxonomy): domain Eukaryota; kingdom Metazoa; phylum Arthropoda; class Insecta; order Diptera; family Anthomyiidae; genus Leucophora; species Leucophora obtusa. The sequence goes on from OX465296.1 coordinate 55,859,313, forward strand.
CCAGATCGCGTTTTTATCGTATAGAAAAATAAATGCGAGAAATGAATTTTGGCGATTTTTTCTAATTTTTGACGATTTTTTTAATGAAATTTTCTCATAGTTTTCTAATTTTGACGATTTTCAAAATTTAGAATTTCTGACAGTTTTGGCATTTTTCAATTTTGGATTTTTTTTTTTTTTTAAATTTTGACGATTTTTTCTAAATTTTACTTTTTTTTTAATTTTTGCAGTTTTTTCAAATATTTGCGAATTTTTTAAATTATGACGATTTTTTCAACTTATGACTATTTTTCAAATTTTGACGATTTGTCAATTTTGGCGATTTTTTAAAATTTTTGAAGATTTTTTTCAATATTGGCAATTGTTTTAAATTTTTCCGATTTTTTAAAATTTTTGACGATTTTTCAAATTTTGACGATTTTTTCCAATTTTTTTAATTTTTTCCAATTTTGGAAATTTTTTTAAATTTTGAAGTTTTTTTTCAAGTTGGCGATTTTTTTGATGTTTTGACGATTTTTTTTAAATTTTTGACGATTTTTCAAATTTTTACGATTTATTTTTTCAATTTTTTCCAATTTTAGAAATGTTTTCAAATTTTAACGATTTTTTTCAATTTTGGCGATTTTTTCGAATTTTTAACAATTTTTTTCCATTTTGACTTTTTTTCAATTTTGCAGATTTTTTAAAATTTTTGACGATTTTTCAATTTTTCAAGTTTTGACAATTTTTTGTGATTTTTTTAAATTTAGTATGTAGATATTTTTTAATTTTGAAATTTTTTTTTGAAATTTTTGGCGATTTTTTTTTTTAAATTTGACAGTTTTTTTTCAATTTCGGCTTTTTTTTATCCATTTTTGCAATTTTTTTAAATTTTTATCGATTTTTTTTTTAAATATTGGCGATTTGCGACAATATTAGCGATTTTTTCTAATGTTAGCAATTTTTTTTAATGAATGTGAATACGCACTTGCACTCGCACATGTGCATGTGCGAATTCGTATACGCACTACGTGTGCGTGCATTACGAACCCTGCACCATACTTTGTATAATATTTGGGTATTTTAGTCCCTCATGTAGTAACAACTTTTAGGGGGTAATTTTTTAAAACACTTCGGTGAAGTGTTGCGTTATTTCTATAGAAATTGTTTTTGTTACAAAAACAATTTACATTGAAAGTTCCCTTCACTTCACCCAAGTGTTTTACGAAATTAGGTACTTAACATTTCTTTTGAAATTCTATTGGAAATGTTGTATTTAATATCTAAATATTTAATTTAAATTTTTTTTGTAAACAAGCCAAAAAAGTTTTCAAATTTACTTCAAAAGAGCTAACGTTTTCATAATGCTCGATTTATTTTTTGGAAAAGAGCCTTTTTTTTTGTGAAGCTCTTTTTCATTTTTTGAGCGTAATCATTGAGCTCGCTTGTTTTAAAAAATTGAGGAAGCTATATTTTTTTAGCTACTTACATTTTTATATAAGAGCGAGCTTACATTTTTTGGCTCGTTTTAAAAAAAGAGCGAGCTTTTTTTTGGGCTCGGCTCTTTTTTTAAAAAGAGCAAGAGTCCGAGCGAGTGAGCTTTTCCATCCCTGGTTTTCTTATTTACCTGCTTTTCATATTCATCAATATTTACCAGGGTTGGCAGGCAATACCGCTAAAATACCGTTATCGATTCAAAACCCTTTCAACTGACTACCGTTACCCCTAAAATACCGTTACCAAAATACCCGGAATACCATTATCCTTAAAATACCGTTACCGAAATAACTGAAATACCGTTATCCTTAAAAAACCGATACCGAAATAAATGAAATATCAAAACCCTTAAAATACCGTTACCGAAACTAATGAAATATTGTTACCGTTATTTTTAATTTTCTGCTTTTGCTAATTTCACGTGGTTATTCAGTATTTTTTTTACATTAAGTTGATAAATTGGTTCTGTTTTCAATCTCGTTTGTTTTTTGTAAAAAAAATTGCGGGATGCATCGAAATAATTGACTACCGTTACCCTTAAAATACCGTTACCGATATAACTGAAATACCGTTAACCTTAAAATACCGTTACCGAATTACCCCAAATATCGTTATCTTTAAAATACCATTACCGAAATAACTCAAATACCGTTATCTTTAAAATACCGATACCGAAATAAATGAAATAGCGTTACACTTATAATACCGTTACCGAAATAACATAAAATATTGTTACCCTAACGATAACCGCACTCGTTCCGGTTACCATACATGATATTAACTAATGTTGGTTGTAAATTTATTGAAAGATTTGAAAGTTTCGTTCCCAATTTTCTAGACATTAGTAGCTCAGACGGACCTGGTAAATTACCCTTGGGTGTAGTACGGTAATGCAATAAAGCAATATAGGGATCAGAACCACTAACTATCAAGACATTTTTACAACAACTTCTTTATTGTTTGTGTATAGGGTTGCCATTTCCATTTTGAGAAAAAGAGGACGTCAACCTCAAAAAAGGAGGACATTTGTCTTAAAAAAGATGACAATTTTTTTTTAATAAATTAATTTTACAAAAATCTACAACGCGATAAAATATACAAATAAAATTTTGTTTTGTAAATTAAACAATTTTTATTCCCACTAAAAAAATTCACAAAAAACAAAAAAATCATTCTGAACTTTAAATTAAATAAACAAAAAAAACATAACGATTAACCAATTCATTGCACACATTTTCAGCAATGTACATTTCTATAATTTCTGGATACGAATTGTAAAGAGTTTTATGAATGTTTTTCAATGCTTCTAATTTGAATTAGTATATTACTGTCGCATTTCTTCAAATATTCATAAAACTGTTGAAAATTCATTTCAAAATTTTATTTGATTATTAGAGAACCGCAGTTTTTAATCACTTGGATTTAATAAATCCAAATAGTAGTTCTCAAAGTGCTCAGTAGATGTAGATACCTTCCACCTATTTTAACAGAATTATTCTCTCCGACACTTCTTTCACCCTAATTTTTAATAATAGATTCAATCATGAAGGATTTTATTGAAACTTTAAATTCTTTATTATATTTTTTAAGTTTCATCACTTTAATTTACATTTCTACACAATTTAAATATTTCACTACAATATGTAATATTCACTAATTGGATTTAATTAAATTACTTATTGTAGAGTGAAAAATTGTCATTTCTATTTCAGCTAGTTCCCAATAATACACTTGTGTTGTTTATCTTTTAATTTTCATTCGTATTTTTTTTCTTCTGAAATTAAATGAACAGGATGTTTAATATATTTCTGTTTTTATTATTAAGCCCGCTATTTTGTTCGTACTTTTGCGAAGAAAGCTGTCAAACTCCATATAAAAAAAAAAATGATTTTACACTTGTGTGGAATTGTTGCGAAATTGCGGTGGAATTTTTTTTGCATCAATTTAATAGACAGGATCATTTGAAAATGTAGCGAAAAAGTGACATTTAGATTAATTATGATTGTAACTTTTTATAGATCATAACAAATTTGTGCATTTTAATGTTTTTATTATAGTTTTTGAGCTCCAAACATTGAGCGAAATTTTTCGCTCTTTTGAACAAAATACTGGGCTTTATGTGTAAACCCAGATAAATAAATCCAACTTTTTTTTGGATTTAATAAATCCACTTTTTGTATGAAAAATTCTAAATCCAGAAATAGAACTAGGAATAGTTTCTGGATTCAATTTATTTCTTTTTGGCATCCACTGCGCTTTGATTAAAAATTCTGGGTTGGCATTATGTGCTGGTAAGAAAAAATAAAACTCAACAATTTTATCATTTCATAGCAAACATCAGTTTTAATACAAAATCGCACCAAAATTTGTTATCAGTCATATTAATTGAATTTAAGTTTTTTACATAATTTTTCAGGATAAGGAATTCATTAAATAAATTTTCATCATTAAAAGCAATATTCATTTTTTTTAAAATTCAACAGTTGGTTCACTGCTGATAAGCTTCAAATTTGGCAATCAAAGTAAGTGATGCCAAGTCAACTGAAATAACAGCGACAAAACAGTGATGACAACAATTAAAAAAAAAGTTATGGAGAAAAATGAAAAAGTAGGACAACCCCGGACACTTACTGAAAAAGAAGGAGGACTGCCCCGGACGCCCTAAAAAAGAGGACGGTGTCCGGGGAAAAGAGGACGGATGGCAACCCTATTTGTATAGAACGTTCTGCAAGACCATTTGATCTTGCTAAGTACGGGCTTGAAGCTTTATGATCGATACCCCAATCTTCACAAAATTTTCTAAACTCATTTGAATTGTAAGGAGGGCCGGTGTCCGATATAAAAATATTTGGTATGCCATGTCTGGCAAAAATAGACTTTAATTTTAAAATAACTTGTGCACTTGAGTATCCTGAATTTAATAATTCGACCTCGATGTATTTAGAAAAATAATCAACAACTAATAAATAATGTTTTTTATTAAACTCGAAAAGATCACATCCCACTTTAAACCATGGGATATTGTTAACCTTATGAGCTAACATTTCCTGTTTTGACTTCGAGTTGCTATACTTCATACATATTTCACAATTAGATATCATATTGAAAATATCGTTATAAATATTCGGCCAGTAGACTGATTGTCGAGCAAGACTTTGGCATCTCTGAATGCCCAAATGACCTTCGTGAATATTTTTCAATATGAAACTTCGAAGACTTTTTTAAATTAATATTTGATTGTTCTAAGGAGCAAATTATCTATAATATGAATCTCATCTTTGATCTTAACCCTCTAATGCTCTTTCCTCTGATTACAATAATCACCTTAATTGCGGTTGTCGTGTCGAAAATTGGTCGCTTTTGCAAAACCGTATTGTGTATGTCGAAAACGACAAAAAGTCAACACTACTAGTAAATCTATTACAATTTTCGGTACCGCGTATGTCGTATTTATTTGTAAAATTGTATAAAAACTGTCGTGATCATTTTTAAAAACGACAAAATTAAAAAAAGTTAAATAAAATGAACAATATCAAAAAGTAAGTTTCTGCATTCAATATTTTTATTGAAATATGCTTTTAAATTATGTTTATTTATACTTAGGGTAAAAATCTCTACTCCAAAGCAGTTTGAGAGGCTGGTAGATCAAATGGAAAAAAATCCACACTTAGCCAAAGGCTTTGCTAAGAGTTTGCACAAATTCAACAGTAAAGATGATTGGAACAGAGTTGGTGAAAAAATTAATAATTTAGGACCTCCTTTACGTACAGGTGAAGGTTGGAAAAAGGTTTGGGAAGATTATAAATTTAAATTGAAGAAAAAGATTTTACACAATAAGGCAGAATATCGTGCAACAGGGGGAGGCTCATTCAAGCAGTTTATTTTATCGCCAACTGATGAAGCAGCTGCCAATTTATTGCAACTGCATTCTATAATAAGTCCCGAAGGACAAACATTTGGAACTCAACGTAGACTAAGTTTTCTACAAGATCCAAAAGAGAACGAGGTCGATGCTTCTATAAACGAAGAAAGTGATGATGCCAACGAAGAACCATCCACTTCACAACCGATAAGAAAGAAAACCATTAAAAAAATAACAGAAAAAAATGATCTCCTCTTGAAGCAATTGCAAATACAAACGGAATTATATAATGAGGTGAAGCTCGCGCTAAAAGATCCCAGCAAAACTTTCTATTACCTGGTAATAAGGTTTGTAAGAAGAAATTAAGGTATGTAACCTCTTACTTTGCTATTCCAACAGCTATTATTTTAACAAGGGCATGTCATTGGAGGTATGTACTTTCCAAAAGAGGGCTAGGTAACAACATAAGAACATGTTACTTTAATGTTACATGTTAGGAGTTACGTGACCACTTACATAACCGATACTGAGCACAATACTACTTACATAACAGCTTAAAGTAAGGCCAAAAAAATGTGTTACAAACAGGTCTGAAATAACACGTTAAAATTATGCGCTTACTTACTGTATAAAAATATATAATTACTTCTTACAAAAAAAATTAAAATAAGACGTTATCGTGTTGGTTTTTTATAAATGCTAAAACGAAGCATATTCGTATTTAATTAATATTTACTCAGATTAATAAAAAGTTAACAAAAAACATAAAAGATATTCCAGTCAATATGTATAAAACATATAAATTATTTGTATCGAATATTTTAAATAGAAAATAACACTCATGTATCGCATTTAGGGTTTATGTCCCGGGAATTCCCGGGACGGGATTCCCGGGAATCCCGCCCTTTTTTGGATCCCGTAATCCCTGGAATTTTGTGCGGGATTTCCCGAGATTTTTTTTATTTCTTTTACAGAAGTTTTATTTAGTATTATTGCAATTTTGGAAGCTTTATTTAAATTTAAAGCATTGATTTTTTTAAATTAATTTAAATAAAAAATATTTAAAATTAAAAAATAAGATTTAAAATTTAATAAACTGAATTAGGCCAAATTGCTTTTGGATGGCAGTTGCATTTGGTATAGTTAAAGAGAAAAAAAATTTATCAGCCATTACCAAGTTTACCAACCAAAATACTTTTGTTGTACTTCGGAAAAATTTTCTTTAAAATGATCTTTGTTCAAATAAAGCATTATTTATATAGGCTGGTTTACACTACAATATTTTCCGAAATATTTGCCTTCCAAACATATTATGTTTTGCATGTGTACTAAAGTAAAATCGTAACCAAAATCTTATAGTGTTCCAAATACCTCCAAAAAACTAGGCATTAAAATTAAAAAATTATTAATATTTTCGTATTTTCAATTGACATATGTACGTATTTTTAGTTTCTTTTACTTCAAATAATTTCATTTGAAGTTCAATTTCTATTCCTTTATTTCATTTGTATTTATTAAATATTGTTTATTTTTAAAATAATAAGATGCTTTTTTCAAATTATTTTGGATTTTTTTATATGTTAATATAAAATGCAACTAAATATGAAAATTAAATAAATTCTTTTTAAGAAGTTGTGGCATAAAAAAATTCTATTCAAGAAAATCAATTAAAGTTAAGAAAATATGTAATAATATTTAAGTGTTTAATTTTATAATACAATTTAGGCGTATTTGCCTAAAAATTGGTGTGAAAAATACTCACTTTTAAACTTTTTTATAAAAATAATTCTAGACCGATATTTCTGAAAATCTTCAAGAAAGAAACAAAATACCTAGAAATTGAAATTTTTGGATTTCATTTAAGAAATATTTAAGCAAAAAATCTATCTTAGTTCTGACTATAAAACTGGTCGGACACAAGTTTGCACCCATTAACAATTCCAATATATCCTAAAAAAGGGATAAAAATAAAATACTCGTGACTCACTTTTTCTATATCAATTCGTTTAACCGTTTAAACTGCGAAATTTTTATTTAGTTAATATATTTCTAAGAGTTTTTTAAAATTAAGACGGCCTTCCATATAAATATATTACTTAATTATTAATTCACGGTTTAAATTGTTAAATGAATTGATCTAGAAAAATTGGAAGACATGGATATTTTATATTTAGTCCTTTTTCAGAATATATTAAATATAATTTTCTCATCGCTACAACCAAAACATGAACTATTTCGGACGGTGTTTTAATAGAAATCGAGTTTTTCAAGAATAACATATGTCGAATTTTTATATTTTCTATCGACCGGGAATTCCCGGGATCCCGGGAAATTCTGAAAAAAATCCCGCTGTCCCGGGAAATGAAAAAGTCCGGGAAAAAAAAACCTAATCGCATTACAAATAACTCCTTATTTTGAGGTATTTGAATATACCATCGGTAATAAGTGGCTATTTCTATTAAGTGATCACGTATCACATTAAAAGTAATTCCTTATTTTACGGTTTTAAAATATCCCATCTGTAATAAGTCGATGCTATTATTTAGAGCTCATGTTGTGTATTACAAGTAACTCTTTTCTTTGAGGTGTTTAGTTATGCAGCACATTATACGTAAGACATTACATTTTAGTTATGAAATAATGCAATGGTAAGGGGTATGGTATTACCAGGTAATGTGTTCTGTAATACCAACATATTACCAAGGTTTACTGGGATATTGAAAGATATAGCCGGAAGAGACTTAAACTGGAGGAAGAAAACAATAAGCTGTACAAATCAGAATTAAAGAAGAAAGATATGCATAGAAATTCTTTACTTCAATTTAGAAAAGATGAACTTGAAATTAAAAGAAGAAAAATGGAATTGGAGGAAATAAGAAGTGGTTTCTAAATCTTTGTTGAAACAGGTTGATTTTAGGATCGACAAAAAAGAAAAGTTTTTTAATACCTATGAAAAGTTTTAACTTTAATAAAAATTTAGACCCGAACAGAGAGTTACACCTAAACTTAACTTTAACCTCTGTCTTAAAAATACATTTTTATTTCCCAATTTTTTTTGGTTATTTTTTATTTAAATTTTTGTTAAGCACAAATTGAATTAATTAAGAAATGCTTCCATTATTTTTAATCTTATATTAACAGCAGTCATATCATCATTTTCTTCTTGGACTGGGGTTTCCAACAATTCGTGTTCTAAATTAGTTTTGGGGAATGTAATGTTACAGTGGATGCACACATTGTGCAAAGCCGCACAAACGGCAGTAATTTTACCAGCAAATAGTGGGTCGTAATGCAATTGTCTTGCATCTAGCTCACATCGGAATCTGTTTTTTAGAACTCCTATGGTTCGTTCCACTATATTTCTTGTTTTTGCATGTACGTGGTTGAAGTGACTCTCGGGACTACCCTCCTCTGAAGATCTAAATGGTGTTATTAAATAGGGTTCCAATGGGTAACCTGCATCGCATTAAAATAAATAAAATTAAAATGTGTGCCCTAAAGTAAACGAAATTTTTGATTTACCTAACAACCACGTATTTCTTTCACCATTTTCGTAATTACTTTTAAGTAATTGTTTCAAATCACTAGCATTCCATACTAAAGAATCGTGGACTGATCCGGGATTGTGAGAAGATATATAGCGTATTCTTAGCTTATGATCACATACCTATACAGCGGAATTTTAGAATAAAGAACTTTAAAACTTAAATAAAACTATACTCACCACCGTAGCATTTAGGCTATAGTAACCTTTTCTGTTGTAAAACTTAAAACGCTCTTCCGTATGTGGTGCTAAAATTTTGATGTGGGTGCCATCGATGCAACCAATTACTCCAGGAAACCCAGTTTTTTCATAGAAATGTTCCTTTATTTCATTCTTTTCATTTTCAACCATTAGAAAAGAAATCCATCTTGGGCAAAGCTCATTGTACATTGCATCAATGCACTCCCTAAATACTTTACTTACTAAAGACTGAGATAAACTTATATTAAAGTCATTCCCAGCCCCTTTTTGGTAACTACCTTCAGCAAGTATTCTCATCGTAGCAGCGAGCTTCAAAATATTTGGAATGGATGTTGATCTCTTCTGTTTGTCCAATTTATTATTAATTTTATCCAAAACATACTTAAAGGCTTCCTTATTTAATCTGAAATAACTAACAAATCTACAAAAAAATTAGTTGCCTTTAAAAAAACGTTTCTTTACTTACTTTCGATTTGGAAGCGAATATATGTTAGATTGCTGCCTTAATTGTCTTCGCAAAGCAACCAACTCACTTGTACCACATTCTTCCTCATCTTCAGATGATGAAAATAAAGCCACACTTAACATTTTTATGCTTATTTTAGAATTTTCTTAAGAAAAAACAATATTTATTTCAAATTTAATTTTTAATTGCCGTCGAACAGCTGTTTTTTGTTGACATAATTTTAAATATTTTTGAACCAATCTGTTATATTTATTCTATTACAAAATTGTCGTTGTCGTTTTTTTTATATAGTACCGCAAAAACTAAAACACGACAACGACAACGCCAGCTGTCGAATTACGACAACGCCTTAGACAAGCAGGCTGAATATTTAAACCATGTATTTGGCGTTGAAAATCTACTATGGATCAAATATTAAAATTTTAATTTATCGCTTTATTTAGGCGATATAACACAACAAAGGTTGAAGACGTATCTTGAAACCCAGTGGTCAAATAATTTCAGTTTTTGCTGTAAATAACTCTATCAATAAAATAAAACTACGTACCGAAAATTGTAGATCAATTGTTGTTATTTCAAAAGTTATGGCGATTTTCGCTCTTTAAAAATTACGAAATTTGGCAAATTTGGCACTAAACATCAATAAATTTTGACGAAATTAGTTCTGCTTACTACTACCTCTAAGTATATAATCTGTGTTTAATTTTAAGAACATCTGTTGGCTAGTTTTTGCGTTAGAGAGATATTTGTAAAACGTATCCTGGCGTTATCCTGTGTGTCCTGGATAAAAATTTTTAACTGATTTTACAATTAGAGACTCTAAACTATCTTTGCTATTATCGATAATGTACGCCAGAACGTAAATGTATTTTTGGCGATTTTTCAAATATTTTTTTATGTTTTAAAAAGTTATTTTTTTTAATTTACTAAATTTTCACTTTACATGCTTCTCGCTTGAAAACCGTTCCTTACACAAAACAAGTTTGAAGGCAAAAAAGTAAATAGTTAAGTTTTCTATGGATATAATACAACTTGTTTAATAAAATATTGTTATTTAGCCAAATACCATTTAAAATCTGAATACCGCCTTTAGGCGGCCTTGTTCATTAGAGGGTTAAAATAAGGCATGATTTCTTTATTAACTAATTTCTTGTGCTTTGGCCACCCACTTTGAGCATTGCTAAGTACTATAGGTACTTAACAAGTACTATGGTACTCGCTAAGTACTATGATACTATATTTTGTCTGTTTATGTCTTTAAAAAAAAATACAAAAAAAATTAAAAATTTTAATAAAAGACTCAGGAAAAACCAGTTAACAAGCCTAAAAAAGATTAGTGGTATTCATGTAGCGTCGTATATTAATGTTACATAGCGTAAACCTTGTATTTATACCAGGGATGGAAAGAAAGCTCGAGTGAGCCATAAATATATACATTTTTTTAAAAAGCTCCGAAGCCAAAATTTAAAGAGATGCTCAAATGAAAAAAGCTCGCAACTAAAAAAATTAAGAGCTTATAAAAATGAAAAGGCTCGTTTACAAAACTGAATGAGTTTTTTAAATCGAGAAGCTCGTATAAAAAATTTTATAGAGCTTTTTTTATCGAGTAGCTCTTTAACGAAATTTAATTGAGTTTTTTGAAATCGAGCCGCTAAAAAAGCTCGCTCCCATTAAAATAATTTAGTTATTATAACAAACAAAAACGGTAACTTAGTTACACTATATCCAACAGTAATATTAGCTGTGTTTGTGTGACTCTCTATCAGTGTTATCAAGAACGATTTTGACAGTTTTTCAACGTATTCCGGCTTTCTACTGTCAAAATTGTTCGAGATATCATTGATAGGAATACCGCACAAACGCAGCTATAGTCCCTAGATTTTGAATTTTAAAAATTGAAAAAAACATAGCTGAAATTGAAAAGTTACAAATATCAGAAAAAATCGCCAAAACAAAAAAAATGCAAAAATTTTAAAAAATGGCCAAAATTAAAAAAAAATCATCAAAAGTGAAAAAAACTTTAAAATTAAAAAAAAAACGTCAAAAGTGAAAAAATCACCAAAATAAAAATATCTAAAATTTTAAAAAATCGTCAAAAATTAAAAAAAAGTCGGCAAAATTGGAAAAAAAATAAAAAAAAAAAAAATGGCAAAAATTTAAAAAATCGTAGAAAAAAAAATGAAAGAAAAAATCTCCAAATTTAAAAAATTTAAAAAATCGACAAAATATTAAAAAATCTACAAAATTTCTCAACATCGTCAAAAATTAAAAAAATCGCCAAATTAAAAAAATCGTTAAAATTTAGAAAAAATCGCCCAAAATTTGAAAAATTGCCTAAATTGAAAAATTTTGGAAAAATCGTCTTAACTTGAAAAAATTGTCAATATTTGAAAAATTTTAAAAAAATCGTCAAAAATTAGACAAAATCGCCAAAATTGCAAAATGTTGTAAAAATTTGGAAGAAATCGTCTTGAAAAAATTGTCAATATTTGAAAAAATTACCAAAATCGTTAAAATTTCAAAAAGTCGTTAAAAATTGGAAAAAAATCAAAAAATTTTGAAAAATTGGCAAAATTGAAAAATTTTGCAAAAATTTTGAAAAAATCGTCATAACTTGAAAAAATCGTCAATATTTGCATAAATTGCCCAAATAATCAAAATTAAAAAAACAATCTTCAAAAATTAGACAAAATCGCCAAATTGCGAAATATCGTAAAAATTTTTAAAATTGTCAATATTTTAAAAAATTACCAAAATTTCAAAAGGTCGTCAAAAATTTGGAAAAATTTTGAAAAATTGCCAAAATTAAAAAATTTTGTAAAAATTTTGAAAAAATCGTCATAACTTGAAAAAATAGTCAATATTTGAAAAAATTGTCCAAATAGTCAAAATTTAAAAAAATTCTCAAAAATTATACAAAATCTCCAAAACTGTAAAATATCGCAAAATTTTTGAAAAAATCGGTTTGAAAAAATTGTCAATATGTGAAAAATTACCAAAATCGTCAAAATTTGGAAAATTGGAAAAAATCGGGAAATTTTGAAAAATTGAAAAAAATTAAAAATTTTTAAAAAATTACCAAAATTTCAAAAAGTTGTCAAAATTGGAAAAAAGTGCAAAATTGCCAAAATTGAAAAAATTTAAAAATTTGTGAAAATCGACAAAAATTAGAAAAAATCGCCAAAATTGAAAAAAATTGTCCAGGTATTAAAAAACGAAATTTCCAAAATTTATTTCTCGCATTTATTTTTCCTTGTTACAAAACCGTTGTCCGTTTGCATTTAACTAATTTGGGTTTAAAGATACTAGCGATATGACAAATAAAATCCCTTTTCTCTCTACGAGGCCTAGTTTTTGAGAGAAACGTAATTTTAAAATCTAGCGATGCAAGTCAAAATTTAGTTTCGGTATCGGGGTATTGGTAGTGGGTTTTGACCTTTGGTGCAGTAATTTTTCCTCTAGCTCTTCTAGTTTGGGAGATATGGATGCTTAAAATTTTATTTTATGCACAGTTCAATCCTGAACATTCCTATATTTTCGTGGAAAGCGCACGAAAAATTTTTATTTTTAAATTTTTACCTTATAAAAAACCAAATTTATGGACAACTTTTATGGCCGGTTGTAAGGCCCCATGGCGTTTCGCCAATATTGGACATACCTTAAAATTTGCTCGGACTCTTGTAGATTCGATGGGTATGTGTCCCATAATCCAAATCATCGGAGGAGCGGAGAAAATTGTACTGCCATATTTTTCAAATTTGCCAAAAATAAAAATCTATGGATGACTTTGGCAGACTCTTTGTAGTGTACAGGTTCGATTCGCCAATATGGGACGTACCTTAAAACATGCTAGGACTCTTGTAGATTCCATGGGTATGTGGCCCAGCATCCAATACATCGTAGGAACGGAGAAAATAGTACGTCCATTATTTTCAAATTTGCCAAAAATTTAAATTTATGGATGACTTTGAAGGACTGTTAGTACTGCACAGGTGCGATTCGCCAATATGGGACATACCTTAAAATATGCTAGGACTCTTGTAGATTCCATGGGTATGTGTCCCAGCATCTAATTCATCGGAGGAGCTAAGAAATTTGCACGTAAATTTTCCATTTGCAAAGTAAAGGAAAATAGTAAATATACACTTAACAGCACTTGCATTTTATTTAAATTAAAAAAAAACGCTTTAAACATTAAAATTCATTTATTTTTAAGTCATTTTATTGACTAAATTCGACTATTTTAATTATTTTATTAAATAAAATTGTGTTCCACTTAAGTTCCACATGAGAAAAATCTATGGATAACTTTTTTATGGATAATTTCACACACATATATATATTATGCCCTATGGTTCCATTAGGAACAAAGGGCCACAAAAAACTACAATAGTACTTAGTAAGTACCATAGTACTTAGAAAGTACCAAAGGTACTTAAAAAGTACCATGGTACTTAGCAAGTACCAAAGGTACTTAGCAAGTACCAAAGGTACTTAACAAGTACCATGGTACTTAACAAGTACCAAAGGTACTTAGCAAGTACCATAGTACTTAACAAGTACCAAAGGTACTTAACAAGTACCATAGTACTTAACAAGTACCAAAGGTACTTAGCAAGTACCATAGATCTTAGCAAGTACCTATAGTACTTAGCAAGTACCACAGAACTTAGCAAGTACCCGTAGTACTTAGCATGTACCACAGTACTTGTTAAGTACCTTGGTACTTAGAAAGTACCAAGTAATTAACCAAGTAATTGTACTTAAGTACAAGTACATTCAAAGTACTTGTACTTAAGTACAAGTACATTCAAACTACTTGTACTTATTTTTTTAAGTACAAGTACCAAATACTTGTACTTTACTAGTACTTAAGTACTGAGGTACTGACTATGCTTCAACTATTCTTCAAAGTGAGACTTGAGCAAATTACAATGAAGTGTAATATCATTTTGAATATCGACTACAGCATTTGTCTCTAATGGTCATCTTGACAAAGTGTGGGCTATGTATAAATACTTGCCGGGTTTATAGACTACCGTCAAATCATAGCATTGGAGGCGTAGCATAAAATGTTGAAGCCTTACAGGAATTCTATATAATGGTTTGTTAAATAGAGTAACTAACGGTTTATGATCAGTTTCGACTAATATTTTTATACCATACGTATACTGGTGGAATCTAGTCCAGCCAAACAGAATAGCAAAAAGCTCTTTCTCTATTTGAGCATAATTCTCCTGAGCACTACCCTACGAGGAATGGGACCGGTGCCAAATGACACGCAGGATAGGTCCCAAGGGGGCGGAGACCGGTCGTTGATCGGTCTTTTTGTTTGAAAGAGACATATCACTTTAACATGGCGTTGTCATTGGAAATGACCAATTGCCACATTTTAGACACCTTGTGACAGTAAGGTGGTGTGTCTAAAAATAGCTTTTCCAATAAACTAATAAAAAATTAAGAATTAAAAATAACCCTACGGAGAATGAGGAGTCAATTGCCCTCCAAGGGCCTATCCCGTGACCGGTCAACCGAAGGCATATTACTAAATTAGTACAAATATGAACAAAAGAGAATTAATTAATTTTCTAAGTATTTTCTGATCCGTTATTTTCACTGTTGCTTTTAAAAAAACTTGACCGATACCGAAATAAAAACAAAATTCGCGGCATATTTTTCAAAATATTTTTTATTTATTTTACTCTTTTATTTATTTTTAACTTTATTTTTTCACGATTTGCTGATTTTAGCTCTTATTTTAAATTTCTATAATGTTTTGCTAAGAAATTTTAAGTTTTGTATTTTCAACGTTTTTTTAATGTTAAAGCTGTTTTAGTTTTAACAATTGGTATTTCATTTAACTTTTCTTCGTCATTTAAGGGGAATTTTTTAAATTTTTATTTATCTTATCAGAGGTTTTGAGGTAATTTTCTAATTTTTAATTGCTTTTTTAATTTAATTTTGGCCAACGAAAAAACCAAGTCAACTGCCATTAAGGGACCTATCCCATGACCGGTCAATCGGGGGCATATTCAAGGCACTTCCACCATATTTGTGTGTGTGTTAATGTTGTTTTCTTTTCTATTTTTTTCTTTGCCATGTTTTTTTTTATTTGCTGTGTGTGTGTTTGTTTTTTCTTTCTCTTTTTTATTTGAACAGAAACGAAAAACATAACTTAACCATCAGCCAGCCATCACGCATAAGCAACGTTAGCTCAGACGGTAGAGCGTTTGCCTCACAAGCAGAAGGTTGTGTTATCGAGCCCTACTTCGACGCCAAGTAGATTATTTTTAATTCTTAATTTTTTATTAGTTTATTTGAAAAGCTATTTTTAGACACACCACCTTACTGCCACAATGTGTCTAAACTGTGGCAATTGGTCATTTCCAATGACAACGCCATGTTAAAGTGATATGTCTCTTTCAAACAAAAAGACCGATCAGCGACCGGTCTCCACCCCCTTGGGACCTATCCTGCGTGTCATCTGGGACCGGTCCCTTTCCCCGTAGGGAATCTACTTGGCGTCGAAGTAGGGCTCGATAACACAACCCACTGCTTGTAAGGCAAACGCTCTACCGTCTGAGCTAATGTTGCTTATGCGTGATGTCTGGGTGATGGTAAAGTTATATATTTTTCATTTCTGTTCAAATTAAAAAGAAAAAGAAAAAACAAACACTACAAGCAAATAAAAAAAATGGAAAAGAAAAATATAGAAAAGAAAACAACACTAACACACACACAAATATAGTGGAAGTGCCTTCATTAGAAAATTACCTCAAAAACTATGAGAATATAAATAAAAATTTAAAAAATTGCCCTTAAGTTAAAAAGAAAATTAAATGAAATACCAATTGTTAAAACTAAAACAGATTTAACATTAAAAAACGTTGAAAATACAAAACTTAAAATTTTTTAGCAAAAAATTATAAAAATTTAAAATAAGAGCTAAAATAAGCAAATCGTAAAAAATAGAGTTCAAAATAAATAAAAGAGTAAAATAAATAAAAAAATATTTTAAAAAATATGCCGCGAATTTTATTTTTTATTTCGGTATCGGTCAAGTTTTTTAAAAGCAACAGTGAAAGTAACGAATCAGAAAATACTTAGGAAATTAATTCATTCTCTTTAGTTAATCACGAACTTTGTCCCAATGCCAAAGAACTTCTTTTTTCAATAAATCTTTAAGTTGTTTGTTTTTAGACAATAAATTTTGAATAAAACATCCCAAATAATTTATCATACCGAGGAATCGCTGTAACTCAGTTACATTTTTAGGAATTGACATAATTAATATAGCATTTATTTTGTCATATTCATGTTTGACGCCTCTTTCATTAAAAATATGACCAATAAATTTGATTTCATTCATTAAAAATCTACATTTGTCTTTACTAAATTTAAAACCAACTTGCTATGCTCTTTCCAGTACTTTTCTCAAAATGTTATTATGCTCCTCTATTGTCTTGGCATAAATTAAAAAATCATCAACATAGATAACCAATCCTTCAATATCACCAAAAATTTTAGCAATTTCAGAATGAGAGATTTCGGGAGCGGCATTTATGCCAAAGGGCAGACGTAAAAACCTATATCTTCCAAAGGGTGTATTAAACGTACACAATTTAGATGAAAAATCATCTAATGGAATCATCCAAAATCCGCTATTGGCATCCAAAGAACTGAAATATTTCGACCCACTTAATTTGGCTTTGCAGTCATCTATATTGGGAAATGGGTAATGTGGACGTAAAATAGCTTTATTTAAGTTTCTGGGATCCAAACAAATTCTCAACTGACCATTCGGTTTTGTAACCAACACAATAGAATTTACCCATTCTGTTGGCTCCATAACTGGTTTTATCACATTTAATCCCACCATTCTTTCCAACTCAGTTTTCAAACTATGATGGAGACTAAAAATAATTTTTCTTGGTGGATCAACAATTGGTGTAATGTCAGGCCTAATTTTCAAATTACATTCTATTTTTATGTGACCTAAACCATTAAACACATTATAATTTTGTTCAGTAATTTTATTTGAAGATAATACATTAATATTTTTAATTAAATCCATTTTGACTGCCAATTTGAATCAAAAAACATTCTTGCAGTCTAAGTTTAATACAAAAAATTTGCTTGTATAATTTTTACCATCAAAAGAAACGTTTAATTCTATTTCTCCCAATAATGGGAGCTTTTCACCACTAAAAGTTTTGATATTTGTTTTATTAGGTTGTAGCAGCTGATTTAAATTTAATAAATTTGATGTCTCTTTTGAAAGAATGTTGGCTTGAGTTCCAGTGTCAATTTGAAAAATGATTTTCGCCTTATTATAAATACCTGAATTTTCCATTCCATATTCTCCTCATTATTTCCATTAGAAGTGAGAGTACCAACAAATATATCTTGGAAGCTCTCATTAGTATCTTCAACTTCTTGATGCTGTAGTTGTTTTACGTACTTTATTGTTGATTGTTTTTGCTACGATTTCAAAAAGCACATGGTTGCAAAGTGGCCTCTCCTTGTGACGACTCATACTCTCTTCCAGCTCTACCTCGCAGGAGAACAAGCTACTTTTAGGGAACTTACTTTTGCCCAGGGAAAATAGGGTGGAATCTTGTCTCCTGAGAGAAAGATTAAGAGTCGACTACAACAAAAAAAAAGTAGCAAACTAACCCGCAACGACTATATCGACCAATTGAAGAAATAAAAAAAAACAGAGAGATAGGAGAAAGAAGAATGTAAAGGGATGAAGAAGCTAGTTTGGAAGAGTGTTAAGATGTTATCCTCTTCCTATAAAAACCCACCCAACCTTGCTATCTAAATATTATCTTTCTTAGATAGCCCACTTGTGCCCTTAAACAGCTGTGCCTACATTAGAGTGGGGCGATTTTTATGGACAAAATTTTTTTGATATTGTGCCATTTTTTTTTTTTAATTTTCTAATAAATGCTAGATTAGCGCCATCTTGCGGTGGCTTTTTGAAACAACTAATGAAGTTGTAAACAATATAACATTACAACCTTTCCAGAAAGGTATTACTTATGAATATCGGATACAAAATGTGGCAACTAGAGGTAAAAGTATATAAGTAAAATTATTTTCTGCTTGATGATGAAATGATGATATTGATGTTGAAGCGATGATGATGATGTTGATGAAAACAAGCAGAAAATAATTTTCCTTATATACTTTTACCTCGAAAATGATTTTTTTGATATGTCGTACTGGAACTTTTTTTTTCTCATGCCAAGAGCTATCGAAAAATCGATGGCACAATATCGATTGCTAAATTGACCAACCCTAACCTACATGTTTCGTGGAACTAAAACAAATTAATTAAACCAGAACATAATAAATTATTTATTTAACAGAGAGGAATTAGAAACTTGAAAACAAATATTAAATTTATAGTTAAAGAAATCATTTAAAAAAAAAACTAGTATTAATTATAAGTATAAGGTTAACAACCTAATTTCTTTGAGTGTATAGGATTAAACCAAATTACAATTTACGTTATTAAATATTAGAGTGAAACATAAAATAATTAAGTAGTGATATTAAATGAATGTAATAATTGACAATTAGAACAATGGAAAAAGGAATGAAATAATTCGAAATTAAAATCTTAAAGTGCAAAGTTCCACTTCATTTGGAGGAACGACTTTGAATTGAAATTAAAATAAAATATTTTTATATCTAGTGCTATTTTATTTACGTGTATGTGAAAATTTAGAAAACAAAAAAATTTAATTTAAAATAACTCACCATATTGCATCCAACGATGACAAAAAGGCCTTAATGTCTGCTTGATGCTGTAAACTTATAGTCAAATCTTATCATAAATTCTCACGTTTCCAAATTATTAATTTCGATATTATAAAAAAAATTTAATTTCAATACCTTCCAAGATTTTCGATGAAGTAGTTCTCAATTAATTATGTAATCACTTCCGCGTATAAGTAATAATAAAAACAATTGACTTAAACTAAAAATAATTTTAACAAAGAACAGCTGCCGATAACAAAAAAAATATTGATGGTATATAAAAAACGAATCAACTGTCAGACAAATCAGAACCGCTTTATATTCCATACAGCGGATTATGTTATAATCAATACACGTCAGCCGATATGGAACAAAACTAAAGGTTATCGATAAATCTTCGAAGCCTTCCGAATGTCGCGTGATAAAAAAATCCTAATCCAGACAACTCGTTAACAAAGTTTCTGTAACAAATTATCGAAACTAAAATTGTTACTTCGGTAACGAAATCCGATTGTCCCCGTTCCCTTCAAGGGGCATGCGATGATGATAAATATTTGCAAATCAGGTTATAATGTTCACTCCGGTAAAAATTGGTTGTTTAAAGGTTACAAATTTTAGTTATAGAGCAATTCCATATGAAAACGATCAAAATTGGCAAATTTTTGGACGACCCCTCTCCGATTTTAAAATAAATAGTCTCAATCGATTGCCCAGCAAAAAATAATGTACCTACATATTTTTTTTTTTTTTTTTTATAGTGACTGGTTTAGTAGTGGTGTACACCACTGTCATGTGACAAAATTGAAGAATTCTTCATAAGGGACCTCATTGAAAGTTGTTTTAAAAAAACTACTAAAGCGATCGCAACGAGTGATAGCTCGTTGGAAAGGTATTGAATCAGGCTTTAATTGAAAAATAAAATTTTCCTAATTTTTCTCAGAAATTTACCTTTTTTCCCATGAAAATTAAATTTTCCCATGAAAATTAAATTTTCCGATTTTCCACAGAAGCTCCTAAATTTTCCGGCTAATTTTTTTTTTTTTGGATTCCTCATAATTTTTGCTTTAAGAATCAGCAATAAAAAAATGGGCCCGACTCCTTGTTTGGACAGGAGAGGAGCATTTAAGAGACCACCTTGTTCTCATTGTTTTTATATTTTTTATAATTGAATTATTTGTAATTATTTAACATTATTTTATTTTATTATTAAAAATACATTTTAAAAATTATTTTACAGTTAAAAATACATTTATGAAGAAAAAATCAATTTTTTTAAGAGCCCCAAGTTGAGTGTGTAGTGAATATGGTCTGCCTGCCTTCACAATATTGGCCATAAATCTATGGATAATAGCAGCAGTGGCATGTAATGGCACACCAAACCCGACTGAGGCTACAGGTCATAAAATGTTTTGTAAATTTTTTAAATTACCAGGTAATAAATATTTCGCCTAAAATGACACGTGCAGAAACAAGTCATAAAACACGGATTTTCCATAAATATGGCGAAATATTTATTACCTGGTAATTTAAAAAATTTACAAAACATTTTATGACCTGTGGTCGGCTTATTGGCAGTAACCAATTAAGTCCCTCTTTAAAAAACATTTTATGACCAGTAGTTTACGCAAATTTTCCTATTAAAGAAAAGCAAATATCGCTTATTTTTTTTTACCTATTTTTTACCAAAAAATAAATATAAATACACACTCTGAGTCAAATTTTAGTTGAATACTAAACGTGAAAGTGTTAAAGTGTTTTTTTTTTGTAAAGTAAAGAGTGAAGCTGTAAAGACAATTTAAAGTAAAATGAATAAATTTTGCTGCAATCCGTTTAACAAGAGTGGACATCGTTCGAAAAAGATAAAAGTATTAAAATTAACTGGTGTTTCGAAGCGATACATGAATGAATTAAATATACAATACGGTGAAGAAGCAGAATTCATTTGCCCCAAGTGTAAAATCGATTTGTCTCAACAAGCAAATGCATTGAAACAAATGCAACCACAATCCGAGAGTGAAATGACAATTGAACAAAATGTTTCATCTGATAGTGAGGCAGACATTCCGATGGTCAATATGTCTTTGAGTCCTTTGAATGAGGCTATTACCACTTTAGGTGAATCGCCTATTACAAAAAGAAAGTTGCGAAGTGAAAAATACAGGAAAGAGAAAAAAGGCAAGGTTATGAGTGCAATCGCGACAATGTTTGATGAAGGCTCTGAAAACGAATGCAGTCAAGCAGATGACGTTGATGACGGCAAACAAATGATTGAGAAATATCTCATTTTATCTGTGCTGCCTCAATCATGGTCTATACGCAAGATTTCTGAACAGTTTCAAACATCTTTTTACATCGCGAGAAGAAGCAAAGAATTAGTTCGACAGAAGGGCATATTGGCGACTCCCACCAAGAAATTTGGCTCAAGGACCCTCAGCGAAGCAACGGTGAAATTGATTCAAGATTTTTACTGCAATGATGACAACAGCCGCGCCTGCCCAGGTACACGTGACTATGTTATCACACGTGAAGATGGAGAAAAAGTACACAATCAGCGCAGATTATTATTATGTAATCTATCCGAAGCATACCATCAGTTCAAAGAGAAATACCCAGAAGAAAAAGTAGGATTTTCTAAGTTTGCCATCCTACGACCAAAAGAATGCGTGCTGGCATTAGACAGGCACGGAACGCATTCAGTCTGCGTTTGCATGTTTCATCAAAACATCAAATTAATGTTCTTTCCATGCAAGAAATTGAAAGTATTTCACGGTGAAATTGAAACATATAGGGACCTCCTGTCGAAGTTGTTGTGCGCATACCCCACGGAAAATTGTCATCTGTCCAAATGCGACAATTGTCCGAAGATTGAGGAGCTTGAGCAATATTTGGCGGAAAAGTTTGAACAGCTGTTAATTCAGGAGGTGCATTTCAAACAGTGGATAATTAGCAGCGGCAGATGTTCCCTTGAGACCGTGGTAAAGCAGATTCCGGAATTCATCGAGGAATTCGGATTCAAGTTGAATGAATTGAAGGCGCACCATTTCATATCCGAGATGCAATCGAAATTTCTAAAGGAAAATAAGGAGAAATTAGCCCAAAATGAATTCATTGAGATAAGCGACTTTGCCGAGAATTACACTTTTCTCGTTCAGGATGAAATTCAGGCTTATCACTGGGCAATCGACCAGTGCACGGTGCATCCTTTTTGCATTTATTTCAAAAACGAAGATAACGAACTACAGACCGTAAGCCTTGTTGTTGTCGCGGAGAGTTTAGCTCATAATTATGTGTCCGTTTATTTATTTCAAATGAAACTGTTTGAATTCTTAAGATCAAAATTCGATGCAATCGACAAAGTAACGTTTTTCTCAGACGGCGCGGCTTCTCAGTACAAGAATAAAAAAAATGTTTACAATCTTTGCATAATTGAAGAAGAACAAAACTGCAAGGTCGAGTGGCACTTTTTTGCGACGTCCCACGGTAAGGGCCCATGCGATGCGTTAGGGGGAACCCTAAAACGCATGGCGACTAAGGCAAGTTTGCAAAGGCCATATACTGACCAGATCTTAAATGTACATTTGTTTTCGTGGATTCAAAGCAAGGAAATTGCCATTAACACAGTTTTATGCACTCAAAAAGAACACGATGCCATGAAGCGACGAATTCAAAACAGATATAATAATGTCAAAACTATAACTGGAACGCAAAAGTTTCATTGCTTCATACCAAATATTTCTGATATGTCTATTAATGTAAAGCGGTACTCTTCGTCTGCCGACGTGCTATATTTAAAGTTACTTTAATTTTATAATGATGCCAAGACAATTGAAATTTTTAATAAATATTGTAATTAAGTATAAGCAGCAAAATAAGAAAGATTTTTTCTTCATAAATGTATTTTTAACTGTAAAATAATTTTTAAAATGTATTTTTAATAATAAAATAAAACAATGTTAAATAATTACAAATAATTAAATTATAAAAAATATAAAAACAATGAGAACAAGGTGGTCTCTTAAATGCTCCTCTCCTGTCCAAACAAGGAGTCGGGGCCCATTTTTTTATTGCTGATTCTTAAAGCAAAAATTATGAGGAATCAAAAAAAAAAAATTAGCCGGAAAATTTAGGAGCTTTTGTGGAAAATCGGAAAATTTAATTTTCATGGGAAAATTTAATTTTCATGGGAAAAAAGGTAAAAATTTTATTTTTCAATTAAAGCCTGATTCAATACCTTTCCAACGAGCTATCACTCGTTGCGATCGCTTTAGTAGTTTTTTTTAAAACAACTTTCAATGAGGTCCTTTATGAAGAATTCTTCAATTTTGTCACATGACAGTGGTGTACACCACCACTAAACCAGTCACTATAAAAAAAAAAAAAATATGTAGGTACATTATTTTTTGCTGGGCAATCGATTGAGACTATTTATTTTAGAATCGGACAGGGGTCGTCCAAAAGGTGATCGCTTTCATATGGAATTGCTCTATAGTTTAATGCGATCCACAGATTCACCGAAATTTAACGACGTCAAGGGCTTATCGGTTATGCTATTACCACTCTAAAAAGAAACCAAATAACTATTAACTAAATTTTTCATCCTACACAAATCCGCAACTTTCTTACCTTCAACGTCCAATAAATATAAGTTTGACTATCCAATAAAAAAACCAATTTTGCCACAATAAAATTATTAATTTTTGTATTCATACGTATGTGACTCTTCTTCTTTAGATTCAAATAATTATGAAAATTTTTGACTTTATAAATGTTCTTACCTTGACAAATTTGAATATTCAAATTATGTTTACTTGATTTGTAGAAAATTGTGAATACAGTAATACTCAGAAAAAACAGATATAGAACTAGACGCCCGCGTTGCTGATCTGGATCTGAAAAGGGCCATTAACATGAAATCCAAGCAGCAATATGGCAAGTCAGTCAGGTACATATGTCCTTAGCATGGTAAACGTCTTGAAGTTCGCAATTAGCATGTCCGACTTTACGTAGCACTTTAGCTCTTATGCCAACCGTTGCTAATTTAGAGCTAAAAATTGCCACTTTTGAACTTTGCGTAAAGTTCCGTCTGATAACCTCCTGTCCAACTATGTATGCTTTCGTACTGGTGCGTAAGTTGTAAGTCCGAACATTTTGGTCATAGGCCTTCCATATGTAGGTCATTATGGAGTCGCGTATCAACGAAAATTCATCCTGTCGTTCTAAAGTCAAGTCCGCATCCGCCAAAAGATTAAGTCTCGCCAAAAGTTTACAGTCGGTCCCGTGCGTTATCATAGTCTGTCCGAAAACTATCTGATACGGAGTTCTGCCTACAGTCTGGTGAACAATATTTCGAAATGCGCAATTTATACTACCGATATAAATATCCCAATGCCGTTGATCTTTTCTCACATACGATCGCAAAGCTTCATTTATTGACCTATTTACACGCTCGCTGGCATTCGCCTGTGGACTATACACAGCAGTAAAAACAACAATCAAGAACATTTAATTGCAGCACCAAAGAGAGGAAAGAACCACTGCAGAACTCCTTTTATGATAATGTTTTAAAAACACCGCGATTGTCGACTAACGATTCACCCTTCAAGTTACTTAACCTGGTTGATAAAAGATTTGAAAAACTGATGTCATCAAAACATTTATTGAGGAAAGTGAAGCCCGAATGATAAAAGAATTCGACAAACGTTTTGATGAAATGAAATTAGATATAGTAAATATTACCCAACGTGTAACTAAATTATAACTAGTTGCTGATGACATTATCAGCTTAAAAGGTGAAGTTGGTAAATTGATAATGCAACTGCAATGCCGAGAAAATTCTATAATTTCGTTCTGATCTACGCATCAATGGCATTCTATTCGATAAAAAAGAAGACTTCCCAGGTAGAAAAATACAAACGGCACAATGTTGGCCCGGTATTGGAGGCGGTAGTACATGTACTGGCAATGCGTCGGATTTTTAACTTTCACTGTACTGGCATGTTGTCGAAATGATAACACCAATAAACGCTTGGCCGTAGTTAGTTCCCAACGTTGGCGCAGGCTTGGGATTTTATTTTTTTGGTATTATCCCAGTACATTTAATAACAAATTTAGTAGTTTCCTAGAACTTTACTGACCTCTTAGTGTAGATCACAGATTTTTAATGTATTCTTTCGAAACTTCACAAGAAAAGAATGGCGATGTCTCTCTTACATAAATAATTGTGTAATAGATGTAAAAATACGTAAAATTTATAAAATTTTTAATTTTAACAAATTAAAAAAAGCTCGTTAAATTTAAGTAAACAGTACTGGCAAAGCACGTTTTAAGTAGTACTGGCATTTCGTCAAAAACAGTGCTCTCCCAGTACAACTTTTGTTGTAACGTTGGCAATTTCTACCTGGGTTGTATCAGCTATTTCAAACTATTTGTGGCACGTTAGATATTAACACTGCTGCTGTTAAATCTATATACAGACTGCAAAATCATAATAACAAGGAAAAAGATTTTTCTCCAAATGCACTTATAATGGTAAAACTATTCTCTCCATATGATAAAAACTTTGTCCTTAAATCTATCGCCAATTTTCGTAAACGGTATAAAACGTCATTATTGTTAAATCATATTGGCCTAAACTCTGACCGTCCGTTTTATGTAAATGAAAATTTAACATCAACAAACTTCAAAATTCTACAGGCTGCGGTTGCTTTAAAAAATGCAAATAAGTTAAGATCAGTGTTTACAATGCGTGGTTTAGTATATATAAAATTTAACCCTGATGAACAGCCTGTCCGAATTGATAGTATGGAGGAATTAAATAATTTTTTTCCGGATTTGTGCCTTGCTAATAATAATCAGTAGCTGCTTTTTTATATTTTTTATTATATTTTATAAATTATTATATACATAGTTATTTAAATAACATTTTTTATGTAATTTTATCATTTATTTTTATTTGTCTAAAGAATTCCCTTTATTTCTTTCTTGAACATGTCTCATTAATTTTTCAATTTGATTTCCAATACGATAATTTTTGCGTTGCTTATTTAAAAAAATTTTCAAATTATGACGTTTCGTATGAATAGTGTGGTTTTTAGTTCCAAAGATGTGACATCTGATATGGTTCATATATTATGCAAACAACGGTCTGGTATTAAGATATGTCATATAAATGCTCAAAGCTTAAAATCTAAAATTGGTGAATTCCGATATATTTTTGAGAATTCTGGGGTCGACATTGTATTGTATCTGAAACGTGGTTTAAGAATTCGATTCCAGATGCTATTGTTAACTTAAGCAACTACGAAATATATCGTTGCGATAGGTATATTGGCGTAGCAATATATGTTAAAAAGGGAATAGTAAGCAAAATGTGTACTGACTCGAATACTGTTGATAATTTAGATGAAAGTTCATCTTATAATCCAAGTATTAAAATAGAATATTTGTTTATTGAAATCATAGCCTGTGGAAAAATTCCTCGTAGGATCTGCCTATTAACCGTAGCGTTGATACTAAAGATTTTCTTGAAAAACTGGATACTCTTACTGTAAAATACGATGATATAATAATATGTGGAGATTTTAATTCCAACACACTCATCGAAAATCACCTTACCAATGATATGAAATCCATTGGCTTTGAGCCAACAAATACTTTAACTACAACCCATTTTACTTCTACAAATAGCTCATTGCTTGATATATTTTTTGTCAGCAATATGAATAAAGTTTTACTCTACGATCAGTTATCAGCACCATGTTTTTCCAAACATGACCTAATATTTCTGACGTTTGATTTCCAGTTGCAGTATGTTAACGAATTGATTACTTACTTTGATTTCAATAACATTAAGTATGATATCATGACCTATGAGCTTTACAGTATTGATTGGTCCTCAATTTATTACATGTCATCAGTGGACGAACAGCTTAATTTCTTAGAGCAAAACTTATCAAAAGTTTGTGCAAAGTCAGTTCCAATTAAAACGGTTAGACAGGATTTCAAAAAGAAACCGTGGTTCAATACTGAAATAAAATTAGCAATTGCTAACAGAGATTTTGCTGATAAACGATGGAAGTATTTCAAAACTGATGAACTACATATGGAATACAGAAATGCACGCAGAGAAGTAAATGTAATGATCAAAAATGCTAAATCTGAGTTTTATTCGAACCGGTCTTCGTCTGCAATCGGCTCTAAAAGTACCTGGAGAGCCATACGTGAAATTGGTACAGTGATGTTAGACGTACCAATTCGTTGGTACACATACCATTTTTCAGGGTCTTGTACCATGTACCAACTAAAAATTGTGTTGGTACGCAATAATACCAACTTCTATAACTTATGATTTCAATTTTGTTTTTTTATTAAAAGTGTAATTTTGTTTTTTATTAAAAGTGTAAAGAAAGAAAGTAAAACAGCTTACTGACATTTTAACCGCCACAGAACTGGAAATACTATTCACAAGTGTGGCGACAATAGAGTCGCCAGACGGGCTTGATTGTCAAGCTTTTTCAATGCGTGTCAAAAATAAAGAAAAAATGTCATTTGTCAAGCTAAAACAGAATTTTAGAAATTTTTCCATCAAATTGATAAGAAAAATTAACCATTAGCAAAAAAAAAAACAAAATTAAATGTTTTTAAATGTACCATGACTAATTTTTACGGATAAGTGACTATTTCCATGGTAGTAAAGCATAAAAAGTCTTTCTTTGAATGAAAAGAAAACGTTTCAGTTAGAAGCTAACCAATTTTTAAAAAATGCTGTAAAATACTTAGAAAAAAGATATTATTTTGGAGAAAAATCAGTTTTTTTTTTAGCAAATTGCTGTTTTTAATATAAAAAACTCGTTGTTGTCAAGGAGTAATTAAGCAGAGCTGCCATTTATTTTAAAAATATCAATTAATACTGATATGTTCTATGCAGATAACTGCTGCCTTCGGGAAGTTTTTGAAGAATTGCCAAAAGACATATCCATTGACAATATATGGGCCAATTTCTTTAAAAAATGTGGTACAAAGAATGTAGAAAATCTGTATAAATTAATATCATTTAAATTTTCAAGTCAATTTTGCAATTTTTTTGCTAATTTTACTGAATTTTAAATTGTCAAGAAAAATCAAGCCTTTTTTTTTAATGTCAAGAAAAATCAAGCTTTTTCCTCTGAATGTCAAGCTTTTTGCCAATTTCTGGCAAGCCTAGGCGAGAAGCTACAGTCTAATTTTTTATACATTTTGTTAAAAAAAAATATATTTTTATATCATTCAAAATACAATATATTTGTAGTTGTAGCGTACCGACTTAACTATGACTTATATCCCACTTTTTATCGTTTATGAGAACAGCTGTTCTTTGAATGTATATTTTTCACTTTTGTGAGGAAATTTTTGTTAAAAGGACGCTCACTATTGTTATTGCAGATTATCATGTCATTAAAACTATCGCTCTGAATGGGAGCAAGATCCCCTTTGTTTTCCTTGGTATAATATCATATTAAACATATGTTGTGAGTATACCAATTTTTTGTTTCAAATACCAGCTTTTAGCGACATCTATACCAGGTTTTTTTGGCCACTATCTAACATCACTGAATTGGTATAGGTAAATCGTCGTCCAAAGTCACAACTACAATTGATGCAGATGAGATAAATGAATCATTCACAAAACTTCCTAATATTTCTCCAAATTTTGGTTATTATAGTCAAATTTCGGCTGTTAACAGTGCTCCATTTTGCTTTGGGTGTGTATATGAATCGGATGTTATGTCCAGTTGTTTTGCTATAAAATCAAATGCGGTAGGGTTTGATGAACTACATCCAAAATTTTTGAAAATAGTCATGCCTTTAATTGATGTTTCTGAAGAAATACGTCAACGAATTGATGTTGGTGATATTTCATTCTTTGTACTTCTGGATTACTCAAAAGCGTTACAAATGGTCTATGTCTTAATCCCGTTAAGTCAAAGGGTTTGATATTGACCAAAAGAACTATGAACTTTAACCAGGAACCAATAATATTATTAAATGATCAGAGAATCCAATTAGTATCAACTGAAAAAATCTTGGTATTACTTTTAATGGCTCACTGACTTGGTCTGACCATATAAATATTGCTTGTGGTAAAACGTACTCAATGATACGCACCCTATGGAATACTCAAAATTTTACACCAAAAAAAAAAAATCGTATTTTGCTTGCAAAAAAGTATCTTATGCCAACATTATTATATGGATGTAAAATATATGCAAAATGTGATTACACGAGTAGTAGGAAACTCATATCCACGTACAACACTATATTAAGATATGTTTAACTTGGGAAAGTATGATCGTATTTCTCAGTATTCAAAAAAGCTTTATGGAGTTACTCTTTCTAATCTAATAAATATAAGAACATTAATACTATTACACAAAATTATAAACACTCGACAACCGATGTATCTTTTTGAGAGACTCATACAAACACGATCGGAAAGGACTATTGATATAAGACCTATGAAAACTCTGTATCAAAATTTCAATTTTCACCATCAAATATTAAATCTATAAGCAACGCTCATCAGTTTAAGAAATAAATTTTTAACCTGTATACGTTAAATTGATTTTGTCTTTAAAATATATTAATTTTTTTTTATTCATTTTTATTCATTTTTTATTTTGTTTGACCTATTAAAGATTTTATTTCTGATAATATTCTAATAATTGTGCCCTATATATTAACTTTCTCAATAATTAACAATGTAAAAATACTTTACTATAATTATAAGATTTAATATCTTGTTGTATTGTTGTATAAATAAATATAAATACAAACATATGCTGTATACCATGTTTATCCAAAAACTTTTCGAAATCTTTGCTTTTAAATTGCGAACCGTTATGCGACACTAAAGCTACGGTCACATTAGGCAAATATTTGCCGCAAATATGTTTGCACATATTTGCTCAAAATTTTGTCAAATCAATAAAGAATTTATTTTGTGGTCACACTACACACATTTATTTGACTCTTTTTGTTTGTTCAAACAACTTTCAAAAAGTCGAAAACATAAATGAGGGAAAACATGTTTGCCCTATGGTCACACTTGAACAAATAATTGACAATAAAATTTGTTTGATCAAACTGGCATAAAACATAAATTTATTTTCCAAAAAATTAAAAGCTATAAAAAATTTGTAAATTAAAATAATGATGGAGGACGACGAAAGTTTTTTTTTTGTGCTGTGGAGCAGCATCTGCGGTACGTTTGGAAGAGGAAGTAGAGATATCTAGAGCTAGAAGGGAATATATAGAAGAGTTTTTATTATAATAATTAATTTAGGGTGCAGTTTAAGGACATAGCTCCCATTTTTTAATATTTTTTCTTAATGTAATACTTTTTGTGTAGATTTTTCTTATTGGCCACATCCCACTCACAAAAAAATTGTAAAGCTATGAGAAAAATTTTAGAATGATCGGATTAATGCCCGTACACTGAAGTTTAGCTCTTAATTTGTATTCATGCAATTATGGTAAACTCACAATTACTGTCTGATTCAATTTCAAAATCAATATTGGAAGTAGTTGGTTTTATTTGCTGATCAGCTCGTTCTACGAAACCCATGGCATTAAAATATTTCCACTTTGGAGCTTCCACAGCTCCCTGACCTGATTTTGTTTTGACTCTGCCAGCGTAGCCCTGAAATTGGATTCAAAGATTGGTCCATTTTGCATTAAGGCCAGCTGTGGCATATTTTGACCCACAATTTTCGCTAATGTCCTGCCAGGCGCTTTCACGTAATATTTTATTGTGGTATCCTTCATCGCTTGCATTACACAAATACGGCCAGTCTTCTACAAACAAAATTAATCTGAACACATCTTCATCATCCCCATCATTTGCTACTTAAGTTTAGTTCTTGCTTTTTTAAAACCTGGAACTAGAAAATCATCTATAACAATAAAATATACACATTATTTTCGGTTTATGTTAATACCATAATTTTACTTACTTGTTTTTATTTAATATTATTTAAAATTATTATTTTATTTTATATTTTTTGTGCGTCAAGTGACGAAACAGCTGTTTATTTGTTGATATTATTAAGGTATAGACAACTGCGTGTTATTTTTAACGACAAACGCGCAAACATTTTACTTTTAACGATTTATTTTGAAAGGTAAATCATATTGCTTAATTCTTTCCTACATTGCAAAATCGTGTAATATTATATGTCTAAAATTATTGTACACATAAAAACTCTTTACCTAGTACTAGGAAGTATATCAACGTAGAAGTTTTCTTACACTAATAGAAAAAATTCTGTAAAAAATTTATTTAAAACGGCTCAAGTCGAGTTTAGGGGCACCTCACCGATTGGCCCCAAATTTGTACCACTGATTGAACTCTTTTTTGAGATTCCTACGATATATTTTCTTTTTTTACGCGGAAACGCCTATCTCGGGAGTTATTTCGGTGCAAAGTTTGAAAATGTACTTGGCTATATCTTAGTCGTTTATGGTCGGATTGGGACAATATATATACCCTTGGAAAGGTAATAGAAATGTCTTTCGACGACATTTTTTTTATTATTATTAACCCATTACGACCCTTCGAAGAAATTTTATTTTGTTTTTTTAAGAAACGTTTTTATTTCATAAAAAAGCCTATATAAGAATAAAATTTGTACTTATATATATATTGTTAAGACTTAAAGCTTTCATTTGAGATACATATCAAGTTTTTATCACTTCAAATACCAAAGATATTTGGGGCCAAACTTAACTCTTTTATATGTTACGTGAAAAACAGCCTGACTTATAAGTAGGGAATCCCGCCCTTTTTCGGATCCCGCAATCCCGGGAATTTTGTGCGGGATTTCCTGGGATTTTTTATATTCTTTTACAGAAGTTTTAGCTAGTATTAATGCAATTTTGGAAGCTTTATTTAAATTTAAAGCATTGGTTTTTTTAACTAATTTAAACAAAAAATATTCAAAATTAAAAAAATACGATTTAAAATTTAATAATCTGAATTAGGCCAAATTGTTTTCGGATGTCAGTTGAATTTAGTTAAACCGAAAAATTTTTTTTATCAGCTATTACCAAGTTTACCACCAAAAATACTTTTACATATTTCGGAAAAACTTTTTTCTTTAAAATGATGATCTTTGTTCAAATAAAGCAATATTTGTATAGGCTGATTTACACTATAAGATTTTCGGAAAGATTTTGCAACCTTGCCTATAGGTTTTGCATGTATACTGAATTAAAATCGTACCCAAAATCGTACAGTGTTAACCAGCCTTATACAACATCCCAACATCATTATTTCAGTTCCAAATACCTCCAAAAAACTAGGAATCCAAATTAGAAAATTGGTAATATTTTCGTATTTTCAATTGATATAAGTATTTTGAGTTTCTTTAACTTAAACTAATTTCATTTAAAGTTCAATTGCTATTCCATTATTGCAATTGTATTTTTAAATATTATTTGTTTTCAAAATAATCCATCAGATGCTTTTTCAAATTATTTTGGATTTTTTTTATATGTTAATTTAAAATGCCACTCAATATGAAAATTCTATAATTTCTTTTTAAGTAGCTGTGGCATAAAAAATGTCTATTCAAGAAAACCAATTAAAGTTAAGAAACTATTTAATGTTTTACGGCGGGTCTCATACTGTAGATTTAACTTTAACTTAACTATAAACAAAAGAAAATGTCAAAAAATTTTACACAAAACAACAACAAATTTTTGGGTTAACTATTAACTAAAGTTTAAACCTGCAGTATGAGACCCACCGTTAATGTCTATTTTTATAAAACGATTTAGGCGAATTTGCCTAAAAATTTGTGTTTAAAATACTCACTTTCAAACTATTTTATAAAAATAATTCTAGACGGATACTTTTGAAAATCTGAGTAGAAAGAAACAAAATATCTAGAAACAGAAATTTTTGGATTTCATATTTGAGAAATATTTAAGCAAGAAATCGATCTTAGTTCTGACTATAAAACTGGTCGGACACAAGTTTGCACCCATTAACTATTCCAATATATCCTGAAAAAATGGATGAAAATAAAATACCCGTGTCTTTCACTTTTTCTATATCAATTCTTTTAACCGTATAAACCGCCAATTAATATTTAGTTAATATATTTCTAAGACTTTTTTTAAAATTAAGACGGTCTTCCATATAAATATATTACCTAAATATTAATTCACGATTTAAATTGTTAAACGAATTGATCTAGAAAAAGTGGAAGACATGCATGCGCGGTTCCAGCAATTAAAAAAAAATCATACGCGCCCTTATATTAATTGCTTTAACCGCGCATGAAGACATGGATACTTTATATTTAGCCACCCTTTTAGAATATATTAAATAAGTACATTTTCTCATGGGTACAACCAAAAGATGAACTTTGTCGGTCGGTGTTTTAACAGAAATCGAGTTTTTAAAGTACAACATATGTCCAATTTATATATTTTCCACGGAGCGGGAATTCCTGGGATCCCGGGAAATTCTGAAAAAAATCCCGCTGTCCCGGGAAATGAAAAAGTCCGGGAAAAGAAAAACCCTACTTATAAGCCATTATACTGAAGAATTAACCCCTTGAAAATGAAGTTAAACATTTTTTTTTGAAAATTTTTTAAGCTATCATCGGTATTGAGATTTTTTCATTTATTTAAAATTTTCGAAGTATTTTTACGATTTTTTTTAATGCAAATAAAAATCAAACATTTGGAAAACAGCAGTTTACAATTTTTTTTAGCAAATATTTCTGTTGATTTTAGCAGGATAGATTGCTATTTGCATTCAACTAAATTTAGCATAAAAATAGCAAAAATGTTTTAACAGTTTGTTTTTGCTATTTTTAGTCTACTAGTAGATTTTAAATCAAAATATTTTTTTTTTTTTAGTTTAGATAAATTTTAAAAAATTTAATGAGTTTCAAACAAATAAAATCATTAAATTTCAATGATTTTATATATTTAGCGATTTTTTTTAGATTTTAATCATTTAAGTGTTAATAGCTGACAACACTTCTTGAGACAGCTGTTATTTGCCATTGTTTGCTCTTACAAACATTTTGTAAGATCAAATAATTGTTTGCCTAAAAAGAAGGAAAATATTTGGCCTTTAGTGGTCACATTATGTTCACATTAGGCAAATTTTTGTTTGTAGGCAAATAATTTTATTTTCCCAAAATCAGCTGTTTTGTTGTTTGCCTCTCAAAAATATTTTGTGGTCAGACTACGGCAAAGAAATATTTGACGTTTTACGTCAAATATTTGCCTAATGTGACCGTACCTTAAGACTTCCGGCACGCCGAAACAGCTAATAACGTCTATAATATAATGTGCTTAGTTACCAGCTTCTTCAAAGGCTTCAAAAAGGTAAATTTCTAAAAATGGTCAAGTATGATTAAAATTCCCGTATGTCCTATTATATCAATATAGAGTCTCTGAAATGATCGTTGCGTTGTCACCATTTTTCCAAGAGGAGGTCGCAAGTTTGTCGTTGGTGTCTTTGAGGTTTTACATAAATCATAAAAATGCCGTCTGATGCTCTCTATTGTCGTACCTATTCCTCCATGCACCGCATTTGGCACATCGCGAGCAGCATATATAACCTCATGTCTGAGTCCAGTCGGTACAACTAGTTTCCACAAGTCCGTCTCATCAGTATGTCCTATTGAAAAGCCCATTTGTTTGTAAATATATTTTTCGATAACCCTGGGCAGCTCAGCGTCCAGTATGTTCTTGTGTAATTTGGAATATTCGTCTGATTCGAAGGCATCCGATTCCAGATTAATCGAGAGTAAATTCTCCAATTCAATAGACTCTACAAAATCTTCTCCCTCATGAACTCAAGATAATGTATCAGGAACTACGTTTTCCCTACCACTACGGTGCTCTATGGTGAAATTAAAAGCCTGAAGCTTCAACGACCACCGTGCTAGCCGCCCCGATAGATCCCTTTGACCCATAAGCCATTTAACTCTTGACCTTCAATATAAGAGCGAAACTTCTTAACCGCCAAAATTACAGCCAGACATTCAAGTTCGGTTATAGTATAATTTCTTTGTGCCTTAATCACTTTTTTTGACATAAAGGCAATGGGTCTTTCTAGTCCGTCTTCGTCCACCTGCGCCAATACAGCACCCACCCCATAAGTGCTAGCATCACACTGTAAGACAAAAGGTTTACAGTAATTTGGGTGGATGAGTAATTGAGCAGTAAATGTTTTAAGTGTTCGTCAAAAGTTTGAGAAACTATCAATAAATCGTCCAGATAAACAAAGACGTGCGTTTTCAAATTGTACGGATTGACCATATCCATCAGTCTGCACAACGTTTGCGGTGCATTACACAGTCCAAATGGCATTCGCTTAAACTGGTACAATGGCCGATTAGGGACAGAGAAGGCAGTCTTTGGTCTCGAAGCTTCCTCCAGTTTATCTGCCAAAAGGCATCTTTCAAATCAATGTTTGAGATGAAATGAACTGGAGGAAGTCTTGCTATTAGTCCGTCAATATTTGGTATAGGGTATGCATCTTTAACAGGCACTGAATTCAATTTACGGCTATCTACGCACATTCTCACTTTGCCAGGCTTAACCACCACAACTGTCGGAGAAGACGAAGATGAATTAGGGGCTTCTTCTATTACACCGAGCGAAAGCATCCTTTCGATTTCACCGCTCAACTGCAGGTGAAATAGGTTAGTAACGCTGCTTTATGGGTTTTTCGTTTCCCGTATCAATACAATGTTCGATAAGGGAGGTGCATCCAAGACCCTCCACTTCCGAGTTAGGGAATGCAGCAATTATTTTATCTAGTCGATGTTGTTGTTCGTACGTTAATCTAACTTTCTCCGGGTCTGTCTCAGTACAGTCAATCTCCCCAACACTACCCTACGGGGAAAGGGACCGGTCCCAGATGACATGCAGGATAGGTCCCAAGGGGTCGGAGACCGGTCGTTGATCGGTCTTTTTGTTTGAAAGAGACATATCACTTTAACATGACGTTGTCATTGGAAATGACCAATTGCCACAGTTTAGACACATTGTGGCAGTAAGGTGGTGTGTCTAAAAATAGCTTTTCAAATAAACTAATAAAAAATTAAGAATTAAAAATAATCTACTTGGCGTCGAAGTAGGGCTCGATAACACAACCTCCTGCTTGTAAGGCAAACGCTCTACCGTCTGAGCTAATGTTGCTTATGCGTGATGGATGGCTGATGGTAAAGTTATATATTTTTCGTTTCTGTTGAAATAAAAAAGAAAAAAACAAACACTACAAGCAAATAAAAAAAAATGGAAAAGAAAAAATAGAAAAGAAAACAACACTAACACACACACAAATATAGTGGAAGTTACTTCAGTATGCCCACGATTGACCAGTCACGGGATAGGTCCTTTAATGGCAGTTGACTCGTTTTTTTAAAACAGCTTTAACATTAAAAAACGTTAAAAATACTTTTAAAATAAAATTTTTTAGCAAAAAATTATAAAAATTTAAAATAAGAGCTAAAACAAGCAAATCGTAAAAAAATAAACTCCAAAATAAATAAAAGAGTAAAATAAATAAAAAAATATTTTAAAAAATATGCCGCGAATTTTATTTTTTATTTCGGTATTGGTCAAGTTTTTTAAAAGCAACAGTGAAAGTAACGAATCAGAAAATACTTAGAAAATTAATTCATTCATTTGTACTAATTTAGTAATATGCCTTCGGTTGACCGGTCACGGGATAGGTCCTTGGAGGGCAATTGACTCCTCATTCCCCGTAGGGTAGGTACTAAAATCTTGAGTCCAAATTTCTCCCAAAAGTCAAAGCCACAAATTACGTCCTGCTGAATCGATGGTACAACCAAAAATTCAATCTATTGCACTTGTCCCTGATAACCTACGTCCAGCGGTATCGTTCCCAAAACGTTCTGTCTTTGTCCGTCGGCGGTTCGTACGTTGTTCTTGCATTTCTTAAATATGTTATTTTCTCGAACTTGTGTCGCCAACTCACCTCCTATTACACTCCTATTTACACCGCTGTCCAACAAGGCCAAATAAGCACAGTGCTCTATTCTCAAATTAATAAATGGTCTACTATCCATATCCTTATTCACAATCGAGCCTATAACACAAACCCTATTAGATCTCAATCTCCGATAATACTCCTGAATCCTCCTTGACGACCTACTTTTCCTACTTGAATCACCAAATATTCTTGCACGAGCCTCCTCGTACTTCTTTAACCGAATGTGGTATGGCCTCATCAAAGGATAAATGGAGTCCGTTGTCTTGTCAGTATATATTTCAGCGTCATGTCTAGTCGATATCCCTTCAGTCCTATGTAATCTACTCTCGGATGTCCACTTTCTTACCTTCAACGTCCAATAAATGTAAGTTTGACTATCCAATAAAAAAAACCAATTTTGCCACAACAAAATTATTAATTTTTGTATTCACATGTATGTGACTCTTCTTCTTTAGATTCAAATAATTATGAAAATTTTTGACTTTATAAATGTTCTTACCTTGACAAATTTGAATATTCAAATTATGTTTACTTGATTTGTAGAAAATTGTGAATACAATAATACTCAGAAAAATAGCACGACCTCACATCCTATTGCAGATGTAACAGTTAGTGTTCTCTGCTGGGCATTTCATTCTATGTACTTGACCACAGCGACTGCAATGTTGTTGCGAATTAAACGGTTTTCTTTAAAGTGATGATGGCTGCGACTTAAATGAATATGACAAGTGAGGATAATTTTCATTTGACGGCGGTGATAACTTATTTCACGACGATGACCTTTTAAAGTTGCTATTAAAATGATTATCTTTTTTTTTTCAAAACACCAATAAAGTTTGTTTGTTGTTGAAGCTGATTTGCGTCTTCTTTTGCAGTATTTATACTAGTAGCTAGATTTAGAGCTTTTTCCAATGTTATATTCCCTTCACTTAGTAATCGTTCCTTTTTTTGAGAAAAACTCGGTAGCAAACCACAAACAAATATGTCTTTGACCAGACTTTCACGCAAATCTCCAAACTCACACGATAAACTAAGATTTTTTAGGACCGTGACATACTCCTCAATAGATTCATTGTGTGCTGGCATTCTCGAAAATAATGAATGACGTGCCATGACTATGTTTGCTTTTGGAATAAAATATTCATCTAAATTTGCAACCAAGTTGTCAAGTTTTACAGTATCCATATCAACGTCAAATGAGTTGAAAACCTGCAGACAGTCCGGACCTAGGTGATATAACAGAAGAGCGACTTTACGTTGATCTGACTGCTGCTCCAAGTTTGATGCTCGCATAAATATCTTAAATTGGTTTGTCCATGTCTTCCATGCGACACACATGTTGCTTTTTTTTAAGGTTAAGTGGCGCAATCGTTGTTGCTATTGACGATACTTGTGGTGTCGTCATTTTGCTGTATTTTATTCTATGCTAACCAAATTTTTTTGTCTCTTCAGTATCAGACATTAAGATTTATTTTTACGTTTTTATTTTGCCTTGCTTTCAGCGAATTTTAATAAATTCAAGGTTTTTTTCAGTTTAACCTGACACCATGTTGTAAGTTCAAATCAAGAATGTGCTTTATTCAATAATTACTAAATGGTTACAAGTCACAGATCTTAAACTAATTATTATTCATACAGGGTGTGAGCCCTGCGTTTATGATAATTGCCTCGACTGTTTTTCACTTTGTAACTTTGTAGTTTAAATTTAATTTAAAAGTTTGAAATCAACAAGAATTTTATTGTCATAAAAGTTTCAAAAATTTTATTTCAAAGAAAATTTTTGGTTATTCTATAGTTGAAATTAGTAGAGTTCGGACGAAAAAAAAAAAATTGCATCGGAACTTTGTTTGGATAAAGCGCGTATTCAAGAGTGAGAATTGTTAGCAAAATTGGGTGTGAAATTGGCCTATATTATTACGAAAACGCATTTTATTTAGCATTTGAGGGTTCTGGAAAGGAGGTAAGAACTTGGTGTGGTTTTTCTTGTTGCAAATTTGGATTAGTTGTCTGATGTTGTTATTTATTTTTTTAGAGAATTTTGGCAAGATTGCGAATTCTATTTGGTACCGGAACTCTTCATTGTCGTATATCATCGAGTATCATCTAATCTTTTATCCTGAAATCTTTGTTATCTAAATCTGTTGTTTTGCATTCAATCAAGACGCGATTTGCTGATAATTTGGAAGAAAATTCCATTGAATTTTGAAACAATTTACATAAAAGCATCCACCATCGGAATTGATCAAGCTTTTACCGAGCATTATATTTAACCCCAAAATCTCTCTTGGTTGAACGAAGAGGGAAACAGGCGACCTCTCTTCTATATCGTTTATTTTAAAACCCGATATACGTTTTGGTATTATCGATAACACACCGATACATTTATAGAATAATGAGATTCCAATAGTATTTGTGGTGCATTTTGGAACCTAAGTTTAGATTAACTCGCCATTTTCACAATTACCGTGCCAAGGCTACCAAATTTTTAAATTTTGTTTAATTCATACCAATTCACCTTTATTCCAGTTAATTTTAGTTGCGTTCGTTATCTTTTTTTTCGGCTTCCATTTATATTATCTTTAAAATTTTTTTTTTCAATCTTGATTTTTTTTTTCAATTCATTGATAATTCTAATTTAATTTTTCTTAATTAACTTTAACTCTATTCATAGTTGTTCAGTTGTTTTATTTACTTTTAGTCTTCAATTTAAAGGACCTTGAAATTCTGAAACTTTACTTAATTATAACACACCATTAGCTAAACATTCATACTAACAAATATCCCACATATTAAAATATTAACAAAAAAAAAAAAATTGCACTTAAGGTATAAAATTGAGAATGAAGATTGTACGAGTAAGCACCATTTTCATCTGATACATCAGGCCTGGCGTCATCACTGAAAATTTAAATGGGCGAGTCAAATATTTGTTAAAAATAATTAACTATCGGTTTTTTTTTGTTATTTTATCTAATAATACTCAATTTTATTTAAATATATATTAATACTTTTATACAATCTCCGGAATGTTATGGACCATAAAATATTATAAATTAAATATATCGTTTTAACATTATTATAACAACAACAATTGTTTTTTTTTTTTTTAATTCAACACATAATTTCATATATCGACTAATCATTAGTAAATTCCTATTAATAATAATTATAACATCGTTACATTTAAATGTAACGGCTTATTTAAGGTGTAATAAATATATGTCGTTAGAAATTAAAATGAATTTCTAAATTTTATTTTTTTATTCCACGAAACATTTAGGCTTGAAAGAATAGAAAAATTAGTGGGCTGTCTAATAAATTCCAATGTACAGCATAGGTCATGGGTGGGTAACGACCGAAGAGGGATCTGTCATCAAACTCCTCTTCCATAATATCTAAATATCCTGTAAACATTTTTTTTGTTTTGAGTAATCAAATTATATTGATTAGCTACCTAACTTATTATTTGGTAACTGATTCTTCTCTATTTCAAAGGGGTCAAGATCTCCATCCCCAAATCTCACTGAGCACGGCCGGACCAGTAGGTAGCGATGTACCCTAAGGAATAGAGGTGGTGGAACAGAATCGTTACATAAATATTTGGCGCCCATGTCCAACATTGTATTCCTTAGCCCGTGATCGTAAATTGCAGCTTCTTGCATTTTTGTCATAAGCCTTTTCCATGTAATCTCTTATTTTATTTCTCAATAAGCTGAACTCGTCCTGTCGATCGAGTCGATAGTCCGCCTCTTCCAAAAGGTCCAGTCCTGCCAGAAGTTTGTAGTCCTTTCCGTGCGTTATCATAGGTTGTCCAAATAAGACCTGGTAGGGAGTTGTACCAATCGACTGATGAATGCTATTCCTGAGTGAACAATTTATACTGTCAATATATAAATCCCACTCGCGCTGATCCTTGCGAGCATAGGTTCGTAACGCCTCATTTATAGATCTATTCACCCGGTCACTAGCATTGGCCTGCGGACTATATACAGCTGTAAGCATATGTTGAATACCATTTCCAAATAAAAAATCCTTAAACTCCTTACTTTTGAACTGGGGTCCATTGTCCGATACTAAAATTTCTGGTACTCCATAACATAAAAAAATGTCGGTCCGTAAAAAGTTAATTATATCTTTTGAAACAAACTTCCTTAACGGTTTCGGAAATGTAAATTTTGAAAAGTGGTCCAATACTATTAACAGTCCTATATGTCCTTTCTTTGTCCTCGGAAAAGGTCCAACGAGGTCAATGTAGAGTCTTTGAAAGGGTCGTTTCGTTTGCACCATCTGTCCAAGTGGTGGTCGTAAAATTGACGTCGGTGTCTTTGAAGTCTTGCACATCACACAGTTTTGAAAATAGTTCTTAACGTTAGTCACCAGTCCAGGCCAATAGTAGTACCGTCTTATTCGTTCCAAAGTCTTTGCTACACCACCATGAGAAGATCTAGGTACGTCATGGGCCGAATATATTACGGCCTTCCTCAATACTGTCGGTACATACAATTTCCATAAATTAGATTCGTCAGTCTCTCCAGATGAAAAGCCCGTCCGCTTATAAATGAATTTGTCGATTACCCTAAAATCTGGTAACCCTGAACTCACAAAATCATCTCTTAATTTAGCGTACTCGTCACTGTCAAACGCGTCAGAGTCAAGGTCAATCAACGGAGGACTTTCAAGCTCCATGCTCTCGACAAAAATCTCTCCCTCATGTGCCCGAGATCATGCGTCTGGTACAATGTTCTCTCTGCCACTCCTGTGCTCAATTGTAAAATAAAATCCCTAAAGTTTCAGGGACCATCTAGCGAGTCTTCCTGAAAGATCCCTTTGGCCCATGAGCCATTTCAAGCTTGCATGATCCGTAACCACTCTAAACTCCTGCCCTTCAATATATGATCTAAACTTTCTAATCGCTAAAACCACTGCCAGGCACTCAAGTTCGGTGATGGTATAATTTCTCTGGGCCTTGTTCAATTTCTGGGACATAAAAGCAATCGGTTTTTCAGTTCCGTCTTCGTCCTTCTGCGCCAAAACAGCACCCAGCCCATATGTGCTAGCATCGCACTGTAAAATAAACGGTTTGTTATAATCTGGATGGGTGAATATGGTGCAGTAGTCAGTCTATTCTTTAGTTGGTCAAATGATTCTTGTGTAATATAAATGGTTATTCGCCTGTTCTGTCCAAACAAAAGTTTTCCTTTTTGTCAATAATTCCGTCAATTGGTAAGTTAATGTCGAATAGTCTTGAATAAACCGTCTGTACCATCCTGTCATGCCTAAAAACCGTCGTAAGTGTCTAATCTAATCGATCGGAAAGTCCTGTATGGCCCTAACTTTGTCCATATCAACTTGCAGCGTTCCGTTTCCCACAACATATCCAAGATATTCCACATGACTAAGAGCAAAATTGCTCTTTTTGATATTTATAGTCAAACCGGCTTTTCGTAGTTGCGATGCAACC
Organism: Leucophora obtusa; assembly: GCA_949987735.1. Classification (NCBI taxonomy): domain Eukaryota; kingdom Metazoa; phylum Arthropoda; class Insecta; order Diptera; family Anthomyiidae; genus Leucophora; species Leucophora obtusa. The sequence goes on from OX465296.1 coordinate 55,902,116, forward strand.
TCCATCAAATGTGTCATATGTTCGTCAAATGTCTGAGAAACCACTAGTAATTCATCTAAATAAACAAAACCATGCGATTTCATGTTGTACGGAATGACCACGTCCATAAGTCTACACAACGATTGCGGTGCATTGCACAGTCCAAATGGCATCCTAGTAAATTGATAAAGAGGACAATTTGGAACTGTGAAAGCAGTTTTTTGTCTGGAACTTTCCTCCAGTTTAATTTGCCTAAAGGCATCTTTTAAGTCAATCTTTGAAATACAATAAACTGGAGGAAGTTTTACAATGGGTCCGTCAATATTTGGTATTGGGTAAGCATCCTTTACGGTCACCGAATTCAATTTTCGACTGTCCACACACATTCTAACTTTCCCCGGTTTGACTACCACCACTGTTGGAGAAGACCAAGGCGAATTAGGTGCCTCCTCGATAACCCTAAGAGAGAGTATTCTCTCTATTTCACCTCTTAATTGCTTCTCCACCGCGGGTGAAATAGGGTAATACCGTTGCTTTATAGGTTTCGCAACACCCGTATCGATATAGTGATCTATCAAACTAGTACATCCCAGTCCCTCTACTTCGCCATTTGGAAACGCTGCAATTATCGCGTCCAGTCGTTGTCTCTGTTCGTATGTCAGTCGAAGTTTGTTTGGATCAAGTTCCGTACAGTCGATCTCCCCAATATCAGGTATGTAAATTTTAATTCCGAAAATTGTCCAAAAATCATAGCCACAAATGATGTCCTGTTGTATCGTTGGTACTACTAAAAACTCCACTACATTTGTTTGTCCTTTATAAGTAATGTCCAAATTCACCGTCCCTATCACAGTTTGTCTTTGTCCGTCTGCAGTACGTACACTGCCCTTACATCGATAGAATCTGCCATCTACTTGCACTTTAGTAGCTAAATTTCCTCCAATAACACTCCTATTAGCTCCGCTATCCAGGAGTGCAAAATGAAAACTGTCCTTAACCTTCACATTAATATAAGGTCTATTATCCAAAGCCCTGTCTACCATTGATGAAATTACACACATCCTATACGATTTCAACTTTCTGTAATATCCGCGAATACTTTTCGGAGATCTTTTTGACTTCCCCGAATCACAAAATATCCTAGCACGAGCTTCATTATACTTCCTCAAGCGAATATGGTATGGCAACATCAAAGGATGTATTTTGTCCGAAGCACTGTCCAATTTCCGTCCAGTTGTCGTCTCTGTCCTGTGATGGACTTCTGTTCCGGATGTCCGTACTATTTGCGACGGACATCCTTCTGTCCGTTTCCCTGAGTCCTCAAACTACAATTAGGGCATGTGGGTTTATACGTGTCCCTAACACCACATCCATAGCAAAAGACACGTCTCGTGTCCATACAATCCATGTATGAATGTCCGAGTTTGTCACAGTTCCAACACTTCAGGTTATGCTGCACTGCACAAACTTCGCCGTCATCATCCATCACCACCAATTCGTCTCCCTCCTGAATCTGTGTATTCATTTCCGAAATACGTCCTCTAGTCCCCTGCGAGAATCAGAGATATGTAAGTCCTTCATGAATTTCTCATGCTTCTTCACCTCTCGTCTCAATTGGGAAACACTGGAAATTTCCAAGTGGAGTAATTCATGCCGGATATCATTAGTCAAATTCCTCATCATCGTCTCACACAAGTCCCTATCCGACATAGAGGTCTTTAATCAGTCTGTCATTGTCGAAATACTATCAAAATAATCGTCAAAAGTTTCGTTGGGTCATTGTTTCCGTCGACGAATATCGTCTAAAATGTCAAAGTCACTGTAGTCAACTTTATATTGTTTCCGTAATTCCCCAGTCAATGTCGTCATTTTGTCGATGATATCGCCAAAACCAAACTAGCGCTTTACCCTCAAATAAGCTATGCGCATGTTTACATAAAAGCTCGAAATTTCCATTCAAATTATCCGTCGTTAAAATGTTTACGCGATAAATAAATTCATCCACCGTCATTTGATAATTTTTTCCTTTAAACTTCAAGCGCCAATTTCGAATTATATTAAGAACCCTTTCCGTGTGGAGAGGTTCCTGTAAATCACGATCATTTGTTCTCGGAGATCTATTCCGAAAATTAGCATCAGTAGAAATTGCTGAATTATTGATGGGGTTACGTACATCATTTCGTACGTTTTCACCTCCATGCATATTTGAACCAGATCGAATATTTAAATTCCGAACCATTAATCCTATTTCGTTTGCAATCATATCGGATATCTCACTGCGGAAAGACTCAAATGATTCTGAAACAATCCGTATTAATTTTCCATCATCACCCTGTCCATTTTCTCGAGAACTAGTAGTATGTTCGGCATCAATCAAACGTGTCGTCCGAGTTGGAGAATTCCTATGACGAGAGCGATTCCGCGAATGTGGTCTTCCTTTGGGTCGTGCGCCCTGAACTCCCGAAGTCGCCGGTTCACTAGGTAATCTTGCTTCCGTCATATTTCCTGCACCATCAATCGTAAAGCTTATATTTGCTGGTTCCTCTAAATTCAACAAATTTTCACGATTTCTAGTCAAAACCATGTTAATTATTTATAAAACAGTTTGTGTCAGTTCACCAAACAAGCAACACATAGATCACGGAATATAAACAACCAAAACAGCAGTTTAAGGTGTGTCAAATTTACCCTTTCTATTCAATCCAATAATTGGAATAAATTTTGTATAGTTTTAATTTTTTAATAAACCATTAAACACTAAATCCTTTTGAAATGAAAGACCCACCAGATGAGGGGTATAAACCCCCCATCATATTTGATCATTCAAAAAAATTATCAATTATGTCAACCGGTCCTAAATATTTAATTATGACTCGTAAAAACAGTGAAAATACTCTAGCTAATGTTTCACCTTTCTTAATAAAGAAGGTCATTGATAGCACATTTGGAGGAGAGGTAGATATGTGCAAAAAATTAAGAAATGGAACAATACTAATAAGAACTAAAACTTACACTCAAGCAAGCAAACTTATACAATTATGCTCGTTAAACCACGGAATCGAAATAGAAATGACAGAACATAACACTCTTAATTTTGTACGCGGAGTAATATACTCAAATGATCTTCGAGAAATTTCTGAAGAAGAAATACAAAACGAGTTAAAGCGTCAAAATATTTTCAAAGTCAATAAAATATTGAGAAAAGTAAATAACGAATTAAAGGAAACTGGTTTAATTATTGTCACTTTCGGCTCAACCACTCTCCCATCAGAGATATTGATTGGATATGAGAGTGTGCGAGTAAGACCTTACATCCCACTACCTTTGAAATGTAAAAATTGTTTACGTTTTGGCCACCACTTTAATAATTGTAACAACAAAAAACTATGTACAGCATGCTCAAAAGAATTTCACATTGACTTTGACAACAACGAAACTTGCAATGAACCACTATCATGCATTAACTGTATTGAAAATAACAAAGAAATTACAAACCATTCACCCAACAACAAAACATGCCCTGTATTCTTAAAGGAAAAAGAGATACAAGCAATAATAACTTTAGAAAAAGTAAATAAAAAAACAGCTATTAAAAAATATAATGAGCGAAATATACCTACGTCATCGTATGCCAACGCAACCAAAGCAGCAACAAATGCAAACTCATCAAACTCCACACCGATCTCAAATAACAAACAACAAATCGACAACAATAAAATTCAGCAAAAAATTGACAACAACAAAATATCAAATACAACTAACATGTTACCTCCAACATCTTCAACAGCAACTCGAAATTTGAAAGATTATTCAGAAATTATAACAGACGTCGACACTTCTGATGCAGATACAGAAACAGCCAGCAATTCATCACAAACCAACAATGTTAAAGCTGTAAAAAAGCTAGAAATTCTTCCAACAAACACATCAAAAAGAACACGACAAAGGTTAAAGAAGCAAGCTGAAGCAGAGGCTGTAGCTAAACGACATAAGAACAACTAATTTAACTATCAATATCACACACTGATAAAGCAGTTCGCTTTTTGCGGGGGGGTTGGGTTTTGACCGACCAAGCCACGTTGGTCCTTGTGTTTGTGGTTAGTTACTATAACTATTCATAGATACCGGGAACTAGCGGTTTCGGTCAACACATTTGCCCACCCGGAGAAACCGAATTGCGTTATCAGTGTCCATTATTATATTAAGCATTTGATACAGAATTTAATACTAACAGAATTTTAATTATATTTCAGTTCATTTACCCTAGTCAACCAAAACTTAACTTATTTAAATATTTCTTAATACACATAGCATGACCCTTTATATTATTCAGTGGAATATTAACGGATTTTCTAATAATTACAATGAACTGACAATACTTATTAAACGCTTTAACCCGAAAATAATTTCACTTCAAGAAACGCATATTCACGGCAACACAATATATCCTACCCCTATCAACTATACTTTTTACTCGGTTAACACATCTACCACTCGTTACGGTGGTGTTGCTTTGCTGGTGCACAACTCCTTACAACAGAAACGTATACCATTGTCAGGCGTTTTTGATGCAGTTTGCATTGAAATTCAATCGAAAGTAAAATTCAGGATTGTCTCGGCATATATCCCTCCCACAAAAAATTTTACCAGAATAAATCTGGCGGACGTCATAGGTGATACGAATATACCAGTATTAGTTACTGGGGACTTTAATAGCTGGCACTCATTGTGGGGGTCACTATCAAGTAATAAGAGAGGTAAGACTCTTGCCAAATTCATTACCGGAACTAATTACATATTGCTGAACGATAATTCTCCAACACTCTTCAACACCCATTCTACTTTATCAAACGTCGATTTAACCTTTTGTTCCCCCTCTCTCGCAACCCACGTTGTATGGAACATCGAGAAAACTCTATACGGTAGTGATCATTTCCCCATAATAATAAATCTTTTTCCAGATACCCATAGTAATACAGGTAATACTTTTAAACCGAAATTCAAACTAGATAGCGCGAATTGGGAATTATACAGGAGTCTCTGTATTGAATCCCAGTCTAGAAGGGAAATTAGCGAAAATATCAATAAGGAAACGGCCAATATTATTAAAATCATTTCGGAATCGGCAAATATGTCAATTCCTCAAACACGCTACTCAAATAAACCAAGAGTCCCTTGGTGGAATTCCGAACTAGAAGAACTCAAGAAGTTAAAGAACCATCTTTGGTGCATATTTAAACGTGATATGATCACAGTGAACTTAATAAATTATAAAAGAGCTAACGCTCACTTTAGGAGGAAAATAAAAATATCCAAAAGGGAATCTATTTTGGACTTTACGTCTACGATCAACCCCTCTACTGGTTCAGGGAAAATATGGGCAAATATTAGAACTTTCACTGGGTACAAATCGAGGAATGGAATACATTGTATTGGTTCTGTTGATGACCCTGATAGTTTTCTAACCGACAACTATGAGATAGCTACTGAAATTGGAAAATTTTGGTCTCTCAATTCGTTAGACTCAAATTTTCCATTTGAGTTTAATGAAAACAAGCATAACTTGCTTGACAACATACCACTATTTGTCGCAAGCTCAGAGGCTTCCCTTATTGAGGGGGATTTTAACCTCCTTGAACTTCAGACAGTCTTGGGTAAGGTAAAGGGGAAAACACCTGGTAATGATCGAATTTCCTATCCTATGCTTAGACAATTACCACTCGCAATGAATCATCGATTATTGAGGCTTTATAATAATATTTTTGAAACTTTTATACCCCAACAATTTAAATTGAGCATAGTTGTTCCCATATACAAACCTGGAAAGGAAAAAACGTCACTCGACGCTTACAGACCGATCTCATTAAATTCTTGCCTGGCTAAAACGTTGGATAAGATGGTCGCCAACAGGCTCTGGTGGTTTGTAACAAATTACAAACTACTCAATAGCCGACAGTTCGGCTTTATACGTGGTAGATCAACAATAGATAGTCTACTTTACTTAGACTATCATATTACGAACAGTCTATCGAAGGGTAAACATACGACTTGGATTTTGAAAAAGCCTTCGACAAGGTCGGGGTACACACTATCGTTGATCAATTGGTACACTGGGGAGTCGGCCCACGTATTATAAGGTATGTTATAAACTTCATGACAAACCGTAAGCTTTCGGTCAGAATTTGCAATCAGTCATCAGCTTGCTATCCGGTTCAAAATGGTATTCCGCAGGGTTCGCCCCTATCAGTCATCTTATTTCTTATAGCTTATAATAAACTCTGTTCGATTATAGAATTGAACAGGGAAATTGACTTTACGGCATACGCGGATGATTTTAATCTGATAATTAATTCGAGCAAATCCAGGAACCCAGTTATCAATCTGGATGATTTATTCCACAATATAAATCAATGGTGTAATGATTCCGGGGCATCCCTATCCACGGCTAAATGCAAATTCATACACATATGTCGCAAAAAGGAATGTAAATGTACCATAACAACTTCAAATTATCAACTAACAGAAGTAGATAACTTGAGGATACTGGGCTTACATTTGACCAGAAGATACACTTGGGACACACATATCGATAATCTCGCAAAGTCCTTAAATGGATCTCTGAACATCATTAAATGCCTATCAAGCCACAACTTTAATTGCAATGTATTAAATTTAATATCAATAATCAACGCTCTGATTATATCAAAAATAAGATATACTTTACCTTTTTTCGGATTTTCTTCAAAATCCAGACTGAATAAATTGAATACTTTATTGAATTCAGCAGTGAGGAACTCTCTTGGGGCCTTTCGTACAACGCCCTGCAGGAACATGTTATATGAAGCCAACATACCCTGTTTAAAAACCCAGTTAAATATCGTTTTAACTAAGTTGTCTAGTACATTCCGTACAAACCCTAACAAATTACTGAACTCCATTTTGGAGAAGATCATCAAGTCGAGGAGAATTCCAAAACTTTACTCCACTATTGCCAGAATAAAGCACAATTGCGATATCCTTGGAATTAATATGAAACGATTTAAGACTGCAATCAGAAATTATCCCCCGTGGTTTCTTAATCAGAATAATATAAATATCTCACTTCATAGATTCAACAAAAGCCAACATAATCCGTCTCAATTTCGCACTTTGTTTGAGCAACTTCGGGGTGACTTACCCCGTCACAGATTCATATTTACAGATGGATCAAGATCGGAGAATTTAGTAGGATATAGTGTTACTATGAATTGTAAGACTTTAAAAACCTCAACCTTACCGGCATTTAGCTCTATTCTATCTGCGGAATTGATTGCGATATGCCAAGCAATAAAATATGTTGACAACAAGAGAGGGAAGTACGCAATATGCTCCGATTCTCTATCGGCTTTAAGAATGATTATGAACATATCGAACAATGACCCCTACGTCTCCCATATAAGGAACACTTTGATACATAGACAAAACGATATAACCCTAATTTGGACTCCGGGACATTGTAACATTGAAGGGAATGAATATGCTGATATTGTGGCAAAAAACGCTCTAAGATCCCCTCTAATTAGTACGGATAATTATAATTCAATGGACCTCTTGAAACTTATTAAAAACCACTATGGTGAACATGATGACACTTATTCTCGGACTTCGCATTGGTACAGGACTATAAACAAGGATATGACCAAAATAAGAGAATATGCCAACTCTCAAATTAACGAACTACCCAGAAGGGATATCATTAAGTTCTTGAGGATTCGTCTTGGACACTCCAAATATACACATGGCACTTTGATAAACATTCCCAACATACCTACCTGTAACTGTAACATTATGCGTCCTCCATCCCATGAACATATCCTATCCCTCTGCCCTCAATATCAAGATATAAGACAACAGACATTTAAACACGAAAACCCCTTATCCCTGATCTCCTATCCCACTATAGACAATATTAAACTTATAATTGAATACCTAAAAAAAACTAACATCTATAACTTCATTTAACCTAAATAACATTTTATTAATTACTTAAGTTGAGCTTAAAGCCTAAGTAGCTACTGCTCCATATATAACAATTAGCTTATAATTTTAATTATAAGTTAATTTTGTAAATAAATAAATAAAAAATATTTATAAAACAATTTCAATATAGAAATTTTCCCCAATAATAATAATTTGTAAATCAAATCAACAATACGATGAACATTCCACTACTCCATTTAGGAAATAAACACCAATAGAAAAATTACAAAATTAACAAAAAAATATCTAATCCAAACATCCAAGTACCTACACAGATTTTGTTAATAGTCCTAATCGAGCATAATCTTAAATTTCGCGCAAATAAAAGTAAAAATCTCAGAATAAAATCTATTAACGTTTATAGAGAATCACAAACTATTTCATCCGTTCAATGAGAGTATGTAACCAATACGGAAACTTCAGTAACACAAATCTCAATCATATTCCCGACGAAATCAAATTTAGAAGAAAAGTACCAAAACAATAATAAAATAATAGCCATCGTGAGTAAAATTTCGAATTAATCCCAAAATTAAAAATCTCTAACGAAAAACTACCATCTGAGCATAAAGCATATCTCCAAGACGTCTGGCTTAGTCTTCATATTTTCAGAATATCTAAAAATCCACCTCGTCACCAAAAGATATACAAAGAAGAAAATAGAAGTATGTATAAGATAAAAAAAAAACGAGTAATCAAATCACGGTCAAAAAAAAAATTAAGATTTGAAGCATCAGCAAGATGTAAAATAGATAACATTCTAGTCATCAATAATAATGATGTATAAACTGCTGTGCCCCACGTTGGGCGCCAAATAGTTATGTAACGATTCTGTTCCACCACCTCTATTCCTTAGGGTACATCGCTACCTACTGGTCCGGCCGTGCTCAGTGAGATTTGGGGATGGAGATCTTGTCCCCTTTGAAATAGAGAAGAATCGGTTACCAAATAATAAGTTAGGTAGCTAACCAATATAATTTGATTACTCAAAAGAAAAAAAATGTTCACATGAGAAAAGAAAACCCAGGATGTTTAGATATTATGGAAGAGGAGTTTGATGACAGATTCCTCTTCGGTCGTTACCCAACCATGACCTATGCTGTCCATTGGAATTTATTAGACAGCCCACTAATTTTTCTATTCTTTCAAGCCTAAATGTTTCGTGGAATAAAAAAATAAAATTTAGAAATTCATTTTAATTTCTAACGACATATATTTATTACACCTTAAATAAGCCGTTACATTTAACATACATATTTCAAATGGAACGATATTATAATTACTATTAATAGGAATTTACTAATGATTAGTCGATATACATATGAAATTATGTGTTGAATTAAAAAAAAACAATTGTTGTTGTTATAATAACGTTAAAACGATATATTTAATTTATAATATTTTATGGTCCATAACATTCCGGAGATTGGATAAAAGTATTAATATATATTTAAATAAAATTGAGTATTATTAGATAAAATAACAAAAAAAAACCGATAGTAAATTATTTTTAACAAATATTTGACTCACCCATTTAAATTTTCAGTGATGACGCCAGGCCTGATGTATCAGATGAAAATGGTGCTTACACGTACAATCTTCATTCTCAATTTTATACCTTAAGTGCAATTTTTTTTTTTTTTGTTAATATTTTAATATGTTAGTATGAATGTTTAGCTAATGGTGTGTTATAATTAAGTAAAGTTTCAGAATTTCAAGGTCCTTTAAATTGAAGACTAAAAGTAAATAAAACAACTGAACTACTATGAATAGAGTTAAAGTTAATTAAGAAAAATTAAATTAGAATTATCAATGAATTGAAAAAAAAATCAAGATTGAAAAATAAAATTTTAAAGATAATATACATAAATGGAACCCGAAAAAAAAGATAACGAACGCAACTAAAACTAACTGGAATAAAGGTGAATTGGTATGAATTAAACAAAATTTAAAAATTGGTAGCCTTGGCACGGTAATTGATGCACGGTAATTGTGAAAATGGCGAGTTAATCTAAACTTAGGTTCCAAAATGCACCACAAATGCTATTGGAATCTCATTATTCTATAAATGTATCGGTGTGTTATCGATAATACCAAAACGTATATCGGGTTTTAAAATAAACGATATAGAAGAGAGGTCGCCTGTTTCCCTCTTCGTTCAACCAAGAGAGATTTTGGGGTTAAATATAATGCTCGGTAAAAGCTTGATCAATTCCGATGGTGGATGCTTTTATGTAAATTGTTTCAAAATTCAATGGAATTTTCTTCCAAATTATCAGCAAATCGCGTCTTGATTGAATGCAAAACAACAGATTTAGATAACAAAGATTTCAGGATAAAAGATTAGATGATACTCGATGATATACGACAATGAAGAGTTCCGGTACCAAATAGAATTCGCAATCTTGCCAAAATTCTCTAAAAAAATAAATAACAACATCAGACAACTAATCCAAATTTGCAACAAGAAAAACCACACCAAGTTCTTACCTCCTTTCCGGAACCCTCAAATGCTAAATAAAATGCGTTTTCGTAATAATATAGGCCATTTCACAACCAATTTTGCTAACAATTCTCACTCTTGAATACGCGCTTTATCCAAACAAAGTTCCGATGCAAATTTATTTTTTTTTTGTCCGAACACTACTAATTTCAACTATTGAATAACCAAAAATTTTCTTTGAAATAAAATTTTTGTAACTTTTATGACAATAAAATTCTTGTTGATTTAAAACTTTTAAATTAAATTTAAACTACAAAGTTACAAAGTGAAAAAACAGTCGAGGCAATTATCATAAATGCAGGGCTCACAAGTGTAATTCTTATATCTAAAATAAGATGTTATGTATTTACACAACAAAAAGTAGAATACTTTTTGATAGTAAGGGCCAACATTTTTAAATATTATTTTGAATTTTTTCATTAAAATTGCACAACTGAATTTCCAATGGATTTTTATAAATTTGAAATTTAAAATGCTAATATCTTTTACAATTTTCTCATTTCGAAATCAAAAATCGAAATTTCTGTTAAAATGTCTTAAATTTTATAAGAAAAAAAATTAATGAGTGTTATTTTTGTTCGGTTTTAAGATCAGATATGACAAATTCCAAATAGAGTTCACAATAAATTTCACTTCAAATTCTCCAAATTTCATTCGGAAAGATATGGTGGATTTTTTTTAGTTTTCTCCAAAGTATCGTATTGAAATTATTCCAGTCAGTATTTTGGAAATCCTGAACACACATGTTAATATCGTAGAGTATGCTGTTTTGTTCCTAAAATAATCTCTTAGAAATAATCTTCAATTTCTGATTGCATGCGAGTAATTGACTAGCGTTAAATGATATACTTCCTCCCAACCTGCAAAGTTTTTGCTTTAAAAAAACGGAGTGTTGGTGTAGCCTCAAAGCAAAGTTGGCCAGTAATTTCTTTTGTAAACAACGGCAGCTGACTCCCACGGCTTTATCAAAATCGATTGGAAAATTTAATTATACAACGTTTTCCAAATGCTGATCACGAACCTTTGAGCGTCCGTAATTACACCCCAGGTGGTCTGCGAAACATTCCCAAAAAATACTTCAAAAACAATAATTTTTTTAATATTAGAAGTCTTTAGTTAAAATTTATAACTGGAATATAAAAAATCAGCTTCTCGTAAATAAAGCGAATATAAACAAAAGTAATGAAAGTAATTTCAAAACTTTTCAGGAAATAAAAACTTTGTGTAGTTAAAAAATAATCTGTGATTTAAATCCTGATAATCATCTCAATCAAATTTTGAGGACTTTTCAGACTCCGGCGACGTTTTTCGTAAAATTTAATAAACATTCTTGTTTTGATTGCTCCTATAGGAAAAAGGTCTAAGTGAGTGATGTTTAGGGTTTTGTGCGGGATTTCCCGGGATTTTTTTTATTTTTTTACAGAAGTTTTAGCTATTAAATATTGCAATTTTTGAAGCTAAATAAATTTAAATTTAAAGCATTGAATTGAAATTAATTACCCGAGTAAAAAAAATTATATATAATCATATGTGGCATATATTACAATATATAATTAGACATGTCGTTATGTATATCCATATATAATTATATATGGGGTTTTTTCCAAAATATTTCTTTATATTATTCCATATATAATTTCATCTAATTAGATATCGGCCTTTATAATATTAGATATGGTATATATGATTATATATTACATAGCATAGCTGATCTTATTGCATATATAGTTGTATATAGAGCTATATCTTAATATATATGGCGGCATTTTAGGAATATATAATTATATATGGTATCATTTAAACAATATATAACTATATATGGTGCCAGTTAAACTATATATTATCATATATGGTGGCATTTAAACAATATATGGTCATATATGGTACCTCATGAACAAAATATTTAATACAGTTGCAGATATGATAATATATGCTACTAAATATAGTGCCATATATATTTATATATGGTATTATTTAAGCAATATATTAGCATATATGGTGCCACTTAAACCATATATTATTATATATGGTACCTTATGAACAACATTTTTAATAGAGTTCCAGATATGATAATATATGCTACCATATATAGTACCATATACTTTGATATATCGTATCATTTAAACAACCCGAGTAAAAATAGTTACATATAGTCATATATGTGATTAAGTTATATCTGTATAAATATACAGTTTCATCCGAAGAATGGCCCGATATATTTTTATCAATTGTTTATCAATTTTTATCTAAATGTATCAGTTCAGATCTGACCTGATTAAATTATGTGTTAATCAGATGAAATTGTATCAGATTTTGGACCTGATACAATTTTATCGGTTTGATCGTAATTGGTTCAATTTTATATAAATAAAATATAATTGTATCCGACATTTACCTTATACAATTGTATCAAAGTTTTAAAATGATATCAGGTCAAAATTGGGATATAACTATATAATTTTGTATACAAATATATCTATTTGGACCTAAACTGATACCATGTAATATAAACCAATAAAATTGTATCAGGTCAAAAATCTGATACAATTTCATCTGATTAACACATAATTTAATCAGGTCAGATCTAAACTGATGCAATTAGATAAAAACTGATACAAATAAGAACTGATACAATTTTATCGGGCCATTTTTCGGATCAAGTGGTATATGGATGAATCTAAGTTATATATTACCATATAAAGGTCCATATTGGTGCCATTTAAACAATATATTGTCATATATGGTGCCATTTAAATAATATATGGTCATATATGGTAACTCAACTACAATATTAACTGTATTTCTATTCTATTTCAGAACTTGTTGATTGTTTATCATAGTTAATAGAAAAAAATTTCTAAATTACATTTTATAATTTCTGAAATACAATTGATAATTTCTAAAATACAGTTTGATCATTTCTGAAATACAGTTGTGAATTTCGGAAATACAATTAATAATTTCTGAAATACAATTGATAAAACTGAAATTCAATTGATTATTTCTGAAATACAATTGATAAATCTTAAAAACTTTATACAATTGGAAATAGTGTAGAGCGTTAAAAAGATGTAAATAAAATTATTTTTTTAAAAAAATTCAATTTAATAAAAAAAATATACTTTTATAAAAACATTTATAGAAAATAAAATTATAATTTTATAAAAAGAAATTCATTTTATAAAAAAAATGCATAGCCATGAACGGTATCGAACTCGTTGCCTTCTTAGTTTAAACCTTATTTTAACAACCCAGCAAAATATTGGTAATGACACCTCATTACTATCTGCATTACCAAAAATGATATATCACTACCTTTTGCATTATTTTATAATATAAAATATTGACTTCCAAATAACGGCCTATTTTATTCATTGCTTCTAAATATAAAATAATGACTTACTCGTAATAGTTTAAATAAGTACTTTTTACACAGTAAAATTTTATACATTTTTATTTCCCATGTGAAAATCGAAATATATATGAGCATACATGATCATACATTGGCTCGTATGTGATCATGCATGGGCATACATAGTCATATACGTACATGCATAGTTCAATATATGACCATACATGATCTCATATATTTCCATATACCTTTGGATCCGAAATTTGAGGGTATATGGAGGTATATGAACATATATGATCATATATGCGCATACATGAATCATATGTGAGCATATATGGTCTTATATGAACATGTACGGTCATATACCCTCAAATTTCGGATCCAAAGATATATGGAAATATATGAGATCATGTATGGTCATACATTGAACTATGCATGATCGTATATGACAATGTATGCCCATGCATGATCATATACAAGTCAATGTATGATCATGTGTGTTCATATATATTTCGATTTTCACATGGGTTATTATATGTAAATATGTTTTATGTTTAAATTTTTATGACGAGTCCCAAAATTACACACTAGAGAAAACTTAAATTTTTCTGAATGTATTTCCTTAAGCTAATAGTATTTGCTTAACTCCTTATTTTTAATAATCAAGTAAGCATGTGTGTAACCACTTATTATTCAAAATCTCATAACTACTTATTTCTCATTTTTTCGTAAGAGAGCGGGTAAGCGTGACTACTTATAAAAACGACCATGCCAAACAAAAATAATGAGTTTAGACGGAAAAAAATAAGTTGTGCGGAGCTATGAATTTCTATTATATAACCACTTATTTGGTAATGAAAGATTTTGCTGGGAAAATATTGTAATTTTTATAAAATCTTTGCTCTGCCAGAGTATTATTTTTTGAACTGTTGTCAATATCTGTCTGGGATCTAATTTAATCCCAAATAAATGGAGATCTTACGTAGTACCCAAATATAATGCGGGATCTAATTTTATCTGTCATTTTTCTGGATAGTTTTAGATGTCAATCCCCAAATATATTGCTGTTTCTAATTCGATCTGCCATTTTAATACTGAAATAAATTGCTAGATCTAATTCGATCTGCAATTTATGGGATAAATTAAGATCTTACCAAATCCCCAAATATATCACTGTATTTAATTTGATCTGTCATTTTTTGGATTAATTTAGATCTTAATCCCCAAATATATTGCTGGATCTAATTAGATCTGCCATTTTTCGGATCAAATTAGATCTAAGTTTATCCACAAATATATTTTGCTGGATCTAATTCGATATGTCATTTTTCGGATCAATTGAGATCTAAGTTTATCCCCAAATATATTGCTGGATCTAATTTGATGTGCCATTTTTCGGATCAAATTAGAGCTAAGTTTATCCCCAAATATATTGCTAGATCTAATTCGATCTGCCACTTTTTCGGATCAAAATAGATCTAAGTTTATCCACAAATATATTGCTGGATCTAATTCGATCTGCCAAAATTGAGATCAAATTAGATCTAAGTTTATCCACAAATATATAGCTGGATCTAATTGGATCCGCCATTTTTCGGATCAAATTAGATCTAAAAATATCCCCAAATATATAGCTGGATCCCCCAATTTTCGGATCAAAATAGATCTAGGTTTATCCCCAAAGATATCACTGGACCTCCCAATTTTGAGATATAACTTGATCTTAGTTTATCCCCATATATACAATGGGATCTAATACGATATGATTGGATACACCCAATTTTGAGGTCTAATTGGATCAGCAAGATATTACAGCAGATCTTAAACAATATCAAATTGGATATAATTAGATATTGCGCGAGATCAATTTTTTTTACTCGGGTAAACAAGAAATATTTGATATTAAAAAATTCGATTTAAAATTTAATAAACTGAATTAGTATAAAAAACATATTATTTAGGCCAAATTGATTTTGGATGTGAGTTGAATTTGGTTAAGTTAAACCGAAAACAAATACTCGAACTTCAGAAAAATTTTGTTTCTTTAAAATGGTGATCTTTGTTCAAATAAAGCAATATATTCAACACTTCAACATCCGTATCTCAGTTCCAAATACTTCCAAAAACACTAGGCTTTTAAAAGTTAGGAATATTTTTGTATTTTCAATTGAGTATTTTGAGGTTTTTTCACTTCAAATAAGTTTATTTAAATTTCAACTGCTATTCCTTTATTTCAATTGTATTTTTTAAATATTATGCAGATGCATTTTCAAATTATTTTGGATTTCTTTATAAGTTAATTTAAAATACAACTATCCAAATTTAATAATTTCTTTTTAAATAGTTGCGGATAAAAATATTCTATTCAAAAGATACCAATTAAAGTTAAGGAACTATTTAATGAATGTTTTTCGTTCACTTTGAGATCAAATATTATCACATTTTCCTTTAAATTATTTTGAAATTAAAAGAGAGATGATAAAATTTTTACAAGTAAATTACATACATAGAATAAAAATTTAAAAAATTCGATAAGGCCAGCAGGATAGAATACGTATTTTCGGATCCTGCTACAAACCCATCCTCTATATTCTATGCTTTTATGGGTTAATAATTGATGATGAACTATTTATTAAATTGAAACAAATAAGCAAATTGAAACAACTCAATTAGACTAACATCAACGAAATTCTTACAATGTTATTCTTATACAGCTGCTTGAAATTCAACTCTGATCGACAACTTATGAAGCACAGATTTATGAACGACAACGAACTGTAAATTTTAAATGCATATTCTAAATATTTTTTAACCTACAACATAAATCCATGTTGATAGTAAATAATTAGGCATACGTATTAAATTATATTTTTCACTATATCTAGTGTGTTAAGATGAATAAAATATTATTTAATAATATTCTATGTAGTGTCGATTTTTATAAAAATCTTTAAGAGAATTTGCGTAATAATTTGTGTGAAGAATATTCAATTTTAAACTTTTTTATAAAATAATTCTATACGAATACTTCTGAAAATCTGCACAGAAATGAAATCTTTAGAAATACACATTTTTGGATTCCATATTTAAGAAATACTTAAGCAAAAAATTTATCTTAGCTCTGACTATAAAACTGGTCCGACACAAGTTGGCACCGATTAACAATTCCCATATACCCTAAAAGAAGGGAAGAAATTAAAATACCCGTGTCTTTCACTTTTTCTATATCAATTCGTTTAACCGGTCCAACCGCGATTTAATATTTAGTTAATATATTTCATTTTAAAATTAAGACCGCCTTCCATATAAATATATTACCTAAATAGTAATTCGCGATTAAAACTATTAAACGAATTGATCTAGAAAAAGTGGAAGTCATGCATACTTTATATTTAGCCCTCCTTTCAGAATATATTAAGTAGATTTTATCATGGGTACAACCAAAAGACGAACTTTGTCGGACGGTGTTTTAATAGAAATCGAGTTTTTCAAATACAACATATGTCGGATTTAATTACTTTGTAACGAGCGGGAATTCCCGGGATCCCGGGAAATTCAGAAAAATATCCCGCTGTCCCGGGAAATGAAAAAGTCCGGGAAAAGAAAAACCCTAGTGATGTTCCATATATTGAAAACCAACCAAACTAATCCAAATTTTGACTTACCCAAATTATCTATATCTTTTGAAACGCTTAAGTCACGAGAATTATTGTGGTATAATTTTAAAAGATGTGAAGTCGTTATATAAGTACTACACTAATAGAAAAATTCCGTAAAAAATTTAGTTAAAACTACTAAAAATTAATTAGAAATGATGCTGCAGAAAAAACTGCTAAATTAGCAGATTATTTTTTCTACACTGAACCAAAAACAGCTGTGAAATCAACTAAAATCCATATTAAATTGTATATGTATATATATAGTATATATATAGTAGATTTATATTTTGACGTTTAACTATGTTATGTGGTATTATTTCGCCAAAATATCGTAAAATGTATTAACAAAAATTAGTTGTCTTTATATTTGTCAATTATATTTAATCAAATTGCACAATGATTTTGTTGTTTTACCAATGCATTTTATTTAATTAATTAATTTTTTATCGATTTATTATTAATTTTTAGACTTGTATTTCATTATTTTATATATTTCACCAATTTCAAATTTTTTTAAGCAATATACATACAATGTCTTTTTTATAATGAATTTGATAAAATATAAAAAAATAATGAAATATAAAATTGAAATTATAATATACTTAGCACATACTAAAAACTCTTTAATTAAAACACGTGAACCATTTTATATACAAAAACATATAACTTAATTTATTTAAATAATTAATTCAAATACATTATACAACTTTCATTAATAGTTTGCCTTAAACAAAATAACAAAAAGATAGAGAATATCAAAATTAATGACAGAAATTTAAATGTACAATTTAATTGAGAATGTTCAAAATTATATAAATTTATTTAAATTAAAATTAATAAATCTTCAATTAGCAATTCACTACAAGTCACTGAATTTGTTAATTACACAGTACAACACATCATTTCTGATAGACTTTGGGACGCAGATCACGAATATGGCACTAGAATTTTAAAGTTAGCTATAGTTTAAGAAATATTTGCGAAACCGTATTTGCAGAAAATTTCAATTTTGTAATAAACTTTTTGCAAAAAAATACAAAATTAAAAGTATGAACTTTATTATTTGCAAAATTTTAATAGGATGAAACATGCCCTTTAATTTGATATATCGCACGTTTTAACAGCTGCGATAATATTCTCCATATATGCATTTGAAGTTGAAATTTCTCTTTTTTCACGATTTCATTAATCATTAATCTGCGATGAAAGGAATATCCATTTTTTTAATTCACACCATTAGTAAACATCTCATGTTACGTAATTTATCAAAAAATGTCTCATTTTGTGTTTCAATTTTAAGTAAAAATTGGCTAAAGCCGAAAAAGATTGATTTTTTTAATACCTAAAAATTAAGGAGTCTGTGACGAATCTGAAATTAAAAAGCTCAGACGAAACCATTGAAATATGTAACACATATATTTTCTCATTAATTTCAACAAAGTTTTAGATAATTGAATTGCAAATTTCTAAAAAATAACGATTTTAAAATATGCATATTCAAAAAGGTACTATAAAAGAGCATTTCAAATTTAGTCCGTTTTATTATTAAACATACGGTTTTGTTCATTTTATGTATGAAAACCCTACAAAAATATATATATTTTCAAACATTTTGATTGGTTGAAAATAAATTAACCAATCAGAATGCGCCAAAAATAAACCAAGTCAAAGCATACTGCCACCCAAAATTTTAAATGAAATCGACTTTAACAAAAATATACATTTTTGTAAATTGGCGATAAAATTTGTGTTTCAGATTGAATATTCGGAAAATGTTGATGCAACAGTTGTGATTTTTTTGACAAAAAGAATTTAGTGAAATATGAATTTACGTCATGTGTTAAGACTTTGCAAATCCGATTAAGGCATTTTACTAGATTTGCAAAAAAGTAAAATAAGTGAAGTTTTGACTTTAATTGCAAATATATCCTAGATCCTTTCCCTAATCAAAATAAGTAAATATAGTTCTGAAAACCCAAAGTCTATACTTTTAAACCATATAAAAAATTATCCGTAGTTTAGTCAGGTATATGAATAAATAAGAAATTTTAACGAAAAAACTGACTTTTTGCTAAAAGTTAAATTTGCGAATATTTCAAAAACTAGAGCTAATTTTAAAATTTGGTGTTCACATTCGTGATACTCAACCTAAAATCTATCAAAATTGATATGTCGCATGCCCGATGCATTTTTAGTATTGTGCTGTGTTATCTATACTTTGAAAAACAAAAACACTTGTTTATTTGCTTTAACTTGGGCTGTTGGGATACAATTCCTGGGCTCCAATGGTGTCTTGGCGCTGGGTGTATGAGTAACACGTTTTTTCTCCTTTTCTAATTAAAAAACTTCCTTTTTCTATTTGTTTAATTAATTTGGGATTTATTTAATATATTTTGGATTTTTTAGTTTTCAGTAGACCACCCAAATTTCAAAAAGTATTTTTTTGTTTGCTCCACCGGCAATTTCCGATAGATTGGACATAAAAAATAATACGTGTACAAAAATTGGATCTCTCGGGCTCATACATGCCAGTCAGTTTGAACTTTTGACCCTAAAAATGAACTAAAAACACTTCAAAGATTTTTTGCGCTATAACTTCTAAATTTGACGTTTTTCGAAACAATACTATATAAGTGTTGTTATGCATAATAAAAGGACAAACACTTTCTTCATACTAATTTTTGGCCTAAGTGTTACTTATCGTGGTGTTTTAAGCGGATAAAGTAAAAATTTGTATAAAGAATTCATTACGGCCCTCGTTAAAATTTGGACAGAGCCAGTGAGGATCGGTTTTAATTTTTTTGTAGAGCAAGATATGTTGTTTTTATTAACCAATTACATTTGGAACATATAGCTGTTATTCCATGAAAGAGAGACCAAAATCTGGCTGAAGTACCGATTTATTATATGTTGTACACTAGACCGACTCACGAAAAAAAGTAAAAAAAAAACAATTCCCCCTCAAAATAAACCTTGGTTTGTTATAAGATGATTCCCAAAATATTTAGGGTCTAGCAATGAGATTTCACGAGCTGGACCATTTTTAAAAAGGTATTTTTTTTAGTTTTTGTAAGAAATTTGCATCTTAGCTGAAGACAACATACTCAATATGGGTATCAATATGAAAGGTTTTTTTATATGCGCGTGCAGCGGTATATATAACATATTCAAGCATATCCTGACATGTCCTATTTTCAAGGATATTCTATAAAAAACAAATTTTTGACTCTTATACGGAGATATTTGTGACTGAAATGTCAAACTTATATACCATAATTTATAGACGATTTAAGTGAACACGTGTTTCAGATTTTTTTGAAATTTGCGATTTTCCGCGTTTTATTAGAAATTCAATATGGTGGAAAGAATATTGGATTTCAATTCATCGATAAGTGAATATAGTTTAGAATTTTGCAAATTTAGTACATTTTGCACGATGCTCTGGACCAAATTTTGATAAATATTTTGAGCTACCCCAATTCAATAAAAAAATTTAATGAATTTAGGTTTATTACACAGCACAACACTATAAATGCATCGGGCATGCGACTTATCAATCTTGATATATTTTATTATGAATATCACGAATGTGAACACCATGAAATATTCGCAAAATTAATTTTTAGCAAAAAGTCAGTTTTTTCGTTAAAATTTCTTATTTATTCATATATCTGACTAAACCACGAATAATTCTAAATATGGTTTAAAAGTATAGACTTTGGGCTTTTGTACATATACCAACTAATTTTGATTAGGTAAAGGATCTAGGATCTAATTGCATTTCAAGTGAAAACTTCTTATTTTGAAAATATAGCAAAATCCCTTAATCGAATTTGCGAACTCTTAACACATGACGTAAACTCAAATTCCACTAAATTTATTTTATCAAAAAAATCACAACTTTTGCATCAACATTTTCCGAAAATTCAATCTCTTTCGTGGAATACAAGATATATATTCCAAATGTAATTGGTTTATAAAAACAACATATCTTGCTCTACAAAAAAATTAAAACCGATCCTCACTGGCTCTGTCCAAATTTTAACGAGGGCCGTTTAAAATGAATTTTTAACACATATTTTTATTTTATCCGCTTAAAACACCACGATAAGTAACACTTAGGCCAAAAATTAGTATGAAAAAAGTGTTTGTCCTTTTATTATGCATAAAAATACTTATATAGTATTTTTGCGAAAAACGTCAAATTTAGAAGTTAT
Organism: Leucophora obtusa; assembly: GCA_949987735.1. NCBI lineage: Eukaryota > Metazoa > Arthropoda > Insecta > Diptera > Anthomyiidae > Leucophora > Leucophora obtusa. Next base: position 55,923,845 of record OX465296.1, read on the forward strand.
AGCGCAAAAAATCTTTGAAGTGTTTTTAGTTCATTTTTAGGGTCAAAAGTTCAAACTGACTGGCCAGTATGCCTCGGAAAAATCCAATTTTAAAACATATATTATTTTTTGCACCCAATCTACCGGAAACTGCCGGTGGAGCAAACAAAAAAAAAACACTTTTGAAAATTCCATACATTTCATGGGTGGTCTAGTTTTCAGCTTTACAATTTCCAGTTTTTTATTTAGTTTCGGTTTAATTTCAGGGTTTTATCTATAGAACTCACAATTTTTTTTTCTCTTGTTTCAAAATTTACAATTTGCATTTTTTATAAATTTTTACTCTCACTTTCTATTCAATTTATTGTTTCTTAGTCTAGCTTTGATCTTTAACTTTACTTTTAGTACTCATGAGAGTACTCATCGATGAGTACCCTCATGAGTACTCGACGAGTATTTCGGCCGGCGACTTTTTCCTGCCGGCGCGAACAACACTTAATGTCAATTTATTGATATTTCCGACAATTACAAATACACATGCTAGCACGAGTAATGATGCGACAAAACTAACCTCACTAAACTTTTTTTTCTCAGATTTATTATCTTTTTTCAAATTGAGGAAAAATTATATCAAATTTACGTTACTGCCTTTTTACAAAATTTTTTGGAGTTAACAAATTAAATTTTGTTAAAAAATGGACAAAAAATTATCCAAACAACAATTGTTTTGTAGAGAATTATTGACGGAGATAAGTATGTTCATTTAAAAAAAAAGTTGATATAAAAAAAAGCACATATTAATTTGAATAAAAAATATATTGTTTTAACAATTCGTTTCATCAAAAAGTAACAAAATTTTTATGTTGATTTCACTTACGACTTTTGGTTCAGTGTATGTATTAATAATATACGAGCAGAAAAAATAAAACTGTTAAATATACAGAATTTTAGTTATATTTGAGACAAATTTTTGTAAATGGAGAATAGCAAATTAACCTGCTAAAATCAGGAAAAAATTTTGCTAAATAATTAAAAAAAAAATTTAAATTTTCGAAGTTTTTTTCGATTTTTTTTTAAATGCAAATAAAAATTGAGCATTTTGAAAACAGCAATTTACAATTTTTTAGCAAATGTGTATTCTGATTTTAGCGGAATATACTGCTATTTGCATTCAACTAAATTTAGCTTAAAAATACTAAAAATTTTGTAGATATAACAGTTTATTTTTTCTATTTTTAGTCTACAAATATTTAGCAAAATTTTCAGCCGATTTTACAGTACAATTTGCTATTTTCAATTAACTGAAAGTTAGCCTAAATATAACTAAAATTCTGTAAATTTAACAGTTTTAGTTTTGCTGTTCTCATTTTGCTAGTATTTAGTAAAAAAAAATCTGTTCATTTCAGCAGTTTTTTCTGCAGCATCATTTTTAACTAATTTTTAGTAACTTTTACTGCTATTTTTACAGATTTATTTCTATGAGTAAGTAATAAAATTTTCACAATTTTCAAAGTTTAATTTAATGAAATCCGCGATTGAAATCTAAATATATCAAAAAATGGATTCTTTAAAATATCTGAAAAAATGTTGTTAACTTTATTTGAAAATCGCTAAAGACAAAGAAAAACTTTTTTTTTATTTTTAACGCACTGTCATTTTAAGTCTGGCGACCATTTATAGTTAAATATAATGCAAGACTTAAGAAAATTTTGTACGATTTCCAAAAATATACAGTTTGTATAGATCCGATCAGTACTCGCTAACTTTTATAAAAGCTCGATATTGCTAATTTTTCATTAAAAGCCACACCCACTTAAAACAAGTGACAAAATAAAAAAACAGACAATACGTTAAAATTCTGCAAAATATTCTAGACTACCTACTCCCCTACTACCTACTATTTTGTCTTTAAAAATAAGGCAACGAGAATAAAATTAAAAAACTTGAATCGTTCCAATTAAATTTGCCACCACTGTAAATTTTGTTATTAGTCGATATATATGGACAACTTTCACCAAATTTCGCAATAAACCATAATATCGGGTATGTTCTGTATCTCACTTTTGGGTGAAAGAGAAAATTTCATAAATTTTTTTCTCAATTTCGTTTAGATTCATTTAAAATTTAAGTGAATTACTGTTGTACATAGCTCATTTTATGGAAAAAAGTCGAAATCGAATTAAATAAAATTTTAGAACACAGTGGAATAAGGCCATAAATTTCAATTTCACTGCGATTTGAAATCATTTCGAAATGCAGAACGCAGCCGAATATTTTACTAAACTTTCGAAAAAAACTAATGTTTTCAAAATTTTCACTTTTGACCTCAGGAAAAAAAGTGTTAACGTTGTCCGAGTTTTACAAAGTTTTCAAAAAATAATCTCTTTTATCTGGTTTATATAGAATCGGAAGTGATTTTGTTACAGCTAGCTAAAAAAGATAAAAGTTAATACTGTTATCCAAATTATTGGCTAAAATAACACTTTTCTCTAAACTTTTCAAATTTAAAACACCCTCACTACTAAGTAAAATGAGAGATATGTATGTGTAACGTTCAGCAGGGTGATTCCTTTTTTTGTATTTTTTTGAACAAAATATTTTTAAAACTCAAAATATGAGTTTTGCAAATTTACAAAAAAAATCCCATCTTTGGCCATACCTGGGACTAGGTTAGCACAATCTAAGGGAGACAAAAATTTATATTTGAATATCTATAGATCTTAGAAATGAAACTAGAATATATAAGGTGGCCATATGTCATCTTTTTTGGAGGACAATCATCTATTTTTACCCGCTGTCATCTATAAAATTTGTGTCCTCTTTCTGTCATCTTTTTCATAATCGGTCATCTTTTATCATCTTTCGGTCATATTTTTTATTATTGATCTAATAGAATGAACAGTACAGGCACGGCACGAGGGACAGTTTCCTTTAAAAATTACAACAAATTGTATTTAACGCCGGTGCGATCACCGGTTTTTTCTGTCAAATCGTATGAAAAATGTCGTGCCGTGCTTGTTCTATTCATACTTTTACTTAACTTACGCTTTTGAAAATAAATTTTTTCTTTTCGTAAGGGGTGGGGGGTCATACACGATACTGCATGCTGTAGGTACAATTTGTTGGACGAAAATGCGATTTTGATCGTGTATGGGCTTGTTTGACGACCATTATAAAAACAAAATGCACACGTCCATCCAACGACATGCAGTATCGTGTATGGGCTCCTTCCTGTTAGCTTAATGAGTACAGGGTTGATAAATTGCAAACATTTACTTAGTTCTATTATCCTATTTTTTAAGTTTCGTTATTTTTTTTTAACTAGCTTTAAAGAAAACTGATGAAGGGGACCTGGAAAATCCCCGAAAATATCGTCTTTTCATTCCTGAAAGTGTATAGGTTTTTGAAAGCAAAAACTCTGTGAAGTATCCCAGCAAAATCTCAGTAATGGGTGTTCATTACTAATATCTAAATAAAAAGCAGTAGAATTAGGGTCTACTGCTTATAATTCGGTGACAAAACTCATTATTTTTGTTCGACAAGGTCGTTTTTGTAAGTAGTTGCCCATATTCGCTGCATGAAAAAACGCACAAAATTTGTGCACCAGCTTACCCGCTGCATTACAAAAGTATATAAAATAAGTAGTTACCAAAATAAGTAGTTATTCGTGTGCTTATACGCAGATACAAAATAAGTGGTTACAAGTTATTAAATAATACGACTTACTTATATACTTACTAGTGGTTAAAAAATAAGTAGTTACCAAATTCACATTATCTTCATAAATAAATAAGTAGTCGCGCGTTAGCTAGACTGCTTATAAAAACTGCTTCGCCTAACAAAAATAAATAGTACTGACGCCGAATTATAAGTAGTAAAAAATTTTAGTTTCATTATATAACCACTTGTTTGGTAATGAAAGATTTTGCTGGGCCCCAGCAAAATATTGGTAATGATACCGCATTGCTGTCTGCAATAATGATATATCATTATCTTTTGAATTATTTTGTAATATAAAATAATGACTTCCTAATAACGGCCTATTGTAGTCATTGATTTTAAATATAAAATAATGACTTACTCGCAATAGTTTAAATAAGTACTTTTTACAAAGTTAAATTTTATACATTTATATTTATTACAATATGTTTTGTGTTAAAATTTTTATGACGAGTTCTAAAATTACACTCTAGCAAAAACTTTAATTTCTCTGAATGTATTTCCTGAAGCTAATAGTACTTGTGCAACTCCTTACTTTTAAGAATCAAGTAAGCAGTCGGATAACCACTTATTATTCAACTTTTTGTAAGCATGTTTGTAACCACTTATTATTCAGAATCTCATAACTACTTACTTCTCATTTTTCGTAAGCGCGCGGGTAAGCGTGACTACTTATAAAAACGAGCACTCCAAACAAAAAAAATGAGTTTAGTCGCCAAACAATAAGTTGTGCGGAGCTATAAATTTCTATTATATAACCACTTATTTGGTAACGAAAAATTTTGCTGGGGCAGTTCTATAGTCAGAACTAAGCACGATTGTTTTCATAAGTAAGTAATTTCGTTTGAGATCGATCTTTGCTTTGATAATAAAACTGGCCCTAAATATTGATTCGTAAGTAAAATAAATCAAAAAATTTGTTAAATTTCAAAAAAATGGTTAACAGTTTCAATAATAAGTCTATAAAGGCACATCTATACGGGATAGAAAACTCGCTAGACTTTATGAAAATGCAGCACTGTATAAGTCTACGAAATGTAATCTCTAGGCCTTTGACAATTTCTGTAAAAATTATTTCTTTATTTAGTAACAATTTTAAAGATGTCTTGTAACACTATTGTACATTTCAGTTTATTAAATGCATCTTTTGGTATTTGGAGAAAAAATATTCTTTAAAATACAACAATTTTAATAAAAATAAATACTTGACAACTAGAGATGATACTTTTACGATAAAAATTAGTGCCAACTATATTAGAGATGACAAATTTAGCGCAAACTCTACGAGATTTCTATCCCGTGTAGACGTGCCTTAAAACCAAGCTCAATATAAAAATTTTTTGAGAATTATCTCTTGAAAAAATGTAGAATCTGTCATGTTTCCTAAACAACGAAATTCCAAAATTTAAAATGTTTGTTTAATGTGATATTCTAAAATGTCAAAATTAATCGTGTTTTCCCTTATAGCATTGTTTGCAAAAAAAAAGTTTTCGGCCTCAAGGGGAGCCTTAGCCCCCCTTGTGCCCGCGCCTGGTGGGGGATAATATAATTTCGTGTTATGTGGCTACTAAAGGATCTGATGCCAGATTTGACGATTGATAATACTAAAAAGGCAATTTTGCTTATTTATACTTATTTACGGGGTATAAAAATTTAGATCATTGTTGTATAAAAAAAAGTTTTGCAAGACATTCATGCTGCTGTTTAGTAGCTATTAATTTGAACGTTATGTATTTTTATAAGTCTGGTAAAGATACCTATTGGATGTTTTGTCTGCAAAAACCCGTATTTTTAAATATATCTACACTGATAGAATTTTGTGCATATTATTAATGAATTTGTTCATTAATCCAATGATTTTTTTCATTGAAAAGTCCCCAAAGAACGCGTTCATTAAATCAATGAAACGTATTCATTAAATGAAAACTAATTGAAAAAAATATTTTTTTTTTGCGTTACTTTTTTATTTGTTGTCTATTTTTATTTTATTAATTTTTATTTGTACATATATTTCTTTTTTGTTTTTGTAACGTTTTTGACATCTCCCTGAACCCGCAATCACCAGAATGTAAACATTACCGCATTACCGATTCATCTAAATAGCCAAAATAAAATGATGTAATTATTTGGACTTTTATATTTAAATAATTTTAGTTTGCAACCCTAGCGTTCATTACTGGAACATAATTCAAAACCATTATAAAAATTATTGCATATCATACGGGTTATTTTAAAATATATAATGAAAAAATTCATGTAATTAATGAATTTTTCATTACTTCAATGAACATTTTTCATTAACTCAATGAATTCAGATTAATGAAATCGGTTCATTAATAGTATGAACGAAAATTCTATCAGTGTAGCTGTATTATTTGTAAAAAAGAAATATATTAGACTATATGGGGATTACATTGAAATATAATTCCCTCTGCAATGTAATTTGGGATAAACTTTCCGATACTACAATGTTACTCATAGTATCGGAAAAATAGAGAAACTTATTTATACTCTTGTCTATTTCAGACCTATATAAAATTTTATTTGAAATATCGACTTTTAAATATTTGTAAATTTGAAGCAGCAGTATTGTTTTATTTACTGTCTATTTGTGGCGACATCAGGCCCAAACGGCTGAACCGATTTTCTTGAAATTTTCGGAACAGCCATTAAAAACTATCAGAATTAGAATAGGCTACATTAAATCTTGATCGGACAAAGGGGCGTGGCAACTCCCATAAAACACTAATATATTGATGTGATATTTCTCGGCCCTGTTCAACTGTTTCGAATAAAATTATGGCCAGCATCTTATAAAAAGTTTCCAAAGCACTGTGCTAAAAGTGGGCGGTATATAATAAGGAGTCGCGGTACCCTCATATAATCCAAAGCGAATTTTTGTAGGCTTCTGTTGCACATACTTGAGCAAAATCTGGCAGGGAGCTTCAAAAAGTACATTTTTCCAAAAAACAGTACCTCTTCAAAAAAGTACCTTATTTCAAAAAAGTAACTTTTCTCAAAAAAATAGCTCTTAATAAAATACCTTTCCTCAAAAAAATACTTCTTATGAAAAAGACCAAAATTTTCCAAAAAAAAATCCTTTTTTCAAAAAAAAAAAAAATTATATATATATGTACTTATTAGGGCCGGTCAAATTGTATGGATAAAAATTTTTTGATATTGCGTACTAGATTTTTCGAAAGCTTTTACATGGGAAAAAAAAGTTACACTACGACATATCAAAAAAATCATTTTCGAGGCTCCCAAATTTAAATTTTTTGCAATTTTCTAATAAATCTAGATTAGCGCCATCTTGAGGTGGCTTTTTGAAACAACTAATAAAGTTGTAAACAATATAACATTACAACCTTTCCAGAAAGGTATTACTTATGAAAATCGGATAAAAAATGTGGCAACTAGAGGTAAAAGTATATAAGTAAAATTATTTGGCATTAGAATTTGTAATACTAATGCTAATGAAATCGCACTAATGCCATAAAAACTATGAACAATTGAGTAAAAAAAAGCATTTGTTTACAAAAAAAAGGAGGATGGATAGATTGCTTTTTTTCAACTAGCCACCGAACTTTGTTCTATGAAATGGGTGTTATAGTCCCTAGATTATAAATTTAAAAAAACCACACTTAAAAAATTGCAAAATAATCGCGGAACGCGAAAAAAGTCTTTATGGTACAAAAATTTAATTAAAAAACTTAATCAGCGATTTTCATTCTGCAAATAAACATACTTATGTGAGAATTTTCCTTTTGGAAATTTTTTTTCCGCGACTTTTTTCGCGATTTCTTTTTTCAATTAATCACCGAACTTTGTTCTATGAATTGGCTATTATAATCCGTAGATTATAAATTTTAAAAAACCACACTAAAAAAATTGCAAAATAATCGCGGAACGCGAAAAAAGACTTTAAAAAACTTAATCAGCGATTTTCATGCTGCAAACAAACATACTGATGTAAGAATTTTCCTTTTTGTAAATTTTTTTTCAGCGACTTTTGTCGCGATTTCTTTTTTCAATTAATCACAGAACTTTGTTCTATGAATTGGGTATTATTGACCCTAGATTATATATTTAACAAAACCGCACTTAGAAAATTGTAAAATAATCGTGAAACGCGAAAAAAGATTTTATGCTACAAAAATTTAATTAAAAAACTTAATCAGCGATTTTCATTCTGCGAACAAATTTACTGATGTAAGAATTTACCTTTTTGCAAAATTTCTTTTGCGCGGCATTTTTTCGCGGTATTTTTTGCAACTACCCTACGGGGAATGAGGAGTCAATTGCCCTCCAAGGGCCTATCCCGTGACCGGTCAACCGAAGGCATATTACTAAATTAGTACATATATGAACAAAAGAGAATTAATTAATTTTCTAAGTATTTTCTGATCCGTTATTTTCACTGTTGCTTTTAAAAAAACTTGACCTATACCGAAATAAAAACAAAATTCGCGGCATATTTTTCAAAATATTTTTTATTTATTTTACTCTTTTATTTATTTTTAACTTTATTTTTTCACGATTTGCTGATTTTAGCTCTTATTTTAAATTTCTATAATGTTTTGCTAAGAAATTTTAAGTTTTGTATTTTCAACGTTTTTTTAATGTTAAAGCTGTTTTAGTTTTAACAATTGGTATTTCATTTAACTTTTCTTCGTCATTTAAGGGGAATTTTTTAAATTTTTATTTATCTTATCAGAGGTTTTGAGGTAATTTTCTAATTTTTAATTGCTTTTTTAATTTAATTTTGGCCAACGAAAAAACCAAGTCAACTGCCATTAAGGGACCTATCCCATGACCGGTCAATCGGGGGCATATTCAAGGCACTTCCACCATATTTGTGTGTGTGTTAATGTTGTTTTCTTTTCTATTTTTTTCTTTGCCATGTTTTTTTTATTTGCTGTGTGTGTGTTTGTTTTTTCTTTCTCTTTTTTATTTGAACAGAAACGAAAAACATAACTTAACCATCAGCCAGCCATCACGCATAAGCAACGTTAGCTCAGACGGTAGAGCGTTTGCCTCACAAGCAGAAGGTTGTGTTATCGAGCCCTACTTCGACGCCAAGTAGATTATTTTTAATTCTTAATTTTTTATTAGTTTATTTGAAAAGCTATTTTTAGACACACCACCTTACTGCCACAATGTGTCTAAACTGTGGCAATTGGTCATTTCCAATGACAACGCCATGTTAAAGTGATATGTCTCTTTCAAACAAAAAGACCGATCAGCGACCGGTCTCCGCCCCCTTGGGACCTATCCTGCGTGTCATCTGGGACCGGTCCCTTTCCCCGTAGGGTAGCCACCGAACTTTATTCTATGAATTGGGCTTATAGACCATAGGTTATGATTCTAAATAACCACAAGTAATAAAATGCAAAATAATCGCGGAACGCGAAAAAAGGCTTTATGGCACAAAAATATATAAAAAACTTAATCAGCGATTAATAATCTGCAAACAAAAATGCAACTTTTGTACCATAAAGTCTTTTTTCGCGTTCCGCGATTATTTTGCAATTTTTTAAGTGTGGTTTTTTAAAATTTATAATCTAGGGACTATAATACCCAATTCATAGAACAAAGTTCTGTGATTAATTGAAAAAAGAAATCGCGAAAAAGTCGCGGAAAAAAATTTACAAAAAGGAAAATTCTTACATCAGTATGTTTGTTTGCAGAATAAAAATCGCTGATTTAGTTTTTTAATTCAACTTTTGTACCATAAAGTCTTTTTTCGCGTTCCGCGGTTATTTTGAAATTTTTTAAGTGTGGTTTTTTAAAATTTATAATCTAGGGACTATAATACCCAATTCATAGAACAAAGTTCTGTGATTAATTGAAAAAAGAAATCGCGAAAAAAGTCGCGGAAAAAAAATTTACAAAAAGGAAGATTCTTACATCAGTATGTTTGTTTGCAGGATAAAAATCGCTGATTTAGTTTTTTAATTCAACTTTTTTACTATAAAGTCTTTTTTCGCGTTCCGCCATTATTTTGCAATTTTTTAAGTGTGGTTTTTGTAAAATTAGAATCTGGTTACCATAATACCCATAACTCATACCAAAGGCTGGTGGTTAGTTTGATAAAAAAGTTTGCGAAAATAATTTTGCAAAAATAAAAATTCTTGCATCAATATATTCCTTTGCACAATGTAAATCGCTGATTAAGTATTTTAATTAATTTTTTATACCACAAAATTTGAAATGTATAAATTGACGTTTACAAATGCCAATTCTTTCTTATAATTGAGGCATTAGTAATCGTAATGAATTTTCTATACAATTGGCATTAGTAATGAAATCGATGTATTTCAAAGCATTAGCATTAGTCCAAGTAATAATAAAGCCAAAAATTTCATTAGCATTAGTTTCAATTTAATGGTAATGAAATCACCAATTGTCCAAATAATTAATTAGTCTCAGGTATGGTATGTAAGAAGATTTTCCAGGAATAAAAAAATTGTAATTTTTTAGTTCTGTTATCATTTTTACAATTTTAAATTTTTCAAAACTAGATAATTTAATAAACAATATTTTGTATAAAAATTGCAAAACCATTCAAAATGCCTCAAAATATAAAAAAAAATCGAAATTTGAACCAAACTTTACATGAAAGTTAAAGTTTTTCTTAGATGAAAAACAGTGTTTCTTTTAACTGTTAAAATAGTTTTTTCATATAAAAGAATCATTAAAATTTATATTAAAATTTCAAATTGTTATTCAAATATTTTAGAGCTATCTAATCCCAGTGTAGAAACGGTAATGACATATCATTATTTTTTGGACTACCAGTAAACATATAATAATGAGTTACTGATAATTACTTATTTTTATCATTATTTCAAATAGAAAATAATTTTTTAGATTTTTTTGAAAAATTTTTGAAATCTATTTTTAGACTCAATATTTTTTAAACACCACATGTTTAACCACATATTTTTTGATTTTTTGTATGTTGGCGAGTAAGCTTAGTTGTGTGCAGCAGGTCAATTGTGTTTTTATCTATTAAATATTACATGTCGATATAGCTCAGATGGTAGAGCTGTTGACTGGCAATCTGTAGACCCAGGTTCGATTCCCGCACCAGCAAATTTTATTTAAAAAAAATACAATAAAAAATATTTTTTTTTATATAATTTATTTTTTAGAAAATCTATTTTTAGACCTATGGTAAGCACATAGGTAACGATATATTTTTTGATTTTTCGTATGCTGGTGTGTAACGACAACTCATTATTTTTCGCGACATCACCATATAAAGGTAATAAGAAATGTAATAACAAAAGTAACTAGTTACCATTACCAAGTATGTAGTTACATAACCACATATCTGGTAATGATTTTCTACACTGGGATGTTTAGGTACACAATTTTAAAACAAAATATTGTTTACCAAGGACAAAAAAAAATAAACCCATTGATTATTGTGAAATATAATTTTCCTTTTGTGGAGCGTAATAGTTGTTTCACATGAAACACGAACCACTTTCCATAAAAAGAAAATTCTATATACAGTAACTCGACAATCTCAATGCCGTTAAAACCCTGTTTTAAATATGGCAGAGTTGCAATTTATATGTGAGAAACTTCTCACATAGTTACAGAATACCGGTACAGATCTCTAATTAATTTCATGGTTCTCGAAGTTTTTCTCACGAAGTGAAGTAAAAATTTCTTAAATTTTATTAAAACTCTGTTTAGTGAAACTTTTTCATTGGGTGTATGATATTTTTATTAAATAATATGAAATTGGTGTTAAAACTTTATGAAAAACTGCATTAAGACCTGCTAACTTCTCTTAAAATAAACTGACTTTAGTTCTTTACCAAAGTTATGGATTTCAAATTTATATGGAAATATCTGTAGTTAATGTTTAACCTTGGTTATGTTGGAAATAAGTTACTCGCCCTAAATCAATTAAAAGCTTCAATGGACGAATTCCCGCGAAACTTCATTAATTAAATGTAGAAATTCATAGAGGATTTTTATATACACAGAAAAAAAAAGTTCATAAATAGAAGAAATTTTTTCATAAACTGTATGAATCGAACATACAATTTTTTTCCCAAAACTTTTTATTCAATGTATGAATTTGTTCCTACATATTATGAACAAATTCATGAGGTATTTTTTTGAAAGTTAATTAATTTCCCTAGGCATAATGAATTAAGCATCAACATTATGAACGAATTTGCGAATTATAAGTAAATACTGCACTAATAGGGCATTTTTATTAAGTAAAACTGTTAATATATAACTACATACGATTTCAAAATTAAAAGAATTAATTAAAATAAATATATTGCACTGATTGCATTGATTTTGACGCATTGCCTTTCTGAGACATTACATTTTATGCAAAATTTCTTTTTGCAGAATAGCCAAGACAAACCCTTGACTTTCTTCTTCTGCAACTGATTGGGGTGAAATAGATATAAGCCTTGAAGCAGAATAACTTGATGAAATGGTAGTTTATTATTCAAATTATCCTTAACTACATAGAGATATGGCTAATACAGACAGCTTCCAGTTTTGTCTGATTTCATAAAATATGGTGAAATCTGAAAAGACAAAAGTTAAAAAATGCTGCTTTGTATAAAATGAAAACCATCACACAATTTTTTAAGTTTATACCATTTAATATTCCTTGCTAAAATATTAGCAATTTAAGGTCTCCAAAATTAGTTTGTTTTCAAAAGGAAAATAAAATATTATGACATTTTTATTTCAAGCTAACTTGTTATTTTTAAATTTAAAAACAAATAAAAATATTCATAACTGGAACGAATTTATTCATACATATAATAAACTAAAAATAAGGAAAACAGTTCATACTATTTATGAACAAATTTGGTTCTGTGTAGGAATATCTATTTTAAGAATCAGGAGGATTTCCTGTACGGCAAAGTTCCCAGAATTAAACGAGTTCTGTAAAATAAATATCCTGGAAATCTAAGTGGTTTTCTACGGAAAAGTCCTCACTATTCGATTAATATTTCTATAAAAGAGTCTTTTAAATGTTAGGGATGAATTTCTCAAAATCTTAAAGTTATTGTAATAAATTGCTGTGAGAATCCTAAAATTTTTTAAAGAAATTGTAAGAGATTTCAATATGAAACAGTCCTCAGAATCCGAAATATTTTTCATAAAAGTAAATCCCTATAATCTTAAAATTTCACATGTTATAAGATACTATTCGGCAAATACTTTCCCAATATATATACTAAGAAAAATATACAGAGAGAATTTTACTGAACGAGTTTTTTTTTATTGAAATTTTCCAGTAAGCCAATGAAGTTTTATTCACAAAGTAAATGAAAAATTTTTTAATTTATATATTTTATAAATCAAGATTTAATGAAACTTTTTGATTGAATGTAAAAAACTTTTAATAATTAAAATGATATTTGTCACAACACTTAATTCAATGAAAAGTTTCAAAGGTCGAGTTCCAGTGAAACCTCATTGACTTTATGCACAAATTCATTATTATCATGCAGGTAATTCTCTTAGTGTAGTGCTGAAGGTTCAGATATGCTTACTTTTGCATTTTTTTTTATTTTTTTAAAGAGAAGAAAAATTCAAGGAATTTGTTACATTAATAAATATGCTACCTTCTTTGGGAAGAAGATAGAGGACAGATAAAAGGTGGTGAGAGATGAAAAGCTTCCATTAGTAATATTACTACCTATTTAAAAAATAAAACCATAATTTTTTAACCCCATTTAGTAAAAGGAATATTTTGATAATCAGAACTAAAAACGATTTTTGTCTTAAATGCAACTTATATAAGAAATTTTTTACTTAAGTCAAATTTTAGAAAAAAATTAATTCTTAGTTTTCGCCCATAATAGTTTGTCCTAAAACAATTACAAAGGGTTTCGATATTAAAATACAATGCATATCTTAAAAGGGGCTGGTATGGGAAAACGGGTAGTGGCACATCTCATATAACTAGGGTTTATGTCCCGGGAATTCCCGGGACGGGATTCCCGGGAATCCCGCCCTTTTTCGGATCCCGCAATCCCGGGAATTTTGTGCGGGATTTCCCGGGATTTTTTTTATTCTTTTACAGAAGTTTTAGCTAGTATTATTGCAATTTTGGAAGCCTTATTTAAATTTAAAGCATTGTTTTTTTGAAATTAATTTGATCAAAAAATATTTAAAATTAAAAAATTAAATAAACTGAATTAGGCCAAATTGTTTTTAGATGCCAGTTGAATTTGGTTTAGTTAAACCGAAAAAATTTTATCAGCCATTACCAAGTTTACCAACAAAAATTCTTGTTGTACTTCGGAAAAATTTTTTTTCTTTGAAATGATCTTTGTTCAAATGAAGCAATATTTGTATAGGCTGGTTTACACTATATTTTCGGAAAAATTCTGCAACCTTGCCTATATGTTTTGCATGTGTACTAAAGTAAAATCGTACCGAAAATCTCATAGTGTAAACCAGCCTTATTCAACATTCCAACATCATTATTTCAGTTCCAAATACCTCCAAAAACTAGACATTAAAATGAAAAAATTTGTAATGTTTTCATATTTTCAATTGACAAGTATTTTGAGTTTCTTTTATTTAACATAATTTTATTTTAAGTTCAATTGTTATTCCTTTATTTCAATTGTGTTATCTGTTTTCAAAATAATCCATCAGATGCTTTTTAAAATTCTTTTGGATTTTTTTATATGTTAATTTAAAATGCCAATAAATACGAAAATTAAATTATTTATTTTTAAGTACCTGTGGCATAAAAAATGTCTATTCAAGAAAACCAATTAAAGTTAAGAAACTATTTAATAATATTGTAGTGTCTTTTTTTATAAAACGATTTAGGCGAATTTGCCTAAAAATTTGTGTGAAAAATACTCACTATTAAACTTTTTTATAATTCTAGACAGATACTTTTGCAAATCTGAATAGAAAGATACAAAATATCTAGAAATAGAAAATTTTTGGATTTCATATTTAAGAAATATTTTAGCAACAAATCGATCTTATTTCTGACTATAAAATTGGTCCGACACAATTTTGCACCCATTAACAATTTCAATATATTCTGAAAAAGGGGATGAAGATAAAATAACCGTGTCTTTCACTTTTTCAATATCAATTGGTTTAACCGTTTAAACCGTGAATTAATATTTAATTAATATATTTCTAAGAGTTTTTTAAAATTAAGACGGCCTTCCATATAAATATATTACCTAAATATTAATTCACGATTTAAATTGTTAAACGAGTTGATCCAGAAAAAGTGGAAGACATGGATATTTTATATTTAGCCATCATTTCAGAATATATTAAGTGCAATTTCTCATGGGTACAACCAAAAGATGAACTTTGTCGGACGGTGTTTTAACAGTAATCAAGTTTTTCAAGTGCAACATATGTCGAATTTATATATTTTCTAACGAGCGGGAATTCCCGGGATCCCGGGAAATTCTGAAAAAAATCCCGCTGTCCCGGGAAATGAAAAAGTCCGGGAAAAGAAAAACCCTACATATAACCCAATATTTTTAAAGTGCAATTCCTTTTTTCCTATTAAAATTTGTACTTTGTCTTTTAATCATGGTTGGCAACCGAAACTAATAAGTTTAGATTAATGGATTTACATCAACATTTTAGTGTCAGATATTCTTAGTGTTTCCATTTCGGTTAATCGATTAACCGATTCCTCGATTAATCGCCTCTCTTTCGGTTAATGTCGAAACAAATAATTTAAAACGCAAATAATTATTCGACCCGAATAATCGGTTAAAATAGATCGATTAACCGGTTAAATTTTTAATATAGGATTTTTCTTTTGTTTTTTTGCAAAACTTCATAATTTTCTTAATTTTGGCTAAAAAAAATAAATACTAACTAAAACACCACCAAACTCTTTTCAACTCGAGTGAAAGAGGTTCTTAAGTATTTAGATGCCTCTTTTTGAGCAAATCCAATCAAGTCGACATTGCACCAGCGAGACACGTCATGTGTTTTAAGAAACTCTTAAAAACGGCTTTGTTTTACTTTTCTGCAATTAATTTTTAATACATTTTTTTTGCAGATATAACAAAAAAATCTAAATTTCTATAAAAAAAAGCTTCAAAAAACATCGCGAAAGGCTAAAATAAAGAGTGTTTTTTAAACTTCTCAAAACCCACGACATGTCTGGCTAGAGCAGCGTCAAAGCGCTATATAGGCTTTAGGAAATATAATAGAGTTTTCCATTTCTTTTGATAATTGAAACTAATGCAAATTATATTTCAATGTCCTTCAAGACAAAGTTTCATTTGTTTTAAATTTGTGTCACACAACTCTCAAATGACATGTTACTTCCATCTAAATTTTCTTACATCTCCCAAGAAAGTTCCAATCCATGGAGCACGAACCAATTTCACTGAATTTAAACCAGGGTTGGCTACCGAAACGAATTAGGGTCAATTTTATAGTTCATAGTTTAATACAGTTAGCGCCATACTATCAAAATTGAAGCCGATTTGAATGGATGAAAAGTATTTATTTATTTTTTTCGGTTGTCATCCATGATTTAAATTTTTATTCGCATTGGTTTTATTAACAATAAACAAATAACGTTAAGTTAACACAAAATGAAAGTTAAAAAATTCAAATTTATATGGAATTTGACATCTGTAGCTGTACTCTGAGAGAATTGTCTACATGCTATTTATGTATGACTTTTTTCATTGATTCAATGAAGATTCGCTGGAAGTCGTCCATTGAAAACTTTAATTATATTAATGCAGTTTTACATAAAACTTTATGAACATTTTTATTTATTAAAAATTTCATACACCCAAAAATATTTATTAGAAAGAGCCTCATAGAAAAAATTAAAAAGCTTTTTCATAAAATTTAAGAAATTTTTCATTAATTTAATAAAAATTTTCATTAAACCTCGACCAATAAAATTCAAACTTTAAGTTATTTTGTTTATTTTTAATATCCCTTCAAAAACCGAAAAAGACTGTGAATTTAACAATTCTTCACGATATCCTTCAGCAAAAATTTTTACAGAGTAAATTGGTATATTCAATTGACTAATGACTCGATGGCTCAATGGAAAAATGATCTAGCTCATTTTTTATACCTTCAGAGGAGAAGGAAGAATCTTAATACAATTTGAACTTTATTTTATATTTTATTGTTGGCAGTATTGATTAAAAATGGCATTAAAAAATTGTATCTAAAGTTTCTCAAATTTTTAAAATTTTATTCTAAAGAAATAAAAAATCTACATTAAGTTATCGATATGTAACAGTTTTAAATTTGCTGTTCTTAACTTACTCAGTTTTTGAGTATCGCCTCCCCAATTTTTATTTAATTTTTATTAGTTTTAACAAAATTTTTAGAGATCTTTTCTATTAAATAGTACAAGATATGTTTCAATTTAAAAAATTTCAGATTTCGAAAGTTTTCAACCAATATGAAATCTATTTTAAATAGCTTGAGTTTTTATGCCACGTTGATATTTAACAAAAACAGGCATCTCTTTGTGTTTTTATTGATAAAAAAATTAAGGAAATACATTAATTTTGGATTAATCGATTAATCGCCAATTTTCTCGATTAACCGACCCAAACAACCGGTTAATCAATTTTAGCGATTTTTCGAATAATGCATTAACCGGTTAACCGCCTATGTCGAATAATTGGAAACAGTAGATATTCTACATATTTTAGACCATTTGGTTACTTAAGCTGCCCACACACTAGGGAACATTCTTAAAAAAGAGAGCATTTTTTTGTGAATGTGTGAGTGCGTTTGTGTGTGTGTGCGTGTTGAGATCGTGCAATTCGTGTTTACAAAATTTTTTGATATTTTTTGTTCCGTCATGCATGTTCCGTCACGCATGTTCCCTAGTGTGTGGGCAGCTTTATAAACACTAATTCGCACAGCCTAAGAATATACACCTCATAAATTCGCTTCATCCAATCAAGTCGGGTTCAATTTCAATACTATGGTGCTAAGTGCATTTAAGTATGGACTTTAAAATCAACTCTAATTTATCTCGGTTGCCAACCCTGCTTATAAATGAAATTCCTCTAACTCAGCTATTGTTGAACATATTTGAGAAACATATATATTTTAGCGAAAAATATAGTAGTTCATATACAACATTAGACTTAACAAGTCAAAAAATTATAGTGGGTCAAGCCCGAACATGAAACAACCTATACCATATATAATTTGGGTCATATTCCAAAAAGTGACCTATACTTATTAAATGGGCATAACATTAACGAGACAAAACATGTAGAGAAAAATCTGAATGAAATGCCATTATTTTTGGCATTTATAAACATCAGTGCAAACCCATAATACCCATTCCCCATGGTGGTGTAGGGTAAAAAATGTTTAACCTTGGCTTCTGCTTAACCAAAAAATAGAAAATTATAAGCCTGAATCTTAATTGTCACTAAATTTGTGATCATTTGTAGGGTTTGGGATTTCCCGGACTTTTTTATTTCCCGGGAAACGGGAATAAAAAAATTTAATTCCCGGGATTCCCGGGAATCCCGGGAAATATTTTTGAACAAAATTGTTAATGAAAACCACCTATATAAGTAATTTTTGTTAAAAAAAAAAAACTATTTCAGTACAAATGCAGTCTGTGTAGTGAGAATTCAAAGTAAAAAATATCAGAATGTTGAACATTTGATTTCACATAAATTACTCGCAGCACTGCCAAATGAATTGCATGATTCCAGCAGAAAGCATCTACTACTGGACTGTCGGAAACAAACCGTTTCATCACTCTTGGCCCATTAGATATGGTGGCCACAATGTTATTTTCCAAAGACAAATAAAACCCTTCTAGTCTTATTTCTACAATTCTTCTTATTTCATCAGCAGTACAACTTCCTGATATATAAACCAACCCCAGCTTATAAAATGAATTATTTCCATTTATACATTGTTGTGATATTCTTGTCCATTCATCTAAGATTATAGTAAATCTCCTATTGTTAGAAATATTGCTCGATATTTCTTTCATCATGATATCTTTTACATTATTGTAGTAATTTAATATAATGTTCTTTACATCGGTTTCATTTTTTTGCAATGCCAGGTTTTTATTATAAAAACTTTCTCGAATAAACGAAGATCTAGTTATGGTGCGGATTGACTGCGGCTAATTTGGATACAATTTCAGGAAATGTTTGCCCTACCATAAAACCTTTAATGCCTATTCAGCTTACACTTTTTTCTTCGGGTACTTTGCTAATTTTAGCTGAAACGTTATTCTTGTTGTTCTTTTCTTTAAGAGAAGTTGCATGACCATTAGGGTTTGGGATTTCCCGGACTTTTTTATTTCCCGGGAAACGGGAATGAAAAAATTTGATTTTTGAACAAAATTGTTAATGAAAACCACCTATATAAGTAATTTTTGTTAAAAAAAAAACACTATTTCAGTACAAAAGCAGTCTGTGTAGTGAGAATTCAAAGTAAAAAATATCAGAATGTTGAACATTTGATTTCACATAAATTACTCGCAGCACTGCCAAATGAATTGCATGATTCCAGCAGAAAGCACCTACTACTGGACTGTCGGAAACAAACCGTTTCATCACACTTGGCCCATTAGATATGGTGGCCACAATGTTATTTTCCAAAGACAAATAAAACTCTTCTAGTCTTATTTCTACAATTCTTCTTATTTCATCAGCATTACATCTTCTTGATATATAAACCAACCCCAGGTTATAAAATGAATTATTTTCGTTTATACATATGTTCAAATATCTCTTTTGTGATATTCTTGTCCATTCATCTAAGATTATAGTAAATCTATTGTTAGAAATATTGCTCGATATTTCTTTTATCATGATATCTTTTATATGAATGTAGTAATTTAATATAATGTTCTTTACAACGGTTTCATTTTTTTGCAATGCCAGGTTTTTATTATAAAAACTTTCTCGAATAAACGAAGATCTAGTTATGGTGCGGATTGACTGCAGCTAATTTGGATACCATTTCAGGAAATGTTTGCCCTACCATAAAACCTTTAATGCCTATTCAGCTTACACTTTTTTCTTCGGGTACTTTGTTAATTTTAGCTTAAACGTTGTTCTTGTTGTTTTCTTCAAGAGAAGTTGCATTACCATCAATTTTTTTTTTTTTTGTGAACCAAATTTAGATGCTTGATAACCAAATTTAGATAGCACCGTTAACCATTAGTCTTTTCTTTTCACATTTATTAATGAAAACGTTACTTATAAAATTATTGACCCTTAATATAAAGGAGTATTTTAATTTTAAAGTCGACTTTTATCTTAATCATACGGTTTTGTTCATTTTGTTTATGAAAACCTTACAAAAATATTTTTATTTTCAAACATTTTGATTGGTTGAAAATAAATTAACCAATCAGAATGCTCCAAAAATAAACCAAGTCAAGGTATACTGCCACCCAATATTTTAACTAAAGTCGACTTTACCTAAATTATACATTAAAAAAATTTAGATAGTAAGAGCGATTATTTTTAAGAAACAAAGCTTTTTTTTCATATTTCTTTTAAACATTTTACCAAGTTTTTAGGTTTTACTACTTAAATTTTGAATAAGTTATGCCAAAAATCTTTATTAGTTGAAATGCTCCTTATTACTTGGCAAAGATTTTATTTGTGTGTCAAATAAATGTATTCCCTTTTAAAAGATTTTAACAATGACATTTTTGTTTTGGTATTTAAAATGTTTTTTATGACTAAAATTAAAAAGTCCTATTCGAAACAAAAACAATTTAAAAAATTTAATATTTTTAAAATTTCCCGTTTTCCCGGGAAAAATATATTATTTTCCCGGGAATTCCCGGCAAACTTTTCCCGGGATTTCCCGGGAATTCCCGCCCGGGAATTCCCGAACCCCAAACCCTAATCATTTGCCACCTGGGGACTCCGGGGCTTAAGACCACTTTTTTTATATAAGCTTCTAATAGGCATTCGCATCGAAAGGGGCTTTGAAGATTTATACATTACCAAAAATATTATGTTTTACTTTCATAGAATAGTTTTACTTTCCAAAATAAATTACATTTTAAACTTTAAGATGTGCTAACTAATAAAGTACCGGGCTGGCACGATACGACAAAGTTCGTTTTCGATTCCAAAAACTATGCCTAAGGCACGCCGCTAAATCTTACTAAATCTATCGCTAGTAAGTCATGCGCGGTTTCAAGGGGGGGGGGGGAATGGGAAATTTCCCCTCCCAAACCGAAATCGGAAACGAAAAAAAGGAAAGAAAAGAAAAAAAGGGAAAAGAAAAGAAAAAAGGGAAAAGGAAAAAAAAAGCAAAAGAAAAAAAAATTAAAACAGGAAGTAACATACAAAGTGGTTCCAAAATCCATAACTGTTCTAAAGCAATTTAACAAAAATCACCCCTATACTCTAATTTTTAGATCCTGAAGATAATCAGAAAATAATCAAATACAAGAAAAAGAATACACAAATGAGGAAGTACTTCGAAAGTAAATACTTTTTTTCTGAAATTTTCCATTAAGAAAAAAACTGAAAATGAATATGATTGTGTACATTTTCCAAAAGAAAATTTGAGATGGTTTTCTTTCTATAACTTTTTTTTATGAAAAGTTTATCAAACTGTAAAAAGAATATTTTTTAAGAATAAACTTTAATTAAATATCAGTTGTGATATTGTTTTCGCAAGAACATTTTTTTTATAAAATGTTATATAGTTGTAAAAATTAATGATTCCATATTTAGTGCGAACTCTTAAAAACCTTCATATTTACAGGAACATTAGAAATATGTTCCCCTTTTCCTATAAAAAAATTCGCTCGATCTTGAACTTTAAAGGTCTCAAATGGTTATTTAAATTGTGAATGAAACCATTTTTTATTTTATAAGAAATATAGATGGGTGATATCAAAAAATGTGATAAAAACCGTGTAACCACCTAATTTCTAATGCATGGATTACATTTGAGTTACATATTTAGATATATATCAGCGCATTGTCACCTGTTTTACAAAATTTATAACAATCTGACCAATTTTTGGTTAATACATAAAATTTGTGACCAATTTTATAGGCCAAATGTAAACTCAGTAAGAAGTAACTCATAAGGTTTTTTAACTTTAATAGCTTATATTTTAATAACCAGTAAAGCTAAACACTAACTGTAAGAATTTTTATGAAGAGGAAAAGTGCCGTTTTTAATCAAAATTAATACATTTTACAAACTTTTTCGTATATCTTAGCTATCACGACTTCAACTCTGTAACGATTTTTCGTCATAATTTTTGATAAAAATGCATATACCAGAATTTTGGAATTATCTATTATTTATATTGCGAAAAGTATAATGTTATTTATACTCAAACGATCGTTGGACTATAAGTAATCATCCAGCATAACAGACTTGAAGCTTTTCTGCAGCATGTAACATTCTCGAGATGAAAAAGGATATCTTTAATAAGATTTGAAAAAATGTAAACTCCGTTCCTAATTTTTACACCAAACTATTTAACGAGTAAGAAAAACAATGTCATATTTGGATTCACCTTGTAGGCATCATGTGATTTTGTTTCGGAAAAAAATTCTGACAAAGCGTTTCTGAAAGAAAACGAAAAAAGTAACCAAATGTAAACTTTGTAACTGTAAACTCCGTAACCACAATTGTTTGCATCAGGTTTCAATCAAATAAATGTAGATAAATGTTTAAAATATTTTAAATTAACCATAAACAGAGGTGATTCAACTAATATTTATGCGTCAAAAGACGATTCAACTAATAAACGATTCAATAAAAAAAGTTATCAGTTTTTTACCCTAAGCTGCTGGAGCGAAAAACGATTGATTTTGCATTTCATTGGTTTTGAATCGATATTTCGAGTCATTACTGACATTAGTTTGACAAATTAAATTTGTTTCACACAATTTAAGAATTTTTTGATCGCGAAATGTTGTTTTTAATATATTATTTTGTAACTGCGCAACCGCTGTTGGGATTTTAAAAAATTTTATTTTTTTGAAAAGCATTTAAAAGGACCAAAAATACAAAATTAAAAAAAAAAATTAAAATTTTTTTCGCGGAATGAATTGTGTTTTTATTCGCGAAACCGCCAATTTGATAAACACAAATTATATATCATTGGAAAGCAAATTGAAAACCCAAATACGAAAAACTAATAAATTGAAGAAAATTCGTACGCAATTTTTTTGTTATATCTTTTGCTTGCAGAAATGTAATTTTGCAAAAAAAGTTATTGCGACAACTTGTAGATGAGATTTTTTGCAATTAGGTTTTAATGACTAAACTTACTGATTCCATTAAGAAAAAACCGAAATATTAACACTTTTTGCTTCTCACAAATTTGGCCCAAAAATTTATCACATTTTTTGATTTCAGCCAGATACATTTTTTAATGAAAATTTGATCGAGATCTGAGTATTTTCTACACACATTTAATTAAAACTCAATGAGGTAGAATTTAACTACAAAATTTTAAAAATTATTTATAGTCTTGGAATCTACCGAGTTTAAGCTTTCATTCAAGTGTAATAATGTATTTTTATGTACAAAGATTTTTTCAGGATTCAAAAAGTACTCATATTTTAGTTTAGTCACCATTTTTACAATTTTACGTTACACAAAAGTAGATACTATAATGAACAATATTTTGTATGAAAATAGCAAAACAAAATTTCAACCAAACTTTACATTAAAAACAGTGTTTTAACAGTTAACAACAGTTTTTCATGCACTCATAGAAATAAATTTGTAAAAATAGCAGAAATAATTCAATAAAAATTGGTTCAAATTGGTGTTGCAGAAAAAACTGCTGAAATTAGCAGATTTTTTTATCTAAATACTAGTAAAATAAGAACAGCAAAAATAAAACTATACAGAATTTTAGTTATATTTAGGTTAACTTTTAGTTAATTGACAATGACATATTGTACTTTAGAATCTGCAGAAAATTTTGCTAAATATTAGTAGACTGAAAATAGCAAAAACTGGTATATCTACAAAAGTTTTGTTTTTTCACCTAAATTTAGTTGAATGCAAGTAGCAGTCTATCGTGCTAAAATCAACAGAAATATTTGCTAAAAAATTGTAAACTGCTGTTTAATAAAAAGTGAAAGAAAACTTCGAATATTTACATTTTTTTTTGATTTTTAAGGCTACTAATAATTTAGAAAAATATTTTTCTAATTTTAGCAGGTTAATTTTTTATTTTCTATTAACAAAAATCTAACTCAAACATTAGTAAAATTTTGTATATTTACAGTTTTATTTTTGCTGTTCCTATCTTATTTTTATGCTTTAGTTTATATTGCAAAAGAAATCTGCAACATCATTTTTCCGCAACATCATTTTTAACTAATTTTTAGTAGTTTTAACTAAATTTGTTACAGACATTTTCTATTAGTGTATAAAGGAATCATTAAAATTTATGTAAAAATTTCGATTTGTTTTTAAATATTTTAGTGCATATCCAATGTTTACACAATTTTGATATAAAATATTGTTCACTAAAGACAAAATATAAACCCACAATTCAAGAAAAGTAATAGTCTTGAATAATAAATTTGCGCGAAAAGAAATTCTACCCAATTTTTAAAGAAATTGATTTTTGGGATGAATGGGGGAATATTTAGTTGATCTCTTATTTTTAAGTAAATGAATGTTCTTTTTAGTTTGACTCTAGATCATAAATTAATATCAACTTTCTGTTTAAATTATTTTCAAATCAAAGAAAGATGATACAATTTTTACAAGTAAATTACAAAGAATAAAAATATATTTGAAAGAATTCGATAAGACCAGCAATACAGAATACGTATTTTCGGCTTTCGCTACAAAGCCATAATCAGTGTATTTCGTCTTGTGTGGGCTAATATTTTAATGTTGTCTATTTATGTGACCGCTGAAAGTTCGGTTCGTTGTAATTCAAAAATCTGTGGTTATCATACACAGAGTTGAATAGAATCAGCTGAGATATCTTAAGAATTAAGGTTCAAAGCAAAATAGAGTAATAATAACAAAGGATAAAAATAGCATTGTTAAATTTCGTTGATGTTAGTCTAAGTTGAGTTGTTGATACGAAACTCGATTTTCTTTCAGCGGTCACATAAATAGACAACATTAAAATATTAGCCCAAACAAGACGAAATACACTGATGATGGTTTTGTAGCGAAAGCCGAAAATACGTATTTTGTATTGCTGGTCTTATCGAATTCTTTAAAATATATTTTTATTCTTTGTAATTTACTTGTAAAAATTGTATCATCTTTCTTTGATTTGAAAATAATTTAAACAGAAAGGATATTAATTTATGATCTAGAGTCAAACTAAAAAGAACATTCATTTACTTAAATTTATTTTTGTGAAAAATGTTTTTCTTTTTATGAAGCACAACAGTTGCTTCACATGAAACACGAACCAGTTGCCGAAAAAAATAGGTTGGTGCAACCGAATATTGGTTTTCACAACAAAATTCTGTTTATACAACTGAATTTTAGTTGCAATCCTCAAAGCAATCACATTACAATATGGTTTCACCAACCGAATTTATTGATTGAAGAAACCAAAATAGGCTTAACAATTTGGTTGGCAATTTTTTTCCTGTGTGTATACTAGAGGGCTGAATGAATGAATGTCTTACAAGACATTCTCTTGCATGCGCTGATGAGAGATTTGACGATTTTAAATACTAAATATAACAAAAATTGACCATTTTACTTATTTGTAGTTATTTACAAGATGTTAAAATTCAGATCATTACAAAAAAAAAAATAAATAAAACAGAAAACAAAAAAAATATTTTGGTGTTTTATAAGAAAATGTTTTGTGAATGTCCTGCAAATGTCATACTGGCCTCTAGTGTATACTAGGGTATTCAATCGATTAATCGTTATTCGATAAATCGAACATTTTTTCTCAAAAATTGTTCGAATAATTTAAAATATCCAAATTTCGAATAACGAATAATTTCATACGATTAATCGATTAATCGAAATTTTGAAATTACAAAAATGTTTAAAAAATATTAATTCTTTATTAAAGTAAATGTGCTAAAATCTCAAAACTTTTTTAAAAAATTGTGATAAATAATTTGCTGTAGGCTTGTACCTATCCGGATTTATTTCTGGCCTAAGGAAATAATTAAGGGACGACCTTTTAGAATTTCTAGAAATTATTTGTTAGCTTCAACTCAATGAGAATTTCATGTTTTCAAGTAGGAGCGTTAATAAACATCTTAAATCCCAAAGAAATAACAAAAACAACATAAAATTATCACAATTTGCTTTGTCATCTTCCAAATTACTACTCCGTTGTGACTTATCTAGTAAAGTGGTGGTATCATTTATATATCTTCCTCTAACTCCCACTGGATCATAGGGCGCTTATTTACGTATAAAATTTTTTAAATTAATTTAACGACTTTTTAAATGTTGATATTAAACTAAAGCAATAATAATTATTGTAATTAATGATTATTATAATTAATGCTCAATGTAATAAAGCTTGTTTAGTGGGCACTCTGAATTAATAATATAAAATAAAGGGATCCCAAAACAGGTCCCTGAACTTTGCTTTTTTATGAGAGTTCAGTAACCTGTCCTTGGATTTGTCTTGTGACATGTCACAAGGGGTCAATTTCCCCTCCTATGACAACGTCATGTAAAAGTGACCACTCTATTTCATATAAAGGTGCTAGTTCGGTCACAGTTTGTTAAAATTTCCCGTAGGGATATAATATAATTTTACACTCACAAAATAAATACAGTCACTTTTTGTTAGTTGTTTCTGAAGTTTTTCCGTTGAGTTGTTTTTCAAAATAATAACAGTTGTTCGTAGAAGAAAAATAATTTTTAACTTTTTTCACAAGTTATTTAAAAATTTAACTAAATGAAAATACGGATATTTTGTAGTCAATTTTTATTGTTTTAAAGTAAAACTAAAAAAATAAACCAAAAATAGGTATTTTGTTGTAAAAGTTGTTTGAAATAAAAAAACAACAATACAATTATTTGAATTGTTTTTATTTTAAATTTTTTAGTAAAATCAAATATAAATTTAGTTCTTCGCACCATTTTGCTTGTTATTTTTATAATAAAAATAAATTAACTTTAAGTTGATTTTACGGTTTCTTATAGTCAATTATTGATAGTCAAAATCAAATAAAAAAATTGTTCAATTAAATGAAAATGTGAGTAGACCGGTTTTTAACTGAATTTTATTCGTTTTAAATTGTACTTTTAGTTAATTTTACCTTCAAAATAATTTGTGTGTACGTTTTCATTAAGTATACACACAGGAAAAAAATTGCCAACCGAATTGTTAAGCCTATTTTGGTTGCTACAGCCAATAAATTCGGTTGGTGAAACCATATTGTAATGTGATTGCTAAATATTTTGAGTATTGCAACTAAAATTCAGTTGTATAAACAGAATTTTGTTGTGAAAACCAATATTCGGTTGCACCAACCTATTTTAGTAGATGTAACCGAACTTCAGTTGGAAAATGGAATATTTTTTCTCTGTGTGTATGGAACTTTTAATAAATAAAAGTAAATTTTTCATAACATTATATAAAAAATTCCATTAGTTCAATGAAAAGTTTCAATTGACGAGTTTCAATGAAACTGCATTGGTTTTATGCAAAAATTCATTAATATCAGGCAGATAATCTGTTCGCGTATTGTTTTCAGAATAAATTATTGGGTTCTGGACCACAATCGTTTGTTCTAAAAAAGGTAGTCACAAAATTGTCAGTGGAACAACAAGGGGGCAAAATGGGTTAACAGGTGGTTAATAACAAATGTTTCGACTTATATAGCAACTCTATTGGTTATACGTGACGTATGAGTAATAAACATAATTTTAAAATTCCCCCCCCCCCCCCCCAAATCGAAAGCTGGAACCGCCACTGTAGTAAGTAAATAAAAGAAATAATAATACTTCAGCTTTGAACTATTAAAATCTTTTATTTTCTTCGAATAATCTTAAATAGGTAAAAAGATAAAAAAAATTCAAAGCTGAAATATAAATATTTTGAAATATGTGAAATATGTAGTTAAGTAAAATACTTAGCTAAATATTTTAAAGTTGCTATTTCGTAGCAATGCTATAAGTTTTTTAATTAGAAATAATAAAAAATCATGTAACGCTAATTCAGTTTTATTTTGTAAGATTTTTATTTATGGCAGAGGCTTAAGACAAACTTCGGTAACTTGACGAAGAACAAAATTTTCATCAAAATAACTTTGAATATCATTAAATTGAGTTTTATTTTAAATAAGTTAGCCGACCTTAAAAAATAACATAAACCAAATAGTTAGAACACGATAGAGTTGAGTACTTTTGAAAACAAAGTACAAAAATAATGGACAAAAATATTGAAATAGGCTAATTAGATGAAAACATCATTAAAATTCATTAAGAAATTAAAAAAACAAAACCAAAAAAATGTTGATCTCCGCAGCCCGGGATTGTACCTTGGACCCTTTGCTTGTGACCCAAACATTTGTTGTAAAATAAATTGTGAATATGTCATATTTGATCTTAAAACCGAACCAAAATAACACTCATTGTAACAGTCTTCAGATCAACTGTAAAATACTTCACAGACGAGATACAGTCCAAATTGTTAAGTAATATTCCTTAATTTCAACATGCTATTCACTAATATGTCATGATGGTATAGGGTGTAATACAAAAATAAAAATTAATCATTGTAAAAGTTCTTAGCTTTTATTGTAATACATAAATAGCAAGTAAAATTTTCTGAATTTATTTCTCATTTAATTATTTCCTTGGGAGTTGATATCGGGTGTCTCAAAAAAACGCATTTATTTTTTGAATTAAGCAAACATTTTTATTTCAACGTAAAGACAATAGTTCCGATTAAACGTGAAGTACAATATCAGGCACATAATGGCCACCACGAAACTTCTGGCACTGGGTTATTCTTTTGTTGAAATTTTGAATAAGGTTTTCGCATAAATGTGGCTGTATTTCACCAATAACGCGCCGTATTTCCTCTTCAAGATGTTCAAATGTTTCAGGCTTATTCGCATACACTTTTCCTTCACATAACCCTAAATAAAAAATTCAATCGGTGTTAGATTGCACGATCTAACGAAATAACACGGTCTAAAAACTTGGTCTGTAGTAACACCATTGTTTCAAGTGCTGTGTGTTGTTGTTTATTTGAATACTTCTCCATATTGTTTAATCGCGTGGTATAAACGTGAAAACTGTCGAAAAAATCACCGTACAACTTGTATTAACAAAGTGGCGGCAAATTTAAATCTGGCGGTTTGTTGGAACACCCGATATAAATACAAAAATTTAAATCTACATTATAATCTAGAGAGAACCCCACAAAGACAATCTGATGATAGTGCTTGGTCGTACTTGAGAATTTGTTTCTTAAATATTTCTTAAGCAAGAATTTTTAAACAACATTTCTTATTTAAGAAATATTCAAGACAAAAATCGATATTATTTCTGGCTGTAAAACTGACCCTTAGATTCGAAATTATCTTTCTAGGAAACTAGAAGACATTTTCCCAATCAAAAACACAGGATTAACTGATATTTAAAAAAAAAATAATCATAGAACAAGAATTATAGACAGATTTTTTTAAAATTCTGGGGTGGGCAAAAAGCAGTCTAAGGTGGGCTTTGCCCACCCCAGACCGGCCTAAGTCCGCCAATGACAGACCTGTATAAAAGTTTATTTAATATATATTTTTGAAATAACCACTTATCAATATTTGTAAATTTGAAATAGTTGTATTGTTTTATTTACTAAAATATGCACATAAGTAAGTAAGAAAATATTAATATTTCAGCTTTGAAATATTAATAATCTTTTACTTACTTCAAATTATTTTAAGTAATTATAATTTTTATTTATTTCAAATAATTTTAAGTAAGTAAATATATATTAATATTTCAAAGCTCAAATATAAATATTTTGTTAATATTAATATTTCAAAGCTGAAATACAAATATTTTGAAATAAATGAAATATGTAGTTCAGTAATAAGTATTTTATATTTTTGAAATATTTTTAAATATTTCAAGTATTTCAAATATTTGAAATATTTGGAATATTTGAAATATTTGGAATATTTGAAATATTTGGAATATTTGAAATATTTGGAATATTTGGAATATTTGAAATATTTGAAATATTTGAAATATTTGTAATATTTGAAATATTTGAAATATTTGTAATATTTGAAATATTTGAAATATTTGAAATATCTGAAATATTTGAAATACACTGAACATTCTATAAATGCCCCATACAGGAATCATATATTTTTTTTTAAAGAAAACACATATAAAATATATGGGCACTTCTAATATTTCGG
The DNA here is from genome assembly GCA_949987735.1 of Leucophora obtusa. Classification (NCBI taxonomy): domain Eukaryota; kingdom Metazoa; phylum Arthropoda; class Insecta; order Diptera; family Anthomyiidae; genus Leucophora; species Leucophora obtusa. Next base: position 55,953,916 of record OX465296.1, read on the forward strand.
AATATCTATATTTGGCCTTAGATTTTGGTAGAGATTCACAAAAAATAATTAAAATTTTGGGTTTAATTTTTTAATTCTGGCTCTGAGCCATAATTTAGATTAGCTTTTTAAAATACAAATAACATAAATTAGAAAAAAAATTATTTTTTCGCGATTTTTTGTTTTACAAACTAAGCACCATCTTTGGGGAATATGAATTTAAGAAACCAGACTTAAAAATTGCAAAATAATGGCGGAACGCGAAAAAACACTTTATAATAAAAAAAATTAATTAAAACACACAATCAGCAATTGAAATTCTATGGACATAATCTATTATAGTCCATAGATTATCATAGATACAAATTTCATACAACAAAGGTTGGTGCTTAGTTAAAAAAAAGAAAAAAATCGCGACAAATAAAATTTCCAAAAAGGAAAGTTTTTCATCAGTATATTTGTTTGCAGAATAAAAGTCGCTAATTAAAGCTTCTAATTATTTTTTTGTATCATAAAGCCTTTTTTCGCTTTCCGCCATTATTTTGCAATTTTTAAGTCTGGATTTTTAAATTCATATTCCCAAAAGTTTGGTGCTTAGTTTGTAAAACAAAATATCGCGAAATTTTTTTTTTTAATAATTTATGTTATTTGTATTTTAAAAAAGCTAGTCGAAATTATGGCTCAGAGCCAGAATTAGAATATCAAACCCAAAATTTTAATTATTTTTTTGTGAATCTCTACCAAAATCTAAGGCCAAATATGTATATAATATTTCAAATATTGGAAATATTTCAAAATATTTCAAAAATGTAGCTAAGTATTTTACTTAACTACATATTTCGTTTATTTCAAAATATTTATATTTCAGCTTTGAAATATTAATATTAACAAAATATTTACATTTCAGCTTTGAAATATTAATATTTATTTACTTACCCCAAATTATTTGAAATAAATAAAAAAATATTAATATTTCAAAACTGAAATATAAATATTTCTTTACTTACTTAAAAACCTTTTTAAGTAAGTAATAAAATACTTATACTTGAACTTTCAAATATAATTACGAAAAATATTTCAAATTGTTAATTTAAGTAAATATTTTTAAGTAACTATACAGCTTTGATTGTCAACAGTTGTTTCTATAAAAATTTTTTCTCAAAAGTTTTTTCTCTATTTGTTGTAAAATAAATTGTGAATTTTATTTGGAATTTGTGATATTTGATATTAAAAACGGACAGAGAGACGATTAAAAAATTAAGAAAAAGTTAAAGAAAATTGGCAGAAAATGACAACAAAATTTAAAAAAATATTAGAATTAAGTAAAAAGATAATAAAAATATAGAAAAATATCTAAAATAAGAGAAAACTAATGTTTAAATTTCATTCTCAAAAATTTTTAATTTCACATATTTTATTAATTACACTGCATGACACTCAAAAAATTAATGGAGATCTGACCATCAGTTCTATATATTTCGGACATGCTGATTACTAGGGCAAGGAATTTCATGCACTTAAAAATGGAAAACATGCGCCTAAAATATGCGGTTAAAAAAGAAAAATATGCATTAAAAATATAAGAAATATGCACTAAAAACTATTATTTTTGCAAAAATAATGCACCTTAAAAAAAATATATTTAAGTTAGTAATTTTTCAAACAGACACAGAACTCGAAGATTTCCCATAGGTCAATAAGGTTTTAAGAATATTTATTTTGATTGAATCAAAATATGACAACGTATCAATTTTTTATATTTTTATACAAAGAAAAATGCTCCTAAAAATGAAAAATATGCACGAATATGCATTAAAAAGCACAAAATATGCATTAAAAAGGCACCAAATATGCATTTAAAGTCAAAATATGCATTTATGACAAAATATGCAACTACAAATCGATGCCATTTTGTTCTAAATTTGATGATTCGGATAAATATTTAGTCCATATTAGTTTTGGACTATCGAGAAAAAACATGCATTTGCATGAAATTCCTTGCCCTGCTGATTACAATAGCGTGCCTTAGTTTTCGATCAATGGTACAGATTTTTCGCTAAATGTCTTTAAAGTTTGGCGGTTTCCCATTCAGTTTTTTACATAAAAAATTTTTTAAATTTAAATAAATTTGAATTTTTTGTGTTAAAATGTAAGCACAGGACCTGTGGCCAATAAGTTCTTTAGTATCTTAAAATGTCTTAAGTACGATACTAACTTTAGTAAAAAATGTATTTATTGCCATAACTTTTGCAAATGGAAACTGTTTCGCTTGAAATTTTACAAGAATAGTTTTTAGAGGTGACCCCATATTATACCAAAAGTTGGACTTTGGGGACATCTTGGAAAGCTATACTGCCATACATTTATTTTAACTTACTATTTTAACGTATAGGCCGCTACAGATTAATACATTTTTTTTGTTGAAATATTTTCCTTTTAATTGCATCTCTACTTAGCCATATCATTTATTACGGCCGATTTTGCTATCAGCGATTCAATTGGCTAAAACCTTTACAAACCGTAAAAATCCATCTAAAACGCGAACAGTGGTTTTAATTTTAAGCCTAAATAAAACGCAGGTCCTGTGCCTACATTTCACCACAAAAAATTTATTTTGATTGCATTTAAAAATTTTTGTATATAAAAAACTAAATGGAAAACCGCCAAACTTTAAAGACATTTAGCGAAAAATCTGTACCATTGATCGAAAAATAAAGTACGCCATTGTAATCACCATGTCCGAAATATATAGAATTGATGGTCAGATCTCTATTAGTTTTTAAAAGTCAAGATTTTGTCATGCAGTGTATTGGAGTTTTTTAATTTCTGATATTATCAGTACATTTCAGACTTTTTTTTCCTCATTTTTAATTCTTTTTCTTAGCTAAAACTTCCTCATAATCCTGTGTGCCCCATGGCATCACGCCATCATTTAGGCATATGTTTTGTCCGATGTCCGGTCCGGTGTCCGATCGGCTATCGATTGGGACTCCTATTTTATGCTGGTACATTTATTTACATAGGGTCACGAACGAAGCCTGTTGATTTTGTTTAGAAATAGTCCATTTTTACACATACACTGATAATAATCCCTGCATAAAATAGCGAAAATTTTTGTAAAATAAACCTAAAATGGTTAATTTTATGAAAGTTTTTGTTGTTTTGACAATAATTTCGTATTTTCATGCATAGTTTATTATGAGTGTAGGGACCGTATAAAAGTCCCCCAAAAATGGATATGTTAGCGCGCTGGAGGTCGGAAATATTAAGATATTGTAATGAACCGCACCGACTTATATCGGTACCCTGACTTACATGGGCCAAGAACAAATTCTATTGATTCCAGATGGAATCGGTCTGAATTTAGACCTATCGCCCAGGTTGACTATACTTCCGATGTTCTCTTAAGTACTCCTAATGTTAGGAAAAATCAAAATTTCTTATGGTTTTCCTAATTTTTTTCATTTTATTTAGACAGATTTTGACACAAATCTATTTCAATCCAATCGAATTTGGGATCCAAATATTAGTTGGTTTTCAAGCAGACCGGTGTAAGGTATGATATAGTCGGCACGCCCGAGTTTAACTTTTTTACTCGTTTTAAAATTATAGAGACCGGAGTGAGCGAGGTAATTCCATTACTGGTTTTTTACACAAATAACTGTTTATGGTGCATATTTGTTATATATTTAAGCATTTTCTTGTTTTTTACTTCATTTTGTAGGCGCATATTTTCCTTATTTAAGTGCATGTAATTCTTAGCCTCAGGGAACTTGTTCAGTTAATAATTGTTAATGGTTTGAGTTGAATTTCAACTGAATAGAAAATTTTTCCAACTGAATAGAAAATTTTCAGAGGTAAAACGTTATAATTCCAATATGACCAACTATTTCACAATGTAGGGTAACCACTTATTCCCTAACTTCTGAGTAACCACTTATTCTATCTTTGTGAGTAACTACTTATTCTTTCACTATGGGTAACTCGTTATTCGAACTTTTTTTAAGCGAAAGGGTAATGACCACCCATGAAAATTTTGGACATCGCGAACAAAAGTAATGTTGCGAGTAAATAGCCTGGTAAGTAGTGAAACACTTTGTGTGCTACCTACTCGCTTAATTACCCGGTAATGTCTGTTTTTGCTGGGTATATTTCCCAAATATTCCAGAGTAAATAAAAACACCCAATTGCGTTAGTTTTTAATAATACTTTTCTCTCCCACAGCATCAACAATCTTTTTTCAAAGATATGTTAAGTATTGCCAGAGAAATACAAAATTTATTTTTGCAAATTTGTTTGGTTTTCTAAAGTACATAATAATTCATAAAAAATGATTAATTTGAAATTTGTTATCCTAGATTTTATTCGTTTGTTTGCTTAATAATTTTGCTTTCATTTATTATGAAATTTTAATGTCACAGTTTGTAAATTGGAAAAAACCTAATTATATAAAAAAAATAATAATAATTAATAATTAAAAAAAACTTAACACATAAGTACATAATGGATATAATATATATTAAGTTTTGTATATTGATCGATCAATAATCAATTATACTCCTAATTAAATAATTCTACAAAGTAGTTATTAATAATAATTAAGAAAAACGTAAAGAATATACACAAAAATTTAAAATTGTTAAAAACTATTTGTTTTGCTTTTATTTTTAATTGTTTTGATTCGTCACAATAATATTTAATAAGGTGATATATAATTTTGTTTTTTTATTTATTGGTTGTTTTTGATAACACATAGATAAATACATTTGTTTTATGTTTTAATGGGAGGAGGTTAGACAAATATGTTTGTAATTTTATTATGGAATCTTACAATCTAAGAGATATCATATTGATGTTTTGTGATTTTTTTTATTAATAATTTTTTCTTGTGAAATGATAAAAAATTTATAATTTTCTTTCTCCTTTGTATCGTTTTTGTTTTAAATTTGAAATTTGATATCAAGACGTTTTCATATATCGCAGTTTTTTTTTTTTCATTTTAAAAAATTCACAATTATTAATTGATTTTCAGTTAAATTTATTTAGGTCCTAAACATTAAGCCAGTAATGCAGCCTTGAGTTGATTTTTTTTTTGTTATAAAATTTAGTAATTTTGAATTTTGTTTTTTATTCTTAAATATTAAAATGGATGTGTTTTGAATTGATTTTTGTGTATTCTTTGTTTTTTTTTTGTTAATAATTTTTTGCTTAACCTATGCAACTTAATCAGTATCACATTTTTATGAGTTGGAGATCTTGGCAAATACTTCATTTCGTTTCATGAGTTTTCTTGTTTTTTTAAACATATTTTCCAAATATTAATTTTGTTTTAAGGTGTATAAGTGCTGCCATTTTTTAAAAATATAATACTTATACCACAAAAATTTTGAAAAAAAATTTATAATTTAAATGTATAAAAAAATTAAATAAATAATTTATTAAAACCTAATTTGAACAAATGTATCAATGAGATTTGTTAAAAGCCTAAAATACTAAGAAAAATTTAAGAAAATTATAAAAAAAAAATTAGAAAAAGTTAAAAAACAGGTTGGTTTTTAAGTGGGTTTTGTTAATTTGTTGTTTTGTTTTTTTTTTCTTTAGATTGTAGTTTTTAAAGTAGAAATCTAAAAAGGTGGGTGGTTTTTTGTTGTTGATTTTTTACGATTTGGTCTTAAAAAGTGAGTTTTTTTAATATATTATTATTTATGTTATCAAGAAGAAGTATTGTATTTTGATGTTTTTTCTTATAATTCCAACCGATTTTTATTACTATTATTATTTTCGTTTTTAATTTCCATTTTCAAATATTTTTCTCTTTAACACAAACTCTTTGAGTATGGCTTATGTTTGGTTATATTGAATTCTGGACTTATTGTAATGGTACGTGATAAATTTTTCATAAATTGTGGCAATAATGAAGTCCAACCACGATGATCCTGGCGTAAAGTAACATAGATTTCATAGCCGCTGCTCTGAGAGCGTTGTTTGTTGAAATCTAATGTCGCGATGCGCCGAGAATTATTGGGCTCATCTTCAAATTCCAAATAGATGGTACACTCACGTAGACCATTAACTTCTTCACGGGCTAAATATAAAATTTCCAACGCTATGCGTGGTGTGAGATCACAGGGTAGCGATACTTCTGTACAGGCTAAATGGCGAGATTTAGCTGCACGCAATTCTTCCAATAAACGCAACGATAATTTCTGTACAGCTGGTGTTTGTAATTGTTTGGCGTTTATTGCTGATAGTGCTAATGTAGCGTTGTTGTTGTTGTTTGTAGTTGTTGTATCACAGTTTGATTTGCTTGAGGTGGTGGACGATGAGAGGGTGCTTTTTGAATTGTTAGATGTTTTAAGATTTTGTTTATTTGTCCTTTGATGATGTGGCTGGTGATGGTTAATATGATGATGTGGTTTAAACGGGGTTGTTGTGAATTTATATGATGGCAGAGATTTTAACGAACCTCTATTTGAGGGTGTCGATAATGTTAGTTGACTCTTCCAATCTAAAATTAAACATAGTATGAGGAAAATATTTTTATTAACATATGGATACAAATTTTAAAGTTTTAAAAATTAACAAGAGTGGGAAACTAATAAAACAGCAACAATTTTTATGCAAAAGAACTCTAAAACCTTTAGTATGAGACCCACCGTTAGAAGTTTCCTGTTGTTAAGGGCTTTTTCAAGATTTTTGTTTAAATTTGTTGAAACATACAAAAAGACATATTTGTTTACAAAAAAGTTATTCTTCTTCTAGGTCAATTAGTTCTTTAGTATGAATTAGGTAATAAGTCTCTTTAAATAATTATAAAATAGTCGTCGTAGCCTGGCCATCAGCTATCCTACACCGCAGTACTAATTGGATCATATGCTGGTAAGGGGATCGAATTCCCTAAGTGAGAAGGTACTTAATCATTATACAAATTTTAATGAAATCGCCGAAAAAGTGAACTTAAACAAATACAAGCAAGGGTGGTTTATATGGGGAACTATATGGGCCGATTTCTTTAAATTTGGAGACATGGTTTTTAAGAGAGTTAAAAATATAAATATGTATTTAAAGCCGCTGTTGCGGTTTTTTGTATTAATGATAAAAATAGAAAACTTTTTCACTTTTAATTTCCTTTCCTTCATTTTTCTTTGTTAACACTCATTTCACAATTATAGATCGAAACATATTTGTTTATAATAAAAATAAAAGAAGACTTAAAGGTGCTTTCACAATGATAGAGTGACTCTACTCTGCAGCACAGATTAAAATGTTAACTGATCGAAATGCAGAGTAGAGTTACTTCAAAACTTATTTGACATTTTAGTACTTACTTCATATTTTCGCCACTTTTTTGCCAGAATTTTACCGTTTTTAATTTAAATATTTTTTTATATTTTAAATCATACCGAAAACATGACAAATTTTATATTTATTTAATATATTTTGTTATTATTTTTTTTAATTTGTTGACACTTTTAGATATGTGAACAAATTAGAGATGTGTTTTTTGGGTATATTTGTCATGTTAAACAGTTGACAGACCAATGTTAACTCCAGAGTGTAGCAAATCTGTACTCCAGAGTCAAACAAGTTTTACTCGGGAGTGGAATAACAAGAGATAGCACAATACAAAAATGTGTTAGTATGAAAGAGAAAAAAAACAAAATTTGCTACAGATTGGAGTACTCCATCATTGTAAACGCACCTTAAATGATAAAAAAAAGGTGCGTGCAACGTTGATAGACAAAATCCAAACTAATTACACGGTGCTACACAACTAAACAAATTTAATATACCCTCAAAATGTTATCTTACGATAGTTATTTCTCAATCAGTTTTAAATTTGTTGAATGTTCTAGATGAAGGATAATTGAGCTTCCAAATATGTATGTACATTAGACCGTACGTCAAAAAAAAAGTTCGATTTTAAAGCGTGATATATCGATTTTTTTGCCTCGAGGAGACCAGTGTTTTACTATAAAGGAAAAATCCAATGAAAAAAAATTTAAAAAGGCGACCCCTACGTTCGGCAACCAATATATAAAAATAATTCTACTGGGTTTATCGAAAAACTTCCTTAGCAAAAGTTTAATGATTTTTTGCGAGCTTTCATTTGCTGACATTAGGGTTGTACAATGGGGTTGTAGCAACTGAGATCTGGTGGGTAACTACTAGAACGAGATACTTGAGGTCAATGACCCTTAGAGAAAAACAGTGGTCTCCTCGAGAGAAAAACATCGATGTATCATACCTTAAGATCCGATTGTAAATGCCAAAGACATAACGAAAAATGTAAAATGGCGACCCCTACATTCGGCAAAAAAAAAAACAAAAAATTTTTTTTTGAAACCTTGCAAAAATACTTCATATTGGAGGGTGTACGCAAATTTTTTTTTTGCCTGTAAGGTGGTACGCTCTAATGTACATTAAGGTAATGACTTTTTGTTTTTTTCTTGCAAATATCAAATTTTACATGCCCTAGCCAAAAAGGCCATAAAAAAATATTAAGAAACGCAATCTAGTAAGATTGCAGCGAAAAAGTATCGCTGCTGTCAAAAAAGTTCCCGCACCAAAAGGGTTGAAATTTGGTCTATATTTTTTTAGTTTAATTAAAATATTTCTCCAAAGTTTTAAACAAATGAGACTCATACGATGCGTATTGAAAGCTATTTACGGTAAAAGTTACGAAATCTTTTTGGAGGGACTTTTTGATATATTTTTTTGTCGTTTACAATAATTCTTGTAATAATTCGTTATGTAAATTAAGCAAAACGCCGAGCAAACATTTTAAGAAATTGCATTTGGTGCGGAAGGTTTTTTTGAAAAAATTACCAGCAAACACGATTTTTATTAATTTAGTATTGCCTATCACGTGGTGATAGGTAAAATTTTTGTTAAAAATGAGTATATATATGTATATGTATACATATATGTATATGCTTTAAGCTGGATTCATAATGCTGGAATACTCCACTCTGCAGAATGGATTTTGTATTTTTTGTACAATATATTGCCACCTCTATTTTAGTACACTCCACTCTGCAGAGTTGAACATTCCAGCATTATGAATTCGGCTTTAATATTTAAGAAAACTCTTGGAAGAAATGTGAACTTTTTTTAATTTTTCTTCTAGTTTCTGCAATTTTGACATCTTTTTAAAAATACTTTTTTCGAAATGCAATTTTTTAAATTTTATTTAAAAAATTAAAATTTCCCAAATATACGGTGCTTTTTTAAATAATGAATTTTTTTTTTAGTGATTTCAAACTTAACAATTTGAAACTCATTTATTGTTTAGCTGATTTTGTATTTTGGAACGGTTTTAAAAATTTATGCAAAATTATTCCATAAAATTTAATAAAATTTTTTTAAAGAATATGTAAATAAAAAAAATAATATTTTATTTCAATTTTAATGATTTTTATTACATATTAATCATTTTAAACCAAATTTTTTGGAAGTTATTGTGAAAGTAAAATCAAAATTGCTCAAGTTATCATCCATTTTCTATAAGAGAAATCTCAGCTTTTCTAAGATAACTCGGGGTTTTTGTTAAAATCTACTTTATTTTTGAACATACGGTATAAATTTCACTTTTTAAGCAGTTTGAAAACAAAAATCAACAAATCAGAATGCTTCAAAAATAAACCATATCAAAGCATAGTTCTATGCTGGTAAAAAAAAGTTAGTACAAAAATCTGTTAAACACGTTTTTTCTCAAGTAAACAATTTTTTAAGTTATTATGTCTTAAAATTTAGGATTGGACTAACATTTTTTTAATTTAAATTTAGCATATTATTTGAATTAACTTTGGATTGTAATTTTTAGTAATTTGCGTTTCTTAATTTTGCAAGTGTTTCAGCTAATTTAAACCGAAATTATTTCCGAACGATTATATGTTCCTGTCTCTACTATCAACATGAAATATATTTTCTTATTTTTTATTTTATAATCATAAATTAGCTTATATTCTGTGTTACTCTGTCCTCATAAGTTAATACTTATAAACCACCTATACTCCCTATAATAATTATGGGACTGTCTTTGGTCAGATTCGGAGAGTTGAAACCCCAGAATTTAAGCAACATTTTCAGAAATTTTTAGTTACATCACGTAAAATTTCTACATCGGGAAAACAGATTCATTGTAACAGAATTTTCTGCCAACCGAATTATTTAATAGGAGCCACCGATAAATTTGTTTGCTGCAACAGAAATTTGGTTAATACAACAAAATATTGCTGCAACCTAAAATGAGCACACCATGACTCTTAACATCATTGAAAATCATTGAATATTTTCAGTTATCTTAGCAGAATTTTAAACCATTTTTACGGCCTTCTTTTTATGAGTGTACCAAAGATGTCAAATTTAAAACTTAATAAGTCTAATTTTAATTTGCATATAGGACTTTCAAGCGATTTAAAAGAAAAACATTTATTTTACTTTAAATTGAGCACAACTTTATAATAAATTATTCAGCAATTAGGATTTTCAACAAATTTTTGCAATTAAAGCACCGTAAGTTATTTTTCACGTGGAAAATTTTCACTCGAATTTAAAATGCCTCAAAAGTTACTTTAAATTCTTAAAATTAATAATTTTTTTATTTAATTTGAAAGATCTAATCACAATAAACACAAAGACACTTTTTCACAAGAAAAATAATAGTCTTGAACATTAAATTTGCGTGAAAACAAAGTCTACACAATTTTCACGTGAAACTCATTGTCGTGAAAAATTATTTTTTTTATATGGAGTATAACAGTTTTTTTCACGTGAAAACGGAACAACTTACGGTGCTTAAAACCCAACAAATTTAAAAAAATTGTAGAATTAGTAACAATTAATTCAAATTTGATTTAAATGTGCTTTCGATATGCACATATTTGGAAAGCTCAGGTTTCAATCTTTCTAAACAGATTCAAAAATAAAAACCTACTTGAAAATTTATGAACATAAATATTTTTTACAATCGTGAAGTCCTAAAAAATTAGCACTAAATTCAGAATTAAAGTGTATATTTAACATTCTAAATTGAGCCACCCAATCAGACATACATACTCGTATAAACTACGCTGGGTTGAATATTGAAAAAAAAATTACAGAAAATTTTGGTAATTACTTTCATTTTTTTTTAACAACATTTAAAGTATACTATTATAATGAATGAATTTATATAGGGACTGAACAAAATCTCGATAGTTTTCCTTTTTTAGATTTTTTTGCTTCGAATATATTTTTATAAATTTAACAGGCCGATTACTGAATATCCCACTAAAATTTAACCAACAGTTAAATTTCTTATAGGAAACATAAATAAATGTGGCAGTTAAAGTCCCAGCAAATGGAACTTTGAGAAAATGTCAATTTAAGGGTCGATCAAAGATCCAGTTTCATTTCAAGAAATTTTACACAAAATTTAAATTAAGAAACTTAAAACCCCCAAATAAAGAACCCAACAAACTCTTTTCAAATCATGAATACGAATTTTACAAAATTGATTTTTTCCAAACTTGAATTTAATTTAATTTTCAGATATTTTAACTTTTTTTTATAAATTTTTTAGTTTCTATATATTCTGCGACTAATTTGCAAAATTGTTGTTTAATACCAAATAATCTATAAATGAAAAATGTTTTTATAGAATAAAATTTAATATATATGTATTTTTTCTTTATTTGTTCTAATAGATGATTTATTTTTCTACTCTTCATGATTAAACTGCTCAAGGTTTTTATTTAAACTCAAGAGAAAATATCTGGAAACCTAAGAGCTATCTGAGAGATATCGCTCTAAATAATTGAGTGTTTAAGTTTTGTAATAAGAAAAATTACTCAAAAATATAAAATTTTAGTAAACAAAGAAAATCAAGTGAAAAAGGAGAAAAAAAAGATATCTATATAATTAATAGGGGCCGGTTTGGCTAGGTTACAAAAAAGCTAAAGATACCTACTAAAAATATGTATTAAATAAAAAAACAAAGTTAAATATTAAAGTGGAAAAACTTGTTTCCAGCTGATAGCACAGCTGGAAATCAGTTGTTTTTGTTTTACAAAATCAACGAACGTACGAATTGCCTAAGCAGATACACACCATATCAAAACTCGTAGATACATAAAATATTAACTACTGTATATATGGATGGAAAAACAGATACCTATTAACTTTAAGTTTAACTTAGATTAACTCTAATTATAGGGAAATCATTTTTCTGTAAGAAAAAACATATGAATTTTAAAGATATTGATTTCTTTCAGATGTTTTTCCTGTTTCTTTTACAAGTCAACCTTGCATTAATATTGTATAGAAAATATTTACCTGTAGCTAGAGCGAAATGAGCAGGATATTGATTTTGTACGGATAACACCTCCATGTTCATTTATTCAAATTCGTATTGAAATTTAAGAAACGAAACGTTAAGCAAGTTATTTGTATTAAATAATAAAATATCACAATTGATCGATTTTTGGAAAAATTATCTTCGCCTTCGTTTTCTCTAAAACAAAGAAAATTTTCCTTTTCTTGCTTTTTTTCTACAAAATACGGCACTTTTTTTTATTTGTTGCAAATAAACTAAAAAAGTTTATTTTATATTTTTCTTTCTATCATCAAATTTTAATTTTTTATTTTGTTAAAAAATCATTAACACTTTTTTAACAAAATTTCTTTATTTAGCACTTTTTTCTTGTTTTATTATATTTTTGATATAAATTTCCCTTTGAATTTTATGAGGTCGGGAAACTTTAACATTTAATTAAAAAAAAATAAGATTCAAAAAATTTAAAAAAAGTGTTTAACAAATTTTGTTGCTACTGCTGTTTTCTTTTGACTTATTTAATATAAATAATTGTTTTTGGCCTCATAGATTGTTTTAAGGCTATTTTAAGATGTGTTGTTGTCAACAGCAGTGCTACGAAGCTACTATTCCGGCCGGTTAGTTGCTGCAGCCTTTTATAGCTCTTGACAGTCCTGTAGTGTAGCAAACTGACTCACTGTCGCACAGGTCGGTCGTATTGTTCTATACACACTACACTCATACAAACACTCAATCGTTTATACAGTTAGAGCACATATATAAAAAGCACCACCTTACTCCGCACCATCAACATCACCACCGTCCTCATCCCAATCAGCACAGCACAATTACTCAGATTTTGCTTTACACAAGCTTCTCATTGAGCTCAATTGTCAATTTGAACCAACAATACAGGGAGAAGAAGAGACAACACAATGTAAAGTAAATAAAATAATGTTTTTGTTGGTTTCTTTAGAGGCCTGTTTATACGTGCACCACCATCCCAATCCAATGAAGTAACCAAATAAAACAACCATATATGTATGTATGTAGGTATATATTTTTTTGTTTAGAGCATTTTGTAGAATTGTAATATAAATGTTTTCAGATCTACAAAAGAATTGTGTGCTTTGGTTCCAGCAAATCAGAAAATATTGTCTAAAACTACTGGGATCCATAGTTATCAGATGACCATATCCAAAATGTTTAATCGGAAAATTTGTATTTACTTACAACAGGCACCGATCCAGAGGGAGGGACATTTCCTCCAACAAATTAAAATATTTGAGTACAAAAATATAAAAAATAATTGAAAAGTTACTTAATAAAAATATTATAACCTCCTCCCCAAAAACATCTAGGGATGGGTTCTCACGGATTTTGATGAAATTAGGATATGTTATAGAGAAGCCTAGCAAAACTTTGGTAATGGGTGCGATATAAAGGGTTCTTCAATAAGAGCGCTACAAAAGTTTTTTTAAATAAAACAAAAACGGTTTTGAATATCAACGAAATTCTTTATTCCTGTGAAAGTATGTATGTTCGATGCCATTATGTATGGAAATCAATCTCTTTTGCATAGCCACCACGGGCACGCTTGCAGAAGTCCAAACGTTGAACCCAATTTTCGAAGGTTTTCAAGCATAAATCGGCCGATATTCTTACGAAGTTCATCAATACTCGCTGGCTTGTTGGCATAGACCATAGATTTGACGTAGCCCCACAGGAAATAGTCCAACGTTGTCAAATCGCACGACCGAGGCGGCCAATCGACTGGACGGCGCCACAAGTCCTCCAAGTCCATATCATCCAATTGGGGCCAAAAATATTCGGTTATCATTGAACGGTAGCGATTCCCATTCACAGTAACGTGCCGGTCTTGATCATCACGGAAGAAGTACGGCCCAATGACGCCGCCGGCCCATAAACCGCACCAAACCGTAATTTTTTCGGGATGCAATGATGACTCATGGAGTACGTGTGTGTAACGCATATTTTGTATATTGACGAAGCCATTCATTATGACGACCATAAATTGGACGTAGCGCTCTTAACGTTGAGGCCACTGACTCCGAATTTCGGTAGTAAATTTTAATAATTTCGACTCGTTGTTGGCTCGTATATCTTTCCATCATGAAATGGCAAACCTTACTGAAGAGAAATGTCAAAAGAGCGGCAAGAAATATGGCGTCGTTTGCTGTCCCCGTCTTTCTACTTTTGTAGCGTCCCTGTTGAAGAACCCTTTACTTGTGCATTACCTTATTATCATAACTCTTGAATTTCGAAAAATTTTTTTAAGTTATTTTTTTATCGTTGTAAGATAAAAAAATTTTTTTTTTAAAACATTTATTTTAATTTTTACATTAAAAGAAAATTTCCCATATGTTTGTTTTGCTACAAATGTTTTATGGAAACTCCCAATCAACTCATAAAGGACACCTCAAAGATCATCTAGATATTAGTAAGACACTTAGAAACTAATACCAGAAAAAAACTAGATGGTTTTGAAATAAATTTTTTTTTATTCGAATACTTTGAAGTTTAGAGGTAATAAAAATATTAAAATATTAGTTGATGGGTGCGTTCGGTAGAATCAATTTAATAGTCAACAGTTCTACAACAGTTGTACAACTATCTGCTCAATGACCTGATCAGTAACCGCTCAGTCTGAGCGCTCAGGTAGCGCTGTCATATTTTGGTAGCGTGAAAAGTGTTTGCTACTTTTGATCAATAAGCGATACATTTGTTGTTGTTCATTTACAATAAAAATTGTTTTGTAAAGCAGAGAATACACGAAAGAACATTGACTAGGGAACAAAAAATATCAAAAAATTTTGTAAACACGAATTGCACGATGTCAACACGCACACATACACAAACACACACATTCACAAAAAAATGTGAATTTTTTCACGAATGTTTCCTCGTGTATTCTCCGCTTAAAAACGACAAATGAAAACATAAAAATATAATTCGACAACAAAAATTAAAAAAAAATTAAAAGGATACTATAGAAAAAGTGTATTTAAAACCGACACAAAGAAAACATTGTTCAGCAGAGTAAGTAATCACAAAGCGCTACAAGTATCAATTTAAGGTTTCTCTGCCGAATGCTACCATTATTTCTGCAATATATTTTACCAGTTCACCTGTCTTCTTCAATATTCCCATCACTATTGAGCAATATTCCTCAATAGGGCGTAGCTCTGGGCTACTGGGTGGATTGCAGTCGCGAGGTACAAAATCAATATTATTTGCATTGTACCACTGCAATGTGTCCTTGGCATAGTGGCAGCTTGCCAGGTCCGGCAAGAACAGTGGTTTAGTGACGTGAGTCTTAATAAAAGCCAGAAGACGCTTTTTGAGGCACTCATGTATTTTTTAGGAAACTTGGACTTCATTTTGAATTTGTAGCTTTCAGGAGCATCTTTACGACTTGCAGCAGTATAAAAATCTTGGCCAGCAATATATTTGAAATTTTGAAAGCAGTAGGTTTCGTCATCCATGACAATGCATTCATATTTCGTAATTTGGGATTCGTACAACTTGCGGCTGTGGGATTTCGCCGTAACATTCCGCTTTGCGTCTCGATCTGGTGCTGTTTGAGCTTTAAAACTTCTCAGTGAAGCTTGCCGCTTTACCTTTTGTAGGAAAGACTGCAATTTATGTACAGATTTTGCAACAGAACGTGACGAAATCTTCGGAACTTGCGAAAATGCCCTGAGGACTTTCCGGACACTGTTTGTATCACTTTGGTCATGCTCACCTCCGCTACCAGACTTTCTAGCAATTGTCAGACCTTCTCTGTAGCGATTTAAAACCATGGAAACTGTCGAGTGGTGCACTTTTACATTTTTTGTAATTTTACGCGCACTGAGAACCGGATTTTTTATATATTCGTGCAAAATACGAAACGAAACTAAAAGTCAAATTCGAATGAAATTTCTCATACATGAAATTTAGGTTATAGCCTACTCAGGGTATTTGAATTTCAAAATATGTAAATTTTTTTGAGTAAGTTATAAGTTTTCCAAAGAGTTGCAATTTTGGTGTGTTCACCCTTTATAACTCGAACATCAATGCTTCCTTAAGAATTTTTTGTATTTTTCTTTGCTTTAAAGTGCTCTCTAATAGAAATATTGGGAATGAACGTTGACACTTAGACAGGAAAAGGGGCAAGATATTTATACAACGTTTAATTTTGCATTATTTAATTCAAAAATTTGTAGGTACACCAAAACAACACATTTTTGTTGTAATATTAAGTTCCATGGATCTTTTCTGACCCCAGGCCACTAAGGGTTAAATTTTTTTTAAAGAAATGAAAAGATAATTATAATCTAACCAAATTTGAGTGCGGTTTTTCCGAAAACCGTGTAAAAGTTGATAAAAACATTGAAATTTTTAAAATTTTTGATAAAATGAGCAATTTTTGTAAAATGTCCTGAAAAGCAGTCGCTCCAAACACAAACTCGAATTATCATTTATTCAATTTATTTTTTTTCTTTAATATCAACTATTATGTGCAATCGACATCTTCAAATTAGGCATTTTAAAATATCTTTAAAATTAATTTAAAAAAAATACGTTTTTGCATTTTTATCAAATTCGTGGGTCATTTTGGATTCCAGGCTAAAGTAGGTTAATGATATCCGATGAAGTAAAAATTCCATGTATGAATCATTTTGACTATATTAAATGAATAAATAGAATAAAAAATAATTTTTTTCGAAATTTATAATTTTGGGAATTTTTAATAGTAATACACTTTTTTCCAAAAGGGGCAATTTTCGTCACGGGTTAACGTTTTCCAAAAAAAAAATCGATGTCTTCCATTTGGGACCATTTCCAATAAAACTGGGGGGGGGGGTGTAATGACAAATATATTTTTATGGGACACTCTAACTATATACTTTAGGAAAATGTAGCTTCATTTAACAGAAAAAACTTGATTTTCATATAATTTTTGTTGTATTTCTAACTTTAGTTTATTTTGAAATTTTTGAATGGATATTATTGTTAGGACATCTTGATAGTATTAATATAATATTGCAAAAGCTAGAAGATTATATGTTCAGGAGTTTCTACCCTTTAAAACTCACACAAACGAAAATAACCCTAGTTTAGATCAAATGTAAGCCCATTTTCATTCCCCTTAGTCTCCCACACATCCAAATGGAAAAGCCATCGACCCGAAAAACCTAAAACTCTAGATTCCATACCAAAACCATCCAGCACTGCATCATCAGCGAATGCAGTAATCATGTCATGATTTACTCTGGGAGTGGGGATATCACATCAGTAGTATTGGCATTATTGCGGAACTACCCAGTAAAACCCAAAGAATGGGTTTCAGAAGACTTTACACTGCATTAGCATAGGTTCTAATTTCTGTTCTACAACTAATTCTTTCTGTATAGAGTTTGACCTATAACCAATAGGTTCTTTTCCTCCAAACTAGATGAGGTCACTTTTGAACCAGTTACAAAACTGGTTCCTAGACAGCGGAACCTTGCATTTTGACCTCAAAGAATCGACTCTAGAATTTGTTCCATGGAACCGGTGGTAACAGATTCTAGAGCCGAATTTCTAGAATAGAGATTGTATTTTAATTTTTTTTACGTCATAGCATTGGAAAGAGTGTAGTTAATTCTTCAATACCCAAGGCCGCCAAAAAGCGGTCTTCAGATATTAAATAGTTTTTGGCTAAATAACTATTTTCATTAAAGAAGTTCTATTATATAGATAGAAAACATAATTACCTACTTCCTTGCCATTAAACTTTTTTGTATAAGGAACGATTTTCAAGCGAGAAGGATGTAAGGTGAAAATATCATAAATTTGAAAACATTGACTTTTTAAATAAATAAGAAAAAATTATTTGAAAGATCGCCAAAAATATATTTACGATCTAGCATACATTATCGATAATAACAAAGCTAGCTTAGGGTCTCTATTTGTAAAATGAGCTACAATTTTTACTCCAGTACACACAGGATAACGTCAGAATACGCCTTATGTATATCTCTCTAACTCAAAAACTAGCTGACATATTTTTTTTAAATTACCCAGGTAGAAAATTACAAAGGGGTCAGCACTAGCAAAGCACCGAAATGGGTGGTATGAGTGCTTGTTAACAGTGCTTTCCCAACGCCCAAATGATAACACCGTTCCACGGTGGTTCCAATGCTTTACAAAGCCCTGGGAAAACACACAAAACATAAAAATCAAATGCTTTCCCAATGCCCAAATAAAAAAATTAAAGTGCTTTCCTGACATCCAAATGATAACATCGATCTATTTAATGCTTTGCAAAGTATTGAGATAGCACCAAGAAACACAAAAAACAACTGTTTTCCCTGCCACCAAATTATGAGCACTTATCACTTAAGAATTTTAAATTACTGTAAAAATAGACGATTCTTAGAGTTATTGTATTGTGGAGTCAAAAATTATTTAAGTATCCAATCTTTTTTGGAGCTTATACCTCATACATACTGAACCCAAAACTAGCAGTTTTCAAACTTATTTTGTTTTCGATTGTCAAATCCCATACAAATTTCAAATCGAAAACTTAAAAAAAACGAAAACTTCTAGTTTTGGGTTTAGTATGAATGAGGCTTTATTTTTCAAAAACAAAATAATGTTTTAGGAAAACAAGCGCTGTGAAGTCACCCTTTTCAAGCGTTGGTAAAGCGTCCCAATTTAGTGTTTTGCCAGTACTTCCTTTTGTAAGGCCGCGGTCTACTTGTGCTTTGCCAGTGCTTGTTTTTTATTACCACACATAATTTCTACCTGGGTAGGCACAGCTTAGAGATGGGCGCGTGAGTGAATTTTGACTCACGCTCACGCACGATCACGAAAGAAAAATAATAATCACGCACGACTCACGCACGAAAATTTTTTTATAATCACGCTCACTCTTTCTCACGTGATTAATTTTAATTTGAATCACGCTCACGAAGTACTCACGCTCACGAAATACGAAAAATATGAAAATTGTTTTGTATCCTAATTATTTAAGGAAACTTTCTTTATAGAATATAAGTTTTAATTATTTAGAATTAAAATTAGCTTAACTATAAAAAAATTTTGTTAAAAATGTAACTAATATGCAAGCGCGTGTGCAAATATAAATATTACTGACACTTTAGAAAACATATTTTCTATTGCTGATTATACTTGAATGGATGTCACTACATTGCTTGATCTGTCAAAACAGCAGAGTAGTATATTGGAAGATGACAAAGCAAATTGTGGTATTTTTTTTGTTTTTTGTTTGATATTTTAAATGTTTAGAAACGTTCCTAGACGAGAACAAGAAATTTTCATTTAGCTTGCACTTTGACTTAACAAATATTTCTAGAAATACTAAAAACGTCGCACAATGCTTCGTCCCATGGACAAAAATCAAAAAAAAAAAATTTTTTGTCTCAAATTAAGA